>CM053406.1:34892057-35064787 GCA_028644305.1 Xerus rutilus
GCATCCACTAATCAGAGAGACCATTCGGCATTTGGTTTTTTGGGATTGGCTTACTTCACTTAGCATAATGCTTTCCAGTTCCATCCATTTGCCTGCAAATGCCATAATTTTATTCTTTTATTGCTGAATAATATTCCATTGTGTATATGTACCACAGTTTCTTTATCCATTCATCTATTGAAGGACATCTGGGTTGCTTGACCCAGCTATCCCACTCCTCGGCCTATACCCTAAAGACTTAAAAACAGCACACTACAGTAAAGCAGCCACTTCAATGTTTATAGCAGCACAATTCACAATTGCAAAACTGTGGAAGCAACCCAGAATTTTTTTATATTTTAATATAAATTCTAATGTGTAATTTGCTTATTTGGAATTAAAAGATTTAAAAATTTTTCAAAAATAATTTGGAGACTAATAAATATTACCTTTTATTTGATCAGGATTAGAATTTTGAAGAAGGATATGAAGCTTGAGGCAATAATATGAAGAATTAAAAAATTTATGTGACAGAGTTTTAGAACTATATGGAAAAGCACGTTTTGAAAAATCTAAAGTATCAACCTAGAAAATTTTCTTATAAGATATAATAAAGGCAAAGTTTAATAGTCTGGATAGAAAAACTTGCATAAACATGAAAAAAGACATACAAAAATTTAAAATAAGCTAAGTAAAGCACAAGAAGTTGACCAAAGAATATATGTAAGAAACAAAGTATATTCAACCTTACTAATAATCAAATATATTCCAGGTAAATTAATAATGTAATATCATTTTTCTTCTGCCATACCTGACAACCTAATCTTTTTAAAATACATATTTGCATGCCAGAAATCTTCATGCTTATCTTATCTTGTACAAAGCTGTATTATTATTATTTTTTTGTAAATTTTGAACAAGAAAGGGAAAAGGTTTCAATCAAAAACAATATTTAAAAATTTTACATGTTTTTAGTCTGAGATCTGGAACAGATCAAGAACATCAATTTTCACCATTTCCATTCAACACTATACTGAAGGTCTAGCCAAAGCAATTGGGCAAGAAAAAGTAATGAAAGGCATTCTAGTTGGAATGGAAAAAGTGATCTCTTTTCTCAGAAGACAGGGTCTTGTATATAAAAAGTCCACAAAATTTTTAGAGACCAGTCAGTCGTGAAACTGAAATATAAATTACATTTCTGATGAGAAAGAAACTGGAGGCAAGAAGTATAAATACCTAAAAGTATTTTAAGCATAAATTTAAGTATAAATACTTAAAAGAAATTTTAAAAGGGAGACTATGGTAAGCTATGAATGTGGTTCAGTTGGTAGAGTACTTGCCTGAAATGTGTGAAGCCCTGGGTTCAATCCCCAACACCACACACACAAATAATAATAAAAGGCAGGCTATAATAGCATAAATCTGTACATGTGGTAAAATGAGAGGGAGAGGGGTCAGGAAAGAGGATGGAGAGTGAAATGAAGAGATATAGTTAGATAGTTATAAAATGATTACACATGCTTCAGAGAGAAAGTTTTTATAGAGCAGATTGTCTACTGGAAAATAAAATGAACTGATAAAGTGTATAGAAAAATGAAGGACCAGAAAGAAAACAGTGAACAAATAAGGGTATGTGGGTATTCCCTCAGCAACTTCCCATTGTATAAAGGTAATGATATGAAAAAAATACATGCACCTGCTAAGTGGGTGGTCACTGAGATGATCAGATCCCAACATACAGCAATTCCCATCCTGTTAGATTCAGGCAGTAAGTATTAGGTAGAACACATGTTTAAAGTGCTTGTTTTAACTGTTGAATAATTTTAGGAAGTTTGGCTATTTAAGTCATTTCAAGTGAATTAGGCAATATTTTTCTGGAATATTATCTCAACTGTGTTAATATTGACTTCAACTATTTGATATCTGTGGCCTAAGGTGCAATATTGTCATTTTATTTTTACAAATGATGAAGTCTCTTTATAGATGTGGAGTCCAGTATGTGGTATAAGTAATGGTTTATCTGTTACCCTGAGTGAACTGCAGGCTTATACAAACATTTCACAGTTATCTATGAGATGAGAATCACATGATACCTGCTTCTTAATAGAATTCAAAGTGCAAAGAAAATCAATTGTGTTAATCACATTCAGCAGTTGCATTTTAATAACCCAAGTCGCAATGACACTTAAAAAATCACTTTCTATTTATTGCTATAACTGAAAATGGCCTATTTTAATAATCTAGATAGAGGTATTCATAAAGTAAGTGAAGAATTATTCTACTAATTGGAATTCTTATTAAAATCCTTAGATGATTGCAAATTCACACATACATTGTTCTTACTTAAGTGGTGACATTTAAGTGGTCAAAAGACGCTGGAAGGATAACCTTTCTTGGATATTAATAATCTTCCAGTGTCTTATAGGATTGGATGACCAATTTGTAACCAAACTCAGTCTTCCCCCAGGAACCCAGGTTCTCCTGTATTTGTGGGCTTTCCTTGTTGGCTGATGTGGTCATGTGAGTACATTCTGGCCAAGCACACCCTAAGCAGAAATGGAACTTCTAGGCCTGATCCTTAGAGTTTCCAGTTGCAAACTTCCCCTCATTCTTTTGCCTATCCTCTATTTAAACAGATGAGACTTCTAGAGATAAGGTACAGATGGAGCTGGATAGGATAAGGAGACTGTATCCCAGAATACACTGTACAGTAGAGTACTACCTCTGAACCAATGTCACAAAAACCAAACTTTTCAAGCTGATGAAATCAGGAGGTTTTTTTGTTCAGTATTTAATAACTTTCAGCTTTTTTAGGTTTTCCCTGAATCAGGAAGTATACCTTTTATTTAAGGAGGCATTTGATGAAGTCAGCTTTAGCACAATGAATAACTTGTTGAACTGAAATCTGCTTTTATGTGAAATTTGGATGAACTCACAGGTTTTTGTGTTTCCTTCCAAAGCCAAGATTCTGTGACATTTCATGAATTTAGGATTCTAATTAGAACTTTTTGATGGGAGTTTTTCGTGGAAGATTTTCTAAGTAAACTTTATTTAGTCTAGGTGTCATCTTGAATATATATAATATTCATTTATGTTTCCACTATTAGATACAGAATATTGATGAAACACTACTGGAATCAAGAAATAGGAAAAGAATATTTCAACATAATACCCTGTCTTGCCTTAAAATAGCCAGATACATAAGACATCTATTCTAAAAGAGAAATAAATATAAACAGAATAATATCTTTCTTCAGGAAAATTGTAATCTTTTATTTTCAAAACTATCCCATAGAAATTAATGATCAGTTATAAAATATGACTCTCAGATAAAATTTAAAGAAATATGGAACAGGAATAACACATTAGGTAAAATGCTAAGATTTCTCTGCTCTATTGCCTTGACCATGAAAAACAAAATAATAATAGTCATTATCAAATAATGAAAATTAATATTCAAATTATTCCAATTTCCTTTTCCTTCTAGAGGAAATAAGATAAAACAATACTTGATATCATAAAGTCAATATCAATTTAAATTCAAATTTGAATTATAATTTAAGAAATAATTGGATTTGTAGAACTGTTAACAAAATATATCCCCCAACTTTTTTGTCCTCTCAGCTTCTTAATTAAGATTTCTCCAAAGAAATTATGAATTATTTTTATGAAAATCTGCTTGGCATCTTATATGCATAACAGGTTTTTTTGTTTGTTTGTTTAGTTACTAGGGATTGAACTAAGAGGCACTTCCCCACTGAGCAAATCCCTGGCCCTTTTTATTTTTATTTTTTTGAAACAGGGTCTAGTTACCTTGCTTAGGGCCTCACTAAGTTGTTGAGGTGGGCCTTGAACTTACGATCCTCTTGCCTCAGCTTCCCAAGCCACTAGGATTACAGTCATGTGCAACCATACCCAGTGTGTTCATTTTTTGTTTAAGGTTCAATCTTTGAAAAAATTGTCTTTCTGCTGGGGAATTCTTGAGGTAGGGATAACTTATCTTCCTTCAATTACCATAACTAGAATATCAGCTTAATAGTGCTAGAGAATACAGGGTAAAACATTTGCAATAAAATTCTCAGTCATGAATGAAAAGTATACATGTTAAAATGAATGTGTAGAATAAGTTCATTTTAAGAAAGGCTAAGCATCAACCTAATCATTCTGAATTTATATTTAAAGGCTAATCATGTAGACTATTGTTTTAGTCAGCTTTTTCTTGCTCCTACCAAAAGATCTGATAGGTACAATTTTAGGAGAAAAAGTTTATTTAGGGGCTCATGGTTTCAGAGGTCTCATTCCTTAGATGGCGGTCTCCATTTCCTAGGACTAGAAATGAGGCAGAACAATATGGTGGAAGAGTGTTGTAAAGAAAAGTGGCCCAGGACATCACATCAGAAAGCAGAGGAAAAACTCTGCTCACCAGACTCAAAATATATACCCCAAAGGCATTCCCCCAGTGCCCACCTCATTTCAGCCACATCAGAGGATTAATTCACTGATTAGGTTAAGGCTCTTATAATCCAATCATATCACCTCTGAATGTTCTTGCATTGTCTCACACATGAACTTTTGGCAGACACCTAATAACTAAACCATAACAATTGTATAACAGCAAAAGAGATCCTAAAGTTTTTCTCATTATTCCTAATACAAATATACATTATTTTATACTATGCAATTAGATGTTTTGAAATATTTCATTATTTAGGAAAAAATTAACATCAAATTTCAGAATCTTGAAGGAGACTTCAGTTAAGTCCATAAGTTGATGGTTTGAGCTAATCCAATTATCACTAAATAACTTAAATGGAAAGTTTTGGGATGCAATTCCAAAAATCACGTATAGAAGAAGCAATCTTGCACAAATTGTATCATGTGATATAACACAAGAAATCAACACTTTATATTAAATGATAAAACTGATTTCTGGATAATAAAGTCAAGATTATTTTTGGCTTAAATTCTAGCAAATATGTGAAAATAGAATGTTGTAGACATATGTATTTCAAATCCTAAACTAAAGCTAGGGTTAATCTTGTATACCAAGAGAAAAAAGGTAATGATTCCATAAACTTCTACAGTCTAAGAGGCTTTTGAACTATTTTACTTCATCTCACAAGAAGAAATGATGTTTTCATTGCAACCAGGACATTCTGTTTAATCTTTTCTGCTGTTCTATTCCATTCTAAATTTTCCATTCCATTTTATCAAGAAAAAACTGATTTTCAATATTACCTTTATTTTAAAGCCCAGTAATAGATTATATAAAACAATTTTAAACATAGGAAAAATATTCAAAGAATCAAAAAGCTAAAATATTCAAATCTTTCTTCATAATACAAAAATTTTACCAAATGTCTCTATCTTCAATAAAAATTGGTTCTATTTAAAAAAAAATACTAACATTGTTCTATTAGTAGTTTTTTGGAAAAATCTTAGTTTCATCTTTTCTTGAAAAATCTATTAAGAAAAAAATCCTTTTATAAAAATCCTGAATAGGCCACAGAAATAAATTTTCTTATTCATAAGCTTTATTCTTGTGTCAAACCTTACTGTTTCACTTCCAATTACTATGCCCCAACTGAAAAGATGACAATCTCTAGGTACAAAAATTGTAAAATTAGAATGACAAGCTACAGAGCAAATCCAGGGAAAAAAATCTCAATGGATTTCTGCCAATAGAATTAGTTACAAAAGAAAAAAAAATAAGCTCCTTGGTATGTCTTCAAAAAGGCCTAATATGTAATGACATGGAAGAGCCTGTAGGAAGATGTAATTTATGTTAATGGAAAAATGTGAGCTGAGTGGTGGTCACTATTCTATTTTTTACCTTTAGTCCACATATTTCATATAAATTTTTCTTTAAAAATTTCTACAATCATAAAGATGCAGTTTGCTAAGATGGTGACAAAGTTTCTGAAGAAATTATAACAGATTTCCTTCACTGTTAAGGAGTATTTCACCATAGGCAAGAAATCTATTTCAAGTAAGACAAAATAAAAATTATGATGAATTTTTGAGTTATCATTAATTTTATCAAATTATCAAAATTTTATCCCAATTTTATCAAATGCAAGCTTCTCTAGATATTGAAAAACATCATTTAGACTTAAGAGAAATCTATTTTTAAGAATATGTATATTATTGGACAGAAAAATATTTGAAAAATCACATTATTTTATCATTAATACTATATGCAGTGTTATATTAGATAATAAATGTCAAATTTAAATATGTGTGTGTGTGTGCATCGTTAAATGCATATCCAGGTCTGAACACTCAATGTTCGAGTACACACTAAACATAACAAAAATTGATGTCAAAAGTATATACAAGAAATATTTTATTAAGTTCAGTGAATTTCATAAAGAAGTTTTATGAAAAAATACACAAATATTTGACCAAGAATCAAGGACTTCCAAATACTGCTTAAACAGAGATAAGTGTAACTTTGAAAATAGTCTACAAACAGGACTCTGGAATATTATTCACCTTATATCAGTTTATAAGTTCACCCTTGCCTTGACTAAGGAAATTATTTTAATATGCTTCATAAATGTATAAGAGGGTGTTACTACCCATTATAATACTTGATTATCCTTTTAAGATAATGTATTGGTGTCCGAGTTAATTTCACAACTCCAAGATACCTATAAACTGGCCTACACACAAACAATATCTATGTAATTCATATTATTCAAACAATATTTATGGCAAATATATAATAATTATTTGTGTGTAAACCATAAATAAAGAAAACTAGCTTAACATACTTTATGTCATGTTGTATAACTTATTTAGTATTTTTCACATGAGGAGCTGTCTGTAACCCATAGGTAAATATAATTTTGTTTTTATTATTCCATATATAAGGTATAAAACCTCTTTAAAGTTCAGCATATATACAACAGTATTCTTATACACTGTTACATAATTTGAACCATGACTTAAGCTAGGATAAATAAAAGTTACAGTAATCTGCTATAGTAACACCACCAAAAAATGCCAAACCATTTTTAGAAATTGAAACTGTGATCACTTTGAAGACATATTTACTGGTCAGCTGAATGTGACCTATTTTGTGTAATTACACCCTCAGATATCTTATAGAATTTTATGGAGAGCTATAGCCAGCATATATGGGAATAAAAATTCAAACTGACAATGATGTGGTATAATTTTATGTATTATTATTAGAAAAACGAACATTCAATTTGCAAAAAGATGATAAGCAAGGCAAATACTAATCAGATTCTGCTTCAAACTCTTTGCCTGGGTTTCAAATGTAATGACAAGTCATTTGGCGTAGAGGCAGAATAAGTGCTTGGTTTTTCTGTGAGCACCACATAGATAGGGGATTCTCAAAAGAAAAGGGAATGGTTGGACTACATCTTTATGGTCACATGTACTTTGATAAATAACATTACAATGTTTCAGGAGCTCAATTTCAGAGGCCAACTACTTAAATAAGAATTAGTGAAACTATAATGCACCATTCAAGTAAAAATACATGAGCTAACATGTACAGTTGGAGTACATTTTAATTAACACTTAATTTTCCAACAACCCAGCATATTGGGAAGATATAACAAAAGAATAAATTGAGTAAGCTGCAGAATTATATGCATTCATATTATCTCAACACTAAACACTGAAAGTTTTAATTCAGGCTGAATGTTCATGCTTATTACCATTTTATTAATCCTATAATTAGTGATCCAGTTTTTCTTCCAATGGACATACACTTCTAATTAGCAAGAAGTATTACTAAAAGAAAGAAAGAATGAAAAAAATTTCTTTACTATATTTCAAAGCATATTTGTATATTTCACAATTTTTAAATTTTTATAAGGTTCCAATAAATACTTTTCACTAACACCAAAAAGATAAAAACCAAAATTACAGAATATCACTAATATTCTTTTTCACATATGAAATTTTGAACTGAAAGAAATAAAGAAATCTATACTTTGCAATACATTAGTAAAAATTAGGACTGTATCCAAACCGTACAGAATTGTCTGATAAAAGCATCTTCTAATCATGGAAATGTTTAAAGTAAAAATTAAGTTACTGCCTTATATGTAACTTTCTTTCACTAATCGACAAAGATTAAATTCAACCCTTACTTTTTTCCTTTTGTTACCATAGGAATATCGCTAACCCTTTCCCAGAAACTGACATCATTAACATTTGGTTCACATTTTAGATTTACGAAACATTTGCACATCATTAGTGCTTTTGTTAATCACAAAAATCCTTAGAAGTCGAGGATTTTTTTTTATCTTTCAAGTGGTTTACCATTTTTCTAAACTTTGGAAAGTGTAACTGGTTATATTAACTACTACTAAACATAATAATCATATGCAAAGCTTTTATATTTATTTATAAAAATAAATTTTATTATATATACCTGTGATCTGAAAACATAAGAGTATGAAATGTACATTGGTGCTTTATAACCAAGAAAAATTAAAAACAGTAAAGATTCTGAAATGTTTTAGTTCACAGTGATCTTTCTGCTTTATAATTTTTCACAGGGCCCCATAAATAATTTTTAAAATGTCACAGTTCAGGTTAACATTTAAGCCCAAACAACGCAGCAGATACTTATGGTCTAACATCCGAGTAACTATTTGAGAACAATAAGGTACATAAGTTGAAATAAACAAAGTGCATATTTTATTTTATTCTTAAATAAAAACATAGCTAATAGTATACATGTATCTGCTTGAGCAATGTGCAACTTCTTAACTGTTAGACTCATATCAGACAGCAACCCATGGCATCCTACTCCACATTGATTTTCCCATGGTACTTGCATTTTATTGCAGGAACCACTGAAAAAACTCAGCTTCTGAAAGATGTTACACCCTTAAAAGCTATTACTGTGTTCTAATATTAAACTGTGAACAACCTGTAGGTAGTAGTTTGTTTGCTAACAGATGTTGTGTATTACTATTTTCCTTGAAAATTTAAAATACCCTATGGTGCCTTTTGAATTTCCTACAATATCCTGGGGAGCCTCAACACATAGTTAGGGAACAATGTGTATATGCTACTTTACTTCAGGGTTTGTTTTTCATGCACAATATGACAGCAGATCAAAAAGAGCACTCTTGAAAAGTTCAGTTGAAGCGCTGAAATACGTGCTTCAAAATATCTGTTAAAATATTTTCTACAATTCTGTCTCCCAGTGTTGGAGAGTTTTCACACAACTTGTTCATTTTTGGGGGGAGGGTACTGGAGATTGAACTCAGGGGTACTCGACCACTGAGCCACATCCCCAGCCCTATTTTGGGTTTTATGTAAAGACAGGGTCTCCCTGAGTTGCTTAGCACCTTGCCGTTGCTGAGGCTGGCTTTGAACTCGCGATTCTCCTGTCTCAGCCTCCCAAAGTGCTGGGATTATAGGCGTGCACCACCGCGCCAGTCTACAAAACTTGTTTATAGTTGCAAAACATGTTTTACATACATCACTCATTACATATTGATAGAAACAATAAAACAATTAAATCAAATACCACCCAATGGTGACTGAGCAGTCAAGATGACTAAGCACCACGTCCATTCCAAATAACCTCAGGGTTTGCTTCTAGCATGTCTTCCTTTAATTTCTTGTTCATTTTGTCTTAATCCATCATTTGCATCAGTGGAAACTGTGCATTCTTTCCCTTCAATATTAAAGTTTTCCTATAACCGAAGATAATTTTCACCTCTTTATACAAACTAAATAATCATATTCCTCTTTAATCTTACAGGTTATATTTTTCATCCCTTTAATTATATGTTTTGCCCCTTGGGATTTCCTTCAGTACTAAATTTCTTCAAGATAATTGATCCTCAAAGAAATACATGAGATATAATAGTAAAGTTATAGAGCACAACTTTATATGAAATGAGAATGTGAATATAAAAGATATTTGTAAGCCAATGAAATATCTTACAATTTACATGGATTACAAATCTGAAAAATTCTTACTATGTTGTATTTACTATGGTGTATTTTCCCATTGACATGTCAACGGGAAAAATAGTGGAGATCACCGATTGTAAGTAAGGTTGTGAAAAGCTCTTGCATTTTTTATCACTAAGAAGAATATGATATATGAAAGGAATTATCAGTGAGACATCGTTTTTGTTCTTTTGCAAAACTGATCTTGTTTTAACAGAATTTCTTATGGACACATTTTAAATTCACAAACAAAATACAAAGAAGAACCACAAACAAAATACCAAGTTGCTTGTACTTCAAGCATGTTAATCAACAACTTTTATTTTAGTATGTTTTCTAACTATACTACATACATTTCCTGTACATTTAGGAGTCAAATTTCTAACTTACTCTAATTTATGCACAATAAATTTGTATTAACAAGTATGTGATATTGAAACAAATCTAGTGCTTCTACATCAATAGTACAAACATGAAAGATACCAAAATTTTTAATATATAATGTGATTGATCAATTTTTCAGGAAGTAACTGGGTAATAAGGGTATAATTGTGAAACCAGGATACCGTCAGCTAAATAATATTCAACTGCCATGATTAGTCAAGTAGTAAACTTATTATTACTAAGAATAGTCCTTTTAATTATATCAAAATGGATTCTACTGTCATGTGTAACTAAAAAAACAATAAATAAATTTTAAAGTGAAATTAAAAAGGGTCAGAATGAAAATAAAATTTTATTTTGAATTTTTTAAAAAAGAATAATCCTATTCACAAAATAAATTCACATGCCTTAGAACTTTGCTTAAAAGGACTTGATATTGGAGAAAGTATTATTATATCCATTTAACACAGCAATTCTTAAAATAGCATTTAGGGATAGTAGTAATGTGCTACTAATATCTCCAAGTACTATTCCACCCTATAAAGTATACACTAATACCACTATTTTGCCAATGAGAATATTGATACTTAGAGAAATACTTGACTTACCTGAAATCAGGTTAAGTGGTACAGTGGATTTAACATCAGTTTTATCTGACCTCCCCAAAATTAAAGACATTCAAATGTAATTTAATTTTATTTTCTAATGCTGTCCCAACAAGCGTTGGCTCCCTGTTAAACTACAAATAATTTTAAAATCTAAGCCACAGAGTAATATTTTGAAAGCTAGTATACCTATATAATATGTCTTATGCATTCTTACTTTTCAACATTTCAATCAATCTAAACTTTAGGTTTTAACTTATGGAAGGGAACCCATGATATTATTGTTATCCCTGAGAACATGAGTCTTGTCACTAAGAAGCATTACTGAAATTTTGAAAGATAAGGTCAGTCTGGTTTTGGATTCATGTTGTATTAATATGATAATTCATAATTTACATTTAAGGTCAACTTTCAAAAGTCTTACAATATAATTTAGTTTAAAAGTTTGGATATAAATGGTTTAATTAATAATCAATTCAAGGAAATTCTATATACAAGAAGATATTGCTGAATAAATTTTATCAGAGATCAATTGATTCTCAAAACTTAGAACAAAGAAATTGCTATTTCTTCATGTGAAACTCCTAGGGAAAAACTAGTGATTTTAAATTTTGGATTTCACATGTTCTGAAAAAATGTATTAAAAAATCAATGCATGCCTATATATACCTACATGAGGTATTCTTTTGAATCTGAAATTCATGGATTTGGTAATTTAAGGTCAATATGACATAACTGTTGATCTTCTGACAGATTATACATTGTATCAGTATTGATTGTATTGGCCTTTTCTGAAAAATTATTGCTTTAATTAACTTTGGGCCATTCATGTAAATAGGATGTCTTCAAAACATTTGTTTTAGATAGACATTTAGAAATGTACTCAAAGATCCAGTTCAATATATATAGTATATGACATACAATGATACATATATTTAATGTAAGAAATAAATTTTTTTCTTAATATAGATGTTTCAGAAGAAAGCCTGAATGTGTTTTTACTGGCAGAATTAATCTTGTACCCACTTGATTGCTCACAATAGAACAAGTACACTTGGGAGCCACTGGGGCTTGGCTTGACCATGAGAGTGGCCTTGAGAATATATTGCTGCTGTTAGCACTTAGTGTGAAAAAGAAGAGACTGTTGTGTAGATAAAGTGAGGGATAATTTTTCATACCCTACAGCTCTGCCCCTTTTTCAGTATAGATCACCTCACCTCACCCAACTGAATAGATTTCCCAGTAGGTCTATTATCTTGAAGGAAGACTCTTTCTCTGATCACACTCTAATGGGATATGCAAGCTAATCTTTATCTCCCCTCTCTCTGCCAAATAAGCTTCCTTTCTCAAGTCAGAATGAGCATCCTTGACAACTCCCAACTCCCATGATGGCTTCAGAAAGGCATAGCAAAAGAAAAGGGGGAGGGCAGACACTGGCTGGCTGTAGAACACTGGAGACTTTTCTCCCATTGCCAAGTCCTTAGTTTAGTTTTCATACCCTCAGTGTATGGGTAGCTGTATTGCAAGGTCAGATTTATTGATATTTTCTAACATAGGCATAATTTGGTATTGCATATACCAAACTGTATATGATTCTATGTAACTAAAATTTGACATGTAAAAATAGTATCCTTCTCTTAAATTTCTGATGCCATTTCAAATCCTATGTTTATTATTTTTTCTGTTTGGATGATTATGCTAGGTGAGTTCACTATTCATGCTGGACCTGACCCAGTTTCTTTTATAGGTGTAACTTCCTGTGTGCAGTCACTTCTAAAAATGATTGGCAAAAACAATGCACATTATAGCCTCCATTATAAATAGCTGTTAATTTGGGTTTGAGGTTCTCCACGTGGTTTTACCACAGTTTATAATGATCAAGAAAGTTTTTATTTAGAAATTATAATAAATAATTAATACACTAGGATGTGTTAATCCATCAGTGTGTACATATGCTGGAATTAGGAAAAATTTAACAAAATAATATTTTGAAGGCCTCTAGTATAATGAACTCTAGTATATTTCTTGGAAAATGTACTAGAATATATAATATACATTATAAAAGGTTGATGGAGAAGCAAATATGGAAACATGTAGAGGGAAAACTGGATTAGAAGACATTAATGGAGTAAAAGATAGTATTCTACCATGTTTTTGTATTCTAATTGCCCTAAGACTTAAGGAGCATGCATACATGTCAGGATTTCATCTATGTCAACTCAGTTAACCCATGACAAAATCTAATAAAGGTTGCACGGAGAAGCAAACTGAAGCCTGCAATTGAGTGAGTGTTACATGTATGATACAAACACAGATCTCTCTGACCTCCAAGGCAAATGCTTCTTTCAAAAACAAACCACGTGGTGGTTATTTACTATAAGAACGGTTATTAAAATTGTATCCTAGCTGGGCGTGGTGGCTCAAGCCTGTAATCCCAGCACTTAGGGAGGCTGAGACAGGAGAATCGCGAGTTCAAAGCCAGCCTCAGCAATGGCAAGGTGCTAAGCAACTCAGTGAGACCCTGTCTCTACATAAAACACAAAATAGTGTTGGGGATGTGGCTCAGTGGTCAAGTACCCCTGAGTTCAATCCCCAGTACCAAAAAAAAAAAAAATGTATCTTATTGGCTAGTTCCATGCAATGTGAGAGCTTGGCAAGGAGGAAGGGGTTCTGGACCATGAATGCAAAGTGAAATTGAATTTTGTTTGTGTCTACCTGGATGTCTTTTATCACTCTCCTTGAATGGCCTTCATTAGTCAAGGAGATTTAAATGTGCTAGTCATGGAACTAAATCCAAAGTGTTCTGCATGCTTGGATAGGCTGGAGATAAAGAGTGCATGTTATCAGTTAAACTTGAGTGCCTAACTTCACTCTACTTATTAAAGTACTTTGGAGATTTTAATAATGTGGATAGGGAAAATAGCATTTTGAGATTGATTACTTGACTTTGATTCAACAAAAACTTTTTTGTACAGTCATACTCACAATTTGCTTCATTCCACTTTTATGTAGTATTATATACATTATGTCCACTCAAAATTCAGAAGTTGAAGTCCTAAACCTCAGCATCTCTGAGTGTGACTGTATTTGGAAATAGAGCTTTAAAGAGATGATTAAGTTAATATGCAGACATTACGGTAGGTCCTATTTCAGTCTGATGGATGCCCTAGAAAGAAGAGGACATTAAGACACAAGAAAGGCCAGGGAACTCATACAAGTGAAAGAGCCACAAGATCATGCCTGTCTTTCAGTCAAGGAGAGAGGTCCCAGAGGCTAGTCCTGCCAGCACCTTGATCTTGGACTTCTAGCCTCCAGAACCATGAGAAAATAATGTTGTTTAAGCCACCTAGTGTATTGTGTTTTGTTTTGATAGCTCTATAAGTCTAAAACAAGTGGAAAAATATCAAAATAGATTTATTTTGACTTCTGTGTAAGAAATTCAACAAGCAGACATTTCCTCAAAATCATCTACATAAACAGATTCAATAAATGTGGACACAAAAGGATCACCTTCATCTTTGATTATTTTTCAGTGCTTAGTCTCACTTTAATAAGCATGATGTGTGCATTAACATAAAAGGTAGATACAAATAGAAATTAATCTTAAAAATATATGAAGCAATCCCCTATCCTCAATCCATTTAAATTTCATTTACTTAAATGAAGTCACCACAAACAACCAGAGATAGCAACAACTGTCCTACCTTGATTGTTAAAAATTTTTAAGTTAAAAATAAAAGGATGCTAAGTATTAGCACTACTCAAAAGTTTTAAAAACAAACATACAGTACATGGTCAAGAATGGAATAAATAAGACACTAAAGAAGGCCAATTTGCCAAACTCATTCAATCATGTGTTTGTGATCCTTTCCCTTCACAAGGAAGTCAATTAGGAGAGGCTCAGGTTTTAATTTCAAAAATGGTACCCCAGGTCAGTGTGAAAACAAATTTACTAATTTCTCAAAAAGAAAACATTAGTTCTATCTCTTAGAAGATCACTTTGTTAATTTATGAATAATGTCACACAAATTTTATTATGCATACAAAAAAATAAAAGTAAAACTAGTTGGTTAATGCTCTTAATTGGCCTAAAAAATCCCTTATCAATATAGAGAAGGTAGAAATATATACTTGCGATTAATAAAAAAGAAGACACAGGATGGATACACACATACACACATTATTAGACACACCTCCTACTCTACCCCAGAGACAATTCAATTCCTGATGGTTTTCTCTCGCTAGTATACATCCCAGGAATGTTTTGATGTTCTCTGTCACTGCATTAGTCAGGCCATCATTTCTTCTGGTGTGTACTACTTTGGTTGCCTAAGTTCCCTACTTCCAGTTCTGCATTCTCACAATCCATTGTCTACAAACAGGTCAGATGATCATTAAAAATTTAAACTGAGATTTCTTTTTCACTTTCTTGGTTAGCATATGCCACTAATTTTTTTTTTAATGAGAATTCCATCTCTATTCAGTGACTTGCAATGCTTTGGTATCTGTTGGTATTCTTGTTCACGTGTACAAACTCATAACATGCTGTGATCTTCCCATTCTATGCTTCCTCAAACATACCAATCTTCTTTCTGTTCCTAATCAATGCCTCGGTTCTCTTGAACTTGCTGTCTACTTTGACACACTCTTCCACCATACCACTACGTTGTAGACTTACATTAAAAATTGACTCCCTTGAGCACCCTAGAAAGTAGCTTTCAACTGTGAGATTCTATGTCAACACTGTTGATTTTGTCCATGAAATTTTTCTTTCTCCAAAATTATCTTGCTCATCTATTTATCTTGGATGTTTCATTTTTTCACCGTACTCTATAATGAGAAATTTTGTCTTCATTGCTGAAATGCTGGTACTTAGGCCAGTTTCTGGTACAGAGAAGGTGTTCAGTAAATACTTTGTGTGCATGATTCAAATTAAAAACTTGACTACTGCTGATACAAGATGCATATTGAGAAAGAAACATGAAGTACCTTCCTTTACTGCTCTCTCATTACCTTAATTATCCTTAGTATCCAGTGATCTATTTCCTCTTTTGCATTCTGTGCCCTGGTGCCTCAAATTTTCTAAAACTAAGTGTCTTCCAAGTAGAAACTATCTCAGCTCAAAACATATATCTCATTAGGAACAGTCTTTACCCCTATTCAAAAGTAACCTTATCTTCCTTAACTCCACCTTCCCAACTGATATGATGTAAGGTTTAGGAAATAATGGAGCTTGGTATTCATTTTTGTCCTTTTCCTGTCATCCCATTACTTGCATTACTAAGCTTCTATTACTATGACCCTGTTTGAAGAAACTCCAGGTACAATTTAAAACCACAAAGGCATTTCAAAGAAGAAATTAGATCACACCATTTTATCTTTTCATTTATGATCATTTCCATGTACTCTTAAAATATTAACTTTATTCTTCATCTATTCACTAGGCATCGATTTTATGTGTACCTGTTTTCATCATGTGTCATTCCCCCAGAGTTCAATAGCATAATACGTTCCATTTTCCCTCAAGTTGCCTTTTCAATTCATTCCCATATCATGAAATTGTTAAATATTATCAAAACTGTCTCTCTGGCATACACAGCATAGCAAGAAAGATGGAACATATTAAACGAGAACGTTTTCATCATCTATTTTAGGGTCTCATCATTGTCCTTCCTCAAATTCTAATTGCAAGATCCTCATAAATTGACCTGTTCATTCTGAACCTGTTCAAGATTTCTTGGGCAATCTTCCAGACACCATGATAGATGTTGGGTACGTGAAATTAGTGGAAGAAGTTTTTAAAAAGACAAAAAGCAAACAAAAACAAAAACCTCTAAAAATATTTCATATACTAGGGGCTTACATGCAAATGGCTTCCTATCAAGAACAATAAGCAATTCTGAAACACCAGGACTTGTAACTAATCATGTAGTTTTACTTTTTTATGTCTGATTCAATTTCTTTCCTGTCATGAGACAAGGTATTATGTATCAATTATTTACATCTCTGATTAAAAACCTCATTTCCATAAATCTCTCCCAATTAATGCATTTTTATGATCACCACACTGTCACAAATCATTTGGAATATTCACTTTGTGTGTATTTATAACAGAATGCTTCTGTTTTTGTACATTACTATCTGACCTAGCTGATCGTCTGTCATATCATCTTCCCAGTTAAAAATATGAGTTTTAGGTGACTCTAGAATCTAGCTCTTCATGTTTTTCAATATCATGCTAAGTGAAGTATATCAATACCAAAAAACCAAAGCCCAAATGTTCTCTTTGATAAGTGGATGAAGATCCCTAATGAGGGAAGGGGCATGGGAAGAATGGAGGAACTTTGGTCAAAGGGGAGGGAGGGGAGAGGACATGGGGGTATGAAAGATTGTGGAATGAGATGGATATTATTGTCCTAGGTACACATATGATTGTGCATATGGCACAACTCTTCATCATGTACAACCAGACAAATGAAAATTTGTGCTCCATTTGTGTACAATGAATCAATGCATTCTGCTGTCATGTATACCTAATTAGAATAAATAAATTAAAAAAAGAATATAATCCCATGGTATTCTGTGTATTCATGAACAATTTTCAGTGGTGCTAATACTCAAAATGTGCATAAAAATCACCTATCAATATATATATATATAACATTTGGATTTAAAAATAGTTATATAAAAGTGGCAGTATAATTATTAGGAAAGTGAACATAGAGTAATCTGTGTGGAAATAGTAAGAAGCCAAGTTATCTAAACAAAAATATAGGGTTGCTTCTCTGTCAGGTATGTAGAAGCAATTTATAATGTATCTTAAATATGGGTTCAGAAGGAAAAAATAGAATCACATTGGTGATAGGAGGAAGTAAGTTTGGTTATGAAAAAATGGAATGACAAGCAAATTTTGCATTCTCATGATTTGAGAGGCATTTCTTAAATAATGTCCAGTGACACAATTCAAATGAGGCATTAATATTTATTATAAAGGCAAACATTTTAGATTTCATGGAAACTAACTGGGAAAAGGGTCATATATCAAGGCCAAGAAATGGTTATTTCTTAGGAGCAAAATTTGTTTAAAATTTGAAAATAAGTCAAAATAATTTATCACATCCATAAAAATGCATATGATCATATCAATTGGTGGAGAAAAAAGACATATGATAGAATTTAGCACCCAATCATGCTAAAAACCCTAAGAGCAATATGAATAGATAGGAATTTCTCCAGTCTGATAAGAGATAGTAACACACACACACACACACATACAAACTTGCACTTATTGAGGAAATGTTGCTTCCCACTGAGGTTGGAAATAAAACAAGAACAGTCACTATCACCATATTTATTTGATGTCATACTACATGTTCTAGCCATTGCAATACCTTAAGGGACATGGATATAATTTGCAAAGATTTGAGAAAAGGCAAAAACTCATTTTATTTGCCACATAATATATAAACATTATAATTAAGTAAATTTAACAAGGCCACAGGAAACAAGGTCAATATACAAAAATAAAATGCATAACCATGTTCTAGAAGTAAATTATTAGGAAATTAAAATATATGTGAAATATAAAAGATACAAAATGTCAACTACTCAGGGAATGTATAAATGATATGTGCAAGAGTGCAACACTAAAAATTACAAAATATTTACTGAAAGAATGAAGGAAGAGTTTTAAAAGAGAATGGAATATTCCCATGGAGTGGATCATTCAATAATGTTAAAAACTACCCTTTGATTGATATATAAATTCAATGCTATCCCAATCAAAATATTAGTTTTTGTTATTGTTGTAGTAGACATTTTTATTGTGGAAATCAAAAATCTAATTCTAAATTTGATATGCAAATGAAAAGAGTCTAGAATATCCATAACTATGGTTGAAAAAAAAACAGCTATGGAACATATATGACCAGGCTAATAGTCTTGTTAAAAAGCCATATCCATATTACATATTACATATGCGATGCTGGTGCAAAGATTAACAACTACACCAAAGGAACAGACCAGAGAAACTGGAAATTGACTAAACATCTCTAATTATGACAATGTTAAAGAAATCTAGTGACAAAACAAGGGTGCTTTCAATACAAGGCTTTGGATCATTTGCTTATCTGTATGGGCAAAACAATAAATCCTACATTGCATCTCTCTCTCTCTCCATCCTAAACACACACACACACACACACACACACACACACACACAAAGAGAGAAAGAGAACTTGAGATAGATTATTAATATAAATGGGAAAGATAAAATAATAAAATTTGTAGAATAAACTATATAGGAATATTTTCATGAACTTAGATAAGCCAGGATATCAAAAAGTGAAAAAATAAATTATCCATAAAGAGATGATTAATTATACCTGATTGAAACTAAAAAAAAAAAATGTCATCCAAGAAAAACCATGTATAAAAGCAGGTAGTATAGAAAAATATATAAAGGATTCATATCTAGTATACACAAATGTGTTTTAAAATTCCTACAAATCAATATATACACAGTCAATCCTATCTTGAAAAGTTAGCAAATCTTGAACAAATACTTTATGAAAGATAATATCCAGATGCCTAATAAGCATATGAAAAATGCTTACACCATAAGTCATCTCAGAAATGCAAATTAAAATTGCAGTGTTATACTGGGACACACCATTTGGAATTCCATAAATGAATAGCATAGACACATAGATTCTATCATATATAGGCAAGTTTGCAATGCAACTGGAAATCTCGTACATTTCTGGTGGGTCTGCTCTAGGAAGCTAATATGTATCCCCTATAACCTAGAAATTATACTATAGCACTCCTGTAATCTTAGCAGCTCTGGAAGCTGAGGCAGGAGGATCACAAGTTCCAAGCCAGTCTCAGCAAGTTAGGGAGGCCCTAAGCAACTTAGCAAGATTCTGTCTCAAAATAAATATTAAAAAAAAGAGGATGTAGCTCAGTGGTTAAGTGGCACTGAGTTCAATCCCTGGTACCAAACAATAACAACAACAACAACAACAAAAAAAAAACCCAGAAAAGTAATTATAATACACAGATAAACATCATAAAGTATTTTCTTTTCATACCAAAACACAAGTTAAATGTAGCAATTTTACTCATTTTAGCCCCAGTCTGGAAACAATCTAATTGTCTACTCAAATGTCCATATACTCAAAAGTGGTAAAAAGGAATCTGAAAAAAAAAAAAGAATATTGATAGAGAAAGTTGTGATTTTGTGATTTGCATTTACATTTGTAAAATGATCATGAGATCAGGAGCTAGAAACTTGATTGGCAGATAGGACGGGACCTCAACTGCAATAATTCCATGTATAAAGTATCTGTTGGGCCAGACAGTCTGTGATTAAGCATCACAGGCAAAAGAACAGTACATGACCAGCATCCTGAATGGAGGAGAGGGACAGGCATGATCACTGAGTTTCTCACTCTGATTGGATGAAGAAACTCCTCTCCCTAAAAGTCATTAGCCAATAGTTTTAAAGCTCACCCTCCTGCAGTACCATATAAACCACTAGACAGCAGCAACTCAGTGGCTACCCATTTGGGACCATTCTTGTGGGACCTGCACTTCCTCTTTGTTTAAAGAAAGAAAGAAATCCTGTCACTTTATCCTCCATTGTCCATGGATTTGCAAGACAAAAAACCTACACCTCACCGCTGTGCATATCAAATCAGTTACATCCTTCTCATTTGTATTCATTGCTACTGCATATTTATTACTATGAGTTATATCAGTTTTGTTTGTTTGTTTTTTGGTACCAGGGATTGAAACTATGGGCACTTAACTACTGAGCCACATCCCCAGCTCTTTTTTATATTTTATTTAGCGACAGGATCTTGCTAAGTTGCTTAAAACCTTGCTAAGTTGCTGAGGCTGGCTTTGAACCCGTGATCCTTCTGCCTCAGCCTCCAGGGCCACTAGGACTACAAGCATGTGTCACTGTACTAGGATGCAAGTTATATCTTAATTATAATTTTAAAATCAGTTAAAAATAATTCACATTAATATTGAAATAATATATGTATTTTATGACTTTAGATTTGTTATAGTGGAGTATTTCCCTTCTCCCTTCTCAACTATAGTCAAAAGTGTCTGTGTACCTAATTTTCTATCAGGGGTATTATGAAGACCTGGTTAGAGAAGTTGCATTTATTAAGTATTAGATTCTATTTTTCATTGGTCTCAATTTATAATTCTTTACTTAAATTATCTGAACAGCAAGGTTATTCTTTGTTTATGCCATAATAAAAAAGAGTATGACAAAATTATGAATGATAGTTACTGAGAAAAAAATTCTGAGATACATCTCCTGCAAACATAAATTTGTTTCAAAGCATGATGCTACTTTTCAAACTAAAAAGTAAATGATGATAGTGATGCTTATGGACATAAATGCCAGCATACACATTGTTATGAAATTAAGTGTTAAACAAAGTGTTAGATGTTGAGATTTCCTTTGCAGAATATGTAGGCTAACATTCAGGATCCTCATTCTAACATAGGGAAGGATTTACTTGACAGAGTTGTTCTGAGGAGTAAGTAGTAATCACTTTGTCCAAAGCCAAAGAAACATATGACTGAGAATTAATTTCAAGAATATCCAGAAAGCAGTTTCAATTCAGTAGTGCCATTAGTCCAATAGAAATAAGCACAAGGACAAGAATGGAATTTCACACATACACACACACAAATTAATAATGATACAAACATTTTAAATGCTCATTTTCCATTAACTAACAATGATGATTTTCCCTATCAGCTTATGATTATTAAGAAAAAAGTAGTAAACACAACCAAGAACAATGTAGAAAAACTTTACTAAGATTGTAAATTTTTAAAAGCTTACTGTATTGTAACTTGTCCATATCTATAAAAAATGTAAAATGCCTGCATGTTTGATGCACCAAGTTTGAAGGTATTATCTTATACATATTTGTACAAATAATGATAACATGTAAAAAAAGGCCCATTATAGAATTGGGCAAGCAGCCATAATTAATCTATTAATTATTGGAACTGGTTAAATAAATTATGATTCATCATTACATTGGAATCCTATTAAATTATTAAGATAGATTTGTGTTTAGGAGGTGGCATAAGTACCAGAAGATGTTGTTAACTCATAAAGAATAATATAGAAAAATGTATACAATAAAATGTTTATAAAATCATATATGCCCATGATTTATGAAATGATATAATACTCATTATTGATTTCCAATGAATAAGCAAGTGTGAGCATTCTGAGTTAGAAGTAAACTTTTGTTTTCTACTACATGACTTTTTAAACATAGACTTTTCCAAATAGAAATGTAATTGGAAACTGATATAAATGGTATTTACTAAAAATGCCCCAGAACTGTCAAAACAATTTTAACCAAATCAGAGGTTATACATTTCTGATTCCTAAACTTATAAAAAAGCTACAGTAGTCAAGATCATGTAGTTATGGCATAAAGATTGATAAATAGATTGATAAAAAAATCTAGAGTTCAGAAGTAAACTCCTGCATTGATGGTTAAGTTGATTTTTAACAAAGATGCAAAAACATTTCAATGGACTTTTTTCAGCAAATGATACAACTGGATATCCATACACAAAAAAGTGAAGTTAAATTACTACTAACTCAAAATAGATCAGAGACATAAATGTAATAATTGAAACTATAATCTCTTGCACAGAGCCAAATCTCTGTGACCTTGGGTTAGGCAATGGTTTCTTAGGTAATAATAGCAGAAGTTACACATGACAAGAGAAAAAATGAATAAAACTTTTGGTGCCACAATTAATACCATCAAAAGGTGAAAAGATTACCGATAGGATGAAAGAAAATATTTTCAAATATTACATTTTATAAAAGACTTATATCCAGAATATATAAGGAACATTCCAACTCAATAATAAACAAATTGCACATTTAAAAAAAAATAGGCAGAGGATCTAAATACACATTTCTACAAAGAAGATGTACCAATGGCACGTAAAAATGTGAAGAGATCTTTACTCAGAGAAATGCAAATCAAAACAACAATAAAATGTCACTTCACATCCCCTAAGTTGATAATGAAAATAACAAATAATAACAAGTGCTGGTGAGGATGTAGAGAAACTGCAACTCTTGCACTTAAGGTTGATGATGGGAATGTAATATGGTGCAGTTACTGGCAAAACATTTTGGCAGTTTCTCAAATTGTTGAATACAGAGTGACTACAGTAAACCATCCTAGTTATATATCCAAAAGAAGTACAAATAAATCCACAAGAAGTATGTGCTTGAATATTCATAGAAACACTAACGACAATGGCCAAAGAAAGGTAATATCCTAAATGCCCATCAACTAATGAGTGGATAAAGCAAATGTGGCACATTCATACAATGGAATATTATTCTATTATAAAAAGGAATGAGCCAGTCGCAGTGGCGCAAGGCTGTAATCCCAGCGCTTGGGGAGGCTGAGACAGGAGAATCACGAGTTTAAAGCCAGCCTCAGCAATGGCGAGGCGCTAAGCAACTCAGTAAGACCCTATTTCTACATAAAACACAAAATAAAGCTGGGGATGTGGCTCAGTGGTCGAGTGCCCCTAAGTTCAATCTCTAGTATCCTCCACCCCCCAAAAAAAAAAGAAAAAAAAGGAATGAAGTACTGAGGCAACTGATATTTATGGATCTTAAAAACTTTATGCTAGCCGGGTGTGTGGAACATGCCTATAATCCCAGTACTTTGGGAGGCTGAGACAGGAGAATTGCGAGTTCAAAGCCAGCCTCAGCAATGGCGAGGTGCTAAGCAACTCAGTGAGACCCTGTCTCTACATAAAAACACAAAATAGGGCTGGGGATATGGCTCAGTAGGCGAGTACCCCTGAGTTCAATCCCCGGTACCAAAAAAAAAAAAAAACCCTTATGCTAAGTGAAAAACATCAGTCCAAAGACCATGTGTTCTATTTCCATTTATATGAGATATCAGGTATAGGTAAAGTCCTGGAGACAGAAATGTGGATCAGTAATTGCCATGGGTTGAGAAGGGGAAATGGACATGAATACTAAAGGATGTGGAATGAGTTTCTGGTGTAAGGAAAATGTTTCAAACATTTCTGGGGATCATTGCAAAACTGTAAATATAACCAAAAACCACTGGATTATACAAATTTAAAAGCATAATTTTTTTGGTATGTGAATTACATCTCAATAAAACTGTTATTTAAATTGGAATGATATTAATCACAAAAATGTAATTTTCTAATGCTGCATCTCATAATTCCTTGCACAAAGTTGATATCAAATAGCAACTTCTTGAATGTGTACTTAGGGAGAAGAAATTAAAAATAGAAAGTGAATGATTAAAGAAAATCAGTATCAAATGTTGTTACCTTAAATGGAGAAGTTTCAGTAGCAACTACAAAGAGGAAATAAGCCATGACCAGGGTAGGTAATTTAAGGTTATGTGCTTATATTCTAAGGACTTTTTTACATATGTAAATATCCATGAGCCTTTATATGAAAAAAGCCCACAGCTGAGATTTAAGTATTCCATTACTTCAAAATATCTTCCCACTGATAGCTTTACTAGTGCACGTAATGGCCAATTAAACAGAAGGATTAAAAGAAATAGCTTATGGAGGCAAAATGAACAAGTTTCAACAGCAAACATGCATTAGCTGAAGATTTTTCAGAACTACCAGAGTTAATAAAAAAGTCACTGTGGAAGCATCTTTCTTTGAGGAGCTCAGTTTCTTTTTTAGACATTACCTAATTAAATCTCAACATACATAAGGTTGTGTAATCAATTCTCAAGTTTCTTCTGAGAATTAGATTGGAAAAATAAATCTTTCATCTGAGCATTTATTTCAGTCGTCTTATCTTCTTTGTTCTAGGCATGAAAAAAATAGACCTATTACTCTGAGGACTTTTTAAAATTCCACTTCCATATTTGCAACTTGTTCGTGTCTGGTGTAGATTGTTCTCTAGAAGTGACCCTTAACAGCCACAGGTCAATAGTGAAACTGGAGCCACCCATACCTGCAATCACTGTTGTTGTTTACGGACCTCAGGTTAGTGAGGATGACCTGAACAGTCATAATGATGGATGTGAATGTCACAATTCCCAGAGTGTCCTGAATGAACACACAGTGTGTTAGAAAAGCTTAGAGAGTTGCCTTCTAAAAATCCCCAGCATGACTCTGTGCTAATACATTTCTAACACATAGGGGGGAAGAGAGACAGCAGAGTGAATGCATTGACATCTGTGAACACAGTATTGCCAGGGAGGGCACATAACTAGTTGTCCATGGTACTTTTTATTGTGAAATGCCTTCTCTGTACAAAGGAACAGAGGTGACATATAGTTGGAGTTTAAAGGGTAATAATGATTACTAGCCCCGTGACATCATCCACAAAAGAGATGGAGCATTAAAACCATCTTTGGACCCTCCTTGCCTCTTCTCTAATTACAGGGGTTTTTTTGTTTTTGTTTCCAGAGTGTATTTTCAAATTTTATAATTAAATTCTCTTCTCCAATAGTTTACTTTTCACTTATGCACATATACCAGAATACACATCTAGTTTTGCTAGGTTTTATATCTTTGTAAGGGGAATCATAGTGCATTTTTTGTGATTTATATTTTTGTTCAATATTTGGCTTCTGTAATTCATTCACATAAATGTATGTGTGAATTTTTACTGAATAATTATTACTGTGTGTGAGTATAACAGTTTATTAATTCTAATGAGAACTGTTTGTTATCCTAAACAATGTTCTGAAAATATCCCCATGCATGTATTCTTGAACGCAAAAGCAGAAGTGACTTCAAAGTGTATTAATCAGAGTTAAACTGCTGTCTTACAGTATGTACATAGTTGTTTTCTAAAGTGACTGTACCAATTTTCACAGTTCCTAATAGTATATGAAT
The DNA here is from genome assembly GCA_028644305.1 of Xerus rutilus. NCBI lineage: Eukaryota > Metazoa > Chordata > Mammalia > Rodentia > Sciuridae > Xerus > Xerus rutilus. The sequence goes on from CM053406.1 coordinate 34,917,917, forward strand.
TTCAATTCTTCTAATTCTCATTGACCCTGGAGATTCTCAGATCTCTTTTAATGTTTATCAGCCTATGAAATACAAAATGACAATGTCATTTGTATTTGAATTTTGTTAAAGACTTAGAACATTTTTATTTTTCTGGATTTCTTTCCTATTTGTATCTCCCCTTCTGAAAAAAAGAAATTCTTAGTTTATATCGTACACTACTGCATTATTTTCTATTTGTAATATTTCTTTATATAGTGTGGATGTTCATTCTTTGATGGATGTGTTGCCATTATCTACAATATCTACATGAATTAACATTTTTGAGTTAATATTAATAAGCAGTTGTAAGAAATAACACATAAGTATCCATGTAACCTTTATCTTCTAAACATAACATTTTACAAAGCTGCAGTATAATATCGCAACCAGGATACTAATGTCGATAAAATTTCCTAATTTCATTCATTTTTAGTTTTACTTTTCAAATATGTGGACTTGTACACAGTTTTATCACATATGTAGTATTATATATTCATACCTACAGTCAAGACTGAGCAGTTCTGTTACCTAAAGCATCTTTCACCTTTCTGTTATAAAGTAGATCCTCCTCCTTTCCAAAATCTCCAGCCCAAACCTACCTCCTGTCAACAACAATCTGTTTTCCATTTCTACTAGTATTTCATTTTTTAAATGTTATATAAAATGAAACTGTGTAGAATGTTACCTTTGGTATTGGCATTTTCCCCCATTCACTGTGATTCCCTGTAGTATTAATCTATAATCACATGTATAAATATGTATACATATTTTGTTCATGTTTCATGTACAATTATTTTGTTATTTTCATTGTCAAATAATATTCCATGGTATAGTCTCATCATGGTTTGATTTGTTTAACAATTCATCTGTCAATGGACATTTTATCTGATTCCTTGTTTTGTCTATTAAAAATAAAGCTTATATCAACATCCATGTACATGTTTTGCCTGAATAAATGTTGTGGAATAAATGCCCAAAGGCATAATTCTTGGGTTCTTTGATAATTGCACATTTAGTTTTATGAGGAATTGTCAACATGATTTCCGAGAGGTCCATAATATTTAATATTCTCATTAGCAATTTTCCACCATCACCAGAAGTTTGTATTATCATTGTTTTATTTTAGCTATTATGACTGTATGTGTAGTAATATTTGGTTAGAGTATTAATGTGCGATTCCTTCATAGTTAATTAAGTTTAACTTCTTTTCATGTGCTTACCTAACATCTGTATGCCTTCTTTGGTGAAATGTGTTGATGTCTTTAGCTCTTTTTCTAACTGGATTGCAAGTTATCGCTATTGTTGTTTTGTACTAAGCTTGGAAATTCTTCATATTTTCTACATACTACTTCCTTGTCAGACATATAGCTGCAATTATTTCCTTCCAGTTCATAGCCTGTTGTTACATTTTTTTTTTCATATGATTTGTGGAGAAAAACATTTGAATGAGGTAAATTTATTCATTTTTCTTTTATAGGTTACATTTTGGTAACAAGTTTAAGACTCTTTGCTTAGCCCTATGTCCTAGAGATTTTTTTCTTATGCCTAACAATAAGGAATGCATGGTTTTAAAATTTAAAGTCCATTATCCATTTTGCTTAGCTTCTATAAAAATGTTGGAACCAAGATGAGATTTTTATCCACTGTAGATGTTCTAGCACCATTTGTTAGAAAGGTATCCTTCCTCCATTCTTCTTGTCACAGCCCAGTTAAGAATATTTATTGATTCTATGTCTTGGATCTCTTCTGGTCTATTGATTTATGTGTCTACCTCTGCCAATACTATCATCAGTGTCTTTTAAAAGACAAGAATTCTCAATTTTAACACTGACCAGTTAAACCATTGTTTTCAATTTTTGTTGTTGTGGTTGTCTTCTTACAAAAGAAACTATTTACAAGATCATAAAGATATCATTCTATATGTTTTGGTCTTTTATATTAAGTCTTTAATCCACCTAAAATTTATTTGCATGCATGATCTGAGGTGAGAATCTAATTCCAGCATATTTTGCTTGTTTATAGTTTTATTCTATAAATATAGTCAGTATCCCTGAGGCCATGTACTGAAGAGCCTGGACATTTCTCTCTCATATGCAATATCACCTTTTACATGTGCCCTATTACCACTGTGGCCTGGGTTTGGATTTTGGGTTTTTATTTGTAATTTCAGCAACTCTATAAAGTACACTCTATCTGGGAAAATCCTTCATCTTCTTGTTCTTCTGTGAGTGTTTCTAGAATATTTTGGACATTTCCTTTATCAGATAAATTGACCAAAATTACCAAAAATTATAAAATTTATAGGAATCTGAACAGATTTATAGTGAACCTGAAGATCACTTTATGGAGAATAAAAATATATATAGTACTGTATCTTTTCATGAATAGGGTATATATCTGCATTTATTAAATCTTTTAAAATTCATTTCAATAAAGATTTATAATATTCAATATATATGTTATATGGCATGTTAAATATAGCGCTAAGCACTACATATTTTGTGAAGATATTGTAATTTTATAGTTTTTAATTTTAGCTCTAATGTTATCATGCAAATAAACCATGGTATAGGGTAGGATAATGAGAATAATAATTAAAGTTTGTATATTTAGCTTATATCATGAAAATTTGTTTCGTTATCAGGTATAGCCTAATAATAGATTTGTAGATTTTATAAGTATTTTATAGTAATATTTCTACTAGACGTAAATAATCTCAATTTTATTACCTATTTTCCTATTGACAGTTTGTTAAATTGTCTTATTGCACTGAGTAAAATTGGTAAATATTATAAATAGATGTGGTATAGTGGACATCATTATTTTGTTCCTCATTTCATCATTGTAATATAATATAATTAAGTCTGATACATACCTGTAAATTTTAGGTAGACACTATCAAGTTAAGAAAAGCTAATTCTATTCCTTTTTAACTTATACTCTATTTTAATTGTATTTGTTATGGCTATTTTTTTAAACTTCAAGAACACTGCATTACAGAATCAAAAATGTATTTGCATTTACATATGTGCTTAGAATAAGTGGGGTTTTTAGAGATGTAAGATATTCCTGCTCCTAAGGTACATGACATGGAAAGTTTGTAATGAGATACAATTATGAAGGTTGAGTCATTCTTTTAGAATTCAGCATTACTCTTTTTTTTTAAATTTTTTTTTTAGTTGTTGATGGATCTTTATTTTATTCATTTATTATTTATATGTGGTGCTGAGGATCGAACCCAGTGCCTCATGCATGCTACGCAAGCGCTCTACCACTGAGCTACAGCCCCAGCCCCTCAGCATTACTCTTATAACACAGGTTTTGGAGTCAAGAGACCTGGATTTGGATCCCCACTTATCTGTTGTTTATCTTAATCAACTCCTTTACTTTTTTTTCTTAAAAAAAATTTTAAATTTACAAAATGAAGAATAAAAATATTTTATCTACTTTATATGATTGTGATAATGAAACTGAAATGCAAAAATAATTGAGACTAAATGAACACTACATAAATGATAAGATTTGCTATAATTAGAAAATAGGCATCCCTGAATTTATGACCTAATTATTTTTCTTATTTCCTTTAGGCATACTATAAGAAATTAGGCTTTTGGTCATGAAAATAAGAACCATAAAATCTAAATTTTATGAAAATAAATGAAATTAAGCCAAAAATATACTGTAAAACATTTATTGATTATCTAAATTTAACTGTAGCAGCATCATATTTTGATATCCAACTGTGGTTTTTCTGTTTAGTTTTTCCTTCTCTCATCCTATCAATGAATATACCATATTAAGGAAGAGATGAAAATCTCCATTAGTATTTTTTCACTCTTTAAGTGATTTTGGAAAGTATTCAGTGGAAGCAACAAGCCTATTTTAGCGTTATGGATTTCAATTATAAGAACCTGAAAGGGGAAAAAAGTTGTTTTGCTTTATTTCTGAATCCTGTAAGATTTAAAATATAGTAATCACATCAAAACAAAAATTCACAGTGGAAAAGAATTTATGATTATATTGAACTGATTTCTCATGAGAAGATAAGAATTTTACTAGGAATTAGTTCATAATAAAAGGTGAAATTTATAGGACATAGATGACTACAGTGGGTTCAGGGAACTATTTCACTGTAAAATCCCAATTTGGAGATGTGGTATAACTACTGAAACTCAAGGACACATCCCAATAAGTTTGGGGATCATTTTAGAGCGGAAGAGTTGTCTAAGACACAGAGTTAAAAATTTTAAGTCATACAGAGAATTTGCAACTAATATGGCAATAATGTGATGGCCAATTCAAATCATTGTTTGAAGAAAGTACCTAAAAAGAATCTGAAAAAAGCTTCAAAGTACCTCGGATAAATCAATGTAATATATGAAGAAAGAATAAGAATTTTGAAATGGTGAAGATTTGTGAACTAGTTTTGAGGTCTGATTGCGTTCAAGAAGTCAAGATACATATGGACCTAAGAACTGGAGGTCATAGTGGGAACTCGCACCTTAGTAGTAGATACATCAGGATCAGAGGGAACCATTCTTGATCTTATAGGAGACACACCTCAGTATAAACCAGCAATGAGAGAAGATACACAAGAATTAACTGCAAACAGAGTTCCCACATCTAAACTGTTTATTGAGTGAAATACTCTTGAACCCAGAGGTTCTAAGGAGGAGGAAAAACAACATAAACTGACTGTGTTAGCCTTCAACTGATTGAAATTTAAGCCAGAAGCAACTAAGTTATCAGTGGCAAGATTAAGCTTTCTCCCACAGAGCAGAAATGCAAAGCCATAAGCTATACTGAGCTGCTGACAGTTGACATTTTATTCTTTTTCCATACTTGAATTTTTTAATAACTCTATAAAATTCAACTAGAGTACTTAAATGAAATTACATTTTATGAAGATTGTTTGTTTTGTGTGGTCTAGACTGGCTAAAATGCTTTAAGTTAGCAGTCCAAGTTTACAGCATTTTTCTCTGTGTATACCCCTAAAATAAGCATAGGCAATTCTCACTGTTCCCAAGAAACTAAGGTCATACATCTTGATTATTTTTTCCACTTCAGATTCAGTAAAGTCAATTGCTTCCTCATATCTTTGAATGATAAATAATTGGGAAAGGATAGTTTCCCTAGTGGCCTAATTTCAATGATTCCTTGCTCAACCAACTAAGTCCAACATTGGCAGTAATCTTGTATAGCAGTGGTCAGTACAAGTTTTGTCTTAACTGTAGAAATATTATTCTCTATATGGTTCTCAAAGCTGAAGGTTTCAGGTTAAACTGCCATAGTTTTGTCTCTGTAATATTGAAAATATTAGCAGCTAGAGATGAGTGACTGGTTTGCACAAATGAATTCATTATGGGAATGCTTGATGATGGGGGTCAAGCTAGAAGGTTAATGACAGAATCAAAACATTTCATATTGCGGAATGGAATGACAGATCTCTGCCCTTTTGAAATTTTGTTTTTAGTAATTTATTTTTATAATGAAAGCACATTATTTACTTAATAAACTACTGAAATAAACATTTTTTAAAAAAAAAACTAGATTTGGATAGGAATTTAAGAGTCAGCTGGTTCAAATGCCTCATTTTCTAGGTCAGTGAATTAAGGTCTGGAGAGTGCCTTGGGCCTAGGTCAGTGTGAGTCAGTGGCAGAGAAGGCATTCATTCTGAATATTCTTTTCATTAACCCATTCTGGAGAGGAAATGTGGAATGTAAACCACAACACACTGGATCATTCTTGGAAAGGAAGGCGATGCTAGGATAAGTGAGCTCATAAAATCCACTGCATAGAGAATGTGCCTCCTAATGTTTTGACCTGCAGCTGATAATGGAGAGCAAATGTTCTCATACCAAGAGAATTGTCAACAACTTTTCAAATGAAGAATAAATATGATGCATATGGTGAATTCATGCTTTTCAGTCATGCAGAGGATTGTCATTAAATTTGAAACCTACATATTATGCATTTTGCATAAGTCTTGATGCCAAAATAAGAACATTACATTGGAAACCATAGCAATGTTTTATATTATGCAAAAGGAAGGATCTCAGGGGTAAAGATTGATGGCTAAACGTAATTTGTGATATGTTGGTGTGCTACATCAATCTAATATTCTATTAAAACTACTTTCAGTTTAAAGAATTTCAGTACTATCAGCTCCCTCTGAAGTATAAACTTATTTCAAAGAAGTTTACTTGCAACGGCTGGAGTTCACAGCCAACATTCTCCTTGATTGAGTTTCCCAGGGTATAAAAGAAAATCTGAAGGGATCTTAACTTCTGAATTGTGTCAATCTACAAGCCACGGATCTTACTTAGTATTAAAGACTTATTTTAGTTTTTTTTTAAATTTTAATAACTTTGCTTGGAGCCCCAATTTTTATTTTCCAAGAGGAGGAAAGTGAACCAAAATGCTGAGCTTCTCCCAAATACTTCCATGTTCTCCACTATTCTTTTATATTCTTTGATCTATTTATGGAAGATGAAGACAATTTAAGGTAAAATTTAGGTAAAACATTATACTACCCTTAAATGGTGAAAAACAGAAAGGAGAAGATTTTTTTAATAATGATCTTAGGGTAATTTAGTAATTTTATTTGTGTATTAATTTAAAATTTGTATTAATTGTGATGGGGAAGTTTGATTTCCAAATTAAAGACATATAGCGGTTTATCAGTGAAACTTCTATACAAAAATTAATTTCTACATCTGATTTACCAGGTGCATGCTTTCACAAAGGATACCCAGAAAAATAAATTAGCCATTTGTTAGACATTCTTCTCACATAGTTCCTACTTTTACACAGAAATTTGGTGGAAGATTCCATTTGAAAATCTAGCTTAGGCAAGGGTTTCTTACGTAAGGGTAAAGCTAATGTAATTCAGATTAATAATTTTAAGATATTTCAAAAATCATGCAAAGTGATAAATAGCACAATTCTTAGTGTGCTTTTGACTGTATTGATTGCCTTAAGCAAAATTTTATATGAGCTAGACAAACACTGGATCAAGGCAGGACCCCACTCAGTGCTAGAGTGATGTGGTCCTAGTGGCAAATTGAACAAGCAGCCTGGTTTACTGGTTTATTTTCATGGGAATTTTCCTAACCCCACATCCACATAGGATCACCTACATCATTTTCTATTTAGAATCACCTAAACTATATAAATTAAGCTGTTTTCTGTTCTTTGGGTAATCCTTACATATTTTTTATATAAATGTAATCACATTCTTTTTTTGAAAAAAATAACTGTAAAATACAAATGGTTATTGCCCCAATATTGTAATTCAAAGAAAGTAAAAATGAGCAAGAAGATTTATTTCACATGTGAGATTTATACACTGATGTTCAACTTCTACAAAAACTGAAAGAAAAATGAAATCAAATATTTAATTAGCAGACCTATATGATGCAATACTTCTTTAAAACAATTCCTATCTTCAAACACATGGAAATAGACTAGGAAGGAACAGAGTAAATATATGATCATAAAATATTTTTATATTTGGTACAGATTAGAGATATTTTAATAGGCTGTCACAGTAGTTAATGGAGTGAGAAACACTAATTCGACGATGTTTGTGGATGAAGTTTTGAGATAAACCATGAATGATGGACAGGTTTAACCAATGAGAAAAGTTTATGGCCACTGTTTATCAGGTGAAAAGAATAACATTATCAGAATCACAGTACAAACATGGCTTTGGTGGCTATCTTTAGAGTAGATTCTAGTACTTTTGTTTGTGCATAGTCCCATCCCTATTTGCACAGGTAAGTGTATCCCAATTCTCCTTTAGATAGTCAGTTTTCTCACACTCTGTCTAGAGCTTACTCCCTTCCCCTAGACGCAGCTATACTAGGAAGGTCAGCATATGACTAAAGTTGATCCAACTGAAATTCAAATTAATCATGACATTTTGCTAGGCATATTGAAAAAAAAATCTCACTGAGATTGCAGGGACCAAAAGTCAATGTAAGCCAGAAACTGACAAAAACTACCATCATCACACATGAAAATAGCCTATATGAAAAGAAAACTTCTCTCTGCTGAAGGAAAATAGTAAGAGTTGAGGAGTGACCAATCCCTGGTGCCATTTTTTTATTATTCTAACATGGAAATAGCAAACTCAAAAGTCTTTGACTAATTGGGAGGTGACATGAATGTGTAAAGCATTACCTATGAAACCAAATGGACTGGTGGGATCGGCAAAGAAATGAGACATATCCCATGCATGACCAGTTGATGTCAATTTGTTTAAAATTCTACTTAGATCACAATAGCTTTATGGTCAGATAAAATACCTCTGCATGGATTGTAGTGTTTGATATGATCCTCATGTAGCCTTTCAGTTACATAAGCCAATTCTTTTTTCTTCTTTATTTTTCTGACTTCCATCCCTCTCTTCTTCCTCCTCTCCCTCTTTCCTACATTTTGTTCTTGTCTATCCTCCTTCTTTACTTTATAATTTTAAGTTGGGTTTTTCAACTCTTGACAAAAAGATAATTTACAATTTGTACAAAATGTAAGGAAGAAAATAGTGATGAAAATTATGCCTTTCACTGAAACAATTGTATAAGTATTAACAAGTACTTTTTAAAGTCAATCAGCCTGGCAGCAGACTTATCAGGTACTTTAGGTCAGGGGAGTTACAAAGTGTGGTCCCCCAACCAACAAACTATCAGCTAATTCTCAGGCTCTACTTTGAATATCTTGGATCATAAACAACCACCTGTGCTCCATATGATCCTGGTATACTCTAAAGTTTTCAGAAGCATTTACTTTGAGGGATAGAATGATGGTCAGGAAGCTTTTTAGTCATCTACACATTGAATGATGATTTTTTGTTTGTTTGTTTGTTTTTAGCAAAGGAGAAAGGGAGAGGAACCTAATACATTGAAACTGTCCAGGTTTAAATCTCCACTTGGCCATTTTCTCCCTATGCTAACCCTCTCTCTGTCCTACAACAGGGGAAATATTGATATATCCACTGTTATGGTTTGGATGTGAGGTGTTCCTCAAAATCTCATGTGTAAGACAATGCAAGAAGATGCACAGGAGAAATGATTGGGTTGTAAGAGTCTTAACCTAATCAGTGAATTGACCCCCTGATTGGGATTAACCCAGTGGTAACTGAAGTGGTAGGGTGTGTCTGGAGGAGGTGGGAATTGGGACGTGGCTTTGGGGTACATACTTGTATCTGGCAAGTGGAGATAGTTCTTTCTCTCTCTCTACTTCTCTCTCTCTCTCTCTCTCTCTCTCTCTCTCTCTTTCTCTCTCTCTTTCCTGATCATAATGTAGGCTGGTTCCCTTAGCCATAACTCTTTTGCCATGGTATTCTGCCTCACCTGGAGCCCTAAGGAAAGGAGCCAGCCATCTATGGAACTCTGAACCTGTGAGCTCTCAAAGAAACTTTTCCTCCTCTACGATTGTTCTGGTCAGGTGTTTTAGTCACATTGGTGAAAAAGCTGACTAAAACACCCACTCATTCTTATGAGTATTAAGTGAGTTAGGACATGTAAAGTTCTTAGATTAGGCAAGACTCATGATGCATCCTCAATAAATATTAGCTAGCAATCAGTTCTATCATTGCCCTATTAAATTCAATAACCAATACTTACATGACTGATTTAAATTAAATGAAGAATACAACTCAGTTGCACTAGTTGTATTTCAAGTGCTCAATAGCCATCTCTATTAAAGAACATTTCCATTTTCAGATGAAGATTGAAAGGACAGCAATGCTCCAGATTGTGAAAGTCAGAGAAAGTAAGGAGAGGACTTAGTTTGTTAAATGGGAGATGGTGCCCAGTTCTCACTGCCACCACCACACTGAATAGAAACCATTAATCTCTTCATTTAAGAGTACCAGTCCCTTTTAATGGCAACTGCTGACACCCTGAGACCCTGCAGCCTAGGTAGGCAAACATGTAAACTGAATGTGAGGTATAAGCCTGTCCACTTTGGTAATCTCCTTTACTGACAGTTGTGTCCCTCATGCATCTCACTTAATATGTAAGAATGACTTTGAACATGTCTATTCTTCTCCCCTTCATTGAACAAATCATCTGCCTCAATGTCACCAATGTATTTTTCTCTTTAATACTGAAATATGTCCTATGAACTCAGCTTTGAAGGTACAAAGCAGAAAGCTGAATGAGACGTGAGTTTAAGAGTATTCTATTATCCCGTCTCAGATCAAAAACCACAAAATTAGTTGATGTTTCCATGTGGATATGTTCTTATTATCTCTTATTTAATTCAGGCTGGAATGCAAGGCTATCACCAAGCCATGCATGATACTTTCAAAACATACCAAATAAAGCACCTACCTTTCAGTAAAAGGCTGTAGAACTTGAAACTCCTTTCAAATTGTTAGTGCCTGCTGAAACATAGTATAGATAATATGTGACTTAAAAAGTAGAGGGGTGAATATCTCTATTGGGAAATTTAAAGAAATTTTAAGAATGTTGTTTTTTATTTATAAGAACCAGCTATTTAGACAGGATACTTTTGAAGAGAAACGATTTGTTCCCTATGTAATTTTTGTCAGTCCATACTTCTTTCCATCCTCCTATTAGTCATCTTGACTTCACTATTTGCCTTCTTAAAATAGAAGGGATAAAAACTGATGGCTCATAAATACATTTTAAATGCAATTGGAGATATATATGAGGGAATAAAGAGGCATAGAAAAGTAGACACTGTAGGTAATAATGTTGTCACACAGGTAAAAATGAAATAATCCACCCACAGTGTAAACTCATGGACACATATATGCGCAAACCCATGGGGTGAGAAGTCACAGGAAGCTGTTATAATCAGGTATACTTATATGTATTTTTGTCTGTTTATAGAAATAACTTTTATTACATCCTATATAGCACTATTATTTAAAACTATTTACAATCAATAATAGATCATATAAAACATGATCACAATTAGAAACAAAATGATTTATCTTCAGGTGATGTTCAACACATTGCCTCTTCTTCTCAAAGATCAATTTAAATTAAAAATTATGTTCTCCAAAACAATGCAGTACATGTAAGATTGTTTATAGCCTTTTATTTGAAATGCATAAATGGACCCCATGATCTTTGCCATAATAACAATGGAAGTGCTGAAAGGAAAAGGTGATAGTGGTAACACTGAAAAGAACAGCAAGCTACAGATAGCCGAAAAGCTCAGACCCATCAACCACTACCTTCATAATACTCCCAAAGCAAACATCACCTGCACATCTCAACTCAGAAGAGCAGTGACACATTAGGGAACTGAAGGAGAAAAACAATGGAAGCAAGGAGAGACAACATTATTTATTTCAGTTCTATTTTCTGTTATGGTTCACAAGGTAAAAAATGAGCCTGTATGTAGAAATGAGGAGAAGGCACATTTGTAAATCAACATTCTTTTCGTGGTTAACATTGTCTCCTCTTTTACTAAATCACTAACATTTTGTTAAAAAATTTATATATTTAATGGCAGTATTATTATTTTTAATAAATAATGGATCTGTCATTTTGAAATCCTGGATATTTTAAATGACAATTTCCTGGTAATGCTGTGATGTAATTGGAAAGGCAACAATATTTATTCCTCATAAATGACATTAAAGTAGGTGATTTATTTAGGTAACTAAATAAATAGAAATAAAACTGGAAATAAGACAATGAAGCTACTTATACTGATAGACAAGTAAAAATTCTACAAATTTTTTCTCCAAAACTTACAAATACAAATCAAATTACCCAACCTATTTCAATTAAACCCATTCCTTCTGAAATAAGAACTTAATAGGCACCATTGTTTTTTAAAAAATTAATGAAGTGTGAACCTCTTCGGACTAAGCAAATATGATTGCATCTTAGCAGCATCTTCGAATGTGAAAAGCTATCATAAAACTTTGTTTACAGAGGGCTGTAACAGATCATCTTAAGTGATCAGTGATACTGATACATCAATGTTCTATCATGAGAACAATTGGACAAACCAACTAAGGAAATCTGAGTCTTAGATTCTTCTCTCTCAATGTATCTTAACACTGATTAGGGAAGCAACTTTGCCTTAAATGCAAAGGCATCCCCTTGCAGTTCAGAGTGTTTTGAGTTATCTGACTACAGGAAATGTTGAAACAAGCTAAAGAGCCCAGTTCCTGTTATTTAATAGTATATAATCCAAGAGGTCAATTTGTATTTATGGCATAAGCTATTTCCTTTAATATGCTACCATCCAGTCTCAGAAACATGCCCCTGATAGTTTCTCTTATCATTTGATGACTGATATATAATCTCTGAAATGAGTTTAAAATTCTGTTGTGAATGTACAAAAACATACATCCATGCAAAAATGCCTTGCTCCATAATATATATGTAAGTTATATATGATGATACATATATACACATATATATAATATATCAGAAATATAGTATGTAAAAATACTCTCTCTGGGAAAAATGAGGATCTTTACACACTAGAATTTTTTTTAATGTGCCTTAGTCTCACTGGCCTTTTTCAGCTGCTTTCTTTCTCAGTAACATGAACGTTTTTGTTTAAGAGCCCCACCTGTCTTTACCCTCCAGTGTTCTACTTTTACACACCTCTCCTTCTGGAGACTATTGGAGCACCCTTCCAACAGGTAGTCAGACACCTATTCACTGAGCAACCTATTATTAGCCTAGTACCATGTACTGGTAAAATGCTCTTTAGCATGTTAATCCAATGTTTGAAGGTGGTAGATTTCCAGGCACTCTGGCAAGCTCTGGGACAACAGCTTACATTTATTCTAGCTATAATTCTAAATGCTCACACTCAAAAAAAGGAAATTTATTTTGAAATAAGATACCTGATAATTATCAAAATAGAGTTTAAAATCTTGGGGAAAATGATAGGCACTATTAATTTTTCTGGTTAAATTAATTTTTAAGTTCTATGTGATTCTTCCATTATTTTCTTTTTAAGCCTATATGTAGTTATTGAATAATTTTGTGAATAAAGTAACATTATGATTCTATAGAGACTTCTTCAAACAGACTTGTGACTTGAGTTTTATCAATTTTTAATCTTATTGATCTTAAGTACACAGACTAGAAAAAACAAGCTTAAAGAGATTTCTGAAAGTTATTTGAAGTTTTAGGGAATGACCCATTTTTTTACCAAAAATACTATAGAATTTGGGAGTTTGTTATAAATTGTAATTTATACAATGTCATTTGTTCAAAGTTGTGAAATTCTAGAATCAACTGAGCTTATGATATTACATTATAGAATAAAAAGGACAGAAATATGATAATTAGATATGCTTTCTTCTGACTCTGGTTTATGTGGCAATGAATTCTACCTAGGACTACTGGTTATAAAATTCTCTTCTCTGAAGTCAATCTAAAAACATGGATGATTATGAGTCTAAGTTGTAGGAAATAAGCAATTATTTCACTGAACTAAACTACCATAGATGTGCTTCCTTATCTCTCCAGTCACCTTGTTTAAAAAATATGTCCACAGTGACAAATTTTAAATGGAAAAGAATTAACACTATACTATATGATCTCAATTTTACATGAAAAAAAGTGTAAAATAAAAAAGGCTAAGCATATCTCAGATTAGGTAGTGATAGTGAGATGTGCAATAATGGGCAACTTTAAATCATCTTTTCTATATCACCATTTTCCAAGTTGTCTTTAATTACCAGGAATCATTTTTAAAATCAGAAAAATACATGTTATTTCAGGGTAACATATTTTTTCTGGAAGAAAATGGAATAATCTCAGTGACATATGAACATTTAGGCATGGTTGTGAAGTAGACATCACGATGTAGCCACAAATAGAAAATATTTCTGTGAAATCTCAAAGTTAAGATATAATATGAGATATTATAAGCCAGGCATAGCGGCACACACCCGTAATCTCAGCCCTTTGGGAGGCTGAGACAGGAGAATCACGAGTTCAAAGCCAGCCTCAGCAACAGCAAGACGCTAAGCAACTCAGTGAGATCCTGTCTCTACATACAACACAAAATAGGGCTGGGGATGTGGCTCAGTGGTCGAATACCCTTGAGTTCAATCCCGGGTACCAAAGGCAAAAACAAAAACAAACAAACAAAAAAGAGACAGTATGATAAGATATAATAAGAGACAATAAAATAAGAAATATCTAACAATGCCTATTCATTTTCATTACAGTATCAACAAATAAGGCATAATTAAAGGATAAAACATTTAAAGGTAATACCAACTAATTCAACAAGACTTTGAATTTGACCCTTATAATTAAATAAATTTCATAGCATGCTATAATCTTGATTCTTTTCCAGGCTCACTAACATGTACCCTTTACTCAGATACTTAGAATCAAATTAAATTTCCCTTTGTCTTTTATTCTACCAAATCCCACTTCTGATTATTCAGTGGTCCTTCAACTCCTGTTTATGCAGACTCAACCACAAGATACACTTGAATTCTTAAAGTTTATAAAATTTGAACATATATATATGTATATTGCAGAAGTTAGCATATTTGATATGTTTGCATTACATCAGTTGTTTATGTTACAATTAATAGTATCTTAGTAGCAATAAAATATAAAATATGCATATATAGCCATGTCTTCTTCTAACTTACTATCATTATACCTTGCTGAGTATCTTCCCAACTGTCTCATATTTTTCCTCTAAAATATTAAATAAGATTGTAGCTCTAGGGGCAAAATTATACACAGGACTCCAATACAAAGAGAGAAGGAATGTTGTAGGTACAGTGGGAGTTTAGGCATATCTATTTCTCTAAATCCTGTTAAATTTCTATCACCTTGAAGGGAAAATTTCAGGAACATTAAATTATCTGTAGTTTTTATTGATCTTCAATTGCTTTTAATAGGGAGCATTTGGGGGCTAATCAGTACCTTCAGGGACTGACATAAGGAAGCTGTGCCTTAATGGATCCATGGGTATCAGTGTCTATAGAAACACCCTGATCAAACTATATAACATTAAAAATTTTAAAGTAACAATATTTCAGGGCCTCTTTTAATTTTTTACAATTTTGTGAATCTTCTTCATTAAACAGACATATGTCTGGCAAATAGGAAACAAAAAATAATGTTTTTCTACTTTTGTACTTAAAAGTAGGAAAATATTTTATACTTAAAAGTTAAAGGGATTTTCAATATACAGTTTATGTTTTGTACTGACTTGCTGCTCTAAAGAAACATTTTCCCATGTTCAAACTAATTCAGATGTATGTGGGGCAGATGTCTTTCAACTTTTAACTGCATTAACTCAAGAGAATGGGGTCCAGAGGCTAAGGGTAAGAATTAAGAATCGTGGTTGTCTGATTTGGTGCCTGTGTGACCTTCAGCAAATTATTTAGCCTCTCTATATCTCATTCTCATCCTTTTAGAATAGAGATAAAATAACTCACTTCAATTTTTGTGAAGATTAAATGAGATAATCCAAGTGCTGTTGGATATAGGTATTCAATAAATCTTAGCCACACTACTGTTCATACTATTATAATCCAGTAATGTTGTAAAGCAGTTATGTTCATTTGAAAATTACAAGTTCTCTGGGGATATCTGGAAGGACAATAGCAGTGTTTCCCAAAGGTTGGTCTATGAAAACAATATGGTCAATAGCTAAGTGACCATGACTGCCACTAAAGATGGTTGTATTTTAAATGTTTTTAAGGTAAGTTTGAGAATGCTGTACAGTATACTCTTATCTTAGAGACTGAAACTATAGGATAGTATATTAAAGGAAAATAACATCTGGCTTTTTGCTGTCTGTTTTGGCATTCCTATGCTTGATTAATCAGAGTTCTTTTATCACAGAACTCCATACTGCTTGATTTCATACTCTCTAAGATACTACTTCTGGTATCCTACCAACAGCTACACAGGTAATATTAAAAAAAATGAAGGGGATCAGGTATAGAAAAGAAAAAGGAAAGATATAGACATGGGACAAGAAAGGATTTCTATTTCTTCTGGGCACTGTAAAAACAAAGCAATGGGGAAGCTGAACTATAAATGACAGCAGAGCCTGACTGGTGACTGGGTATGATGGAGGCCACATGCCATTATTTCCATTCAATTCTGTAGTCCTAAGGTAAGGCAACCAGATCTTCTTTTCCTTTTCTCTAAAATCCTTTTATTTTCATATAAAGCCTCCATTTCTTTTTTCATATTTGCAACCAAGATGCTTACACAGTTCATGTTTCACAGGACAAAACAAACACTTCTGTGGGTTGGATATAGTCCCTAGAGATAATTTGAGAGTTCTGGAATATTCTCCAGGGCCCAAATTACCATCTAATAGCACATATGAATCATTCAGCAAGAGGCCAAGTATTGTGGCTCACAGCAACCGCATGAGGAAGCAATGAATTATTATGCCCACTTTCCTGGATAAGGATCTCAAGTTAAAGATAGGAAGGTAATTGACTCAAGTTCATAGATGGGGCAGGTGAGAGATTCTTCTCTGGTACCATGATTTATTTTCATACTTTTCATGACCTACATATGAACACACATTTGCTCTGCAGCAGGATGAAGAAATTGGGGGTGGAGAATACTAACCCTGATTTTCCTCAACGTACTTTACTCAGAGGTGAAATAGCTCTACTAATTATATGCTTTTAAAAATGAAGATGTTAACCACTGTTAGGGTAGTAACTTAAGGCTGGTAGGGTATGGCTGGAGGAGGTGGGTCTATTGGGGTTTTGCCTTTGGGGTGTATATTTGGTGAGCTGAGCTATCTCTCTGCTTCCTGGGGTGATGTCTTGATCTGCTTTCCTCCACCACACCCTTCTGCCCTGATGTTCAGCCTTACCTCAATGGATCAGTCTGTCTATGGACTGAGGCCTCTGAAACTGTGAGCTCCAAAATAAATTTCCTCCTCTAATTGTTATTATCAGGTCTTTTGGTCACAGCAATAAAAATGCTGACTAAAACAACCACCTTCTTGTTGGTGGACTGTGTCATGTATTACCTTACATGGTCATAGAGTTTTCCTCTTTCAGGTCCTCAACTTGAAAGACATACTTTTATTGCTAATCTTTGTTTTAAAATGTTTATCAATATTTGGGTTCTGACGAGTTAAAGGGACAGAAGAATCTTTGAAGTGAATAAAGTCCTATTTCTCTAGACCATTAGTTGGGAAACTATAGCCCATAATTCAAATCCGTCTCATCACCTGATCGGTAATGTAGTTTTTTGCTAATGGTGACACTCATCCATATACAGATTATTGACAACTCTTTCCATGCTGCAAAGGCAGAATTGAGTGGATGTGATAGAGACCATATGACTAGAAAAACCAAAAATATCTACTTGGACTTATAAACAACAAGTTTTGTCAGTTTTCTGCTCTAAGTACTCTGATTTTTTTGTCCTAGGAACAAAATCTGATGATCATACACTTGTCTCCTCAGAGTTCACTATTTTCACACCTCTGAAAAGTGCTTTTTAATGATTTCCATACTGCTGTCACTCACACTAAATGTGCATAACAAGAAAAATACCCACAAAATTTGTATTATATCCACTGGAGAGGTATTATCAAGGATGTTGTTAACCTCATTAAAGTGCTTCCTGTAAGAACAACATATCTGGAGTTGGGATATGTAACACTGATTTTTTTTCCTCCTGAGCAATTAGTTAGCATTAACTGCATGACCACTTCAAATTTTATCATATTTATTTTCTCTTTTCATTAGAAGCTAGAAAACTTAAAGATAACACTTATAAACATTTAAAACTTCCTTTACAAAGTACTTTTTTTCTGTTTTCTAAATTTATGCTTGGCTTCACTTTAGTTTCCCAGCGTGTTTCCTTTTTGTGATGTTTAGATTTACTTTATGTTATTGCAATGTGTGCATGTTTTAGCCACACCTCATCATTTTTTAATTAAGACTGGATATAAATAAATGAGAGTATCGGTTCTATAGAAGGAGCTCTGAAAGAAAATATGCTTGAACCTTGTGTCACTGTCACAGGAATCGCTTCCTATGATTGCATCTTGTCTTCTCCCCAGGGTTCAGCTTAAACCTCTAGAAAATAAGAAGGGAAAGAAAATACTCTGACCCCACAAAGACCTCAGCTGAAAAAAACTCTGCAGCTACCTACAGAGCTGTATCTTGTGGAGAAAGAGATACATATTTCTTTAGTGTCTTTAGAATACCTAAGACATGGCCATCTCATTCTGATAGTTTTAAGAACTATCAGAGACAAAATGAAATTTATATAGAGACCAAATGAGATTTAGGACGGTGTATATTCTATAATGGCAGCTTTATATGGCAATGCAACATAAACTGGAAGAGAGCTGATGCCAATACAGAATTATACAGATACTACTAAAAATAACAGAGTAGAACATGGGCAGATGTTCAGGTCAACTTTCTATCTTGCTGCCAACTAAAATATGTTGGTTTGTGCTGACCATTCTGCCCTGCTCCTGATAGTGCAAAGCATTGAAATGATACTTTCCAGTGCCTCCCATATATCACCTTGAAGGGACTGCTTTGTCTTTTGCTTAGATACTGGTGACTGAGCACTGCTGAACTTCATTCAGTGATCCTAATAAGGTGTGTAAACACACTATTAGTTCTTCCACTGCACCTGCCTAATGAATTTTTCTAAGAAATAATTTTTTCTCTCTTAACCAAAGGTAAATTCATTTCCAATTTGGCATTGAAATAATGCAATAGATTCAACCAACCCCTTCTCCAACCCCTTCTCCACCTCCTTCTCTATCATGGTACCAGGCAAATAATTAGAAAGATAAATAATTCAAAATAAAAAAGCATTTCATACATAATCACTCCAAGAAATAAACAGTTTCTGCACCCCCCATTTTCTCCTATAAATAATTACAAAATTTACATTAAAATGCTTTCAAAATTATCTATGGAAATGTGTATTTAGAGTTCTACTTAGTGCTTTTTAAAATTATCTTTTATGCTTCACTCATAACAAACAGTACTAATTAAATAAGGTAAAATAATACCTGGACCTTTATCAGTTTCCTTTAGTCTAGTTTTATAACTGCTATGGTTACAAGTAGCTGGTATTCAGCAATTAGAAAATTATCAAGCTTACAAGATGCCAAGTTTTGATGTTAAGAAAAGCTGCTTCAAGCTGCTTCCTGAAGAGCTACTTCTTTATTCTCCACTGAATTCACTTAAGGTTCAAGGCTAGCCTTCACTGGATGATCACATAAAAACAATGTTCACTCAGCAGTATTTTCACAACCAAATATTTAGGATCCTTCATAAGAGAACTTGATTTAAAACCAAAACATCCTGAATTCAAGCTACTTTTAAATGATAAAGTATAAATGATAAATGTATGTAAGTTACAACACAATGTTGCATGAATCAACATTAAACAAAAACTTCATGGAGGCATGCTGTTCCCATGACAGTCTAATTTGACCTCAAGTAAGACTTCTTAATAATAAAGACAGAATGTGCAGACAAAATCCATCCATAAACCAGAAGGCACAAGAACTACATGGGCTACTTTATAATATAGCCAGAGGGACTTAGTACAGACTGCTAAAGGTGCCTAGATGGCACAGCTGTGTTATGTGTGTTATGTGATATTTCTAGCTTTTTCTTTATATAGTCTCCATTTTGTTACTAATAGTCAAAAGAAATGGCTATAGGTTCAACAAATGAAGCCTAACATTTTACCTGAAAAACTGTTATCAGTCCAGTAACAATTGGGTAATTGAGCTCAAAGAGCTAAACATGCTTTGAAAAGTTATTTGGGAAAGTACATACTTATCCTTCAAAATGCAATAAAAATGTGATATCTTTATAAAAAATTTGATCCTTACAAAAAAGTCTGTTTCTGAAAGTATATTTTTATGTAGATTGAAGATATCTGAAAGATACATTGTCCATTAAGACACCAACATTATTAAAAACAAATTGAAGAACTCAAGTTTTTAATTATAATATATCATCAATATATTGTATACAAATCTACTGTATAATTTAACATTTCTAAAATCAGGATGGATAATAGAAGTAAAGGCATTTCAAAGTTATAATTATAGCCTGCTACTAAAACAATGACATATCTTACAATCAATGGTATCTTAGAATCCATAAAATATGATAAGCTTTCATCATAAGGATAACTCCAGTTTACACATTTTCAAAAATTTTCATGGATTATATTGCTAAAGCACTGCTATTGATTATTAAAATATAAGCTTTTATGACTGCCAGGAATGCTATATTTTCTTGTCACCAGTATTCAAGAAAAAATATTAATCACCACTCATTTATGTGTCCTTAATTTCTTTCTCTTTTTTAAGGGAAAAATATGTTTGGCAACACTATGATCTTGTGGTATGGTTTGAAATTCTCTCATAACCCTGTCCTCTTTTCCTTTGATACACTTTGTAGAATATTTAAAAGAACATGATAGTTAAGATGTAGTTTAATTATGCTAGTAAAGAGGAGCAGTCCTCCTTATTTTATCTGTTTTAAAACAATAGAGAGTAATTATTTTAAATTTTTTGGAGAAACTTTATTAGAAATTATTATTGAGAATTTAATAAACAAACCTTAAATTTGCAGCCAACTTAACCCACTAAATTTCATATATATATATATATATATATATATATATATATATATGCACACACACACATATATATCACTTCTCTTGTTAAATGACATGTTGACAGATAGCCTATTAGTCCATCTTCTCTGACTCTCTCTCTCTCTCACACAACCTGTATGTGCATATAATCATATGTGTGCATGTATATTTAACTTTTAACAATTTTTCCCAACTGTGTATAATTTTTTCCAGCACATTGACCTTTCTGTCTCTGGATTTCCTTTCTTTCTATATCTTTTCCCTCCTGTATACCAACAGAACTGCAGTCTCAATGGTCCTACTTCAGACGTTCAAATTACTAGTAACTGCATAAAATTACAGTTGCAAGCATCTCATCTCTGCACCCCTAAGGGTCTATTTTATCTTAGCTGCAACAATCATCCCTCTGAGCAATACTGGGCAGAGAGCATCAATGCCTCACTCTTCAAAGTTCTCCTTTCTTGGATTCAAAGGTGTCGTGCTCTCATATGTTTCCTTCCTTCCTTCTGGCAGCTTCATATCAAAGTCTTTTTCTGGTTTTGTTTAATGGATCCAGTTATGGAGGACTCTAGGGCCTAGTATTTGGGAACTACTTGCACTTATTCCCTTATTGATCTCACTAAAATTGCATGAATTTGATATGACATATATAATAGTAATCTTCAAATATTTCTCCTCTGAACTTAAACTTACAGCTAACTACCTATTTGACGTTTCCATTTCAACTTATGTACTAGGCCATATCAACTTAACATATTCTGCCCTGGATTTCTTTTGTTTTACATTTTTTTAGATATTGATGGACCTTTATTTTATTCATTTATTTTATATGTGATGCTGAGCATCGAAACCAGTGCTTCACACATGCTGGACAAGTGCTCTGCCACTGAGCCACAATCCCATCCCCTCTGGATTTCTTATATTCCTTGTCCTGTCCTTGTCCTCACATTTCAATCACCTTCATACCAGCTAATGGCTAACGTTATTTTTAGTTGATAAGGCCAAAAATCTTAGAATAATCTTTCACTGTACCCTTTCACTCATAACAATATCTATCTACCAAGAAATCCTATTCAACTTCCATAAAAATGTATCTAGAAAATGCTAATTAAGACCCCAATGAAATGTTACTCTAGATGCACAGCAACTACTCAAATTAAAAAAGACTGATAACACAATAAAGTACTGGAAATCTTATACATTGCAGGTGAGAGTATAAATTTTAAAACATTTTGAAAAACTGAAATCTCCATAAAAAGCTAAATATATACCTAAAATTATGCCAGTAGTTGTAGTCCTAGTATTTACCTAAGGGAAAAAATCCACATGCTTATAAAAGTAATCATACGAGAATGTTTTAGCACAACAATATCTGCAAGGTGGCAGAGTAGGACACCCAGGATAACAACTCAGCAATAATCCATAAAAGAATTTCATTTATGAGATATCAGAAACTAATTATAAGTTTCCTGTTCTCTGGAAGTACCCAAAACCAGACTCACTACAAGGGTAGAGAGACTTGATACATCCTTTCATCAGAAACTCTTGCTATTTCATCGGGATTCGTTTCTGAAGATTTATCTTGTTTGGAGTGTCTTTGCCTGATTGTTCATTTCCCCTGACTCGCATTTTTGCTGAATTGTTGCATTTGTAGAGAAAAGGAGGTCAAGAGCTTCCAACTCTGCCAACCAAGAAAACTCTACCTGACAATATATTTTCTTTAAAAATAAAAGAGAGATAAAGATTTTCCTAAAGTAGAGCTAAGGGAGTTCATCACCACTGGACCTGACGGGTGTGTTTCAAGTTGAAATGAAAGAACAAACACTAAAGACGAAATATGACAGCATAAGAAAGTATGAAGCTTGTTGGTAAACATACATATATACAAATAAAGAATACATGTAATTCTATTGGTGGTGTGTAAATCACTCAATTCCATTACAAAAGTTTAAAAGGTATCTTTCATTTCGCTACTGTGGCTGTAGCTGTGAGTACACTCAGGCTTCAGAAGTGTCCCTCCACTGTGGCAACAAGCAGGTCTGGTTGGACCTAATGAGATCAACAAAACTGCCAATACCAACGACCACTAGCAAGTCTAGAAGCTCATCAACGATGGGCTGAAGAGGTGTTAGTAGCTCTGTGTTTACTACCGCACTCCTCATAGTAGCCAAGATGTGGAAACCACCTAGATGCTCATTGACAGATGAATGAAGAAAACATGCTATATACACTGGAGGAAAGTGTGCTCTATGAATAACCCAGTCACAGAATGACAAATACTGTATGATTTTACTTATAGGAGATATCTAAAATGTAGTCAAATTCATAAAGAGTACATAGTTGCCAGGGAATGAAAGAAGAAAAACATGCATAAAGATTCAGTCTAGAGAGATGAACACATTCTAGAGCTCTGTACATCTTACTCATAGTCAATAGTTATGTTGTATACTTAAACATCTGTTAAGAGGGTAACCTGATGTTAAATATTACTATAATGATAAAGAAAAATTCCTAAGGAAATATCTCATTATTGATGGGAGAGTTTACAGAACTTCTATGCTAATAGTTGTCTTCTTTCTAAATATAGCCAAAAAAGTTTTCTTCAAACATACAACAAAGTAAAATAGAATGTAATGCCATACATTTACATAAATTTCTCATCTACATCATTTACATTAGCAAAGATTGAAGCAAACTTGCAAATAAAAAATAATTACTCATTTTTAAGCCCATTTATTGATTGAGATATTTATTGTTTTGGTGTTAAGTTTTTGAGTTCTTTATATATCCTGGAGATTATTGTTCTATTTGATATGCTTGTGGTAAAAATTTGCTCCCATTCTATAGGCTCTCTCTACACTTCATTGATTGTTTCTTTTGCTGAGAATCTTTTTAGATTGAATCTAGCCCATTCATTGATTCTTGATTTTATTTCTTGCACTTTAGGAGTCTTGTTAAGGAAGTCAGGTCCTAAGCCAACATGATATAGATTTGGGCCTGCTTTTTCTTCCTTTAGGTGCAGAGTCTCTGGATTAATTCCTAGGTCCTTGATAATTTCATTTTGCTGCATATGGATTTCCAGTTTCTCCAGCACCATTTGTTGAAGAGGCTATCTTTTCTACACTGTATGTTTTTGGCAGTTTTGTCTGGTATGAGATAACTATTTATGTAGGTTTGTCTCTGTGTCCTCTACTCTGTACCATTGGTGTACATGTCTGATTTGGTGCCAATACCATGCCATTTTTGTTACTATAGCTCTACAGTATAGTTTAAGGTCTCGTATTGCGATGTATGCTGCTTCACTCCTCTTGCTAAGGATTGCTTTGGCTACTCTGGCTCTCATTTTTCCAAATGAATTTCTTGATTTGCTTTTTATATTTCTATGAGGAATGTTATTGGGATTTTTATTGAAATTGCATTAAATCTGTATAGTGCTTTTGATAGTATGGCCATTTTAATAATATTAATTCTACCTATTCAAGAACAAGGGAGATCATTCTATCTTCTAAGGTCTTTTTAAATTTCTTTCCTTAGTGTTCTGTAGTTTTCATTGTAGAGGTTTTTCATCTCTTTTGTTAGATTGATTCACAAGTATTTTTTTTTTGCGGCTATTATAAAAAAATCCATTCAATAAATGGGCTAAGGAAATGAGCAGACACTCCATAGAAGAAGATATATAATCACTCAACAAATTTATAAAAAATGTTCAATATCTCTAGCAATTAGAGAAAACTAAGATTTCATCTCATTCCAGTCAGAATAGAAATTATCAAGAATTCAAGAAAAAATAAGTGCCTACAAGGATGTGGGGAAAAATGTACAGTGATTCATTTCTTGTGGGGTTGTAAAATGGTGCAACCACTTTGGGAAGCAGTATGGAGATTCCTTAGAAAACCTGGAATGGAATCATCATTTGACCTAGCTATCCCATTCCTGGGTCTATAAATAAAGGACTTAAAATCAGCACACTACAGTGATGCAGCCACCTTAATGTTTATAGCAGCTTAATTCACAATAGCTAAACTGTGGAAACAGCCTAGATGCCCTTCAACAGATGAATGGATAAAGAAACTGTGTTATTACACAGCCTTAAAGAAGAATGAAATTATGGCATTTATGGGTAAATGGACTGAGTTGGAGAATATTATGCTATGTGAAGTAAGCCAATCTCCCCCCCCCCAAGATCAGCATCCACTAATCAGAGAAAACTTTTGGCCTTTGTTTGACAAGACAAGAACAGAGGAATTTTGGATTGAGCAGAGGGGATTAGGTGTATGTGTAGAAGGAAGATGGTGGAATGAGATGGACATTATTACCCCTATGTATGGGTATGATTGCACAAATGGTGTGACTCTACACCATATTCAACTAGAGAAATGAAACACTGTGCTCCATTTGTGTAAAAAATACAATTAATTAAATAAAAAGCACTCATATTAAAAGCACTTCTATGTCAATTAAAATAAGAGTGTTTTTAGTAGTTTTGTTAATAATAAATACAATTTATAAATAAGCTAAATATCCACAAGCAGGAGAAGGTATAAAGAAATTGTGGTATATTTATTCAATTGAATACTACTCCAAAATAAAAAATATAGAACTATTAATGCTCAATACAAAAAGCACATCTTTTTTTTATTGTTCTTTTTAGTTATACATATCAGTAGAATGTATTTTGGCAAATTATACATAGAGTATAACTGATTCTATTTTGGATCCCACTCTTGTGGTTGTACATGATGTGGTGTTTTCATGATAGTATTCAAATACATAGCTAGAAAATGTAGGTCCAATTAATTCTACTCTTTCCAATTCCCCTTCTTCTCCTTTCCATTCATTTCCTTTTGTCTAATCCAATCAATTTCTGTTGTTCCCTGCTCCCATCCCTTGTTTTGGGTTTGTACCAAAAATCAGAGAGCATATTTGGTCTTTGGTTTTTTGTGATTGGCTTATTTCACTTAGAACAATATTCTCCAGTTCCATCCACTTACTGGTAAATGCCCTTATTTCAGTCTTCTTTATGGCTGAGTGATATTCCATTGTGTATATGCACCACATTTTCTTTATCCATTCATATGTTAAAAGACCCCTGGGTTGTTTCCATATCTTGGCTATTGTGAGTAGAGCTGCTATAACATTGATGTGGCTGCATCACTGTAGTATGCTGTTTTTAAGTCCTATAAGTTTATGCTGAAGAGTGGGATAACTAGGTCAAATGGTGGTTCCATTTCAAGTTTTCTAAAGAATCTCTATCCTGCTTTCTGTAGTGTTTGCACTAATTTGCATTTATTCCAATAATATATGAGAATATCTTTTTCCCCATATCCTTGCCAACATTTATTGCTAATTTTATTCTTGATAATTGCCATTCTGACTGGAGTGAGAATCTGTGTAGTTTTAATTTATATCTCTAATTGCTAGATATGTTGATATTTTTTCATATATTTTTTGATCATTCGTATTTCTTCTACTGTGAAGTATTTGTTCATTTCCTTTGCCCATTTATTGATCTGGTTATTAATTTTTCTGGTGTTAAGTTTTTGAATTCTTTGTATATCCTGGAAATTAATGCCTTGCCTGAGGTACTAGTGGTAAAGATTTTCTCCCAATCTGTAGGATCTCTGTTCACATTCTTGATTGTTTCCTTTCCTGTGAAGAAGTTTTCAGTATGATACCATCCCATTTATTGACTCTTGATTTTACTTCTTGTGCTTTAGGAGGCTTACTGAGGAAGTCAGTCCCTAAGCTGACATGTTGGAGAGTAGTGCCTAATTTTTCTTCTAGTAAGTGCAGGGTCTCTGATCTAATGCCTATGTCCTTGATCCACTTACAGTTGAGTTTTGTTCAGGGTGAGAGATAGGGGTTCAATTTCATTCTATTTCATATGGATTTCCAGTTTTTTCAGCATCATTTGTTAAAGATGCTATCTTTTTCTTTAATGTATGTTTATGGTGCCTTTAACTGGGATGAGATAACTGTATTTATGTGGGTAATGCATGCCTTTCAAAAACATGATGCTGAGAGAAGTCAGTCAGACAAAAGAGGTAGTTGCATATGAATTTGCAGGAAGGGGGAATGAGAAGACTTTGCAAGCAAGGTGATCATATCATCTGTACCTTGCCTGCATAGTTATTTGTACAATTAAGCAATGATAATTCCTGAGTTGTGCAACTAAGATTTGTGCATTTCACTATATGTAAATTTCACCTTATTAATAAACAAAATTCCAGAATTTCAGCATTATTACTGCTACCATTACCTCTAGTCTGCATTATTATAGCCCATATGATTTGCAAGGTTTGGTAAAATCCATTCCCATTCCCTACTTCTCTGGATCCCATATCTCACTATTTCTTCATTTAGTTAGCTCTGGCTCAGGATGCTTCTTGCCTCAGGCCTTGCACTTGTTCCGTCTGCTCTGCCCCCACATATCTAAGTAAAATCCTCCCTTACTTGCAAAGTTCTTGACACATGCCAATAACTTGCTGTTTTTAAAATTTTAAACACTTAGCACGATCTATCCCACTTCCTTTGTTTTTTCATGGTATTTATCACAAATGTAGTATATACAGGTTCTTTTTGTACATACTTCTCTTCCCACATTTTAATGTAAATATTTATATACATAGGCAATGATTTTTAAAATCTTATTCTCTGCTGTATTATATGGCTTAAAATATTGCCTCAGTGTATATAAATTCCTGTGTAAGGGAATGAATGCATAGACTTACACATTTAATGAATTCCTCATTAATATCCTCATTATATTATTCATTAAAATGTTGAGGTGGACAGAACCAAGGGCAGTCTGAAAGCACATCACCAGAGAAGTTCCTCTAGCTTCATCTAGATAGAATAACCAACCTCGGTTTTGGATATATTGCAAGTTTAAATAATACTACCCTTGGGGCTGGGGTTGTGGCTCAGTGGTAGAGTGCTCACCTCACATGTGTGAAGCACTGGGTTCGATCCTCAGCACCACATAAAAATAAATAAAGATATTAAAAAAAATAATACTGCCCTTTCAGGATATCAGAATCAACTGTATAAGTATTTATCAAAATATGACTTTCATCTTAGTAGAAAGTCAAAGCATTTATCAAATGCTCTACTGACATCATTAAAAGAGTTTTTGTCAATATGATAACAGATAAAAACCTATATTTCACTTGGTCTTTAATCACAAAATACTGCAATGATAAATAAAGTACCACCAAAACAACAAAAATAATAATCCTTTTGAAGCACAAAACTTTCCTCAGTGTTTTCAACCCTTCCACTAATTCCAGATTATCATGTCACCAGTCCACTGCTAACAGAAGCCACCAATGATACAATCATGTTAATTAGTGTCACTGTAACTCTTGTACCAGCATTATACTGCAAGAAAATTCAAATATAAGCTTGATTTAAATTAATTGCTCTCATGCAATCAAGGAGTACAGTTTATTTTTAAATAAAACTCAAAGGAATTGTCCATTTGTTTAATGTATAACATGCTCTATCACAGCATATTTCTTCTAGTAGTAGGCATAATGCTGTGCCTAAGCACATGCTATGAGGGTACCCCTTGGTAAATGTGGGATTTGGGGCAAGTCACTAACTTCTATCTGCCTTAGTTTCCTTATTTATAAAATTAAAACAAAAATAACAACAAAACTTTCTCAAAGGATGCAGAGAGGATAAAGTGAGATGACAAAAGTAAAGGGTAAAATAAGTGTTGGCTATAGTAATTGTAATATAATTATAATTATAATATAATGTAATTATAATATAAGTAGCATGAGTATGTTTTCTGTCCTTATGAATTTCCCCATGTGACCTGAAGGCCTGGCTTTAATAAATGCAAAAGTAAGGGCTGGGAATATAGCTTAGTGCTGGGGTGTTTGCCTAATATTTGTGAGGCCCTGGGTTTGACTCTGAGCAGTGGGAAAAAGAAATGCCAGAATAATAAAATGTTGACAGAATACAGTGCCATGCTGAGCAGGGATAGGTTAAATAACTCTTGATATGATTGGGTTTATTCTTTTATTATATATCTGATTGTTGTTCTCAGTACTGGAGAGGTTTGACTCTCCTGAAATCCCTTTTTTCATAAAGCATCATTCTACACTGGAATACAGAAGACTCATGCCTCTCCAGAGATTAGAGATGCAAGTCTCGTGTATATGTTCCTTGGCCCATTACTTTGGGCATACTACAGATGTGACAATCATTCTTAGCCAGGCTCAATGAAAAAGAACCACTATTTACATGCTTCTGGTGGGCTGCCCTCACCATTAATGTAAAAATGCTTATGCTGCCATTCTCCTCTTCTACCCAGCTGGGACTCTACCACTAGCCCATGGAGCTCTATTTCAGATCCTAGACCCACTCAAGTGTAGATCTCTGACAATAGGTCAAATACTGTTGTCAACTCAGTATGTGTCGTAAGAGCTCTTCTGAAAGAAAGACAGCACTGTGTCTAAGCAGGGTTACACTTGAATTCAAACCCAGAGAGTGTGTGATTTTTTTCTTGCTCAAGCACACCTGTCTGGGTCACTGTACCTATTACCCCACACAGCTATACTATCTTGCTGACTATTTTGGACTCCATATTTTATGATGAAATCTTGCCATCTGTGACCTTGCCTCTTGCCAAAGTATCTCATAACCATAGTCCACTAGATATGATTGTATTTATCCAAACCCCAACTGTGAACAGAAGTCATGTCTCCTCCATTGCCAGAGAAGATATCTCCGCCTCCATGCAAATTACTGCATCCTTCCTCAAGGAAGCAGTGTTGTCTAACCTCACATGCCATGGCTTCGGACCAGTGGGACACCTGTACATGACCCTATACAACAAGGTCATGTTAATGACCTTCCTTGGTTATTATAAATCAATGCTGTGCAATAATTATATAACTGAGTAGGCATAATAAGAAATATCTCATTCTTAATTAGATGAAAAATTACAAAAACAAAAACATGTCATTCTCAATGGGAAAGAAATTCAGATAGGCATTTAATTTTAACTTTTACACCAATAAAACATTGTCATTATCACTAAAACCTCAGCTTCACAGCACTTCTGTGTGGATCTTAAACCACATGAATTATAATTCAAAAGTTTTTAATCAAGATCCTGAAACTAAATCTCAAGACAAGAGAAAACCAGGGATATAAATTAAGATAAGAAGAACCTTTTTTTACTGCCTCATATTGCTAACTCAGTAGAAAAGAGTAAAAGGAAGAACAGGTAAGATACTGAGTTCAGAATTTTTTTTCTAAAAAAATTATATTACTAAAAAAGGAGAAAATGGTTTAGGTTACTTCAATTTTAATATTATATCATTCATTATTTTAAAAAAATAAGAAAATGTTTTTATTACATTCAATGAATACTTGTTTTAAAATGTAATATAATGATCTCTCCAAGTCAATGATTATTACATTTAATAACTGCTATTCATATAAATTTGAAGGCATTATTAGAAAAATAATTCCATGAATTACAAGGTCAGACATTCTTTAGCTCTATAATAGCACTCCCCAGATAGTTCTAATTAGCTTATAATACTAGCAATACTGATAGTAAAATGCTGTGAAGTATTAAATTAATAGACTCTTGAAGAAGATACAAATGTAGTTTCTAAATGTGAAAGACTAGTGCTTAGGCTCACTGTCTCATTGGTTTTCTAGAAAAGTAAATGTGAACACTTACAGACTCATCAAAATAAATCTCCACTTGTTGGCAATATTAAAGAAAATTCTTAGTTTTGATTCACAGTATATTTTTCATGTAATCAATTTGTAGTGTATGATATATTATACAACATTACTTCAAAGTCAGTTCAGAAGCAAAATCCATTTTCTGTTCACTTTAGTCTGATACCCGGAGAAGTTCCCTTTCAAACACAGTTTGGGCCATAAATACTTTCTGGTGTTTTTAATTTACAAATAAATAACTAATAATCATCACTGTTTTACTCACATAAAAATTTATTCAGAATTAGGATTAAAAGCCCATTGATGCCATAATTTTATTCTCTTTTATTGCTGAATAATATTCCATTGTGTATATGTACCACAGTTTCTTTATCCATTCATCTATTGAAGGACATCTGGGTTGCTTCCACAGTTTTGCAATTGTGATGCAGGCAAATGGATGGAATTGGAAAGCATTATGCTAAGTGAAGTAAGCCAATCCCAAGAAACCAAATGCTAAATGTTCTCTCTGATTAGTGGATGCTGATGAATAAGGGAGGTGGGAATGGGAAACATAAGAGAAATAGAGGAACACTGGATGTGGCATGGGGGAGGTGGGGGGCAGGAAAGGGTAATGGGTATAGTAAAGATGGTTGATTGAGATCGTCATCACTACCCTTGGTGCATGTATGAAAACACAATTGGTGTAACTTTATCTGGTTTGCAACCAGAGAAATGGAAAAACTGAGCTCTATATATGTGCTATGACTTGAAATGCAATTAAATAAACTAAAAATAAATAAATAAATTTTAAAAAAAAGAAGCCCATTGATTTCCACTCTACTGTTTTCTGATAACACACAATTAATAAGTGTTTCCAGGTAATGATAGGAATTCTGACTGATGCAGATAACAGATTGATCAAAAAACAAGCATGTTTTGATCACATGACTAGACAAGCACTATGTTAGATATCTAATAAGAAAACAAAGTAACAGGGTAACCATCCTTACTAATGTTTTTAAAAACCCAAATTACATATTTGACAGAATCAGAAACAAGTGAAGATTATTAAAATGCTCAATTGTCTAGCTACATTAGAAGATTTTTTTTTTTAAAGGAAGCAATCGATGTGCTGGGGAAGAACTCTAAAAGACTCTTTGAAGTGGTATGATACATTGACAAAAGAGGACATGCTTCAGGGAATTGTCCTGTGCACAGGCCACATGCTTCATTTGAGCCTCACTAGAGATCAATACAGATTAATCTAAAACAGAAACATAAGCCCACCAACAAACATAACATAGCTTTTGTTGTAATCACAACCTTCCCTCTTGGGGCACCATACTACCACTCACAGAGTCACTTACCTCCAGGCTGTCTTCCTTAATGTTAGGTAAAATCAGCCCTCCCCATACCATTTGGGCCCCTCCCCTCTCTAAAGGTGAAGCAGCTCCAGCAGAAACAAAGCCTGGCTGCTCCTGGCTGCTCAGGTTACCTTTTCAGCCACATCAAAGAAGTCCTCCGCTGCTTATCTGTCCCGCGGATTTTAAAGTGACCAATCCCTGGCTCGCCACGCAGTAGTGGGCTCTATAAAATCCCTCCCGCGCGTCCCCCTCTCTCTTTTCCTCTTTTCTTCGCCCGGGCGCCCACTCCCCTGAATAAAGGATTTCCTGGCTGCACAGAGGTGCCCGTGTCTGGCTGGCCGCTACCCTAACACTTAGTACCACATGTTAATTCACTTTTTGGATAAGACTCTTCTCAAGAAAAGCTAGCATCTCCAAAGAGCTCTTGCATTCAAACTCCTACCCCTTCATTTCTCTTGGGAGCTGGAGCCTAAGATGAAGTCAGATCTCCAGACAAAGGTGCTCTGCCATAAGAGCTGGCACCAAGGTGAGGCCCAGGCACCTTCATAGCCAGTGGAACAACCACAGGGGATAATGCTAATGACTCAGACGGCCCCCTCCATTGAAGTGGCAGCAATCCCCATACCATGTTGTATTGTCCTTATCCTGAGCTCAAGCAGCTGGTCAGAGTCTCTTAGCATGTCTCCTCAGGTGTCTGGCAGATCTTTAGCGACAACATCATTTTCAGATTTCCAGCTCTGTATAATATGATATCTAGTTGGTCAACTAAGGGGACCTAAAATGCCAACCCTAAAATCTACCAGATCAGTTCTCTCACGTCCTCATTTTGTCCACTGGGTGCTTTTTGAAATACATAGGTATCACTTTGTTATGTGTTCTGGGGTATTACCCAATATTTCTATGACATACAAGGGTATGTTTTTGGTCACTGGGGAAGAACAATCTGCAAACTAATAACAACAAAATCAAGCAATGTGCTATACCTGTAAATATATCAGCTTTGGCAAGATAACTCATTCAGATATGTAATGGTGTTCCTGTATTTTGTCCTTACCCTAAATTCCAAGAAGGCAGTTAGGCTTCTTGTGCTCACTTGCCTCAGGAAAGGTTTGTGATGCTGGACAGAAAGGAAGAGTGGCGATCATGGGATGGGGGAAGGGGTTGCAGTGTCGGGGCAAGTGGAGAGAGGGAACTTTCTGTAAGATAAGGTAGAGGCCAGAAGTCCAGGGCCCACAACTATCAGAAGCCTGCACCTGACTGTTTCTTCTATGTTGTGATACCAATATCTATATATCATCAAGAAATTTTTAATTTTTTAAATACAGTACATAATGTAAATTGTGATACAAAACCTCTTTGATATAAATATTGATATAATTACTTCTTTAAAAAAATAATGTCTCTACTTACAGATTTATATTAACATTCACATAATCGATTCTATTTATTGCTGAATATGTTGCTATTTGAAGACATTGAGAAATGTGTGTCTGTTGACTGCTTGTAAACACTGGGTGTTAAATAAGTGTTTGTTAAATTTGATATATTAAAAAGATAATTATACATATTTGGAAGGCGAACGTAAATTGTATATATCTGTATCTACTTTTCAGAGATAATGAAACCAATTTTTCTAAAGAATAGTATCTTCTAAACCATTTTCCTTCTACATAAACTTTATTAATAGAGTTCCTTTTAGATTTAAATTACTTTCTAACTTCATTACTTGTCCTGCACACACTCTTAAAAATCTTCTAATTCAAAGCAAGCACTCAAGCATCCTTTGTGTCTCAAGGATCAGGAAATCTTACGAGAAACAATAAGTGGCTTTGTCAGGTAGTGAATGAGGGAGACATTTCTGCCTCAAGGAATAAAACCATGTTCAATTTTAACATGCAAAATATTTCTTTAACTTGCACATGATTTAAAATCCAATTGCAAGTATAAAGGTCTTTAAAAAATAAGATGTCTTTTCTAGAAGACAATCAGTATCCTAGAAGGCCATAAGACTGGTAGCAATTGATATTTCAACCCAGTGAAAATTCAAATCAAAACAAAAAGCCACTCCTTATTTTTGTGCAGGATGCATACAAAGACTTTAATGAAGTTTTTCAATCTCATCACCTCTGACACTTTGGGTAAGTCACTTCTTGTTGTGGGCTGTGCTGTGTATGGTGGGATGTTTAGTGTCTCCCTGAGCACTAAACACCCATAGGCACTGAGCACTAAGCACCAGTAGGTGTCAGGAACACATCTTCCTCTTCGTCTTACCCCCAAAACATTATGACAGTCAGTAATGGTTCCAGAACTTGTCAAAGGTCCCCTGGGACCTGCCCACTCCCGAGCACCACAGAGTTCATCTTATTCCCTTCTAGCTAGCTTACCAATTGCCTTCCCTTCACACAGCCATTTTGTGAGCAAGAAAAATCTGAACCTCTTTTTTTTCTTGGTGTAGGGTCTCACTAAGTTGCTAAGTTGCCCAGTCTGGCCCTAAACTTACTATCCTCCTGCCTCAGCTTCCCAACTTGCTGGGATTACAGGTGTGAGCCATTGCACTTGGCCTAATTGAATTTTACTCTTCATAAAAATAAGAAGGTGCAAAGGTTGAACAATGTCTGCAATTGGGATCTACAGCAAAGGAATTGTCTCCCATCCAGTACCACACACAGATGTTATTTTAGTTTCTTTCCATCTAGATAGAAGGTAATTTGGTGATTAATGGATATCTGTGACTTGAGGTAAGACTACCTTAATTTAAATTTTATTTTTAACATTTAGAAGCTATGTGATCACAATGTTACTTAAATCCCTGATGCTTCTACTCTTCATATTAAAAAGGCAGATAACAATAATATTTCTACTTCATATTATTGTAAGAATTAAATGGAATAATATCCCTAAAGGGCATTCCTCAAATTAGATAATCTATTATCTTTTGCTTATAACCATAAAAGTATAACATATCATCTATTATATGTATTTTTTAATCTTCAAATAGCACATTTTTTCTTCTGGCTTTTCAATAATTAAACTAGGACTACATCATTTAGAATATCCTCTAGTTATCTAAGAAATCAAATTTCAATGGTGAACATACATTTATCGGTCATTGCATCTCCCACTGTTTTAGTCAGCTTTTTCACTACTGTGACCAAATTTCAGAGAACAAAATGTTTATTTAGGGCTCACAGTTTCAGAGGTCTCAGTGCACAGATAGCAGACTGCATTTCTTCAAGCCTTGGGGGAGGCAGACCATTATGGCAGAAGAATATGGTGGAGGAAAGCAATGGAACATGGCACTAAGAAGCACAGAGAGAGACTAAGCTCAGCTCGCAAAATATATACCCCTAAAGTATGCCACCAAAGACCCACCTCCTCCCAGCCACATCCTACCTACCCTCAGTCATTGCTCAGTTAATCCCTATAGCGGAGTTAACACACTGAGTAGGTTAAGGTCCTCATAATCCAATCATTTCACCTCTAAACTTTCTTGCATGGTCTCACACATGCACTTTTGGGGGATACCTAATATTTAAACCATAACACTCTTCAATAAGAATCTGGCTATATTCTTTCCAAATATAATGATCAAGGAGGGAATCATATTTTCATTTCTATTTCTGTTGACACAACTTCTTTAACTTTTCTAAAGTACTGGACAACTCCTTCTTTTAAAACAATACTTAAAACCATTTCTTCTAAGCTCTTATATGAAACCAAAGAATTATTATTAAGATTAACTAGACACAGTATTGATTACTACATATTACACTTCAATTGGAATAACACAAAACATACATTTTTGTATACATTGCATTTGAAATGGACTCTATTGAGGCATGCCTCACATTGGAGAATTTAAATAATGCATGATACCTGTCCCAAGGAGCTTCTACTTGTATTTTAAGTAATATGGAAAATTAGACTTTGCAATTCTTAATTTGCTTTTGGATAATAAAAATCTAATAAAGATGATACATATATGTTGTCAGTAAATAATTAACCAAAGGCAGAATAATAGGGACCACCTATCATCTTTTCTAGGATGCATGATCCTGTTGCTTTGCTAAATCCTTATCCTCTTCTATCGGCTATCGTTAAGTTAACATGCTTCAGAATTCCCCTTGGTCTCATCTTCCCTAGTGACTCATGAACCCAATCAGTCATTCCTCATTTCTAGATGAGTAACCCAGGAAGAAAATGAGAGCATAGTTCTTCTTTCAGCCAGATTTGGATATTGCTAAGTAATATTGAAAATATAAGGTCTCAGCTTAAATGTTAGCCCTTCAGGGAGCTTCCCTAAACTTGTTAACCAGACTAGATTAAGTCCTTTTGCAAGAACTTCTTTTCACTCTGTGGAAATTTCCATTTCTTGTGAAGACATATATATATATATGTCTATATATGTGTGTATACACACACACACACACACACACGCACACACATATATACATATATATACACTTTCCAGAAATATAAATCTGATGTTCAGTAAAGCTATCTGTGCTTAATTTATGGGTCAGCATTCCTAGGTATAAGATTATTAGCTACTCATTTGTTCTGATGTTTAGTCAAACTGTTGATCTCATTTAAAACTACTCAGTACAATCCTGGTTTAAGGAGATACACTTGCAAACTGCAAGTAACTAACAAATAACTTCAGGTCACCTATGAATAAACTTAAACTATAGCAAACAGTAAAAACAATGGGCTGATCTGTATTTATTAGGCCTATCTAATTAGGAAATCTGTCCATCGTGTGCCATCTAAAAATGAAATTTACATTTATTTCAGCTTGCTTTTATGCTAAATTGTTATGTAAATTTCAGAAGAAAAACAAATGTACTAAAATTCCCTGTTTTTCTTGATCTTAAAGGCTTCTATAATCTAAAGCATAATTAGTTATCATTAACAAAAGAAAACATGCTTTCTTATTTAATTGTCTTGTCAAGGACTTTACTCTTTTAAATCGTTTTTTATTTCCATAAACACTTCTCAAGAATCTAAATGTGAGAAACTGCCCTTAGTGTTGAGGGTAAAGAGTCTAGTAAAGAAGATAAACACATAACAGGTGATTTCAATAACACAAGCACATATGTGTAGGAAAAGAGTACATATAGTTCAGTTTCAGTGAAGATTAACATAAAGCAATCCTTAAAAGAGAAGGTCAGAAGCATTTTCAGAAATAGTTATGACCAACATTATAGAGCTATAGAGTGTATGACTATAAAAACAATTGAGAATTAGGAGAAAAAGTGTGAGGAGTGAGGGTCTCAGAATTAAAAGATTTTTAAAGCAACACATGGAACTAATCATTAAAACAGCAAAACATCATGGTTTCCAGTTTTGAGATAACTTTGCTAATGAAATGGTCACCCTTTGACAATTCTATTTGGTTGATAACCTTAGACTGTTCTGTGTAATATTTTAGAAAATATAACATTGTATGAAATATAATGAAAACTCTGTAGTTGTACTAGTTTACCTCAGTTTTTCCAAACAAGAAGAGCCGCAAGTAGAGGTTGCAATTACTTATTCATATGAAAACTCTTATTTACTTCATTAAGCAACGCTTTTCTTGTTTCAAGGTTTCCTACAGTTTTAATTTGCAGACTTTGCTTCTTTTGCACAGAGGAATAATTTGCCTGATCTTTCTAGGTTAATAAGATATTTTCCCAAATTACACAAAGCAAAGAGATCTCTGGTCCCAGGAATACACACATACACAATATTTCATGCATTCATGAATACAAAGCTACTACAATTTTAGATTTGACTTTTCAACCATTAGCCCAGCTGTTACAACAGTATATTTAACAGTACCCAGGGGAATGTGTAAGCTTGATGTTTAATGCAAACCAGCTTGTAGAAAAATATGATCACTTTCTCTTATATTACAAAGCAATAAAATGTAAAAAGGACTCCTCAGGGAGATATTTAATGTATATTGATAGAGTTGATCTCATAGAGGGTTGTATACTTACTAACACAATAGAGTATTATAAAAATTCTAAGCCTGGTATTTCTATCAAAATTATGCAGAATATGAAATATACATTTGAGTATAACTTCAGTACATATCATATTAAAAGTAGGCTGAGAAGAAGAGTGAAGTTCACATTCTGCTTGAATGATTCTATACATTTACAATTTTGAAAAGTTTCTCATTTAGGTATTTATAGGAATATAATTGTCCTAACTTTTAATTAATAACAAACTCATATAAGCAATAAACAAAATTTTAAGTGACACCAAGACTTATGTAGATTCAGAAAACATCAAAAGATTGTATTTTAGGGCTCAGGCTCAAGGGGAACCAGCACAGGTCTTATTCATAAGTAAATGCTTGAAACTAAAACCCTCCAATATTTATGGAATAATTAGATTAATTCAATATGTTGGTCTGAACATTAAACAGTTTTAAAAGTCCAAACTTATCTAGCTGATACATTCTGTTATTCTTCCATGAATCATTTTTTTCTGGAGCTGTTGTGTTGACATGACATCATATATCAGCAGTTTTCCAACCATGCTCATCACCAGGGACTAAAGAATAACCAGTAAGTTCTTTATCATCTTTTTATAATAATTCCATGAACAGAAATTTTAATGTCTCAATTTTAAAAAACAATAAACTAAAATTTTAAAAAGTTAAATATCTTGAATACAGTTACACAGAGAGTAGAGATAGGTCTAGAACTAACTAAATAAATGTGTGTGTATATATACATATATATAAATATGTATATCTCAAATCTTAGTTTTTCATACAAAAAATAAATGGCTTATCATTTTATAACAGTTATGGAAAACTTATCATGTAATAGAGAAATAAGCTGGTTCCTCTAATGAAGGGTGTAAGAAGATGTAAGAATTTGAACAGGTTGATTCCGGAAATTAAGCTTTTAAATGCCTCACTATGTAAATAAAGTTGAAATATACTGATTTTTTGGGTATCAGCATCCTGTGGATTATGTTACCTGAAGAACTGAAAGGAAAAAAACAATGAAAAACAACACAGTGTACTATGTGACTAGAAACCAACTCCAAACAGTCCTACTAATTGAAACTAGAGCTCATAAAGCATTTGAACATTATCGGTGATCATCTTTGCCTCTTTCCTCCATGTCTTTATAAAGAATATAAAAAAGCATCTAACATAGATTCCCTAATTGCTGTAGGAACCAATTCAAAACTCAATTCCTAAAGAGTAAGAAACAATTGAAAACATTAAAGTCAATTTTATATCAACTATTAATTAAAAATATTCCAGAATTGGAAGAAACAAAAAAATGTTTATAAGAGATCTAAGATTCTGATACTCAAATATTATTAATGTACATGGGAAAATAAATCATAAGTATATGAAACAACTAAAGAATAAATCACTAGTTTTCTGAGAGCATTAGATGGGAGATCATTTGTAGAAATAAAAAGTGACATAGTCACCAGAGATAAGATAATTTTTCCTAAATCTTTGTTGGTATTGGTGTCACATGGCAGACTAGTTTTACTTCCCTGTGCTAAGTGGTATGCTAAGATCATCCATAGTTTTTTCCAGAGAAAGCGTGGGAAAGACAAAAACCCAGTTCTATATGTCAAATGACTTGCCTGTCAGTTAAAATCAAGCCCTTAAAAGCACAAAAACATTGATTTCTGTGCTAGTCAGCTTTGTCACTGTGACCAACACACCTGACAAGAACAACTTAGAGGAGGAAAAGTTTATTTTGTGCTGACAGTTTCAGTCTCAGTCCATGGTTGGCAGACTCCACTGCTCTGGGCCTAAGATGAGTCAGAACATCATGGGAGAGGGCATGGAGGAGGAAATCTGCTTATCACACTGCAGCCAGGAAGGAGAGGGAAGAGAGGAATGGAGGTGGTGGGGGGAATGGGAGAGGGAGATAGGAGGAAGAGTATGAGGAGCAGCAACAGCAGTTAGGGACAAAATATAATCCTGAACTCCTCCAGCCACATCCCACCTCCCTATAGTTGCCACCCAGTAGTGCATTCAATTAATCCATCAAATGGATTAGTCCACTAATACAGTTATGGTTCTCAGCAATACCTAGAATTCTCATCTCTGAATCATGCTTTATTGGGACCACACTTTCAACACATGAAATTTAGAGGACATTCCAGTTTCAAACCATAATAATTTCTGTATGTCAGTTCATTTGTATTACATGACCATTTTCAAGAAAGTATATTATGTTAACAATAATTCTTTTTTCTTAATGAATTTCCACTTGTAATGCATAAGACACTTTATGCAATGTAGTAGGAATACAAGTGTTCTCATCTTAATTTCTATAGTGGTCTTTCTTATGGAGATTTACATATCACTATTATTATTTTATTTGTTCTTTTTAGTTAAACATGACAGTAGGATCTATTTTGAAATATTTATACAATCATGTAATATATCTTATTCTAATTAGGATTCCCAGTCTTATGAATGTACAGAATGGTGCAATGCACTGCTATATTCATATATGTACCTGGGAAAGTTATGTCAGATTCATTCCACTGTCTTTCCTATTCCCATCTCCTCGTTCCCTTCATTCCCCTGTCTAATCCACTGAACTTCTATCCCCGTCTTTATTTTGAGTTAGCATCCACATATCAGAGAAAACATTTGACCTTTGATTTTGAGGGGATTCTTTAGGGCACTTATAGACTAAGAGAAAGAATACAATCTTTATTCATGCCAAAATTTTGAAAAAATCATGGATTTTATATGAAAATCTACTTATTTAAATTCATATATTAGCATAGCAAACTATACACATTACTGAATCTTGGTGAAGTACAAAGGCTGCCTTCCTCATACTCTCTACTTATTATTCTGAAAATGTTTTTACATGATAATAATTAAAAGAACAATATTTGTTGGAAGTTAAACATATATTAAGTACATTTTAGTTGCTTTTCAGGTATCACCTTATTTAGTGCTCATAGAAACTCTATGAGAAAGAAATTGAGCATCTTGTTTAAGTTGACACAGAAGAGATATTGGATCCTGGTCATAAAGCTACATATAGAGCCGATACTCTTCACTATTACACTATTATGCTTATCTCAATTATTCTGCAAGCATGATTACAACATTAAGTTGATCATCTGTAATTGCACTGGAATGACATTCCTCTTGACCTGAAACTATATTTTTCTATTCTTACATTTATCCATGCCTTTCCTATACACAAACACACACACAAATATATATATAACAAATCAAACTTGAATATGTAGAGTTGTTCAGGGACAGGGAGCTCAGTGATTTTTAAGTAAGATTTTAAAATGACCAGGAGGAATCATGCAGCTAAGATCTGTAGGACATTTATAACATTTAAGCAGATGAGAATTAGTGAATTTAAGACTTCAAAATTTATACTGGCTGGAAGCCTCAAGCAGTGATGATAAAAGAAAAGAAAATGATGCAATTTAAGTGGATTAAATAGAGAGAAAATCAATGTGGTGAGGGAATCTTTACTCAAGCCAAAGTGCTGAAGACAATAGAGGTTGATGATGTAGAAATGGTTAATATTTTTATATCTACTGAGTTCAGGTCTATTCAGGTGATATTTCCCCCTGCTTTTTCTGGTTCTTGGTAACTTACTCTGGGAAGTCAAGAATGTTTAGACTTTTAAAATTGAAATGAACTCCACATGCAGAAAGAATTTTATTTAAGTATGTTCAAAATTTGAAAATTAGAAAGGAATTTAGATATCATCCAACCCCATAAAAAATGAAACAAGTGCTGGTTAATTAAGCTTACTTCAGGTCATTCTAGAGTTGATTAATATGAGCTTAAGCCAGTTATGTTGTGGCAGATTCTATAGTGAAATACAAAACTCTAACTTGTAGTGTCCCGCAAAGGAAAAAGGACTGCAGAAAAAACTTTTTCATTTTTCCTTAAATGCTTTTTAAAATCAGCAGAAAAGAGATTATAAAAGATGATGAATTATGTTGATCACTAAGATTCTTTTAGAGAATATTGTCCCTTATATGTTTCCTAAACCACTGATGATCTCTACATGTCCTCATTAGATTTGGAGATAAAGCCAACCATAAAGACATTCTTAATTTACTACACCCTGGGCAAGATATAAAATCTAAAATATAGGCAATTAGAATTTTAAGATTTTAATTGCTATTTTGACACATAACAAAAACACGAATATATTGTCAGGCTTTTTTAAAAGGTAAGTTGAATGTACTTGGTACTGTGTACTATGGGTATTAAGGACATATGGCATACAAAATGATGAAGATTAAACTGTGTAAAAAACAAAACATAACCAAATTTAAATTTGGCAGTGCACACAAGTGCTGAAAACATTAAAACTCAAAAATGTGAACAATGTTAAGTGAAAGGAAATAAGACATCCTGAATGAGTTTGAATCCAAGATTACTGACTAAAAAAGAAATCCAAGGTGAGGAGGAGAGGAAAATCTGACCAACGAGGGAAAGACAGAGTAAAGGGATGAAAGTGCGAAAGGTTTTGCAGACCAGATAGAGAAGATGGACTCCAATGCACATGATAAAGGGAACCACTGAAGATAAGCAACATGATGTGAGTTACTTGTGACAGATAGCAACTTGATATAACACAGATTACTGAAGTGAAGCTGAAGTGTGGGAGACTCCGCAGCGGGAAGAACAATGCTTCACCCACATGCTCCTCAATAAGAGAAAAAGGTAAGTAAAAAAAGGTAAGTAAAAAAAGGTAAGTAAGTAATTCAGAATTTGGTAATAGGATTCTATTCCAAACACTCAATTAATTTGCAGAAAAAATATTATTTTCAGTTTCCCCACCATGTCTGATGAAAAAGCCAATATTTAGAGACTCCATCTGCCTGAAACCCTACTTCCCTACTATAGTTAGTTTTACCAATAATTACTTTTTTCCCTCAAATCTCAACTTTTTTACTTAATATTCACATCCTTTGGTATAAATATATAAATATATGAGTAGACTAGAATCGACATAAAGAAAGACTGTTGCCACCATACGTCAGTTTCCAGTTCGTATGTCACGTTTATGTCACTGCTTTAAGTCTATTCCTAAGTTATAGCTGTGGGCTATCCTTTGGACTGCTGAATTACAATGTAGTCACAATACTTTACATACTATATACTTTCCTTAGCTCTCACAACTCTTTGCTTAGACTTCACTTAAAATCAATTTATGTTTATTTCACATTCAATGTTAACCTTTTATTTTGAAAGTTTATCACATGGACCATATCATACATTATAGTAATATATAATACTAATTTCCAATTTAAAATATACTAAAAACATCATAAGTTACCGTATTTTGACTTAAAATTTTTAAAGTGTACAATGGGAAGAATTTGTGGATATTTATCAGATAATTAAATGACTTGTGGCTACCATTTATTTAAAATTTGCTCTGTGCCTG
This sequence comes from Xerus rutilus, assembly GCA_028644305.1. Taxonomy (NCBI): domain Eukaryota; kingdom Metazoa; phylum Chordata; class Mammalia; order Rodentia; family Sciuridae; genus Xerus; species Xerus rutilus. The sequence goes on from CM053406.1 coordinate 34,961,045, forward strand.
GCATAGTAATTTATTATCTCATTTAATTCTTTAACTCCATGAGATATATATTGTCCTTTTAAAACTTTTATAAGTAAATACACACCATGTTCATAATACTATAGTGTGTAATATGTGCAGGCAATCTGCTGAGCAATTTAAGAGTGTAATGTGACCTAATCTCCCCCAAAAATCTGAAGCAGATTGTATCCCTATCCTGGTTCAATGAATTGAGTAGAAGTTAAGAAGTTTGCATCATTAATACATGTCAGGTTCTGGCTTAGAAAAGTTAAGTGGCTTTCTGAATATACAATAGAGTTAGATTTTAAAAGATGTCTACTTACATGGAAGCTCTGTTGTTAACCACTACAATATCCTAATACGACTCCTGCTTCTAGAAAAATTTTATCACCACCTAGAACAGTATAAATCTTCATTACTAATTTAGATAAGTAATATTAGGTATTATAACTTCCTATAACTATTATTCCATTATATCCAAATGATTGCAGCCAGAAACTTAAACCCCATCATAAATAAACATGTCCAGTTTTTGCAATGAGGGTTCAATATTCTGAAAAAAGTGCTCTTTCACATCAGAGAGCCTTAACTTCTTTCTCTGTCCTTTTAACCAAACTTTGACTTCAGTTTACTCTTTTAGAAGAGTTGGAAGGCAAAAGCCTACATTTTACAAATGTTTCAAAACAAGATTAATAGAACATTCTTCTAAGATACAACAGTCTTGTCCATTTAACAAACATTTTACAAGTATTTGCAAAGCATATATTAAATGGTAGTATTTTGAACATCAGTGTTGTACTTAGAGTATCTGAACTTAAGAAAATCAATCCTGCAATAGAAGAAAGACAAATGCACTTGTATATACATCAATATGATGTCCATAATACATTATATTGATGTATTATAAGCTACTTAAGTGGAGGGAATCTGGAAACAAATCCTTGGTTTGAATGATCACTTTAGTACTTTACTAGCTAGGTAAACTAGGCAATTTACATAAACTTATATACTTCAAATTTCGTATCCATAAAATGAGGATAAAAGCATCACATAATAAGGTGCTACTGAGAATCAGTCAAGATGATGCTCATGCCTGATGAGTAGTAACTAGCTAATGTGTCTTGTTATGAAGTGTGCTACATGTATATGAATAAAGTGTTATGGAACCCCAGGTAAATGGCCAATCTGTCCTTGTTTGGGGGCAAAAGAAGGAAGTTAGTATTATGGAGCATTTTATAGAGTTCAGTCTTATGCCTTGATTGTTTATATGGGGAAGGAAGCAGAAATGTGTTTTAGGGAGTCAGACACAGCATTATGTACCTACTCAGAGGCTGAGACAGATATATCAGTTAAGCTCAGGAGTTCAAGACCAGTTTGAGCAACACAGCAAAACCTCATAGCAAAAGATAAAAAGAAAAAAAGAAATAATTCTAGAATAGAGAGTATCATGTACACAAGGGCATAGAGAACTAGAAATAGATGATAAGTTGATGAAGTGGAGGTGCTCCAACAGAGTGAAACTAGGTCAAATGGCAGTGGTAAATAAAGGCAGTGGTAATGAACAGATTATAAAGACACGGAATCAACTAAAAAAAAAAAGAAGAAAACAATGTCTGCTAGCTAGAATCCTCAGGTGTCAACTGAGGGGCTGTTAAATGCTAAACTTGAGGGTAGAGATAAGATTTTCAGGTCCACTCATAGTACTCACACTAATTTGGGAGTTAGAATTATGGTTTGTTTAAATTAAAAACTCAGTAATTCCTCATTGCATAGAATTATGAAATAAATCAAAATGAGAGGAACAGCAAACCATCTCACTTGTTGTATATTTCTTGCTGAATATACTCTCAGCAAAAAGTATGTGACAATATCATATCTTTAAGCAATTTTGACAGACTTTGAAAATCTACAATAAGTATACAAATTAACATTTTCATTAAATTAACAGAGTATACCATGACTATTTTTTTCAAAATACTATCCTTTTGAGATGGGAGAGAGTTCATAAACATGAAAGCTTATAGGTAATTTATTTCAAATTAACCACCAAAATAATTAAACAACCTAAGTTTCTGCTAAAATTCTTCATGAAAAGAACAACACTTATTTCAAGATTAAAATAATACATATTACCAAAATCAACTCTGTGCTCTGTATTATTTTTGTATTTTATCGGTTCTTTTTAGTTATATATGAGAAAAGAATTCATTGTGATATAATTATGCAAGCATGGAATATATCTTATTCTAATTAAAACCTCATTCTTCACTAAAGTGAGATTCATTATGGTGTATTCATATATGTACATAAGAAAATGATCTCAGATTCATTCCACTCTCTTTCCTTTTCCTATCTCTCCTCCCTTCAATTCATTCCTCTTTGTCTAATCCACCAAATATCTATTCTTCCCCTACCTCTGTATTGTGGGTCATCTTTCACATATCAGTGAAAACATTCACCCTTTGGCTTTGGGGGATTTGCTGCTTTCACTTAGCAGAATAGTCTCTATGTCCATCCATTTATTTGTACCCTCTGTATTACTACTGATCAATGCTGACAAAAGTAATTCATATAAATTAAAATAACTACACTGAATGGTGAATTTGAAAAAATTAGTCATGAAAAATATATTTTCAAATGAAGTCAATGGTGATTAAGTTTGTTTTGTATCCAATTAAAATTATTATATTTTAGTAAACTTAGCATTTTCACCATGTTTTATACATTTATTGACAAATTAGACAATATTTTTTGAAAAATTAATGCATTTGCAAAAGGTCCTGTAATGTCTACAACATTTCCCACAATTACATGAAAATAAAGTCATATGAAATGGGTCTTTTCCCTCTCCATATAACAGAAAGAATTTTTTGAAACCCACAAAATAACTTGCTGGGATTTTCACAGGGATTGCCCTGAATTTATAGAACAAATTAGGAAGAATTGACATGTTGAGAGTGTTAAATCTTCCTATCCATGAACATGAAATATCTCTCAATTTATTCAGTTCTTCTTTTCTTTCATCAGTTTTGTCCATTTCCTTCTACAGATCTTGTACATATGTTGTTACATTTTTAACTATTTCATTCCTTGAGCAATAATATAAATAGCATTGTGTTCTTAATTTCAAATAGCACTTGTTTATTGCTGCAATGTTAAGACTTCTGTGTATTATTCTTATTTCCTCTGGTCTTGCTATGATAACTAATTTTCAAGAAATTTTGGGCTGATTCTTTGAAATTTTCTATATAAGTAATCATGTCATGTTAGCTGTAGGTATTTTTGTAGTTCTTTATCAAATGGAGGAAGTTACTACCTAATCCAAGTTTACTGAGAGTTTTATCATAATTACTTTTTTCAAATAATTTTCAAATACTTTTCATGTATTAATTTATATTATCAGGTGACTTTTTTCCTTTAATCTATTCATGTGATGGATTACATTAATTGATTTGTACGGGTTAAAACAGCCTTACATACAAAACTAAATTAATTGAGTCTTACATGCAAGTACAAAAATATATCATTGTATTCTCCCTTCTTGTTAATCTGCTGTTATACTCAATGATATCAGGGTCCTTTAATCTTAAATGCAAATAACTTTCACATCCCTCTAAAACTCTGATAAACCCCACCTTGTCATGGTATATGATTGTTTTTACACATTGCCGGATTTAATTTGCTATTATTTTGGTGAAGGTTTCTGCATCTGTATTCAAAGAGATATTAATATATAGTTTTCTTGTATATTTTTGGTGTTAGAACAATGCTGTCCTCATAGAATGAGTTAGGAAGCATTTCTTCTCTACCTATTTTTGGAAAAGACTGTGGAGATTTAGTACAGTTTCCTTCTTAAATGTATGGCAGAATTAATCAGTGAACCCCTCTAGGCCTAGTACTTTCTGTTTTGGAAAGTTATCAATTATTGATCGAATTTCTTTTATAGAAATAAGCTTATTCAGCTTGTCCATTTCTTTTTGTGAAAGTCTAGGCAGATTGTTCCCATTAGGAATATAATGCATTTAATCTAGATCATAATACTTGTGAACATAGAGTTGTGAATAGTATTTTTTAATACTTTTAGTGTCCATGAGATCTGTAGTGTGCAACAATCTTTTAACTATACTCCTTAAATTCACTTTGAAGGACCTAACCTGTGTTACACACATTTTGTTATAGTTATTGTCTACAAAAACAAGCAAGGAAAATACATTAAATAATACCCTGAAGCAAAATAAGAACAAGTATCAATACCAATGATTCTATCATATATTAATACATCATATTTTATATATGAAAGCCAATCATCATGATTACCAACTCATCATAAGACTTCTATGAATTTGGTTCCAAAGAGGAACAAGGCAATATATGGAGTATCTATGACAACGAATAATTATATATATATGAACATTTTGAGAATAAAATGTTTATTTAAATCTGAAGTCATGATTTGAAAAATATAACACCAATGCCCTAAAAACAAAAATCGTTCTATAGCAAATGGTGAGAACTAAAAGTTATTTTACATTTAAGATGCAAGGATACTGATACAATTGAGTATGAAAGCAGATTACCAAGAGAGGAAAATACGATACTTCTAGTTTTCTACTTCCATATAGAAGACAATTAATTTAATTGAGAGATATATGAGGTGGATGGAACATTTTTAAAAATGACTATTTCCCTTTCTACAAGTAAAAGTAGATTTCCGAAGCTCTTATAGCCTCTTACACACAATTAAAGTATATTAAGCGTTCATACCAGATACTTCACAGAGCACTCGACACAGAAAAATCTCAAGAAGGAAAGATGTCTTGTTTATTCACTCAAGTATTAGAAGCATTTAAAATAGTGCCTGGTACAAAATTCTGTGTGTGCGCATGCACATACACACACGGTATGATGAATTTAGATCATAAGACATCTGAATACAGAGTTTTATGAATAGTATTTCTTTCATGTTCTTTTAGTGTCCATGAGATCTGTAGTGTGCAGTTGTCTTTTAACTATTACACACACATATGCATATAAATACACACACTTTGCCTGAATGAGTAATTTACCATATTTAGTCCTCATAAACCATACAAAGTATTAGTATCTTCAGATTACATATGAAGAAATGAAAGCCAAGAAAAGTGATCCACACACTTAGAAAACTAGACCAAGCATTCCAGATCAGGAATTTGAGCCCAAGTCTGTGTCTCCCAATGGAAAAGGTAACCCCTTAGTTATTTTTTTTTTCAAACTTGCCTACTGCCCCACCCAGTTCTATAATAGAAATATACATAGATACTCTGAAAGGGAACGTGTGTGACATATATAATATAAAACACTTGATAGAGTAGTTCTTAACTTGAGCCATTTGATGTATTTTTGTCAAATTCCAAAATCATAGTTAATGTCTCTTTAGCATAAATTATAGTTTTCGGAGTTCGTTCAGGTATGAACCAGTGGGAAATTTATAAATTTTCAATTCAATAGTTGCATTAAAAAAATCCCATTGCCACATATAAAATGTGAATTCCAACTGATGAGCATAAAATAATTTGGTAAAATGTAATCATAATCTATTTTAAAAAGACAAAACCATTCCCAGAGTTTGCTTTCAAACCATTGAGGATGACACTGTGTCATTATTTCCTACAAAATATACTATTTGCAGCATTCATAATTTGCTTATAAAATGAATACAGAAAATTGACATGTAAGAGCCTGGTATGAACCTTTTTTAAAAAATTTTTAAATTCTTTGAGCAAATATCATCATAGCATTTCCCTGCTGGTTACTGCTTTTTGGTAGGAAATGCACTTTGGGTTTCTCAGCAAGATTAACAAATTTTTAAACATTCAGAATTTTTTTTAAATTTTATTTTTCTGTGAGAACATTATATCTTTGTAAATACTGTCATATTCTCTTAAAGCAAGCTTTCTCTTTGGACTGCGAAAGATTCTTGTGTGATTACAGCACAATTACTTTAACTTCAGTTCCAGACACCACAATTCATATGCATTTGATCTCCTCACCTAGATTTCAACAAATGGCTGAGAGTTTCCCTCCTTCACAGATGAGATGGAGAAGCATGTGTGGAAATACTTTAGAAAATGACATGCCCCACAGATATAAAAAAAATATTGTACAGGGGATAAACTGTTTTAGTCTAAGATATGAGAGATAAAATGTCTGAAATTGACAGAAATCTTTTCTTTAACCCACTCTAATCTATTCCTTGTCCTTTTCCCTTTCTTATAAAGGAACCACCCACCAAGTTGCTGACACCAGATTGTTTTTTAATCTGGATCCTCTTTAGTCCCCTTCTTTTCCTTGTGGTATTCAGCCACATTAGAATCTTAATTTCACAAAAGCACTGGACTCCCTATAACAGTAGGCTCCCTATATAGCTTCAAAATGCTTTTATTAGTGCCATATACATAATATTGGGGTTCATTTTGACATAATCATTCATCCATGCATGGAATATAGTTTGCTCCACCTCAGTCCCTGGTACTTCCTCCTCCCCACCTCCCTCCCCTAGCTCTTCTTTCTCTACAATGTGGACGCCTTTTTAAATGCCATCATACAAGTCAGTTAGAATGACTTAAGAGCTGCCACAGTCCTTTTTAGACTGAGGAACCATTAGCACAGATGAAAAAGCATGTGTCTTTTGTGTGTAAGCTCTAACTATAGAGACTCAGAGACCTAGGTTTAACTTGAATTTGACATGGAATAGGAAGTCAAATGTCAATAAACATTAATAGATCAATTTAAAATCTATGCATATGAATACCAATTTAAAATTTTGTAAAAAATATAAAAACCGGTTAAATTTATATATAATAAAAATTAAGAGAAAACAAGATGAAATAACTATTAACATTCTTTATCAAAAGAAAAAAAATTACATAGATAATATACATACTATTGTTATGTATAAAACATAAAAACAATGGCAGAGACCAGCAAGCATTAATTAAGCACTATTGAGCAACAAGCACTCTACCGGATATTTCATATGGATTACTTAATTTTTGAAACACTATAAAAATTTCCATAAATATCCCATTTTATAGATTAGTATAAAAACATTCATAGATGTTTATTTACCCAGAATTGCATAGCTAGTAATAAAAAATACAAATTCAATTTCAAATAATTCAAAAATTATACATGCACACAAATACATCCTTTTTGGACATTAGATAGATCTCATAAAAAGCTATATGTTCTCGTATAAGTTAGTGAGAAATTGCTGTGAGAACTCTTCTACTTTTCTTCTAAGTATGTATTTTTGCACTTAGAAGACTTTTTGCTTTGAGATAAAATAGATAATATGGAAGGCATAATGATCACATATTAAAATAATCCATGATAAATAGTGACCCTAAGTAATATTGCTTAAATGTCTACTATACTACTACTTTATTTAGTGTGTACTAAATAAACTGTATATTTGGAGTGTGTGTCCGTGTGTGTGTGTGTGTGTGTGTGTGTGTAGATTCTCAATTCCTGACAAAATCAGATTGATTTTTATAGAGAATCCTACTAAAGATACAAATGTCATATAAGAATTCATTTGAAATTTAGACATTAAAAACATGGAATTCTATTTCCTTAGAGAAAAAAAAATTTAATGAAGATCTTATTTTGTATACCAGTCATTTGCTAAAAGCAAATATTTGAAGCAGGTATATAATTGATATTATTTTCCAATATGTTTTAAGTTCCAATAAAATAACTTTATCCAAATGTCTGTTTTTTGATGAGTGAATAATAAATGGGCTCCATAAGGGAAAACAAAATAAACTAAAAAGCACATAGATTCATCAGTTTAATATGCTGTCAAGTATATATTCAGAACCAATATCGGATGTGTAGATAAATTTCTCATGTACAATAGGAACTACCTACATTTAAATGTCTCTGAAATTGATGAAAATAGTACAGATTTGATAGATTCTAATGCTAAATAACTGGGGAATAAAGGATCTGCTAAATGTCTCATATGATAATAACACTTTGATTATAGTTGCTGTTTATTTAGCACAAGGATATAGAAGAAAGACCAATAATGTCAGAGCTAGAGGATTAATACCAACTCCAGTCCTTGCCAGGAATTTAGAGCCCCAAATTCAGCTCAAGGTGCCCCTTCCTGACTCTCACTACTCAAGACCATGGTTTCTGACAGGCCAGCCCCACATCAGTGTATAAAGCTGTGTTCTTTACCTTTTTCTCTAAGCCCCTAAAATACCATTAATCATATTTTGTCTTTCTCTCTTTTGCTCACTTAAGAATAGAGACTGGAATGTATTTACTTCTGTGCTCTATTTGCTTAGCTACAATTTAAATACAGTTAACTGATATACTACAGAGGTCATTTTTTTAAATTTCATAGTAACTATTCATAATTTTTCATATAAGAAAAAACATATTTCACCCAGCTACCAATTCATTTAAATGTTTACATTTCATTTTCTTCACTTGGTAACAGGATATATTTTGACTTGACTGTTCAATGTAAATTCCTGTCCTAAAAATCTAGCATTTCACATTGCAAATTGGTCTTACATAGTCAAAAACTTGATTCTCATAATTTTTAATAACCATCATAGTAAATTTAAAAGTTTATATTATGAATTTTCTAGGAAATTCAATATAAGTTCACAAAATAATAGCATTATTTTCGTAAAAGTAGCTAGCAACTATTTTTCTCCTTCAAGTTCCTTTTGCAAAATGTATCTGGAAAAGAAAACACAATTTGGGTATAATTACTAAGTTCTATACATAAGGCCTATATTTAGACCAGCTAAAGATAACACCATTCAATTCTAGTAAAAAAGTAGAAACAGAATATTTTATTATAAAACAAAAACACATTGTATTGAAAATCTAAGTGAATAAAATGTGAAAATTTTGGTAAACTAGTAACGTGACCTTATTTCGAACTGTCTTGTTTGATTCCAAAAATCACACGTAAAACTGATCTCATTACAATAAAATAAATACAATACTTAAGAGTTTCTGCAGTTATGTTGGTAACTAAAATAAGGTCCTTGGTCTTTAAGGGACCCTGTAGCAGAAAAAATCCTTTGAAACAGAAGGGATAAGTAAAAACAGCATGTAGAAAAGAAATATCCAATACAAATATTTTAGTACCAAGCCACAGAATTCTTAAGACAGGAAATTTTCTTCTAGGTTGCCTATTCTGGATTGCCAGTGAACAAATGGATCTTTGAGAACAATTGTCCTGAAATTCAGTTTTATTGCTCTGGTGTTATTTATACCTATGCAGTCAAATTTGTTTATCACTAACAATGTAGTCTACAGGGCCACCTGATTTCCTTGAAGTTTCTGGTAAGGTGACATGGTATTTCATTGTGTGTTCAGAATTAATATTCCTAGGATGTTTGTTTCTCCTATTTCATTAATAGAAATATGAGAAAGAAACAAAGGTTGGAGTGTAGCTCAGTGGCAGAGCCTGCGCTCAAGTATGAATGAGGCCCTGGGTTCAGTATCCAACAACATGCTCCTGGTTATGTGTGTGTGTTGCAGAACTAGATTCAATCAAGGAGAGCAATTAAATTAAAGTGCTAATTATTCTTAGTTTATATTTTTTCCTTTTGCTATTTTTTACTGAGGATTTTAATTGTTATATTTTTGGTTTAATATAAACTTGAGGAAAGTAATTTAATAGCTATTGAGATATTATTACATAAAACATCAGCAATAGTCCATTTGCATAATATGTACAAATGGGAAAGACCTAAATTATTTAAGACACACAGGAAAATGATCCAAATGTAAAGACAGAGTGAACTGGTAACTTTGAAAATTTTAAAAATGCTGCTGACCATCAGAAATATGTAAGTAAGAAAATAAGGAAAAAAGTGTAACTCATGTGTATTTTGACTGAGAGATCTGTAAGAAATTGCCTGGGACCAACTTATCAAGTTCTACATTTCTGAGAACAAGGTAGGATTTCATGTGAGATCTTGAGGTATTTAGCAAATACATCTGGCGAATTGGACAATCTACTTCAATTTATAGAAGTAGGACCCCAAGGATACACGGAGAAATGCTGCTGCCTTAACAAGACATCCAGTGGAGGTCTGGCACTCAAAGACAGCAGAAGGTCTCTTACCCGAGCCTTTCCATTCCCAAGGGGCATTAGTCTGTTTTGCAGCCTTAATCCTTTGATGACCAAGCCTCCCCTCCCCTCTGGTTCTGTAATCTCATTCCTTTCACCATTTGTCTCTGAGGACAAAGTTTTATCTTTTTTTTTTTTTTTCATCCAAACATCACTTCTTTATTTTCCTCTGCCCAATACCTTAATTTTGCCTTGAGCATTTTCTTCCCTCCTCAGTGACATAAGAATGGCAACTTTCCTGAGTCTGGAGACTGTCGCAAATTATGCTTTTATTAATGCTCCCCAGTGCTGTTGGCCTAGCAAAATAAATAGCATGTCCAGAATAAGGAGGTCTACACTGACTCAGCCTGGCATGTGTCTGCATGCCAACCTAGTGCTAAGGGAAGGGGGAAAGTGAGGGTCTGCAAGTCAGTAAATCAAATCTTGCTGCAGCTACAGGAAAAACTAGAATATCATTAATGTCTTCAAGTGATCATAGTATTATCTAAAATGGTAAATACTTCCAAAGTTACAATTTATCAATATTTCTCTCTCATATAGATGTACACATAGAAGAGGAAGAAAATAAATTATGATTTTATATAGAGGACAAAAGTAACCTCAAAAACCAAAATTTTGTTTTGTTAATAATTTCAATTATTTTAATTATGCACAGAAGAATCCTTCATGAATTCTACTATGTTTTGTCTAAATTGCCTAATTCGAAGTTGGATCATTTTCTTTGCCATTGTTAGTAATGTCTGGTAAAGACAAGGACAGGTAATGAGAAAATAATGATACAATGAGAGGAAGAAGAAAGATCATCTAGGATACATCTTTGTTAAAATTGCAAACACAAAAAACATCAACATTTCCATTAGTTTAGGAAATGATGGAAGAATTTTATTAGGAATGCAATATTTAAATCTATACTCTACTATTTAAACATAAAATTTCTATTTTATGTGGATTGTAACAGCACACACACAAGATTCAATGACATACAGTCATCTTTAGTTCATTCTCTTGCTGTAACTTACATACATATTCTATTTTCAAAAATGATGAAAATATTTAATACCATGGGAATTTTAAAAAATCAAGAGGATTATTAAAACCAAGATCACAATGTTTAGAAGCTCATAGGGCTTCAATTTGCTATTCCATGAAGATATTTCTCAGGTGTGATTAAGTACATAGACTGTGCTGTTAGACTGCATGGATTCAAATCCATGCCATTTATTGGCTGTGCAAACTTCACCAAATTACCTAGCCTTTCTTTGCTATTTCCGTATCTGTAAAGTGGACATAATAATGGTATTCATCTTAACAGCGTCTGTTAAGATTCAGTGGGGTTATATTTGTAAAGTATTAGAAGCACTGACAGGTACATAGTTGGCATTTTAATAAGTACATGATTTTTAAATGGATTTGACTTTTTGTTATTGCACAAGAATCTTCAAGTGATTATGTTCAGCTCAGCCAAATCTTGACCAAAGCAATAAGTGTGAGAGTCTAAATAAAGAGAATGACCTATTCATGTAAGAAAATTGCATTACCTATGGTCAGCATTCTATAAGGTACTTGATTCATTCACACCTTCAAGATTTGTTTCCCAGTGTCACTTAAAACAATGCCACACCCCAAATGTGAAAAATAAACTATATTCCAATCTCATAATATATATCCTAAAGGAAATAAAGCTAGCAGGACAGGGACAAAAAATACAATTTGTGCCCTGCACAGTGGTGCACGCCTGTAATCCAAAGGCTCTGGAGGCTGAGGCAGGAGGATCGCAAGTTCAAAGCCAGCCTCAGCAAAAGCTAGGGACTAAGCAACTCAGTGAGACCCTGTCTCTAAATAAAATACAAAATAGGGGCTGAGGATGTGGCTCAGTGGTTGAGTGCCCCTGAGTTCAATCCCCGGTACAAAAAAAAAATATATATATATATATATACATATACATATATATATATATGTATATGTATATATATATATATACATACACACACACACAAACACACACACATATACATACACACACATACATACATATACGTACATACATAAAATTTGTTGTCAAATGAGGTAAAATACAATATAAAAATTAACCTCAATGCTAATATATATTTTCCATAAATCATTAAACTTATTATTAAATGAGTATAACAGAATTTTAAAATGTGACATGAAATTCACAGCACAAACTTTTAAGTTTTATTTCATTTGGCTACAGCATTGATTTTTTTCCCCAAACTCCCTGATAAGTGATTTTAATAGGCCACAGGGAACCATCAATTAGATATTTCACGGACTAAACACAGCACCTCTCCCTCTTCGAGTAAAATTGCACATCCCAAGCTTATCCATATCTCTATCAAGTTCTCTTATGTGATTTCAGAGCCAACAATAGCTTTGACAGAGCCAAGGAGAAAGGAGATGGATATAAAAGCATTTTTTTCATATTTAATTTATTTATTTGTTCTATTTAGGCTTACATGATAACAGAGTGCAATTTGATTCATTGTACACAGATAGAAGATAACATTTCATTTCTCTGGTTGTAAGTGATATAGAATCACAGCATACATGCAGTCATACATAAAATTAGGGCTATGATGACCATCAAGAATTGTATGAGAGAATAATCATGGAAAGATTTAAAAAGCCACTGGGTATGTATGGGCAGGTAGGTGTGCACGTGCATGCTTGTACACAAGTTGTCCTAATGTATTACTGTCAAATGGGACCTCCTCAGAGTGTTTCAGCACAGAACAGTAATGGATACTGAGATGGCCTTGAATTACCAAGAAAATATTCAAGATGTTTCCAGTATGTTTTATTTAACAAAATGGATGACAACCACTGGGATTTAGTATTTACTAAGTCCTATAGATGGTGAATGCTTTATATACATTATTTAATAAATAATAATAAGGTGCCTATGAAGCACTCCATTTAATCATTGCATGCAGTGTATGAGATGGAATTCAGTCTCCCATTTATGAGAGAGAAGACTGTGGGTAAGAGAAGTAAAATCTATGGGAGATTCCAAAGCTAATAGCCACAAGAGGCAAAGTGTGACTCCAGATCAAAGTACTACAGATTCATGCTCTTTCATTTATAAAGATCGACAAGGGTTAAACCTAAACACAGAAAGCTGAGTTTTCTTGACTATAACACATGTCAACCATCTGGCATACAAGAACAACTCCACATAAGTGAGGATTTCGTGTGCTTAAGACATTTTTATAAAGGAAAAATCCTGCTATTTCTATATTATAAATGCTAGCTCCAGTCAACAATCCATTTTTCACCTCTAGATAGCTGGGAGAGTACATTACCTTCTTCCACTTTCTCTTGACTTTCCTTTGTCTTTGTTTAGTAATCTGCTCGTAGACAGTCTAGCAACACAGAGACCTTCAATCCAGTAATTATCGATGCCACCAGAGAAAGGCTTTGAAGCAGACACAAATTAAGAGGCCCTTGGGAGATGTCAATCATCTCAAAGCCTCTTCATTCCTCTCAAGCCAAGCATCTCAATACCCCTGAAAGTAAGAGACTGTTTCCAGCTCCAACATGACATTCTGCCTCTCCTTTTTAATACTCTTTCTGAGAATCTTCCTTCTCCCACAATCTCTTTAGTTACAGATTATTTCAGAATGGATGATTTTTCAAAAATACCATAAGCTCTAAGTAAAGAAATATTTCTTGATAGCTAATGCTGGGATTTATATGGAACCACCCACCTGCAACCTCATTGGGCAGTTTAAATGTAAATCTCAATCAGAGCCTTCCCATGGTTATGTAATAATTTTTTTCTCTTTCCATTATCTTTCGCATGTATCAGTGAATATAACAACATACAAGTGTATATAGCTAGTCCACATGAGAAGAGTGATAGTTTTAAAGTGCCATATTTCCTAAAGTTTCCTAGAAGGAGTGTGTGACATATCATGGAGCCAGAAGATTCTCAGTAGGATACTGAAATGCATCCTGAAATTGTGACCATAAAGTTAATAATGCCTATATCAATAACAAGTTTCAGTGCTTTCTGAAAATTTAATAGAATTCTGATTAATGTCAATGAAGATACCATGCTTATATGTACAGATAAGAATAATAATATTGACAAATGTTAATATTTGTTAATAAGAAAAAGAAGGAAGTTGCCTTTGTATGGCATACAGAGTTATATGAAAATCTACCCAAGCTTTCAAAAGCAAGTCAACATGGGTCATAAAACTCCCCACATAGCTTGGTTTTTATTTATTTTTTCAGTGATTATTTACTGCTAATAAGATTGCCTAGAGGTTTTCTAATAGGTTTTGAGTCTTGAGGACAATTACTGCATACCAGCAGGCTTTTTTAAAAATATGACTATACTACCAATACTGATATTTAATTTCTAAATTTTAAATTTCAAAATTTATGCCAGAACAGTTAGTCTCTATTAGAGAACTATTTACAGTGCTACAGTGACCCCGGTCAATAATGTGCCTTCATTCTTCAACTATGAATATAATATGCTATATGTCAGGCACAATACCAGCCACAGGAATAAAAATGTGAAGAATTAATGGACTTTGCTCTTAAGCAGCTCAAATGTCATGAGGGATCCTGGGAAGTTTTACTTATTATAGCAATACAGAAAGTGGTATGATAAGGAATATATTTTTTATTGTGATTCAGAGAGGACAAAATAAATAAGCATGCCAATTCCATGCACTTTAAGAGGATATGACTTCTGAGCTGCAAACTAAACAAGGAATAAGAGTGTGGTGAATAAAGGAGCAAGTGTCAGGATGAGATCAGCACATGCAAAGGCAAGGACTTAGTGAGAGAGGTACTCGAAGTGTTAGTTTAGCCAGAACCAGGGAAGTATTTAACACTGAAGCTAAGTGTTAGAGATCCTGAGGCTATGTTGCTTTAATCAACATTATGTAAGTGGCCTTGAAAATAACATACAAGTTCAGAGACTTATGAATATAAGAGGTATAGGTAATATTAATGGCTTTAATAAACAAAATAGAGGCATTCAAATACTTATTGTGGAAAGACTAAAGCCTAAAAGATGAGTTAGTGTGGTTCTCAGTTGGGGAAGGAAATCTGGGGCTATATGTAGAACTCTCACCTAGAGTCATTCTAAGAAATAAAGTCACAGCTCAGCAAATTATTCCTAGCACTAATTAGGCACATTAATAGTTCTTAGATATTTAGGCATACTTTATTATATGTTATGACATTTATGAATCACTTTAAATACAGCCTAGCAAATTACTGAGCTTGAGCCATGTGTAAGGATCTGTGTAAGTTTAGGTAAGGCAGTAAGAGTGCTGTGCCAGCTCCCCCATTCCAACTCTAGGACTGAAACACTTTCCTTAGCTGGGGGAAGCAATGACTGCTGATAGCTAAAAGCTGACTTCTGGGAGCTGTCTTGACCAAAGGGAGCTGTTTTCCCTAAGGTTATAGCTCCTTCCTAGGTACCTGCTGCATCCAAAGACTAGTCAGTTTAGGAACAGAGAAGCCTAGCTCCCTTGCCTCAATTTGGGGAACATGGAGTTACATTCAAGCTCCAGAGCTCCCTGTGAGATTAGCTGAACCTCTTCTGGAAGTTCACCAATGTTCCACTTCTCTTTCTGCCCAGTGCTGTTTTCCTTACTCTCTTACAACTTCTGTTTTCAAGAAGACTAGTCAATAATCCACTGCGAACAAATCTCTGTTTCAGAGTCTATTTCCTGGAGAAAATGACCTAATAGTGTCAGTATAAGTAGACCAAAAATGATGTAGACATTGTCTTATTCCTTAAGGATCCTTCAATTCAAATGAGGATCAAGGTAGAGCAAGAACATGTGTTCTATGAAAGCAGGGATCAATGAAAATATAAGTGAATAGCCAGGTATGAGGTCTACTATGGTGAATGTAGCAACGGGGAAGCTCAGGAGGAAGAAATAAATTGGTTGGGCGAATAAAAAGATATTTCATAGAAAAAGTGGGTTTTGCAATATTTCTTTGAAATCTAGAAATTGTTGATATTTTGTAGAGCAAGTCTCTTGTCATTCAAGCAGGAAGAACTGTGGAACAAAGTAAATGGCCTAGAGGTCTGGAATCTGGAGCAAACAGAGGGACAAAATGGTCTATATGGCTAAGAATGAAGGTCATGGATAAATGTGAAGGCTTATGAATGCTAGAGGAAGGTGTCTGAATAGAAGTGTGATAGTGTCAAACCAGGCTAGAAATGATCAAAGCTGGAATCCAAACCCTAGCTATATGACTCCAGATTCTATTCCAGTCCTAATTCACTTTAGAACTGTCTCTTAAGATGGGAAGCCAAAAGCTAAATGTCAAGGGATCTTAGTACGGCCAATGCCAGGATAGAGGAAGTCATGGGGAGAAAAACCCAATCCACAATGGTTTACAATGTTTCTATCAATGTACACACAGATCCAGAATGAGGAAAAATACATAGGCTTGAAGAATGAAAAGTACGAATGAGAACAAGTTCAAGGAGCTCAGAGAAGGTTGAAAGTCCATGCATCATATAAAGGGATTATACATAGCCTGTGCCTCATGGTCAGGGGCTGAGCACAGCCAGAATATAAGTGATAGCTGAGTAAGTTTGAAATAGATGAGGGCTTAAAAGTCATGCTCTGAACAAACACAAGCTCATTGCTTACCTAACATGTGTATAAGATCAACAGAATAAAAGCTCACAAGTGGCCTAAAAGAAAAACAAAACAGAGTATTGTGGCTGCTACAGGTAAGAAGATATAAATGAGATGAAGGCTTTGAGTTACAAAGGAAAGACATATGCTGACATTGAGACTAAAGGTGAAATGTAAGTCAAATTGTTAGGTTAAAATGATGAACCGATGATAGGTGTACTGGTTTCTAAACCAAGACTCAATGTTACTCTGTACCAAGAAATTGATAACCTTCAGTATATAGACAATTTCGTAAATAACAAGCACAATCATGACTGGTCACAGCTTACCCTGGCATGGAAACTGAGGTCAGTATTTATAAGATACCATCTGGAATTTGGTTTGATTTCCAGAAGGGGAAGAATGCCTCTAGGGTTGGCTGCTGAGTTCTAACAGCCATCAGTGATGGCCTGGGTTGAGGCAGGTGGCACCTGCTAGCAGGACTCTGAGAATAAAAATAGCAGCATCACCTCTGTGCATGGCCCTCATTCATTCATCTATGCTTGAGCCATATCTCCTCAGGACAACTGAGACTGAATGAGCCATAAACCCAATCTGGGATGTGCTTCAGATCACCTGGCTAATTAGATACCAGGAGCTGCTTCTGGACTCCAGCTTGTCTTCCCTCTATGCTCCTCTGCACTACACAATTGAAAATTTATTCTCAATTATAAAGAAAGGAATGGAGTTGCTTTCCTGAATGACTTTAATCCAGGTCTATTTTGTATCCTCTTCATCAAAGTGACCACAGCATCCACACTAACTGACCAGTTGCTCTAAGTAGATGACCCCTGTAGTTGAGGTGGCCAATATGCCAGTTTCTTGTTTAGAATTCTCCTGAATTCAGGGACTTCTGACAATTCTAATGAAGACATGTTTACATGTGAAAACTTTGCTAAGCCATTGCTCCATGTAATTGATCTGATTGTGAACAATTTCTTAGAGAACATGTTAAAAAGAGATAACAAAATTTAATAGAATCTGAGCAGTGATGATAAAATGCCACATGCAGTAGAAGAGAGACTCCTAATGTATTGGTCAATTGTGTGCAGAAAGGTTACTCAGAATTCTTGAAATGAGAGTACAAGCTAACTGAGGATATTTTTGAAGTTGTCGTCTCTGTTGAGAGTAGCTAAAATAATTTTGAGGAGTCACTGTGAGAACAAAGCATGGCTCACCTACTAGTGATGCTCCTCTAACATATTCCTAGTCCAATGTGACCAGATGACCTGGGTTTGAGAGTCCACCATTCACTTCTCATTTCTCACAGAAGAGGGTCCCTTTGTAGAAAAGGCCTCCTCTTTTCCCCCCTCTGGAATCCAAGGCATGATACCCCTCAGGAAACAATGGCTTGATTATGTTGACTTGCTTGCTCAGAATTTTATAATGAAACCAAATTATCTTCCAAAGTAACTTCAGAAGCTTAGTAGCCGAAAAAATACCTTTTTCAGACTGAAAGCTATTCTACAACAATGCCCACAACCATCAACTAATTACCCTGTTGGACACAGGTGGCATCTTATGTCTCCTCCCTAAAACAGCACAGAAGAAACAACATGCATGCCTGGAGTACATTAGTGAAATACTCACTACCAACACTTGTCAGATGAAAAGAATGAAATCACAAGCTTATCAAAGAATCTTCTACAACCATTGACGGAGAGAGTTGCCTAAAGTTGACATGAAATGTTGCATGCAGTCTGAAACTCCAGCAACCAAATATCAGGAAATGAGACTAACATAGATTGAATGCCTAATGTGTACCTTGCACATTATGAGTTATCTTCCCTAATTCAAGTACTGGCATAACGAACCTCAGCTTTTAGCTTCTCATTTTCTTATAATGTAATGATATTTATAGAATAAATCCAGACTGCTTAGGTTTGTATTCTAATCTTCCATTTACTAACTACATAATTGTGACTAAAACTCTATGATTTTCAGTTTTCCCATGTATAAATTGGGGAAAAGTGTGCCTATTTCATAAGGTTGTATTATTGAATACATGAGGTCCTAAATATACAGCTATTACAATAATTCAGGGTTCGCACTACTACTATTCTCTTTTAATGTTTATTTCCCCCAACCAGATTGTGTTCTGTTTCTCATGGCTGCCTCCAGCATTTGTATGGAGGCCACAATTTATTGTATGTCCAATAAATATTTGGATGGATTCTATTTAATATATACGCTAGTCCATATGGTAGATATCATTATTATTGGAACTGGGGAACATATATCTTCAAGAAGAAATGCAACTAGTCAGTTACAAAGTGGAGATCTTAAAACAGAGAGTAGTGAGTGATCACATGGTTGCCTTCCACTGTCCCACACAGTGATTGAGCACAACATAAAGCTTTGCTATTCAAAAGACAACAGCATGAAAGCTTCACTGAGGAAAATGCTCAACAAAGACAGTCAAGCACAAAGTGTTTTTATGTTCTGTTTCATCTGAGAGATTCTTATTGTAATTCAGTAATTAGGTATCATCCTCAACTTCTATTTCTAGCATTTGTTCTGTTGCCATAATGAGTACATTTAAGTGAAGTGCAGTGAGAATAAGGGTTTCTCATAATGGAATGTGGTCAGAAAACAGAAAAAAAGATTGTGGAATAAAAAGGAAGGGCAGAAACAAAAGGAGAAATAAATATAGATGGACATGGGAGGATGGTCTCTCCAAAGTGAAGGGATGTCATGCTACCCACACCAATGTTTTTCTTAGAGAGGGTTAAGTATGATAGAGAGAGATGTGATTCAAAAATAATGCTATCCATGCTGGGCCTGTTCTAGGAAGAATGCCCAGCTGTCACACTAATGTCCCACCTGCTCTGTGGGCCTGTCTCAGACTCCAGAGAGAAGAACTTGGAAGAGGCTAAAAGGAGCTGAAGAGCTGACAAGAAAGCAGATTAAAAATATAAGGAGAAACCTGCCACGTGATATTCATGGAAAAAGCCATTACAAGATGCCTTTGTCATATTTCACACATCAGCCAAAGAAAAAATATTCTCCCCTGGCCTGAGAAAGCCAGCTTAGATTGACAAATGAAGGCATATTGCATTTAAGATAGTCTCAACCAGGGAGTTTGAGTATTTGCTGCTTTTAACACACACAAAAAAAATTGTGGTGCAGTTGAAATATACTTTCAAGTTGCATCAATGTGTTTTGAGATAGCATCCTTAGAATACACACTGCACTAAAAGGATTATATGCTCTCCTGCCTACTAAAGTGGTTACAGAATAAAAGAAAGTCTATTCTAAATAACAAGCATTTTACATATAAACACATATGGCTAAATCATGTGTTATAATTTTATTTTTACAATTAAGTCCTGCTGTTACTAGTTCTCAAATTTATAATGGTCTCAGGACCTGTTTATTGCTGAGAGGTCATTAGCATACTATTTATAAAGACTCAATTTAATTCTAATGTGCATATGCATATATGAGCTATGAATCAAGATCCATAACTCTTTCCTAATAATTCTATAGTGCCTGCTGGAAGTGCACTCTAGGTAAGTACACTTTACTGCTCTGCCGAAGCAATTAATTAGCCAAAGCTGTGCATATTCCTGCCAATGCAATCAGGAGCCACAGCCAGACAAAGAGGGGAGGCACAGCAATAGCAGAGGAGAACAAAAAGGGTGCCTCAATTCACAGCAAGCCTCAGAAAACAGATACATATACTTATCCACAGGCTCAAAACATCTATATCATGAAAATATTCTAACAAGGAAATAGGGATATACTAAGAAGTCACACTTGTTCATACTTCTCAACAGGGCAAATATATCATATCCCTGGGTATTGGAACCTGGAGATGTCACTCAAAAAAAGTTGAGATGATGCAAAGATGCTGTTCATACAGTGCTGAGCCATCTGAAGTTTGAGTTATGCTTTCTACTTCCTAGGCTCTGTACAATTCATCTATATGTCCATATACACTTGAGGAGTCATAGACATATATACAGATATGCAGGTATCGATATTGTACATATAGAGATATGTATTATATTAATGTCAACTATGAAACTTATTTTAAATATGTGTTTTCTATTTTTCTTTACTCACCATTTGTTTTTGCTTCTATACCAAAGGACTTTCTAAGAATAATTTTAGAGGAGGAAAAATTTATTTGGTGCTCCTGGTTTCAGAGGTCTCAGTTTAGACAGTTGGCTCTATTGCCCTGTGTCTGAGGTGAGGCAGAACATCATGGCAGATGGGTGTAGCAGAGGAAGAGAGCTCAGGACAAGGCTCCAAGAAGCACAGAAAAAGACATTGAAGACCAGGGACAAAATATATAAACTCCAAAGGCATGTCCTAATGACCCACTTCCTCCAGCCACACCCTACATAATTACAGTTACAACCCAGTTAATCCCATTTAGGGGATTAAATCACTGATTAGGTTAAAACTTTCATAACTCAATCATTTCACCTCTAAACTTTCTTGCATTGTCTCACACATGAGTTTTAGAGGTCACCTCATATCTAAACCATAATAGCATTCAAGAACTTAAAAGTGTAAGACTCATTTCCAATGAATAAATATGTAACCATGTCTAACATGGCACCTGAGTAGGACAGAAAAGAAATGCCACATATCCAATAAAAGACACAAGTACCTTAGACTACTTGGACATGCTAAAACAAAATATCTGAGTCTAGGGCTCGGGTTATAGTTCAGTGATGGAGTGCTTGCCTAGCATGTGCAAGGCACTGGGTTTTATCCTCAGCACTGCATAAAAATAAATAAATAAAGGAATTGTGTCAAAAAAAAACATAGTTTAAAAAATACCTGAGTCTAGGGAATTTATAAACATAAATTTATTTCTTATAGTTCTGTTGGCCAAGAAATCCAAGACCAAGGTACCAGCATTTATTATCTGAAGAGGGCATTTTTTATGCATCCTTACATGTTGGAAAGGGAAGATAAAAAGGGATGAATGCTGTGTCCTCAGTGGTAAAGGAGTAAAAGGGGGAAACAACCCCCTCACACCTCTTTTACATGGGTGATAATCTTATTCAGGAGTGCTCTGGCCACAGGAGTTGATTAACTCTTAAGGGCTCCATTTTAATACTATCACATTGTTAATTATGTTCTAACATATGAATTTTGGAGGACACAGTCAGACCACAGCATAGGCTTAGCAATTGTTAGGGTTGGGGAGCTGATATGCATGCATGCTGCAGGTGGGAAGACAAACAGTGAGCTCAGATTCTAAGTAAATCAAGATGATGTCACTGGAGCTTCTCAGTTTGTTGAAGGTGGTATGTGTTTAAGTGACTGCCTGATAGGAATGAAGATAAAAGGTGAAAAAGAAAATACTGGGGTAACATATTTGAGAGCTAAAGAAATACCATATCTTTACTTTTGCAGAAATAAAGAAAAGGCTGTACTTTATATGAGATTATGAGAAAAGTAAATATGGGGTGACAGAAAATAAACATTAAAGTAATGTGTTCATGGGATGTTCTATGGGATGTTCATGGTGTATATTCTCATTCATTTGGGAAAGAATTAAATCAGGGCCAGGAACTACCATGCACTGAGGAGATGAATAAACCTCCATTTTAAAGCCTGGAGATTGAATTGGTCAAATGCAGGCAGATACGAACCACCAAAAGCACGAATTCAATGTCCATTAATACCATTCCACAAAGCCAGAAAGAGGTGGCTGAGAAGGGACATCAGTAAACTAGAGAAACAGAAGAAAGTTGTGTTTCTCTTCCTAGGTTGTCCACACAGGAAGCTATTGTAAGGCCTAAGTGATTGACAGTTACAACAAACTAACAATAAACATTTATTTAGTGATTACTATGTGACTGGCACTTTTCTAAACACTACTAGTAACTCATTGAAGTTTATCTTCATAACAACCTCATAAAATAGGTGTCATGATAATTGCCATTTTACTGGTGAGAAAAATGAAACATGCAGAGGTTATGTGATATGTATGCTAAAATGTACTTTTATTGCCAGGCTCTATTCCATTCCAGGAAGTACATTTAATTGTAGATTAGTTTATCTTACTTTCAGGAGCAATTATATACCCAATAAATTTAATAAATTAAGACTAATTTCCTTTACAATGAGAAAAAGAGTGGTCTATAACAACCAAAAAAATTAAAAAAAAACAAAACTACTAAACACACATTCTCATTTTTTTGCTCTCTCTATAACTATTCTCAATCTCATATCATATATATTATCTATATTATTATATCAGCAATCAAAGACATGATATTTAAACAACAGCTATGATTTGCTCATGCACTTTGCAAAAGTAAAATCTGTCTTGTCTAATATTAAGGAAGACATAGAAACTGGTACTCTCATTACTGCTTATTAATTGTGTGTCCTTGGGCAAGTTACTTCTTGTCTCAAGGGTTCAATTTCTTCAAATTCAATCTTCCATTTCTTTTTGTATAATGAGAACAATAATACCAGATACCTTACAGAATGTTCTGAGAATTAAAAGTGCTAACTCATATAAAAGTTCATCTATAAGAGGGCTTGGCACATAAGAAGAACCCAATAATTGTTTACCATTGTGCCTTGCTGATGATTAAAATTGTGTAATTATGTATCAAAACTTACAGATAGGTCACTAGCATTCATGTATTTCAGAAACTCTACCTTAAAGAAATATGCAATATTTTGGAAAATACACAAATGCACAAAACTAGTCATTGTCACAATATTTACAACATCAATAAAAAGCCCTATAGGAGGGGGACTGCATAACAATGAATGCTATTTTCCTTAACAGGTATGCTAAAACTAACCTTTATCTTAAAGTCTTGATGTTGAAGACTACATTAAATATAGAAAGTAATTTAGGCCATCATCTTGAGAAAAAAAATAAGTTGGCAAATTGTACATATTTATGCTTCTATTTTTAACAGATTGGTGGCTGCTTTAAAGTTATAATGGTAGTTTTATTTGGTTGGTAGACATGTGCTTGTTTTCATGCCCAAACTATCCAGTTTCTGTACTACATTGATGTTGAAACACAGAGTGATTGTTTCTCTTTGTTTTCTCCAGCCTCTTATCCTCAGCCTCACATCACTCATCTTACAATGAAAATCAATGAAGAACATTTTCTTGAAAGGGCTGGGGTTAACTATGAACATCATTTCTGAATTTTCTTAAATGAATATTATTTGTAAAAATTCTGGAGATTACTTTTTAAATCTGTATTTGTGGAATCACTTCTAATAATTTTATAATAAATCTTTTTCAGTGATAGCTTTTCCTGTCTAAGATCACTGTATAGTATAAGTAACATCAAAAGTTTGTAGATACTGCTTGGGGGCAGTATATATCCTAATATTAAAATCATATTTAAACAAAAGCCATTAAAACTTGAAAGGATCAAAAAAGATGGTAGGAAAGTGATATCTGAACAATTCTTCATTATTTTCTTTGAATACTAGGTCTGTGTGCATTCTAAGAAAAGATACTGGTAACATAAGAAGAATTTCATCATTTAAATTGCCTCTCAATTAATGGAATCCCTACTAAAGTATCTCACATGCATCATCTAATTGTCGATTTAAAAAAAGGAGAAAGAATGATTGATGGCTTTTTGAGAAAGTTTGGAAAAGATAACTTTCCCACAAAAGATCCAGGCAGGTTAATGAAAAAGATTATATAATAGCATTCTCAACTGTTTAGGAGTCAATCATAAACACCTCAAAGAATGTGAGAATGTCAATTACCATTAAGAATGTTTTCTGCTATCTCTAGTACGTATATGGTGTTGGCTTCCTACTTATCTTCAAGATGCATGTTTTATTCAGACTTGCTTTTTCAATACCTAAAATGTGCAGCAATTTGTGAGCAATCTTAGCCAATCAGAGAAATAAATATTTAAAGCAATTCCCTAAATACTGTATTATTTACTATCTCTCAAAGATTGGAGCTCTTTGATCAAATCACATGAATGCTTATTTCCAACATGTTATACATGCTGAAAGCTTTCTCCTAAAATGCATGTACTTACAATAAAAAGCCACATTTTCATTAACCATTATAGCAATGCACTTTTTTCCTCACCATTTTTCTCAGTATTGTATTTCCCCACTGCTGGATGACATTTTATTTTTAGTGGATGAAAATTTTCATGCCAAAGCACTTGACAACAAAATCTCACAGAGAACCCTGCGTTACACATTTTGTAATTCCTCTGTTGTTAAGTTTCTTTTTTTTTTTTTTTTTGGTACCGGGGATTGAACTCAGGGGTACTCAACAACTGAGACACATCTCCAGCCCTATTTTTTATGGTTAATTTAGAGACAGGGTCTCACTGAGTTGCTTAGTGCCTTGCCATTGCTGAGGCTGGCTTTGAACTTGTGATTCTCCTGTCTCAGTCTCCAAAAGTACAGGGATTACAGGTGTGCACCACTATGCCTGACAAGTTTCATATTTTCAAAAGTCTTCCTTGAAAAGTTTTATAATCAAACATGCAAGATGAAATTAATTTTGTTTTACCTACAGTCTGCTAAACTTGATTATTTAAGTAAGAAAATGGGAGTGAATGTTATCCTTTTGTTCCATAAATATTTATTCATTTTATACTGTTTTAAGCACCAGACTTGTAACAAATAATGTTAACAAGATAGATACATGTCTTATGTAACTTCCATCCTGGTGAGTAATATGTCAGTTATTATTCTGTTTTTGGAAGCCCTAAAGTCAGTTGAACTCCTACATGAAACACAGGCTTTCTCCTTGCCTCTACGAGGGTTGCAGTAGATTTCACTATTCCAACCTGCACTATTTTCTGCTTTTCCCATATTTTCTATGTAGCTCCAATCCTGGTGTGGTAGAAGAGGTCTGTATAAGAGAATATGTCCTTTTTTCAAGCTCTGCATTCAATTGCTAATAACTGTATAGACATTCATACAATGTAGGATGGCTGGTACATGCTATGAGAATACAAATCAATCTCAGCCTCACAAAAATCCAAATAACATAAAACCTGTGACTGGCAAAGTTGAAAGGGTATTCCGATCAAAGGGAGGTCAAATGATCTTAATATAATCAGCTATGCTATGCTTACTTACTCTGTTAGCTCAGGTTAATGGAGAGTTAATCATACTCTCCATTCAGCTATACTCCTTGAACATGTGTCTTTGCCTAATTCAGTATTGTGCAGGGCACTAAGACTACAGTTAAAAATGCACAGCCTCTGTCCACAAGTAGTTCACATCCTAACCATGGAAATTCCTGCAGATAAAAATATTGAAAATAATGTGAGATAAGTCAAAAGGAAACTATTTTGCAAGGTACTCCTCTCTGTATTCTTCGAGAGATCTCAATGATAAGCGCCATGATGGGAAAGAGCTGCTCAGGTATCTACCCCAATAAGCACAAGTAGCATAACCAACATATGAAAATGGGAGGTACAAAGTAATCGGAGGGATTCTGTATCCAGAGAACCTATCTAGAGCAAAAGACTAGAAAGTCTGTTTCCTGTCCATGACCTGTTGGGAGCACAGGAGGAGAAAAGCAGTAGGTGGAACCAGTAAGCACACTGAACACAAAAGGCATGGCAGGAGGAGGCTTCACATACTGCATGTCCATGCGGTGCCAGAACTGTGGGAGGCACTGCGGCTACAAAAGCAAAGAGGACAGGAAAAATCCTTCCCATTGTGAAGTTAAGGCTCTAGGTTTCTACAGAGATAATAATGGAATTGAGAATGATGCTAAGTGCAAGAGTTGGGCAGGGTGAAGGGCCAGACGTGTAAGCCTACGAAAGAGCATTATACACAGAGAGCATTGGGAGAGACCTAACATAGTACCAGCTTAATATGTTCCTGGAACAAAAAAGTGAGTGTGACCAAAGCACAAAGAACAAAGGAGGAAGCTATAAGAAAAGGTGCTCAGAGAAAGTAGAAACCAGATGACACAATGGCTTATGTGGAAAGACTAGTGCACCTCAAACAGTGGCTTTCTCCTTTAACATATGGAGAAAAATGTAAGTCATACTTTAATAAATTATCTTCTTTGTATTGCTTGCGCAAATACTTCCTCTTAACTTTGGACGGGGCAAAGAGGAGCGGGGGAGGGAGCACAGAGGTAGGAAAGATGGTGGAATGAGAAGGACATCATTAACCTAGGTACATATATGATTGCACGAATGCAGTGACTCTACATGGTGTACAACCAGAGGAGTGAAAAACTCTACTCCATTTGTGCACAATGAATTGAAAAGCTTTCTTTTGTCATGTATAACTGATTAGAATAAAAAAAAGAAAAAAAAACACAAATGCTTCCTCTTTTCATCATTTTTTTCACCATCCACAATTCTAACATATTTATTTCTTCTTGTGTATAATATAGTAAGGATAACTTAACATATTAGCTGATCCAAGATATCCTCAGGTTATACCTGTTGTCCTAACCTATTAATAGGATCTTCATTTACCCTGAAATGTGTCCTGGTTTAGACAAGTGATTGTCAAACTTCTTCATTAAATACTAGAGAACAAGTATTTCTAGGCTTTTCAGAAGAGACAGCAAATACACTGTATCAGTGTACCAAGACAGCAATCATGGATAATATGTAAATGAAAAAGCACAGTTGTGTTCCAATAAAACTCATTAATGAATACTGAAATTGAACTTCATATAATCTTAATGTGTCACAAAACTTTATTTTTCTTTTGATTTTTGTCTATTCGTTTAAAATATTAACAAGCATTCTTAGATCATGGGCCATATGAGAACAGGTGATTGAATTTGGCCCCTCTGTTGTAGTCTTCTGATCTCTTGTTCACATGATAGATGAGGTGATGACTCATCATAACTAATGCCTTCTAAGAGCTTACCATGGGCTGGCCATCGTTAGAAAAGCCTATGTGGTGGATACTGGTATATAAGATGTGTTTTGCAATGAAGAAACACAAACGTAAAGAGCCTATGGGACTCACCCAGTTTCTCCAATCTAATAAATGGCAGAAACAAGGTTTTAGAATCTGCATTGTGGACCTTGTTGCTCAATGTCCTCACAAACCATTTTCATTTTCACCCTCCTCATGGGCATTTTTCTTTTTGCATGCTGTTTTTCTAATTCTTTTATATTTTTAGTCTCCCTTTCTTTCCTCCCTACACCACCTTGCTTTTTTTTTAATGCCATCCTTTTCCATCATCTATAAAAATTGTAATTATACTGAGTTATACGTCTAGAACCAGAGGGAAAGGAGGAAAAATACTAAAAATTAAATGTCACAGAATAAAGAACCTATGGTTTCAACTTCTAGCATCATTAATAATTTCTAGAAGTTTTCTTTAGTATTCTTAATCATAACAATTCCTTGCATGCTCCTTGAATGAAAACTGTTTTCTCTCTAAACACCGGCTTTCTAGGTAGAAATGTACCTATTACCTAATTTCATTGTGTTTTTCTTTAAACAATCAGTATTATAACATTTTCCTTAGTAATTGTCTTGTGGGCAAATATCTTATTTTTTTCACTTTCCTTGTTTGCACAACAAATGGTGTCAAGAACTGGGTAAGCTGGATATGTTACTCCACATTCTTAAGTCCATGAGACCCTATACTTCTAGCACATTAAACTGGGAATTTTAATCACCATTTTTGAGAACTTTAGGTTTTGTGTTTCAAACAACTCTTTGCAAATGAAGTCTTGGAACACAGGTTGTTTTTAAATCTGGAGCTTTCAGCATACTCTGCCACAATCTTTCATGGTTTTAAAGCACTTGACAAGTGTTTACTTAACAGTGCCTGTCTATTTTGATAGTACAGATGAATGAAAAAGAGGAGGGCACTTAATTCCAGGACCACTGCCACTGTTGAAGCTTCTTGCCAGAAACAAGGAAGCAGTAAAGCTTAAATAGCTCACAAATGTCAGCAACATTCTATGAATAAATCACTTCCCAAGACATTTTTTAAGTGTTTTTTATTTCCATAGGTTTTTAATGGAAAAGGATAAAATGATACCATTGGTTGTTGCTATACACTACCATTTTCCATTCAATCACTTAACAAATTTAAAAATATCATGTTGAGGGTGTTGATTTAAGTTCCTCATTCCATGCTAATTTCTGAAAATGTTAGAATAGCATTAACATCAAAAGATAGATTTAAGGAGAAACACACATTTAGTTTGGAGGAATTAATGAGAACAACCTGTTTGGTTCAGATTAAGCTTGCAGATTTATCCATACTGGGCACGCAAGGGAAAGATGGAGCAAGAGTTTATGAGCACTCTGAAAGGATTGATTTTTACAAGCTCCTGATTTAGCTACAAGGGGTGCCTATATATTAAGTTAGCAAAAGGGTTAATGGATTCAACCTTTTGAAAAATGCACTTCTTTACATGCATATAACATGATGGATAGTTAACTGAATGCACATGGATAAACATAGGTGAAAACAAATTAATTGGAAAGTATAGAGTTTATTGTTTATTTTATTTTTTGATAGATGGATCTCATTATTTTCCTTGGGCAGACAAAGCCGTAACAGTTTCCAGAGAAAGGAGAAGTGACAGCTCCAGGAAACTGCTTACAGATGGACAGCCAGCAGGCTAAAAATATTATTTGTGTCCACCTCATCAATAAGCTGGCTCCATGAAGAATGGCAATTATTCTTCTCCTGCTTGTGCTGCCATTTGAGAAGCATGAAGATGATTATTGATAACTGGGTATGTAGAACAAAATATATACAGTAACACGATCTCATTTACTATGGTAAATCCATATCAGAGTGCACCATTGCCTTTCATGCCATTATTTAAAGTGGCAACATGTACCCATCAACGTCTTAGAGCATTATGCTGATACTGTGTTTTGTTACAATCCTATTAATTTTTAATGATACACATTTATTATTCACCTATATTTAGAGAGTGTGCATTATACCCTGTAAAGAGGGGAAGAAGCATCATTGAGCTGAGGAGGTGGGTTCTCAATCTCATGTGCACATAAATGTCACAAGAATTGTCCTTTTTATTTCTCTCTCTTTCCCTCCCTCCCTCTCCCCTTCCCTCTCTCTTTCTCTCTTTCTCTCGTCAAAAATCTAAGTTTTCTGTGACAATAGTGCCAAAATTAAAAAATAAAATTTTTTTAAATCAAAAATTACCAATGCTTGGCAAGAGTCAAAAAGCAAGGTACACAACTTATTTTAATATGAGAAAAAAGTTGTAGTAACAATTACTGGGCACAATTTAAAAGAAATTCTCAATTAAAGGCACTGCTAAATAAATGACAGCTTCCAGGCATCAGCACAAACCTAAAGGGATTTCAATGGCCTCATTACTTTTATTACCCTGCACTGCTCAGCCAAATCTACTGCAAGGTTGTGTTTAGGCACAAGATTCATCCTGGTACTTGCAGAAATTTGGGCAAGGATGAGCTCTCCTTGAATTAGGAGAGAAGGTATGCAAGATCAGACCAAGTCAAGTGTTTCACTTAGGCACCTATCCTGCTTTATAGAGGTAGGTGAAAGGTGCTCACCAGAAACAGAGTTAATAAAAAATGAAAAACAAATTCGTCTATTTTAAGTCAAATCTTGATCCATTAGAAGATGTAGCTTAAGATACTCAAGGCTGAATCCATCCCCTGTTCCTTTGCAAATGTCCTATTTTCTGGCATTTATGTTCTAACATCCATGAAAAGAATACATATTTTGTTAATTTCAGTGAATGATAGACCAGCAAGCAATTTTTACAAAGTCAGTCTAAACAGGAGAATATGCCCCACATTTTCCTAAAATTTTCTCCTGGGCTTGAAAGTCATAGTGATTAACTCTGACTGTTATTTTAGTGCTTCACAATTATCCAGTCATTAGGAATTCCACCCAGAGCTACAAGGTTTCACTAAGGGGACTCTTGTTCCCAGTTTTCCTAAATGTCTAGTCTCATGTGGACAAAAGAGAGGAGTTCATTCAGAGGTGAACTGACTTGCGGAGTTTAAAAGAGCAGTGCATAGTTAGAAGGCGGGTGCGGGGAGTGGGGGAAAGGAGCTAAATAGTCTCCATTTGATTCTCAAATCACCTGACCATTTTAAAATTTTTATCTCATAAAACTTATAGATTTTTCAGTCTATGATAAAATCAGTACGTTCTCTATTTAAAAGATTCCCAAGGTACTATTTTCTAAAAGAAAATACAACACTTTCAATACCGTCATATTGTTATCATATTTTAAATTACACATTTTTTTTATATTACCTTTTGTAATTTCATTTGAAAGTGAAAAATGTAGTGGTATTTATTTGGGGAGAAAAGAATAACAAAAATCTTATAGAATTCAGAATACAAATTGTTTCTCCAACTTTCCTATGATAAAAGAAAACCATAAGTCTCCTTGGGAGGCAGCATTTTTTAAATGAGAAATATGTAGGAGTCAAGGTGAAACAGTATTTGAAATATATTTCACCTGAATTTAAATCAAATTTGTAAATTAATAGTTCTAGTGGAATACATATTCAAAAAATAAAAGATTATTTTCTTTTAGATTATACTAACATATTCTATATTCATCATTACATCAGTCAGGGAACTTTAGGTCATAAGTGACAGAAACTCACAGAAATAAAGAGGAAGCTGTTGATTCCTCTAAGCAAGCCACAGGAAGGACAATAATAGAGCCAAACAACTAGAACCTGAGGCCAGAATGCAGGAAGGACCCATCCCCTCCTCTCCCTCCCTGCTCATGACAGGCTCAAAGGAAAGCTGGGTGTGTATGTTTCCAAGAGGTGTCCACTGTGTATATGGTGCCCATTCCTTCACAGATCTCTTTGACCAAGTAATCAGAGTAATACTGAAAAACAAAATCCCTCATTCCAATCCTATGGCTCAAGTGATAGGGAAAGGAAAACTTTGATCAACACTGAGTATGATATTCTCCATCTTGATCACTTTTTTCCAATAATTTATGAACACAATTAGAGAATCTCAATAGATTGGCCAATTTCTAATTCAGGCTGTCAGAATAAAATTTGTAAAAATAAAACTTCTTTCCCTGAGCATGTGCCAATTCTACTATAACGCCGCTGCTATGTCCTAATGTCTGCTGTTATCACAGCCTTTCACACAAATCCTACCTTTTCCAATCCCTTATTTTCATATATGCCCCCAGGCATCCCTTACCCATGTACCAGTGCAATGATATAGCAGAAAGTCCTTACTTGCTCTCCCACCTTTGTTCTTTCAGTAATTTTCTGTGTTAGCTTTCTGTCACTGTGACAAAACACCTGACAGAAACCAACTCAAAAGAGGAGAGATT
This sequence comes from Xerus rutilus, assembly GCA_028644305.1. Classification (NCBI taxonomy): domain Eukaryota; kingdom Metazoa; phylum Chordata; class Mammalia; order Rodentia; family Sciuridae; genus Xerus; species Xerus rutilus. The sequence goes on from CM053406.1 coordinate 34,993,131, forward strand.
TAATTTTGCTTACTATTTCAGAGTTTGCAGTCCATGATCACTTGGCCCCATCACTTTGTGCCTTTGGCAAGGCAGAATATCATGGGACAGGGTGTATGTGTTGGAGCAGAGTTGCTCACCTCATGGCTGTTGGGAAGCAAAAGCGGGGAGGGTAGGGACTATGGACAAGATGTACCCTTTAAGGACATGCCCTCAGTGACCTACTTTTTCCACATGGGCCCCAACTACTAAGGTTTCTACCACCTCCCAAGAGCATCACCATTAGGACCAAGTTTTAACACACGGACCTTTTGGAACCCTCCAGATCCAAATTATAATGTTTCTTCCAGAGGTAATGCAAAGTGAATGGAAAAATAAAGCTTTGAATCAGGAGGCCTGGGTCTGGAGTCTATTTGCCCACCTATAACTGGTGTGATATTATCCAAATTCCTGTGACTTTCTAAGCTTAACTTCTCTAGAGAAGTCAAAACACTGTTTTGAAAACAATACAGATAATGTTAAATTGTCCACCAAACATAAGTATTAGTTATTTCTATTTGTGCCATTAATTTATGATACTATTTTCTTCCCTTCTTTATAATCAAAGACTGTTCCATCTTCCAATACTGTAAATTGGGAAGCATCAATCTTACTGTTTTTTCCCCAATCTCAGGGACTTTGGAAACTGGATAGGTAACAATCCTAACACAATAGACTCACTCACTATTCCTAGAACCTCATAACTACCAGATGAATCCAGATTCAAAATTTCATGATCACTGGATATTCTTTCCTTCAAGTCCTTCAGAAATACTTTAATATTCTTATCACTGCATACATTTCATACCGCACTACACAGACAGCAGGCCATTTCTAGAAGGAAAATTGATCTAATAATTCAGTGGACCAAACCCACTGCTGAAGACACTAGTCTTTATTGTGCATTAGGAACACAGGAAGGATTAAGCCATGAACATGGTTTAAATAAGATAACAACACTGTATCTTCTTGAGCGACTGCCAGATCATAAACTGTCTCTGTCAAGGACTTTAGGAAGTTAATAAAGCAATGATTCTGCCTAGCTCTGTAAAGGTGCAGTACACAGCCTTTGCCAAGGTCTAGGACAGGTGGTGGTGGACACCCAAGTAAATGATGACAGAGACTAAGAAGAGGTATGATTAGAAATGTTTTCAGTATTTTGCTTTCAATATTTTTTTCTACATTACGTCTTGATCTGTGAGCTTTCTCCTGCCATTCAGCATTTTCATCTGCTTATTTTATGTCATACACAAGCTGGCCCATGGATTAGATGTTAACTTTAAAAAGTTAATGGTTTTTACTCCTTCCTTGATCTCATCCATGTAACTCCTTCCCTCTGCCCACTCAGCTGCCTTCATCCCTCCCTTTCTTGCCAATTCTCTAATCTAGTTTCTGAGTCTTCACTTGTCTTTCCTTCTCTGTTGCCTACATTCAGATCACTGGAGGTGGGGAAACCAGAAAAGTCAAACCTGGTACACAAAGGCCTACCTTACATGCTCCCTTGAGTATAATAAGAGTCTTGTTATTTTTCTGATTTTCTCCATTGTCATGATAACTGAAAATTATCTTTATCTTTCTTTGAACATAGGTACTTTTTTGGTAACATAATTTAGGGCACTGGCCATGTTCTGCCATCTGTTCTAGTTCCTGGTACAAATACCTTATCATTTTTGGACAGCTTATTTTGTAAAACATACTTTCAGGCAAAAATTTTTGTATTACTTTTTGTGACTTCACAATGTTCATGTGTTATCAGTTATAGTTTTTGTATTTGGCTCTCCTTTATCAAAAACTGTAATCTCTTTTGGTTCATCTGTTAATAAAAATATCACATCAATTTGTTTCTGTTCTTTGGGAATTTTGCATTAATACAGCCATTCAAGTATAATGACTAGAAATAGATATGTGTGTGTGTACATGTGTGTCTGTGTGTGTGTATAAAATCTGTGCTTTTTGTCATTGTTTTCATAGCAGGGCAGGCCTTTTCTCACTTGTGAAATACAAGGGCATGGATCTGTATTTGACCTCAAGCAGCATGAATGAGGTAGCTGGCGGGGGAGGGGTTAAGCACAAAGTGTTAGTATGGAATCTTAACTCTTTTACTCTGGGATCAATATACTCATCTACAGCTTAGAACATTTTGGTTAAAAACTGTTGTTTAAAAGGTGAGGTTGAAATTAATTATCAAAGCTCCTCTTAGTATGGTTACATCAACTCTAGACTTACTGTTTCTGAATGAAATGTCTATTTTTAGGCTTTGATTGTACCCCACAAATTATGTGCACAGGACTGCATTAATTCAATGAAATATAACCCTTAATCAGTTATATACTATTTTCCTGCATTAAAGACTTTATTTACCCATCCTCAATTCTATTGTTTGTACAGTTATTTTATATATTTAATATACATCCTTAAACCATTATCTTTTTGTACTTACATGTATTTGTGAAAAAATAAGCATTATTGCTTTGTGTATTTCTTTGTGTATGCATGATTTATGTACACCTTTGAAACTATAGATTTTAGCAGTGTGCTTGGTACTTATGTTGCTATTTTTAGTAAAGTTGACATATATAACCATGCATGTTCATAAAATAGGGATGCCACTAATCCATTTCTTCTTCCTGTATCTTATTTTGCCATATGATTTTTCCATGTTTGACGAGAACTCATTCATCCATTAATGGACATGGAGAGCAGATAATTAGCTACCGAAAATGCTGAAGTAAAAAATAAGGGCATACATTTCATGAAAATTTTTTCTTTATAAAATTTTTTTAGTTTTCTCTTTGGAACAGCATTTTATCTGTAAGGGCCATTTTTCTTATAACATTGTATACTTGGAAAAACAGAATATTTAAATAAACTAAACTGTGAGCTTATTTTATCACTATAAACATTAACACCTGACCTTTAAAAGGATTTAGCATTTGAAAATACATAAGAAAAATTAAAAATATATTTTCATCATTGAGAAGATATTATAAACTGATAGTCACCTCAAAGAAAACCTATGTGAACTTTCTACTTATAGAAGGTATATAAATCTGATAGGGCAAATATAATTATACTTCTCAAAAAAGTATCTTCAAAATAATCTAACACAATTAATTATATATTTTCTCTCTCTGTGAATGAGCTGCAGAATTTAGCTATGGATTTACTCCCAAATCAGTATGTCTCAAACGTATTGAAACATGTTTGGAAAGTAAGACATTCCTGTAAAAAGGTTTTGTTGATACTATCAAGAAGTTGTTAGCAGAAATAAACAAAAAAAAGTATGAAACATATCTCAGGATCTGTTTCACAGTTTCACAGACCCCATTATTGCATTCTTTAGCTTACAAAATGGGGAGCTACCATCCTATGAGCTCTGTGAGCACTCAACCGTGATTAGACAAGGTGGATGCCTATCCCTTGACTGTGTCTCTTATAATTTGCATATTTCTAGGAAGATCAATTAATTATTTGAATCATAGATTCTTCAACACAAGATAAGCATAATAGTACCTGCCTCAAAGAGTAATGACTGAACAATATGTAAACAATTCTGTCAAATTCAAATCAAATTAATGCCAAATTTCACATGAAACTACTAGTTATTGTTATGATCACATTTTGAATATACCTTAGAGAGAGACAGAATATCACCTACCACCTAGTGGTTGGCTTCCACCTCCCTGCTCTTCCAGGTAGTCAGTAAGGATTGGTAATGATTAACAATCAGGTGCAATTTTTGCCTGCATTGAGCTTCTTCCTTTAGTGACATCACTTCCACCTATCTACAGCCCCATAAACCTCTAAGAAACTAAATTCTGTAACCTTCATTTGCTTTGGATTTTCCTGGTTATGACTAACTGCTGCTTCCAATGAGGCCAAGACTAAGTCATTTCATGCCCCTTAAATGAACTTATCTGATTCAATCAAATCATTTCAGTTCCTTTCATTGCTTCCCATTTTTTTTTTTTTTTTTGGTACTGGAGATTGGACCCGGGGTACTCGACCACTGAGCCACATCCCCAGCCCTATTTTGTGTTTTATGTAGAGACAGGGTCTCACTGAGTTGCTTAGCGCCTCGCCGTTGCTGAGGCTGGCTTTGAACTCGCGATTCCCCCGTCTCAGCCTCCCTAAGTGCTGGGATTACAGGCTTGTACCACCACGCCCAGCTCCCATTCTTAATCTTGGTCCCATAAACTCTTATTTTCATCCCCAACATATCGAATGGAGAAAGAGGGGATTGTTTTGTCGACAGGATAAATGGCCATTTGAAATACCATATTATGCTATTTTTTCAATGGCATTTTTGAGTCATTATTAATAAAAAATATTGTTCTTTTGGAACTCTCATATAGCTGTCTTTGAAGTTAGCAATAATTATTTTAACACAATACTTCATTCATTTTCTCCAAAAAGCTCTAAGCACCTGAGAGATATTATCTAATTAAATCTAATGCATGCAGAGAGGCTCTGAGGGGGTGTTTAGGAAGACAAAAATGTCTATAAAGTTCATCATGGCTATCATTAAACTATTATCTGTTCAAATTCATGTACAAAACTCAAGTATTTTGCCACAGGAATTCACTGATATAAATTTAAATAGCCTGCAAAATAAAATGGATTTCTATTTCCAACCATTATATGCTATAAATTAAACCTGCTACAATAGGTAACTTCAGAGGTATATTCTTGATATTTATTTTGATTTATATTTCTTCTTTGCTTTATAAAGCAAAAGTAGAATTCCCTAAAACCACTCACTGATACAATGTATGCTCTCAATTTTAAAATCTTAGTCAAATATTAGAGTATATATCACTTGAAACACTCAAGTTTTTGAAAAGCAGGAAAAAACAAAACACTTTTGACTGAATTATAGAGATGATTGCAAGAAAGATAAATACATTTAGCTTTTCTTTGTGCTGAAGACAAGGACACAAACTGACCACGTTAGTCTAGTTAACTGAAAAGATGGGGAAAATTCAGAATATAGAACACCAAATAAATTTTACTTGCCAATCTCTTTGTACTACTGAGCTTTCCAAGGAAACCCACTGAACCTTGACCTATCTTTCTCAGTACTCTAGTAAGAATAGTAAGACATGAGAAGAACAATGCAGACACTGACTCTGGGTATTATGCAACTGGAGGATGTGACCCAGCTCTCTTCTCCAGTCTCCCTAAATGCAGATTCTATATTTCACCTCTTATGCAGAAAGCTCATCCAGTACCCTGAAAAATCAGTGTAAATGATGTGTCCTTGGTGTGTGTTCCATTAGCAAAATATTACCACTCATTTCTTATTTTGTAAGCACTCATCACTTTATGAGACTTATGACCCTACCCCCACTGTCTGAGTGCGCCACAAAACACAAACTGTACAGGGTCAAGGAATAGTGTTTCACTTTTCAATCCCGATTATTTGACACAGTATTGAATTCATCCTGACTGAGGGATGGACATGACAGTGATGGACAGAAAGAGGAGGCAGTTCCATTTGTCGACTTTACCTTCTGGTTCTCTCCACAAGCCCAGTGGACCTCTAAATGTCTGAAGAGATCTGCACAATACAGGGTTGAAGAGTAGGAATGTTTACAGGAGTTCCACAGCCTCCACTGTACAACATAATACATATTTGAGGACATTTCCTCACATTGTATTCAAATAAGAATACAAAAATCCTACTTTTCATAATCGTTCAATATTTACTTTTCATCCCTTACTATATGCTAGATTACATGCCAGGTCATGAGCAAACAAGCACCTGAATCCAAAATGAGTGTAAAAGTCCATTCTTTTAATTTTGAAATATTGAAATTTTTATACTTATGGAAATAAAGAACTCAAAATTTTCCAAGAAGAAAACAAATCAGTAGTAGATACAATAAATAAAACTTCAAAAATACTGTGATCTTATAAGTAATAGAACTACTGGGTGTGTTGGCACATGCCTATAAACTCAGGAGTCTGAAGCAGGAGGATCACATGTTTGAGGCTAGCCTTAGCAAGTAAGCAAAGCTCTAAGGAACTTAGTGAAAACATGATTCAAAACAGAAAATAGAGGGCTTAGGTTGTGTCTCAGTGGCAGAGCACTTGCCTAGCACGTGTGGGGCACTGGGTTCAATTCTCAGCACCACATATAAATAAATAAAACAAAGCTCCATCAACAACTATAAAAATATTAAAAAATAAAAACAAATAGAAAATAGAAAGGGCTTGGGATGTGGCTCAGTGGTAAGGCACCTCTGAGTTCATTTCCCCAGTACCAAAATAAATAAATAATATAACTAGAATCTAAACAATAAGCACAATAAAAATATATATTTAAAAAAGCTCCTACATACTCCCTTTAAGAACATTTGATAAATTCATACCATAAACCATGTTCAATTTATTAAATGTTCCAGCCTTTAATGATCAAGAGCCCAGAATATGGACCTAATATGATTGAGACCTGCACTTAGGAAAATTACTGTAACAGTATTAAGCAGTTTTGCTGTGTCTCAAAAAATATTGCCTTTTCCTTTGTTTACTTTCCTGTTGACAGCTGAACTTTATAATAGTTCTTCATTTCAAAATGAAAATTCCTTTCAATCAATTGATAAGCATCACAGAAACACAAAATTGCCCCCAGGAATTTAGAGCCCAGAAGGCATTTTAGTTTCTTGCACATTTTTAAAGTAAATGCCAGTGTAGACACTGGTATATTCTGCACCAGCAGAAAGACAGACTCATCAGTCAGAAAGAAATATTTACACATACTGCCTTAAGGATAAATCAGTATTGAAGGTTCTTCCTGAAACAGTTGTCTTTCTTTTTCTCTTTATACATCACATAGAAGCCTGCTTAGTTGTGTGCACAAAGACTGTGATCTCCAGGGCATTGTCTTGCCTCTCGTCTCTAGTGCATTCACAGAACCATCTCATAGGTTCTTTTACCACTTATAATGGTTACTTTTAATGCCATGACTAACAGAAATTTTCCCCCTGCCCCATGTAATTCTATTGGAGTAATTTCCCCAAACATAAATCTCCCATGTTTTCCCTATTCAAAATCCTTCACTGGCTTCCCACTGAATATTGAATAAGTCCAAGCTCCATTGTATATAACACAGAGGACTTTATGATCTGAGCTCATAACTGCTGTGCCTACTTCTTTTCTGACATAATCATGGTACCTACTTTACATTTCCGACTGTAGTTATTCTAACTGCTTCCATTCCTGTAAATCACAGGCTGCTTTTGTTTCTGTGCTTTTGTCAAGTCATTTTCCCTGACTATAATGTCCTCTCTCCCTCCATTCAAGTGGTAACCACACACTCATCTTTAACAGTCACTTGCTCTTCTAAGGAGGGTCTGCTTCCTATAGTCACATCAAGATAGAATCAGTAATTTGAATAGTCAATTTTTCTTTTCTATTTCTTTATCAAGACACCAGAATATACCTCTGACAGAAGCATTTGCATTCAGCACATATCCTGCCTCAGGGCTCTCCTTCCCCTTCACTTTCACTGCATCTGAGAACACATATACCCTCAACCATACAATTTTCCCTCTGCCCTCTTAAATCTTTTTCACATCCTTTCCACACTCCTCAAAGAATCTTCAAGTACCAAGAATGAAAGGCCTTGAAGACAACGTTGTAATGGAAATGGGCATATTATGATTCAAAATACATCAGGGGTGATAATAGGATGATTCCATTTCTTACCCCAACTTGAGTCTTCAGTCAAACCATAGATCATTTTCTCTTTATGCAATATTTTGAATGACCATTCCAGTATATTTTCCTGAATTTAGAAATCTCATTCAGGCATAAATAGATTAACAGTCATATTTCTTTGTGATCTGCATTCTTCACCATCAGAAGGGGCTGGGAGTCTAGTTGGGATTATTTCTCATGACTTTTCTGATTCTTTTTCAAATGATTTTCTGGTTTAGATGCTTAACAGTCTTTGAGTTTCTACTACTACCTACATACCAAATATTCTCCTTCTCCTTGCTCTTCATAGTCTATTTATTTAATTTTTTTTTGTTTTAAAGTAATGGATGGAGTGGGAGAATATCATGCTAAGTGAAGTAAGCCAATCTCAAAAAACCAAATGCCAAATGTTCTCTCTGATAAGTGGATGCTGATCCATAATTTGGGGGCAGGGGCACGGAAAGAATGGAGGAACTTTGGTCATAGGGGTGGGAGTGGGGAGGGGGCATGAGGACAATAAAGATGGTGCAATATGATGGACATCAAAGACCTAGCTTCATGTATAACTGCATGTATGTTGTGATTCTACAACACATACAACCAGAGAAATAAAAAGTTATGCTCCATCTGTGTAAAATGAATCAAAATGCATTCTGCTATCATGTATACCTAAGTAGAATAAACAAATAAATAAAATTTAAAAATAAATAAAATTAAAATATAAATAAAATATAAAAAATAATTTATTACTTTTTTGAGGATTTAAGTTATTAGCAGATATCTTTATTTACTCATATATATATACACTTAGTTGTTTCCTTGTTTTTTCTATAAGGTAACACTAAGTTATTCATTTACCATGATTATAGATTCTACCTCTTTGTGGGGGGGTTGTCTGTATCAATCAGTGTAAACAAATGTTTTATAAAGTTTCCTTAAAATAGCTTCAATATTTTCTCAATTCTTAGACATTTCTAAAAACCTTACTTTCCTCAAAGTGTATTCATTTCTTAAAAAAAGATAACATATTATTACTTGCTAAATCTGAAATATTTAGAACCCACGTAATCATCCAACTTGCACAGAGTTATAAGATGACTTGGAAATTAATGAGTATTGCAGATTTTGCTAGATCTCTAATCTTATGTGGCTATAATGTTTACTTATCAAATATGCTACTTAATATTTTTGATATAACTTACATACATGAATAACCTGGTAGCTTAAGAAGAAATAAATTTAAAACAAATATTAGTAAGCATAAGATGATCTTCCTTTGATGATTTTCAAGGTTCTTTATGATTAAACAGCATCTCAGACATCATTAGGAACATCAGTTAATGCTGAAACAGATCTATGTGGTAGAATTGATGGAGACAATAATAAAGATCTATTCAACAAGATTTGTGTGTGTGTGTGAGTGTGTGTGTTGCTAGAGATCAAACTTTGGGTACTTTTCTCTACTACTCAGCTATAACCACAGCCCACCAAGATTTTCTTTAATAAATGCAAAAGCATGCAGTGCATAATATTAAGCAAAATAAGTAGAATAACAACTCAAATATAATATCCAACATGTAATGAATGTATACCTAGAAAAAAAGACAAGAAAGTAGTCCAAATTACAGTTACTATGGTTTGAATAAATGTCTCATCAGAGGTCCATGTGCAAAAGTTTTGGTTTTCTGCCCAAGGTGGCACTATGGGAAGGTGGTAGAGCCTTTAGGATGTCTAGTGAAAGCTCCTTAGGTTATTGGCAACATGCCCTCAAAGCAAGGGTGCGTAGGACTGGAGGATGCTAATCTCTTAATATTTCTCTAATTTCACTTTTTGGCTGAATTGAGTAGTATTATTCTACCATATGCTCCTGTTATGATGTGCTGCCTTACCACAGGCCCTAAACAATGGAACCAATTAATTATGGACTGGAACCTCCAAAACTGTGCTGAAGTAAACCTTTTCTCTTTAGAAGTTAGTTATTCATTATGGTAACATAAAGCTGATCAACACAATAGTCATTTTGAGGTAATGGAAGTATAGTCTAAGAAAGAAATTCAGTACAAAAGAAATGATTCAAGCATTAGGTTTGTTTATGAAAAATTCAAAAATAAAAACATTTGTGCAGTCCACAAAAATACTTTGGTTCTTACAGTTAGAGCCAGCTTAATACTTCCTGTGTTACCTTGGTAAATATCCTTATTCCAGAGGAAGAAGAGAGCCAGGTGCAGTGGCACATGCCTGTAATCCCAGCACCTCGGGAGGCTGAGACAGGAGGATCGCAAGTTCAAAGTCAGTTTCAGCAATAGCAAGGCACTAAGCAACTCAGTGAGAACCTGTCTCTAAATAAAATACAAGGGCTGAGGATGTGGCTCACTGGTTGAGTGCCCCTGAGTTCAGTCCCCAGTGCCCCCCTGCCAAAAAAGAAGAGGAAGAAGAGGATCACCAAGGAAGTTACGGAAGTGCTTCAGTTAACCTGGACGCTAATGTGTTAAGTGTGTCAAAAAGTCTGTTCAGATTGGAAAGCATTATGCTAAGTGAAGTAAGCCAATCCCAAAAAACCAAATGCCAAATGGTCTCTCTGATTAATGGATGCTGATGAATAAGGGAGGTGGGAATGGGAAACATAAGAGAAATAGAGAAACACTAGACGCAACATGGGGGAGGTGGGGGGCAGGAAAGGGGAATGGGTATAGTAAAGATGGTTGATAAAAATATATATATATACATATATATATATATATATACTGTTCATTGAAAGTGCATATAAAGATGTTTAATATGAAGAATGTAATCTGCTTATAATTTTGTGCAAAGTTAGAAAAATTATGATTGTAACAATTTTTCCTATTTGCCTCAACAAATGTTTTCAGTGAAACAAAAAAAAATAAATAAATTTTCCAGGTTAAAAAAAAAAAAAAGTCTGTTCAGTCCTACAAAGGCATCAAAATTTTCAAGTGAGCACAGTGGCAGACAACTATTTGGCATACAACTCATCCCAGCTACTAGGAGACTGAGGCAGAAGCTTTTCAAGTTTGAGGCAAGTCTCAGCAACATAGTGAGATCCCGACTCAAAATTTAAAAACAAAAAAATTTAACAGGGCTGGGACCTATCTCAGTGACAGAGGGCTTTCCTAGATATGCAAGGCCCTGGGTTACACCCCAGCACCACACAAAAAGAATAGAAAAATGACCAAGACTAAAGCAGTATAATCAATAACTGATAGGCACAGTCATATCACTCAGAAAGTGCTCAAGTATATCTGAAGCAAAGTTAAGTCCAGCTGAACCTAGTTAGAATTTGATTCATATGCCTCAGATTCTGAGAAACATAGGAGGTTTTTTCAGGTCTGCCAAAATGAGAAATAACACACCTTCCCAGGCAAGCCATTTCTTTGGTTATTTGTACAGCAATAAGATGAATACTGCTGGACAACAAGAGACAGACTGATCAAAGGTCTTCACCCTCTCTTTATCACCATTAAATCCAGTGCCAAGAATTAGGCTGGTGTTACACATACTGCCCTTGCCCTCTGCTTAAAGAAGGAATTAGTCACTATCCAAAATATCTTGGGCGCCAGAGCTGGTGTTGTTCATTGCATCATTGAAGTTAGATGACAAATGAGAAACCTGGATTTACAGCCTCTGAAAAAGCACAGCCTAGAAGCCAGGGGAGAAGCTTCACCTCCTATATTTTTATCCTTGATGTGACACTGGGGGTCCACAACAGGCTTACATCAATAAAATAATGCTTTTTGTTCTTTTAATTGCAGGTTTACAGAGTAAGTATTCCCCACCTACTTAGTAGTCTATATTTTAGTCTATATTTTCTTTCACTATATTTTATAGATGTATGAAAAGTAAAGTTATATTGACTTTGAATGGGCCTGATATATGAGATTTGCAATAACATACATTTCAGTTGTTGCAAAATCAGCCTTTATTTTAGGAAATGGCCAAGAATTAAGGGGCTCCAGACTGAGAAGTGTGATTTCTTTCCATTTAAGTTGTGGTTCCTGCGAGAAGGCAAATGTGTCATAGGGCAAATTCAAAGTCCTCCACTACTAGGACTTTTCTTAGTGTTTTCCAGGACAAGAAAATAAACATAGTCTAAAGAGTTAAGAAGAAAGTACATCATGAGGGAATGGCAGCGGTTCAGGTTCAGGTATTGGTCTCTTGTTCCAAACTGAATACTGGGCATATGAGCTCTGATCTGATATGGAGAATGGTCTTTTTAAAAAGCAGGCGTGGCATTTTTCATAGCTTGATATACCTTCTGTTATCACTATCAACACCACAGAACTCCCAACCCACTCCTTGGTAGCTTTTCAACAAGCCCTTCGGAAATCAGGTTTCAGAGCCCACTCATCCCATGGAGAAGGCCTGGGAAGTCAGAGACGGCACTGCCTTGCTCAGGCAGCAGAATCTTCTCTTTTAGGGTATTATACCTCTAGACCAGCCATTTCTAACATTTAGCATCTATGAGAAGAACATGGACAATTTATTAAAAGTCAGCTTCCAGAACCATTAGAATTTCTGGTACAGGAGATCAGATAGTTTTTCCTTTTCAACAAGATGTTAGGTGATTCAGGGGTGATATTTTGAGAAGCATTGCTACAGACAGAGCTTTGAAATTCACATTCTGGTTCAGTGACTAACCTACACATTAACTTTTCCTTCACTTCTGCCTCCTTTTCTTTTTCTTCTTCCCTCTTGCCACAAATATGTTTTAATTGGAAGCTGTACTCATGAGACAATTGTTATAGATTCACTTCATAGCTGAGCAACCCCTCTCCTTATGTTTGAAGAACTCTTTTTCCCTACCCAATGGACAAGAGGAAAAAAAAAAACCTAAGCCAATATATAAGATCAACTATCATTTAATTTAACCTCTGCACCTCTGAAACGACCACATTAAGAAATGTGAAAAGAATTTATACAGAATCAAAATGAGTCAAGAGGTTAAAAGAATTTGGGAAATAGTTAAGTTAAACAAGTTTACTTTTTTAGAAAACTTATTAAATGAGTATTAAATGAGCTTATGTGCATTGTAAAACTACAAAGCAGTACTTAGCATTTATATAGCATGTTTCATTATGGAATTCTTTCTTTTATGGAACACCGTGTTCTGGGAATATAGCATGTGATATAATATCATTTTCCCCAAGTACTTAAAAATGACTGAATTGTTTGGTATGAATTAATTTCTAAGTCACTTCAATAAAAAAGATATTCTTTGCACATTAGAATATTGCATATATAGATATATAGATAGATAATTTGAAGATAACAACTTTACTCTAATAGATTTAAGCCCATAACCAAGTTGGATTTCATTAAACCCATTATGAAACCAAAACTCCTGAAAACCTGTAGGAAAAACTGAAATACATTGTTCTTTTCTCTCTTTTGAACTGGATAGTTATTATTAGAATGCCTGCTAATTAGTTAATTTATTCTGTACTTGAAGGCTAAGCCAGAGGCTCACAAAAGACTTACAAGTTTCAATTTCTAGACAGACCCAATTCTTAAATCAAGTTTGTGAATTTCATAATTATTTCAATTTAAACTCACACATGTACTTCTAGTAATATATCAAAAGAATATTAAGCTATTAAGTTAAACATTGGATATTTACTGAAAGGGTCAGAGATTGATAAGACTTACTGTTAGTAACCTTTTACAGCTATAATATATCAATTTCAAATTACAGAACATGGTTTAAATGTCATTTATACATTAGAATAAGTTGAAACACATAATCACCATCTCCATGAATCACCACTTAGCCTCATTTCAATCCTCCAATGCATACAAAGGTTACTAGGCTACAGACCTTGTTTTCTATTTGATGAGCATTAAGTGCTTAATTTTGAGGATTTTACTGATCTCTTATGCAAGGGCAGACACGATTGTTTTCTAAACAAGAGGGTAAAAACTGTATTTATAACCACATCTATAAAGATTTCCCCTCTCTGAAAATGTGTTTAACATTAATTGGACATGTGAAACAGAGCGGTTCTTATTATATGGCATTATATAAATTCCATAAAAACCTTTTCATTTTTCCATGGCAAGGGGTTGTGTATTCTCTCATTCATTCAAGCAGTGTTTATTCCAGAAAACAACAAAAACAACAAAATCAGAAACATACATTAGAATATATTATATTATATTATTTTATTTTATATTATATACATTTATATACATATATATTCTAGCAGGATATTCTAGCATATTAAGAAATAACTCTACAGTTGAATAGTGACATAAAACACAGCTTTGTTAAGGAAGGAAAAGCTTTGTGATGAGCTCCCCAAATAATCTCAGTTGGGTAATTCCAGACACAAAAGCAAAGCTTCAACTCTTGCAAAGAATCAGAAAACTGAGTTTAGGGTGCCTGTGGGTATCAAGGTGTGGTGAATAGTGAAAGACATCCTTCTTTTCTTCATAGTGATTATGCATACTCAAGTTCAGCTATACTGCTTAAAGGAAAGTTTTCTTCTGATTTCATTTTTCTATTGTGACTAAAAAATTCCACCCTTAACATCCTTAAATGATAATCTGAAGATAGTACAGAAAACAAATAACTGATCAGCACTCAGAAGAAAGGTTAGTGTTCTGCCAAAGCAATTGACCCACAAAGTAGAAGGTCAAAAATACCAATTAAGTTCTGTCCAGGTGAATGACCTTGCTTAATGCACAGGAAGTGCTGAAAAAGCATGAAAGAGCTCTACAGGGACCCAGGGACCCTACATTGTGTGCTGAATCACAGAAGACTATACATCACACAAAAAAACCATGAGACAAATGATACAATCTTCAGAAGGAACTTCCTGGCTTTGGGACTAGTTGCTTGCAGTCCTAAAGAAAGAAAAATAAGTCTGTCCTAGAGAAATACCAGTTACTGAAGGAAAAGGGAGAGTGTAGTTGAATATTACTACTTTTGCTCTGGGTGCAAATTAATTACAGCATCAATAGTCATGGAGTAAAATATGTGGATTTTTCACTACTTTTATTTAATACAGTAATGGAAGTAGGGAAGAGAAAGAAAAAAAGCCATCTAAATTGGATAGGATGGATTAAATTATCTGTGTTTGCAGATTCCATGATTCTGTACATAGAAAGACTAAAATATTTCACCAAAAATTGTTAGAACTTATAAGCAAATTCAGTAAAATAGGATTAAAATAAATTGACATACAAAAAACAGTAGTATCTTGACAAATAAATAATGAACTTTTGGGAAAAAAATGATAGCAATCCCATTCAAAATAGTTACAAGAAAAATACATAAATATTTAAGAATAAATCAAGGAAGTAAAAGATCCATAGAATGAAAACTATAAAACACTGATCAAAGAAATTACAGAGGACATAAAACAAAAAATAAAAAGATATTCCATGTTCACAGATCCAAAGAATCAATATTGTTAAAATGATTATACTATACTCTGCAAAGCTGTGTATAGATTCAATGCAATTCCCACTAATATACCAATGACTTTCTTCACAGAAGTAGAATAAATAATCCTAAAATTCATATGCCACCACAAAAGACCTAGAACAATCAAAGTTACCCAGAGGGGTGTGAAAGAAGCTGGAGGCATCACAATACCTGATTTCCAAACATTCTACAAAGCTATAGTTACTAAAACAGCATGGTACTGGCATAAAACAGGCACATAGACCAATGGAAGAGAATAGAGAAATACATAGAAAAAGGGAAACTAGGTGCATTTGTCTCACCATACACAAAAAATCAACTCAAAATAGATTCAAGATGTAAACGTTAAACCCAGTACTATGAAATTGCAAAGAAAAACAGGAGAATCACTTCAAGACATCAGTGTATGCAACAAAAAGACAGGACCCTAAAAGTGCGAGTAACAAAAGTGAAAATAGAATGAATGTGACTATATCAAATTAAGAACCATCTACACAGAAAAGGAAACAAACAAACAAACAAAAACAGGATTAAAAGACAACATGCAAAATGGGAGAAAATATTTGCAAGTCACACAACTGACAAGGGATTCATGTCCTAAATATATACATGGAATTCAAACAGCTGAACACCAACAAAACAAAATAAAAGCAACAATCCAGTTAAAAATGGGCTAAAGAACTAAACAGACACTTCTCAAAAAACACACAAATGGTCAACAAATATATAAAAAATCCTCAGTTTCACTAATTATCAGATAAATACAAATCAACACTACAACAAGGTATCATCTTATCCCAGCTAGAATTATCATGATCAAAACAATGAGAAATAAATGCTAATGAGGATAGAGAGAACACTTATAGGATGGTAGTGGGAATATAAACTAGCACATTCATTAAGGGAAACAGTATGGAGATTCCTCAAAAAACTGAAAATAGAACTACCATATGATCCAGCAATTCCACTGTGGGGTATATAGTGAAAGAAAATGAAATCTGTATACCAAAGATGCACCAGCTCCCATGTTTATTGCAGCACTAGTCACAGTAGACAAAACACGGAATCTACTCAGATGCCCTTTGGTGGATGAATGAACAAAATGTCTTACATTTAATAGACACTTGTCTGACTACACACACACGCACACACACACACAATGTATAAATGTAAGAAATCATGTAATTTGTAGCAATGTGGATGAACTAAAGATCATTATGTTGAATGAAACAAGCCAGATACAAACAAATATCACGTTCTTACTCATTTCTGGACACCAGTAAGTCAGTCTTGTAGAAGTACAGAACAGAATCATGGAGACAGGGAAATGGGGAACAGGACAGAAAGAAATTAAGAATTGGGGCTTTTTAGGACTGGGAAGGGTGCTGGGGGCACTGAGAAAGGAGGAACAGGTGTTAAGGGTAGAAGGGTGGGTGGAAATACGCAAGTATCACAGTGAATCCCATTAATTTGTACAACTATCCATGTTAATTTGTACAACTATACATTTTATTATAATAAAATATCTGTAACATCTTGTAAAATCCTACTATGTGTTTTGAGAAATTGTGACCCTGATGGTACATGCAATAATAAAGTGGAGAGAAAATAAAACAATGCAACAACTACAAAAGCAGAACCCAAATGTTTTGCAAGGATCGCAGAAATCACAGCCTCTTCTGGTGCAATGTAAAGTAGTAAATGTAAAAGCATTAAGCAATTTTCTCAAAGTTACAAGTTGCTATTTAAGGGCTGAAAGCAAGTTCTTGACTGCCTACTAAACTGTCTTCTCACTGTACCATGCTGATTCACCTAAGTAAAAGTTCTGTGTCCAGAATGTTTGTCTAGATAATAATGAACAAAGAACTAGTATGTATTTCCAATCTTTGAAATATGTCATAGAACATCTTTCTTTGTATTCACTTGGAGAATCAATGTTTAATATTGTGTCTGATCCACAGTTGTGCAACATCCCACATATAAAGGATTTTCAGTTGAAGATCACCTCTTTCTTAGTTCTCAGTGCCTGGCACTGTGCCTTGCTCATTCTGACATTTAATAGAGACTTGTCTGACTACACACACACACCACACACACACACACACACACACACCTGTTAGAATGAATAAATCAATAAAGTTTCAGGTTATAAAAATGAACACACAAAAATCAACACTTATATACATAATATCCTAGCTGAAAAATAAATACAGAAGGCCATTACATTTACAATAGTATAAAAATTAAGTATGTAGGGGTAAATATAACTAAGGAGATGAAAGACTTGTACACTGAAAACTGTAAAAATCTGATGGAAGAAACAGAAGACACACACAAAAAAGGAACATTCTCCTATATCCATAGACTAAAAGTTTAATATTGTTAATGTCTATATTATACAAAGAAATATACAGATTAAATGCAATTTCTACAAAAATTTAAATAAATATAAAAAGACAGTACTAACATTCATCAGGAATAAAAAAAAGAAGAAGAAGAAATGTTGGAATAACCAAAGCAATCCCAAGAAAGAAAAGCACACTTGGAAGCATCACACTTGCTGATTTAAAATTATGCAATAGAGGTATAGTAAACAGAACATATGCTACTGACATGAACATAGAAACATAGACAAATGAAACACATTAGAGAGTAGAAGGATGTCAATGTATATGGTCAACTCCTCTTCAACAAGAGCAGTAAGAGGACATAATGGGGAATGAACAGTCACTTCAATAAAAGGTGCTGGTAAAAATGTATGACCAGTTGGGTGCAGTGGTGCACACCTGTAATCCCAGCCCTTTGGGAGGCTGAGACAGGAGAATCACTATTTCAAAGTCAGCCTCAGCAATGGTGAGGCACTAAGCAACTCAGTGAGACCCTATCTCTACATAAAACACAAAATAGGGCTGGGGATGTGGCTCAGAGGTTGAATATCCCCAAGTTCAAACACTGGTACCAAAAAACAAAAACAAAAACAAAAACACAAACAAAAAAGCATGCCCACATGTAAAATAATGAAATTGAATCATTATTTTATGCTATATACATTTAGAATAAAATTCCTAAATGTTAAGACTGAAACTAGAAAACTCTTAGAAGAGAACATAGGAGAAGACTTCTTTGACCTTGGTATCAAAGGTATTTTGGTACCTTGGTATTTTTGATATGACACAAAATCTAAGGCTGTAATTGTAAAAATAAATAGACTACATTGAATTTAAAAGCTTCTGTACTGAAAAGAAAACATTCAACAAAATGCCAACCACAACCTCCAGACTGTGAAAAATATTTGCAAATCACATATCTGATAGGGGGTTAATATACAAAATTTATAAAGAACATGACTCAAAAAAAGGAACACATAATCTAATTTTAAAAATGGACAAAGGACCTGACATTTTTCCAACAATATCATAAAAATGGCCAACAGATATATTAAACTGTGCCCAGAATCACTCACCATTAGAGAAATGCATATAAAAATGTCTATGAGGTATCACCTCACAGTCATTGAGAGTTAGTATTTTAAAAAAGGGGGTGAGATGGGGATGAATTTTGGCAAGAGTGTGAATAAAGGGGAACTCTAGTACACAGTTGATAAAAATGTAGATTGTTATATGCATTACGGAAAAACATAATTCTTTAGGAGATTCCTAAAGAAATAAAAAATAGAATTACCTTACTATGCAACAGTCTCTCACCTGAGTACAGTTGCCCAGAGGAGGTGGAATCATCCCTTCTTAAAGACAGTGGCACTCCCTGTTCACTGCATCATTACATACAATAGCCAAAATATGGAAATAACTTAAGTATCCACTGGTGGAATAAAATGTATATACACAATAGACTACTCATTAATGTATATGTAAAATATATATACTCAATGGCCTACTCATTAGCCTCGAAATGAAAGATGGTGATCCTGCCATTGACCACAACATGGATGGAACTGCAGATCATTATGTTAAGTGAATTAAGTCAGACACAGAAAGAAAAAAACAGCTCAGTTTCAGAGATAGAGAATAAATAGTCGTTACCTGGGGCAAACAGAAAGAAAAGAAATTAGAGATGTAATTCACAGGATATGGATACGAAGTAGCAGATAAGCAAGATGAAAAAGTCTGCAGATCTAATGCACAGCATGAGGAATATTATGACTACATTGTTGCCATGTATCAAAGACATTGTTAAGTAAGTGGATTTTTAGATACTTTCAAAATAGTAACAATGTAACATAATAGACATTAATTTCATTCTCTATAGTAACCATTTTTCTGTTTGTATACTATAACATCAGGTTCTAAATCTCAAATATGTACAATAAAATTTACCTAAAAATAAATTAAATCAGAAGGAAAAAAATAAATTTGTCTGAAAGCTAAGCATTCTAGAAATATAAAACAAGCTGCCAAAAATCTTCAAAATCAATAATACTTAAAAGTGATCATTTTAAAGACATGATCTTAGCTGCTATCTAGTTATTTGGTCTAATAGGTATATTACAAGTTTTGTTTTAAGAAGGATTATTTTATTAATCTCAAAATAGAGCTTGACTGACAAAAGGCTATAGGACTACTTGTTTGTTTATGTTTATAAGCAATGTTGGACTTTCACTTTTATAATGGAGCATTGATATCTATAGTAGATACAAAATTTGTAAAGTAGTAGCTGTCATACAAGGTAGAACTTTGGTAGTAAACAGCTGGTTTTAGCACCCTTCGAATAAATATCCTTTATGTGTTTGCCTAGTATTTATTTAGTAGGAAAAGGAGGAAATAGTTCTATAAAAATTAATTCTCCATTTTATTGTGGGAGTTATTGTATATGCTAAATATACCAATGCAAGATATTCCATTTGGAATGAACTTCATTTACTTTATGCATTCATCCTAACAGAATATGAGAAATACCTTTTGAAAGAAGCTAATGTGCCTGGATTTCAATAAGAAATCTTTTTCAAACTTTATTTTTTTTCTTGGTTTCACTTGAACATCTAAGCATTATCATTCACTTTTAAAATGTATTCTGGCTGGGGGCTGGGGTTGTGGCTCAGTGGTAGAGCGCTTGCCTCCCATGCATAAGGCACTGGGTTTGATCCTCAGCACCACATAAAAATAAATAAATAAAGATACTGTGTCCATCTACAACTAAAAAATATTTTTGTAAAAAATGTATTCTGGCTGAATGTGGCAACACATGCCTAATAATTTCAAGGATTCAAGAGGCTGAGGCAAGGGGATGACAAGTTTGAGAGAAGATTCAGCAACACAGTGAGACCCTATCCCAAAATAAAAAATAAAAAATAAATAAATAAAACAGAGTAGGGATGCAATTCATGGTCAAGCACCCCTGAGTTCAATCCTCAGTACTGAATAAGTAAATAGTTAATTAATAAAATTTAATTTATTCTGAGTCTCAGAGGTATTTCCTTGAAAGTTAAATAACTTAGCAGATTAAATATTCTGTTTATTACTGTTAACTAGCTTTATACTGTACATGCATTTGCTTTCAAAATTTCTGTGGGTTAATACTGTTAAGCCCAGTCTGTGACCCTTCTGGTCTTAGAGTTTTTGCAAGGCCTGGAGGTGCACCATAAAATTTGCAGATATGGGGAGGTAGTTAGTATACTCCTCTAAGGTTGCCTGTGGATGCTTTTATTTATATCTCCAAAGTGAGTATTGAAACCAATGTACATTTTCCAAGTTATGTCAGTAAAATGAAGAAATCTGAGACTACCCTTGTGCTTTCCAATTGTTGCAGTAAGGTTTGGAGGCTTTGGAAGTTGTACACTGGGCCACCTATTAGTGTGGTCTTAGTCACATGCCCTAGAGCTTTAGGAAACATATGTGAAGTCAGGAGAGCTATTGATACCACTGCCAAGTGCCACACTTGTTTCTCTGACCATTCATTTTTTCTGTTCTGGCTTCAAAAACCTTGGCAACCACCAAATGAACAAGTCTCACTGTCTACAAAGCACACAAGCAATGATACAAAGATACAGTGAGGGACAGGTAAAGTTCTGTTCCTATACATTTAAGAAAAATGATGGCCTACTATCATTAATTGAATCACAATATTAACCTAGACTTTTCTGTTCAGTGGCAAGTACAATATAATCAAAACTAGTCACTTCCATATCACTGTGGCATCTCCTGAACATTGAGATAGTGAAACAATCGAATCCTTCAACTTTATTTACAATCTTTCCACTTTATTGAGAATTCTTCAATATTTAGAACTCTTCCACTTGATTTAGAATTCATAAGTAACAAGAATATATTTTTTTCAGTTTACACAAGTGACAAAAAGCATAGATACCTTATGTTTCCTTGCAATGATCTAGTCAACTAAAATTGTCAATTGTTAGAAAACAAGTCACTAGAAGAAAACCTTTGGCATCAATCAATGCCTAGTAATTAGATAAAAATCAAAATACTCTTATCAAGTAACTTTAAAAAGCATTACACTTCAATTATTTCATCTTTTACCCAACTGGAACTACTGTGAAAGTAAACGAACATATTCATAACCGTTCTTTTCCTTTTCGTACTTTCTGTACCGACCAGGCTTTCTATGTTATTAATAGCAACAAAAAGTTATTTAATATTGTCCAGTGTAAATATTTTATAGCAAAACATTAGTAAAATTACCTCAAGCCACAAACATAGGAATTTTTAACCTCTGGATTGTAATAAAATCTTAATTCCTTTTTTTAGTTGATATGAGACTAATCCATTTGAAATAAAGTTTGCATTTCAAAGCAGGAAAGCAATGCTAAAAATCCAAATAACAAATTTAAAAGAATGTCAATAGGATAAAATTTTAAAAATGTAAATATATGCATATAGTTTAAATAAACTCAATTTGGCTTTATAATTTCAGGATATATGCTTATCCAAAACAGTTTTGAAAGGCAGAAGTCTCCTTTATTTTGGCATTTTCTACAGCCATAAGGCAGAAATGTCCTCACAATAGTATGAAATGATAACCAGATAATCATTGTGAGAAGCATAAAGACATAGAGTTGAAGACATTCACTGGGGTGTTCTCACACTTATGAATCAAGTTAAAGAAGTTCAGTAGATAAATAACAATAAATTAGATAATAAAACATTATGTCTAGTAACAATAAATTAGACACAAAGTGAAAGTCACAGCACTCTCTTATAACAATAGTTCAATCAAAAGTGTAGACACATGAATTTCTAAAATGTCTTTATTGATGCACATTTACAAATTCCCCTCTCAATTTCTGACTATCTCAAATGAATAAAAGTACACAAATTAGCAGTCTGTGAATGGAGTCCAACAGTGGTAGCACAATATGACCTTCCACACCAGAATCAGTCTCTGTTCCTCTCTACCCATCATTAATTCTGAAAACATGAACAAACATTTAACCTCAATGATGATAATACTAATTCTTTCTGTTAATTACTTACATAATACCATTTAATTTTGTGTCATTAAAATAAGTATCACTTGTTATCATTCCCTTTCTTTGTATAAAAATACTAAGATCAAAGTTGCTAGCAACCTGTTGATGCAATGTGGTTTAAAATATTTGAACCCAGGAAGTTTCAGACTAGATACAGCCAAAAGCTTAAACACAAATGCCATATAAGGAGCCCTCCAGACCTCATTTGAAAATATCTACATTATAGTTTTCTGGTGAGCATTAAATGATATCATCAACCAAAATCTTAGCATGGAATGTGGTGCTTGGTAAAATACTTAGTACATGCCAAAAATAACAACAATGACATCAGTAACAGTAAAAATAAATCAGGAGCCAATGAAAATAAAAACAAAAATCAAAAGGGTTGCAAAATAAAAATTATCTCTGAGATAATTCTGGCAAAGATGATAACAACAACAATATAAAATCCACTAATATATGACTGAAGCAGCATATAGAGGGAAATTCAGGGTCATACAAATTTATTAAGCAAAAAGAATAAAAATAACTACTAAACTTGAAAAATTTTAAAAGAACTACAAAATGAACCACAGGAAAGCAGAATAAATATGTTATAACAGTAAAGATAGAGAGTAAGGAATTAGAAAATTATAAAGAAATCACCCTTAGGACTTCAGCATCATAAAGGCTTACAACAAACTCAAAGTCAAAACACCAAAAGCATTTCCTTTAAAATCAGGAAGAAGACAAGGACATCTACTCTCTCCATTCCTATTCAATATGGTACTTGAAATTCTAGCCAGAAATTAAGCAAGAGAAGTAAATAAAAGGGATACAAATAGGAAAGAAAAAGTCAAATTATACTTTTCAGAGATGTTATTGATCCTATGCTTAGAAGATTCTGCAATTTATACCAGAAGAAATCTACAGCTGATAAACAAATTCAGCAAAGTATCAGGATACAAACTCAACATACAAAAATCAGTAACTTTTCTATACACCAATAATGAATTCATTGAGAAATAAATCAGGTAAACAATTTCATTTACAATAGCCTGAAAAAAACCTACAAATAAATCTGATCAAAGAGGTGAAAGATCTCCAAAATAAAAATTAGAGAACACTGAAAAATAAAGATGCTAAAATATGGAAAATATGGAAAGACCTTCTATGCTCATGGATAGGCAGAATTAATATTGTTAACATGACCATAATACCAAAAGCAATCTACAGATTCAAGGCAATCTCCAGCAAAATACAAATGACATTCTTCACAGATCTAGAGAAAAAAAAATTCTAAAATTCATGTGGAAGAATAAAAGATGCAAAATAGCCAAAGCAATTTTGAATAAAAAGAGCAACACTGGAGGCATCACAATACCCCATTTCAAAGTATACTAACTAAAATGCATGATACCAGCATAAAAACAGACCCCTAGACCAAAGGAACAGAAGACACAGATAAACCCACACAGACACAGTCTTCTGATACTTGACAAAGGAACCAAAGACATATGTTGGAGAAAACACAGTATCTCTACCAAATTGTGCTAGGAAAACTGATTTTCTTTATGTAGACCCTGGACTAGACCCTCAACTCTCACGCTGCACAAAAGTTAACTCCAAGTGGATCAAAGACCTAGGAATTAGACCAGAATCTTCATAGCTGCTAGAAGAAAACACAAGGAAAACACTCACATATAATTATAGGAAATGATTTCCTCAAAGACTCTGAAGCTCAGGAAATATTACCAAAGGAAATCATTAGAATGAACAGAGAGCCTACAAAATGGGAGAAAATCTTTGCCAACTACTCTTTTGACAGAGACTATCCAGAATATATAAAGAACTCAAAAAACCTAAGAAACACATACATACCCACACACACACACACACACACACACACACTACTATTCAATAAATTGGCAAATAAACTAAATAGACACTCCTTAAAATAAAAAATAAAAATGAAAAATTGTTCAACATCTTTAGTAACCAGGGAAATGCAAATCAAAATCATACTAAAACTTCACCTCACTCTAGTTAGAATGACAATCATCAAGAATACAAACAATAATAAATGCTGGCAAGGATTCAGGGGAAAAGGAACACCCAAGTACTGTTGGTGGAATTGCAAATTAGTACAATCACTATGGGAATTAGTAGGGATGTTCCAAAAAGACTAAGAATGGATCAATCATGTGACCTTGCCATATCATTCCTTATTATTTAAGCAAAAAAAATTAAAATCTGCATACCATAGTGATGCACACATACCATGTTTACAGCAGTATGATTCAGAAAAGCCAGGTTACAAACCAGCCTAGGTGCCCATCAACAGGTAAATGAATTAAAAAATGTGAAGAAATACACAATGGAGTTCTATTTAGTCATAAAGAACAATGAAATTCTGTGCAGGAAAATAGATGGAACTGGAAAATATGTTAAGTGAAATAAGCTGAATCCAGAAGTCTAAGGTCACATGTTTTCTCTCATATTTGGAAGCTGGAAAGAAAAAATAGGGAAAAGAGGAGATATTATGAAAATAGAAGGGAGATCAGAAACGTAGAGGAAGAGAATCAGGAGTGAGAGGAGGTGCTGGGAGACAAAATTGATCAAATTATGTGCATTATGAATATGTCAAAATAAATATCACTAATGTGGATAATTATTATCCATCAATGAAAATTTTTAAAGAAATCACTTTTAGGAATACTAATAAAATTTATA
Organism: Xerus rutilus; assembly: GCA_028644305.1. NCBI lineage: Eukaryota > Metazoa > Chordata > Mammalia > Rodentia > Sciuridae > Xerus > Xerus rutilus. The sequence continues at coordinate 35,018,447 of CM053406.1, forward strand.
AATAAAATGTTAACAAGAAATCATCATTAGGAATATTAATGAAATTTATAAATAAAACTTTAACAATGAGATACTATGTTAAAATAAAATGTGATCAAGGGAGGCTTAATTTAAAACTTTTAGGATAGGTTTCTGTTAGGAAATCTGCTACTAAATGGTATGTAATAATATCTTAGTTTTCAGCAGGTTCTTTAAATATAGGAACAAATGGATATTGACCTGTATATCATAAGCACACTTGTGCTATTTGTGTCTATATTTTGGCAGGGCAGGAGTGGGAAAAGGTTAAGAATGGGATGTACATACATAAATGTATCTCAAAACAAAATCCTGAATCATGCCTTGTATATAGCAAGAAACTTTATTACTGTAAGTAGATCCACTATAATTAGAGTTATTTTGGAATAGTTACTGAAATTAGAAAATACAATTAAAAGATACAGATGATAGAATGAGACAATTTTCAAATTTAAATAAAATGTGAGTACATTTTTAATAAAAAAGTATTGATGAATTTTCTAGTAGAAATAAACAAAAATCTATTTTTAAAATTATGTTATAAATATAGATCACTGGGGATATGTCTTTGGGGTTCATATTTTGTCCCTGGTGAGCAGAGCTCTCTCTCTCCTTCCTGGTTGCATGTCCTGGGCTGCTTTCCTCTGTCACACCCTTCTGCAATGATGTTACACCTCAACTTGGGCCCAGAGTTACCTGAGCATGAACTAAACCTCTGACACCATGAGCTAAAATGAACTTTTCCTCCACTATGATGTTCTTGTCACGTCTTTTGGTCCTAGTTATAAAAAAGCTAACTAAAAAAGATTACTGAGGGCCCTTTGTTCTATATTAATTCATGTTATAAAGCCACAATAATCAAAATAGTATCATCCTGAGCTGCAATTACCTTATTTATTGTCTTACTTATAGAGATAGCTTTAGGTCTTAGTATTTTAGATTATTATTTTTATTGGTAATATTCAGAAACCTGTTTTTATAACAAGTATGCTTCAATTAAGTAAATGTCCTTTTAAACTGATGTTGAAAAATTCCATGAAAGAATGTTGTTTTTAAATGAGAGACACAGCATATGTATGAGAGTTAAAAATCTCAACGATTATCCATGACCATGAAAACTTGTCTGAAAGTAGACTTTTACTTAAAATTGCAGAGTTGTCAGAGGTCTCCTGAGTGAAGATAACGCTGGTTAAATAACTCTTGAATCATAAAATATCGAACTCTTCTGCCATTTGGCTTTTGAGGAAACCAGAAAGTATCAATGTGTGCACAGTTCTAACAAAGGGCCAGGATATTAAAATGAAACTTATTGTACTGGAAATCAGGATTCTGTATCCTTGAATAATTTCTTAATTTTTTTCCTCAAATCTTATATAAAGTACAAAGAAAAGATAATTAAATGTGTCAACACTTAGATACTTCTTGGGTCTCATATTTCCATTTGAGAGTGTGGGGTTTAAATGTCTGATTGGTTTCAGGTAGAAATAATCAATAACCAAATAAAAATGAAAGTTTTATATCGGCTGACTTGAGGACCATTTCACTAAATTACCTCTAATATTTACACCTCATCTAAATTACCTGAAATTTGTTGTCAGCTTATCAAGATCATAAGGACAAGGGTGTCTTAAACCCCACTTTCACTGTCCTCAATTCACATAAGCACATGGCCCTATAGAGGAATCTCCCATCTTAGGTACAGGACTCTCCAGAAAACTCAAGGGAATAATATGAGCCTGGTTTTTACAAAATAGCTTTACTCAGAAGTTCATTTATTTGATCTACTGTTCCTTCTAAAGATCATACAGAGCCAACCTTCTTGAACACATTTAAGGTTCATGGTCAGCACTTCCATTTCTTGTACTATCATTCCATTTTTAGCTCATTAAAGCTGACTCTTGCTTCTATTACTCTAAACAAACTTGTTTTATCATAATCCCAGAAAACTGCAGAATTCTAAACAGTAATCAGTTCTTTCAGTCTTAGGATAAACGTTAATACAACATGGCACCCAAGCATCAACAAAGCCTCCAACAAAGATCTTGTAGTTCCTAAATCTTCCTCAAGATGCTCGTTGGGGCATTTAGGAGATAAGACTGGTTTAATGTGATTTAATTATATTATTAAATTTAATTTGTTATAATTTTTTTTAACTGCAACAACTTGTAGGGCATCACCAAGTTACATGTTTTAAGGAGCCAATTACTATGGAGATTGAGAGGGAAAAATGACATTTGGGAAATATTAGGAAAGTAAATTTCACTGATTTATGATATTCAAAGAGGGAAAGATTATTAATATAAAATTATCACTGGAATAATTATTGTCCAAATCTATTCATGTCAGAAACTGTTAAAAGAACCAAAAAATAAAATCTTTTATTTTTAGGTAATAAAATCATACACCCAAAAAAAGACTTTCAAATTTAAATTCTTGTGAATCTACTTATCTCATCATATATCCCTTCCTCCTGGAAATTTCTGTGTGACTCTCTACCACTGTTAAGGACTGAGCTGTTCCTTGGCTTTCTGGAAGCATACACTGCCTCCACCAACATCACATTGGGGATTCTCACCGCCCTGCAGGGAAGCAGGAGAAAGAGCTGCACAGCACAGGTAGGCAGGCTCCCGGTAGGGAAAGGAGCGCATTCTAGTTTGAAAGGAGACAGACTTGTCAATTCTAACCTGACTAGCGTTCTCTCAGGAATACTGAGCTGCAAGATAAGAATGAAGCTTTGATAATCCAAATGCACTTTGATAGAACATCAACTGAATTTAGTAGCGAAGAGCAACATTTTTAAGGTTCTAAATTTTAGCTGGAGGCAGAGGGAATACCAGAAGGAAAATAAATGAAAGCTGCTCACCACTTCAAAAGCTAATCTTTGTAATGCTTTCATTAGCAGTTTAAAAAAAACCACATACACACTTTTGAAGTAGAAAAGAAATGATTTTGACGACTGATTGCTATAGGGTATAGTTTAACTTCCTGCTCTTTGGAAAATAGGCAAGGTCAGGGATTTCTTTTACTGCTCTTGGGTTTGTGAAATATTTTGTTTGTAAAGGAACCAAAATAGATATACATGAGAGAGATTAGCTGATGAACTCTACATTTAGTTCCCTCAATAAAAGATAAGTGTCTGTTGTATTCAGAGTAAAAGAGATGAAAGGTTCTTCTTTCTGAAGAAACTATTCCCTTAGGCTGGATGTAAAGGCGCCATTTTCACTTTTAAATAAACACAGTATAAAAATATTTGGACTAGACTATAGAAAAGTTGCAATGGCAAGGGCAACCAAGAGGATCTACAGTCTCCCTTACACTTCAGCAAATAGGTGAGGGGATGGAAACAAGTAAAATATTGCCAGCTGTGTCTACCAGAAGTGAGAGCAGGGGGTGTGCTTCAAACCCAAACACACAACTCAAATGCCACATGAGTCTGTAAACAGTACAGGAGGTAAAAGGCGGTTTCACAGCCCAACAACCTTGCTCTAAAAGAATTTCTACTTGAAGATGTGGCCTTGAGAAAAGACCTGCTTGCCAAATACAATGTGGGCTTTGTGGCTATCAAATCAATGATATTATGGATATAACATGTGGCCTGAGGTATAATAGAGAATTCCTAATTACAATGTATCCGCACGATATCAATCTTAAGGAAGAGACAATATCCATTATTAATTTGTTTAATACTAAGCTATTCTGAATGGTTTCTATACTAACAAAATGGCATGCTTTTCAAAAGATATTTCTAATGTCATCCTTGTTATTTTCCCTCCAGTGCTCCTGGTTGACAAGCCTCACTGGGACCCACATCTTGCCCTTTCTACTATCACAGGGGAATGCCACATATTCTTCCCAACTCACAAGCAGTAGTAAAATACAATGACAGGGTCTTGGACTTCTTGCACACAAATGATGTTGAAGAAAAATCATTTAATATGACTTAAAAACATGGCAGTTCAAGTGGTAGCCAGAGGAATATGGAACCCTGCAGTCAGAAGTAGCATAAATAAATCTGATAGTTGGGAACAGTGATTTTTAAAAAAAGGCGAGTAGTTATTAGGTACTTTTGTAATTCTAACCACTATTATTTATACCAAGTCATAGATAAAAAGATGTAGAAATGACATATTTGCATAGAATCACATAACAAGTTGGATAGTTGGAAAAAAGAATAGAGTATCAGAATAAATAAGCCCCTGGACCCTGGAGAAGTACAGCTGAGAATGAATTTTTAAGGGAATTGATACAGACAAGGTCCTAAATGCCAAGATAAAGGAATAACATTTCTATAAGTATTAAAAAGACATGATAGATTTGCTTAAGCAGACTGAGGGGAAAAAAGGTATTCCTTAAGATAATTTTTCCATACCCATAAGTTAAATTTTCCATATCCATAAACCATTCTATAATGTCAAGTCTTTCCTAACATATAAGCAATTCTAATAGAACCATGACTTAAACATTTAACTACTTATGGTCATCTGATTGGTTTTATTTTGCAAAAGTCAAATTTGAATTTATGAACAACCAGTTTGTATCTCCAGTTCAGATTTTATTAGCATCTCTTAGAGGACCAATTTCTTTATTTTTTTGCCTTTCTGTGGATTTTAGTTATACAAATGTTTGTGATCGAAATATTACTTCATGTTTTCTTCTTGCATTTGTGGTTATGGGGAGGATGTTAATCATCTATCAGAAAGTCTTTCTTGGAGACAAAACACTGAAGATAGAACAGGAGAGTTTTTTAAATAGCAGTGATTCAAAAAAGGAGCCATTAGAATGTAAAGGAGACTGACTTGAACATTAACCCTGGGATTGGGAATTTAGCTCATTGTTTAGATGTTTGCTTCACCTCACATCCATGAGGCCCTGGATTTGATCTTTCACATCACACAATCATGATAACAATAATAAACCCATAAAAATCACTTTACTTTTACAGAAAAGTAAATCAGTATGTAATAATGGGTTGGTAACACCATCATAAATGAATGAACAAATAACACACACCATTAGTTATCAAAACACAAATTTCAAACTTAGTTGTAAAAGGCACTTTCTTTTCAGATTATAAACATAATACTCTATACATAGAGAAAATATTTTTATTACTACTGTACCAACAGAGAGGTGTATGTAATTAAACTAGAATATATGTTCCTCTCCATTAAAGTTACTATTAGAAATTCCAGATCGGCCATTAGAAAATCAAACGTAGCAATGTTAGAACCATTTCATAAGATAAGTATGCATTCAGTAGTATTATTTCTGTTTCCCTGACAACCTGCCAGCATTCATGATCCAACCAAATTCCCAATAGTGTTGCAGAACAGGCTTTTAATAATGCACAGGCCTTTCTTTCTTTTGGTGGGATGATGTTCTCTTAGTGAGAATGGAATCGCCCATCAACAATCTGTTCATCAATTTTCCTTTCAATATCCCAACTGTGATTTAACCTTTGTTAACCAATTCTCAGATTATTTTCCACTGGATGCTACTTTAAGTAGAACATTTATAACTGGGAGATACAATTGATGTCCAAGGGCTCTGAATAAGCAGCCACTTAAAACATAATAGTTAGGCTCTTTTCCCCTACTCATATATCATTAATTTACTTTAAATAATGTATATTGAGTATTATAACTGGTAAGAGGAGAGCAAAATGATCTTTCCTGAGATACTTTCAAACAGGTTTAAAACTGGTTTTTATACAATCATCCAAGTTATTTTAAGGCATTAAGGCAATACATTTAACACTACATAATAGAACACTAATCTTCCTCCTTTTTTAAGTCCCTGAAAAGCAGGCAGTATGATGCTCTTGTATACGTATAAATGACTAATTCTTTGAGTGATTTTTAATGTTTTTTTAACTTTTTATATTGTGAATCATTTGCCTCTACATTGTCTACACTTTTCTAAAAGGGAAAATCACTTGCCTTCCTCTGGTTCAGGATTTTGTACTAAACAGGGTCTCTCATACCAGCAATAGGCAAAGTAGTTCAGTTCACTAAAATATGTAGGCTAGGTGCTGTTAATCAATGGCACTTTATTGATTTTTTTCTTTCTAGAGAACAAACTCACAAAGTATTATGTACAAAAATAGAGCACTAAGCAAATAAACATTACCTGAAAGGAAATATTATACTATTGCTATGTAACTTTCATTGGTTTGAAGCAATTATGATACAATAAAGGAACAGCTAAATAGTTACATAAATTTAAGAAAAACTTACCTTTTATATTCTATTTTTAAAAATATGTATCATTCTTTTAGTTAGGAAAAATCTAATGATGTTAAAAAATGTTATTCCATCATTATACCAAAATGGCAACCCTGACCACTTTTACATTGCTCTGTGGTCCTGGCCTTGGAAAGGTGCCTTTCCCCCTAGGCTTTGAATGAATGTCCCAGTATGAATTAATCATCTATCTACCTACTTACTTTTAACAAATAATGGTAAAAATGACAAATAACAGCCATTTGAAAGGTCCATAGAAATACATTGCTTTCACCATATTATGCTCTAAAACTTTGAAGGGCTCAACAGCGGTGGGCTCAACACTTCACTGAAGATCACAGTGGGATGTTTACCTCCCAGCCATCTCTCGGTAAGTTAAAACAAACACGCCAACATAGTGAAAGTACTCATATAGAATCCTAAATATTTCACATTATTTGTGCTCCTTCAGCATCAGCAATTTGTAAAGATCCAGCCTACATTCCTAAATACTTTTCATCTTCATCCTTCCTCTCCCTTTGCTTTCCACCTGAAAGTGATTTTAAAAGGGCCACTGAGTCTCATGCTGGCCCTTTGCCAGCTCTGTCTCCTGACACACCAGAAAAGAGCAATTGGTTCCTCTAGAGGAATAAAAACTACCACAGGAGATTCAATGAGTGGTTAACAATTAAAGGGAACAGGTGGTTTCTCTCTAGTTTGTACACTAGTAGTGTTAACCTCCTGTTTATTTCAGTTCAGCAGTGATTTAATGATAGCTGAGTTCATTCTAGGCACTAAGCTGGATTCCTAGCCTCTCAAAATACATAAGAAATATCCAGGAGTGTCCTATGTAATTGTGAAATTGTCAGTGAAGCTTGCTTTGACAGATAACAGCGATTTACATTTTAATTAGCATCTTAGTTTTATTTTTTCATATTTTCTTTTCTTTTTTTTTATGGTTCCAGGGATGGAAACCAAGGCTTCTAGCATCCTAGTAAAGCACCTTGCCATCAAGCTATTCCCTCGGACTGGCTTCTCACCTTAAGAGAAGTCAGTCTCTAAAGCAAGCACATTTGGAACAGGTAGACAAAATTATTTTTGTAAAAAATTTAAATCGTCCATGAAATCCAGTGCACCATCACTACATAATAATCATTTGTATTCAGCATCGTACAAACTGAGGAGAAAGACTAAAGGAAGAATCAAAAGCAAACTTTTGTGAAAAAAAAACTGGACAGGCAACATTATCTGTTCATAATGATTAAATTTTTATGTTAATGGGGAGACAGTGGAGCATAACTTTAAAAGCCCCTGCTTGCCTTCAAGTTTATTCAATCTTTGATGTTAAATCCCATATTTATATACTAAGCAAAGATTTGTTCATTAAGTTTAAAAACAACAAATTTAAGGTCTGGCACATAGTAGGTGCCATTAAATGTTTGCTGGAATTGATACAAATCTTTCTCAGATCCATCACTTTGAAAATGATATAAAAGAACTGGGTCATTTGTTTCCTTGTCTTTTCAAACTAATGCTGTTTTCTGTGATCCTATTAATAGCCATCATGGTCAGGTTCTTGAATACTGAATATGATGATTCAAGTCCTGTTTGCTCATTGGAAGACAGATTCTAAAGTTAACACCTTAAATTAAATGAGAACATGAGGAAGCCCACTTCAGGCTAAAAGAAAAACAATGCTATTGGGCTTAAGAAAACAGGATTTTGAGCTAGATTGAGACCTCATTGATGGCTTAAAAAAGTGGATTAAGCATATATAGAGTTTTAAAGAATGTGTAAGAAAAAATGATATTCTAGATAGTTCTAAGGGTAAAGATATCAAGTTATGAAACACCACAATTTGTGCAGAGAACATATCTTCTAGTATCATTACAGTTTATGATTCATAGATATAATTAGGTAAGATTTGGATTATGGAGAGCTGTCTTTGCTATGGAGGCTGGCCTTCATTCCATATGTATTCGGCATTTAAATATTTTGTCTAGGTGAAGGGCATAGTTAGCTTTTCATTTAAAATATATTTATTTTTCTTTACACTGTGAAGAATGGATATGTATAGTCAAGGGAATAAGTTAAGAGACTAATTAGGAGGTTATAACCCTTGAGCTAGGGTAGCAGTGACAAGAAATGGAAAGGAAGGGCAGAATCCAGAACTATTGGGAGTTAATTTGGAACTTGACAATTGAGGTCAATAAGGTATGTCAGACTGTGATGGGCAATGCCTGTGTCCAGCCTATCAGGCTTGACTGGCTGATTAAGGAGTCTTTTGGAGAGGGAGACTACAGAAAGTAAAAATGATACATAAATGTTTCCTTGGGGCCACTGAGAAGATATGATCTCCAGGATTTGAGATATGTAAGACTGAATAAATATCAAGAGAGAAGCTTAGGCAGAGGATCTAAATTTGAGAATATTTAAACTGTGAGTGATAATTAAAACCCTGAGAGTAAGAGAAACTAACAAAGAGCATCCCAGAGAAAATAACTGTTAATGAGTGGGCAGCTTATGATTTGTCAGAAGATAGGTAAGAAGAAAAATAGAGGAGATTGTAGGACACAGCCCAGGGTAGATAATATAGAGGCAAGAAGCAGCTGCAGGGCTGGAAGGCAAGGAAGGCTCAGGATTATCTGACACCTGCCAGCATAGTGTCAATGGAGCAGTGGACACAGGCCAGACCACAACAGGGTGAGCACTGGATGTTAAAGAAGGAAATGGGACAGCAAATACAGACACTCTTATAAGAAACTTAGCAAAGAAAAGATTAAGGAGCAATAACCAAAGCACAACTCAGACTTGGGGTTTGGTTTTGTTTCAAGATGGTAAAGTTTAGACATTTATAGAAAAGGAATTTAATGAATATTTTATTTTTGCACTAATACTGATTGATCAGTAGTAGCTATTTGAACACAAGCTCAAGAACATTATAGTGTCTATATAATTCAGTGGAGAAAAAAAGCAACAATTAATGATGAGCATCTGCTACAAGTGATAGAGGAGAATGGTGATATGAATGTCCCAGATTTACCATTTCTTGTGGGGTTATTCCAAATGCCTAGGGTTATTAATTAATGGATGACATGCTAGTGTTAGAAATAGTACTAAATGTTATAGCTTATTTATTATAAAATGAAAGGACAATTGAAGAACAAGGCAATTTTCATCAAGTTATTGTAAAAAAAATCAGCAAAGTCATTATAGAAATAGATTTCCTTAACCTCTCAGTTGGTTACAACAGTATTGGTGGTGAAACAAAATTATGAATAACAAGGCATTATTTTCCTAACTTTTTACAATGTATGTTTTTTTGATTCATGTATACACTGGGAAATGATTAAATCAAGCTAATTAATGTATCCATCACCTCACATATTCTTTGTGTGTGTGTGGTGAAAACATGTGAGATCAATTTCTCTAAGAAATTTTCAAGTATACAATACATCATTATTAACTACAGTCACCATGATGCATAATCCATCTCCAGGACTTGCTCATCTTGCAAAGATGAAACACTGTACCCTTGAGCCAACTGGCAATGTTTGAAGGTCTGACCAAGGAAGCAGGAGTACTACTGCTCCTTTAGGGCATTCCTTTTTGGCAATCTTTTGCTTATTTTATTTTTATTCATTGTCTCTTATCTAGACATTGTTGTCAAGAAACTGAGAAGGGGGAGTCTTTTTTGATATTATGTCGCTATTGTTCTAGAGTTGGAACAAGAACAAATCCCCACTATCATGCATCCAAGACTCCTATTACATGTCCCAGACTATCAATACATCCTGGGATTCATGAGCTCAGCACTGGGGCGGGGGGTGGGGGGAAGCTACTGCTAATCTTTAATGCCAACAACAAAGAAATGGAAAAGCGGAATGTATTATTGAGTTATGTGAAATAACCCTATTGAAAAACTGGCCTTGGATTGGTTAAAACCAAAGTGATCTCCATGTACTCTAGATCTATTATCAACATAATTATAAAATAACTTATCCTAGTAAAGAATTATCACAAAACATATGGGGATAATTGAAATAGAAAATGTACTCTGTTGAAGTGGCCAAGTTATAAATTTTCTTACTTTTTTATTGTCATTATCTGAAACTCATGTGTAACATAAACAATAATATTAAAGTCTGCTATATGTAAAATTGGTAATTTAAATACAAAAATGTAAATGAACATAAGAATACATTTAATGGATACAGATGTTATTTCATACGTATACCCTTGAATTTATTAAATATCTAATTTGTTAATTTTCCTCTATTTTTTAAGATTGCATTCTCCAGTATGGGGAGGAGGAGCTCTTTTGACTTAACTTAGAAGTGGGAAATGCTAAGTTAAGCAGCTATGTTGATCTATAATTTGCTATTTAGGCATTCTAATCCATTACAAATACTTCTTAAAGCTACTCAATAATGCTATAAGTGACTAGTGCATAAAATATTAAATCCAGTAAACTTTCTGATGGCTAACCTGATAGGCTTTTTTGTTTTAGGCTACATCTATGGGTAATATACATATAAAAATTATATGTTTATCACTTCCTAAATCAGTGAAATAAAATCTACTGATTGAAAAAGATGACATACCAAGGCTAAAAATGAGCAAACTGGAAACTATATTTCTTTCTTCATGTCCATATGATTTATGGTATGTACAATGAGTGCAGGGTATAGTTTCTTCATTGACAAATGATCAGTATTTCTTTTCCTCCACAACTAATTGCATTCCCCAGTCCCATTTTTACTTTATCACCTAAAATACATTTAAATCATTTTACAGTTCTTAAGGAGGTTATACCTTTCTCTGTTGCATCCCTAAATGTTGATCTCAGATGTGTTTTCTGTACCAACTCTTTCCTTACCCCATCTGGTACACTATTTGTAAATATAGCTTCCAAGCTAAAGAGGTCATGCTTGTTAATTTTCTTCATAATGTCTGACATCAAATCTCTCGATCATTTAATTTTATATCCCATAGCTTTTCAATTTCAAAAATGTAACATGAATATATAAATATCCTTTTTTGAGCAACACAGTGCTTGATTTAAAAAAAAATGTACCTGTATTTTTAACACAGGTAATGAGAAAAATCAGTGTAATCTCTCCTGCAATAATGAGAAGTTTTTTGAAATCTCATGGATTATTTCAACTACCACTGACATTTTAAAAATAATATAAGAAGGATGTTAATTAGCATCAATGAATTAAAATTTTAGGCCATATTTGTTGACATAAAAAATGAACAAATGTACACTTCCAAAAAAAATTCAAGGTATAGATTTGGAAGATGAAATATTTGAAAGATAGAAGGGGATTACTAAAAGATAAGTGGCCTTAAAATATAAAAGAAAATGGGCAGCATGAAAAGAGACTGGAGAAAATTATAAACAGTGGTAATGTTAGGAAAAGATGAGCCAAAAATGTAAGAAAACAACAGCAAGGAATCTGAGTCTCATTTGGAGTAGGGTGAATATGTATACATACACATACACAAATATATATATGCAGAGACACACAAAGTCACACATGCACACATTACTGGAAATATTTACAACTTCAAAAGACTTGGGCTATGCTGTTATCCACACATGCTGCTGGCAGGCAGAGTCAAGAAGAGCTGCAGCAAGTGTCATAAATCAGACTTTATATTCTCCCTGGAAACTTGCCTGCCCCACAAACCTCCCCTCTGCTCCCAGGAATTCATGCAAGGCACTCACACTCTGAAGCCTGTGGGAGGGCAAGGGAAAGAAAGGATGGGCAAATTAGCTATAATTGGATCTTATTAACTTAGTCATTATAATTGCTAATCTGTTTCCAAGTAGGCTCATTTGTAGATATCTCATCTTTAGCTGACTGAATTTGGCTTTTCTAACCCTTGCTTGTAATTAGAAGAGAATTTAAGAAGTTATCATTTATTTTCCTTTTATTTCATCTAAAAAACAAATAAAGGGTCAAAAATGTCTAGACACAGTAGAATTGGAGCTCAATTGTATATCTTCTTTCTCAAATAGTCTGATCAACAAATGACTAGATTTCACATCAGTTCAATTAACTTCCAAAGAAATCTCAAGCCCATATATATTAATAATATAATTAAAGGCAATAAAATGGGGTATATTCCTGAATAAATTGCTCAAAGGAATATGATGAATGCATATGTGTGTATGTGTGTGTATAGAGAGAGATTTATAAGCCTAAAAAGGAAAATATTTAAATTTTTATTTTTAAACTTTTACATGATTCAAAGATCTATAGAAGTCTAGGTTTAAACATATAAATTTTGCTTTATCTATGGGCCACTTTTAGAAGAAAAAATTCTGATGATTGGAGAAGATAGTATTTACAGTAATAATGAAATATTAAGAGGTAAATGAGATGTGTAACACAGATATAAATGACAATATAGTAACAATAATTACTAGCGTATAAGAGGAAAAATTCTCATCTCAGTTGCTTTTGAGCTTTATATTTTTAATTTTGATTACCCTACTTTCAAGACTTAGAACTGTATCTAGGTTATAACAGGCGCTCAAGAAGTATTTGTTGAATGAATAGTCTTGATTCTTTAACTCACTTAGTTGTCAATATAAGATAAATATCTTCATACTAGTTTTTATCCTCCTTCAAAAGGTGAAAAAATGTTCTTATATGAAAAATTAAAAGTATATAACAGGTTTATATGCATATACGAATGTGCTATATACCTGCATATAAACACACAAACAAATAAAACATTTTAATGTATATGTTTAGTCATGGTATAATGCTTCACTCTATTATAAAATCCTATATGAGTTAGATGATCCCATAAAAGTGAACAATTATCCAAAGGATTGGTTTTTGAATCAGTTGTACTGGTAGTACACAGGGTTCAGTATTTGTGAGAAACAGAGTGGTGGTTATATGTTTCATGGCTTTGTTTTCCATTCTCTTAAAAAATTTTCCAAACAAAGTTAAATGATAGAATAACAGCTCAGAAAAACTACTTCAAGTTCGTCAGTTATAATAAATCTAGATGTCTTTAATCTAGGGGTGTAACCTAGTGGTAAAGTGCTTGCCTAGCAATGCATAAGGTCCTAAGTTTGATCATGGCCCAAAATAATAAGTAGATGTTTTTGATGTTTATTTTCTTCTAAGTTACAGGGATTTTTTAATGTATCTTTCCTTCAATTTTATATAAATTTTAATGAAGCAAATGGCTCAACTTATCAACACAATCTTAGAAAGAACTAAATTCACTGCCTTAGTTTCCCATTTAGTAACTGAATGTTCTAAGAAAGGTCAGTAGAATTCCAGAACTATAAAACAAAAATAGATTTTCGGGTACAGATTTGTTAACTTTTGTTTTTCTCATTAGTGTATTTCAGCAGTAAGTGCATTCTGCTTTATGCAATTTAGTCTAGTTTAAATATGTATTTTACTTTTTAAAATCCTTTTTAATTGGTTACAATAACAAATTTTTTTCCTGAAATATATATAAGTTGGGAAAGGAAACTCAGATATCATGTTATATCTATTATAGTCTAAAATATGATGAAGGTACAAACACAAAGGCTAGAACAACAAGCAGGGCTGTCTCTAATCTCCACTTTTGAATAACTGTCACAGGAAGAAATGGTGTAAAGGGGATGGGTCTGGTTTTAAAAACAAACAAACAGAAAACCTCAAACTTTGCTCTCATGTTAATATGAAAAGGATGCTGATCAAAGATAGAAATGAACTGAGTTGACACCCATTAATTTTGGCAGGAAGAATATTACCTCTTTACCAGTAAGACAATCACCCACTTTTACACTGGCTTTTGGGATAAGTAGAGAGAGCATAGGCACAGAGGTGTACACTTCAGAGAATCTTGGTGAGAAAAGTTGTCTCTGCTTTGCTCTGCTTCTCAATTAGAACATTATTAAGAGGGAAAGAGATTGCTCAAAGTAATGATAGTATATTAGGCTGAAGTGTGAATAAGAAACAGGATGCCTATCTTCTATAACATCTAGATAGTCAAGTTTATTAACAAGAATAACCACTAATCAATTACATGGTAATGGCTTCCATTTAACACTGTTTTTCATCAGTATGAGTTTCTAGATACGTTTTTCATGTCAAAAGAAGTCTGGTTATAATGGAAAAGAGTGGTTTTTTCCCTATGAGGTAGGGAAGGGGCAGCTGATCTTTCAACGTGATCATGCCAATAATGTGTTAAAGTTTCAGATAATATTAATGCACTAATTTATCTCAATGCAGATGATAACTAAATTTACATAACTGAGATGCACATTCCTCTCTGTATAGACATCCTTAATTGAAATTGATCTATAATCTTTATCCTTTCTAGGTGATGCGTGATATTTAAAACGCTTTTACTAAGATATTTCCTTTTTCCTACAAATGGATGACATTAGAAACAGTGGCCAAGAAGAGTTTATTACTTTAGAAAATTAACTCATAAGTGTTTAGAACAGCAATGCTGTGTTTTAAAACCTGATTTAATTTATATTAAATGTAAGATCAAATTCCCTTAAAATAAGAAAAATTCAGCGATTTATGATTCAAATGCCAAAAAGAAATTTACTTTAATATTTTTACACCCCCTACAATGACAGAGGCAGGAAATTATGTTCTAAAATAATAAATTGAGGTAGCATTTTAAATTAGTATATTTTAAGAGATGCACACGAAAGTATTAAATACTAAGGAAAAAAAAAACCTCATCACTATTCCACTATATTTTATGGAAACTGTACTGTATGTTTTGATTTGTATGAGATAAAAGGCTTTTGAAGGTCTTGGGGTGTCACTGAAGTCTAACACTGGGCATGGGGCATTCACACCAGTAAAGATCTAGATTCAAATACTGGCTCCAACACATACTTTAAGCAAGCAAATAAGTTTCCCATAGAGTAAAATCCACAAGGTGTTACTGGTTATCAAAATATTAGAATTTTTTAATTTGTAGAGTAGAAACCATATAGGGAATATATGAGAAATCCTATGTGAAATATTTAAGATTGTGCCTGGAACAAAACTGCTCAACAAGTTGTGCCTGCAGTTAATGGTGGTTGTTGCTATTATTACTGAGGTGGTTAATTTGTATATATAGAAGAGGCTATGATCCAGGGAAGGAGCCTCAGAGAAAATGAAATTACTTGAGGGAAAAAAACTAAACAAAGAAATTTTATTTAAGAACTTAGTTGAAAATACTGAGTTTATGGTTTTCAAAACTGATTAGCATTGTGGACTATGGCATGGATCCTTAGAGGAGTTCAATCTATTTTGAGCAAAAGCTGATCACTGCTTTTGGGGAAAGTGTATACTAAATTGTCAAGTTAATCAAGGTACATCAAATGTTGCATATAAATGCATTAAAAAATAAACAGCAATTTAGATTACTTATGATTAACTAGTTTTTGACAGTATAATTGCCTGAGGCTTTAAGGAATTGAAGAGTTTCTAGTTTGAAAATTTAGAAACAAAACCAGGCTGTGGTTTTCTTGCCTTTTATTAATAAAGGTATGTTTCATGTTTGAATCTGATTGTCTCCCAAAGGTCCACATGCTAAAGTCATGGACCCTAACACCACATTGGTGGTAGAAGCTTTGAGAGCTAGGACATAGTGAGAGGTCGTAGCATGGCTGGGGGTGTTCCTTCCAAGGAGATTATGGGACCTCCCAAGCACTTCCTTTCTTTGTCACTCTCCCTTCTTGGCCTTGAGGTGAATAATTTTGTTCCACATGCATTTCTGCCACTGCCAACATCACCAGAAAACTAAAAGCAATGGGTCTGCCTGATTATGTACTGAAACCTCCAAAATTGTGAGCTGAAATACAACTTTTATTTTTTATAAGCTTATCTATCTCATATTTCCAATATAAGCTAACATTTGGTTTCTTTATACATATGACTTTTTCCAAGAGAGGTCTGATATAAGCAGTTTTTATTCTATTTGTTAAATCTATGTAATATTCCCTATATCTACTGCCTTATAAAGTTTAAGTAGTATAACAACTGAATATAATCTAAATAGTGTACATGCAGATTATTTTTGAAATTTGCAACTTGCTGTATAAATTAGTCCCTGAATCCACAGATCAAAATTGAGAAATAATGTCCCTTAATTGGATGGAAGGAAAAAAATCTTAGATTTGTAAATAGGTGTGAAGGGAATTTGAAAGGCAATATGACTAAAGGAACTTCAGCAATGTAGACTGCACTCTGAGGGAGAAGAGCTCCAAGGTATATTTCAGGAGATAAATTCAGTAATCATACCAATGAACAGTCTGGTCATTATAGATGGTGGGAACACTCCAAGTTTTCTTAGGGAGATAATTAAGTACTTTCAAATATTTAAGTGCTTTCTCAAGAGAAGAGGACAAAACTACTAGAACAGCTCACAAATACACTGACTCTTATATGAGAGGCATAGAGTAAAACTAACTGAACTTCTGTGAACTGATGTACATACGTTTCTAAGGAGATGTTATCATTACTAATGACCCAGTCACAGTTATTGGTTTTATGGCTAACCAGAGACCTGGGTAGTAATGCTAAACTTACAGAACAGCTTTGCAGCACCTCATGGTATTTTTATTCTCAGCTGAACTATTTAAAATGTGCTTCTTTTAATGAACTATGAAATGATCCAATAAAATACTCTCAAGCATGAGGCAGGGGTGTGTGAATTCATGGAGATGGGATTTAAGAAGCCAGGACCCAATCTGAAAACTTAAGTGAATGAAGAATTAAAACTCAAAAGCCCTATAGGAACTATCACAAATATGGATGAATGTGATTTGGCAGAAGGAAACAGGAGTTTATTACATCTCTTTTTAAGAGCAAAGAAACTCTTTTCCAAATTTTTTGCCCACCCTGGTTAATGGTCCCATCTATAAAACATTTACTGACAAAAGAATGTGATTAACCATAGCTGACTTTCTCAGAATTTATACCCAGGGAAGGACAAGCATCTTTTCCTTGAAATATGGAAACCTGAATATAGTATGCTTTCTGTAGGCAGAGAAAATAGTCCAAAGGCAAGCAACATCTGCCCCTCATACTCTGCTAGTCATGATCTGAATAAAAAATTTCAAGACAATTTGGTATTATGAATCCACATCCTTCAAATTATACTTACTTTTGAAATAGGAAACAGACTTCAAAAAACTTTATAATTAGAAATAAAATGTGAAAGAGTAGATGTATAACACCACTCATTTCACGAATGTTAATATAAAAGTGAGAAAAAATATCTACTAGGGGAAAAATTAAACAAATAATGGAATAATAATATGGAGCCTTTGAAAACAATAACTTGTAGGAATTCTGAAGATAGCTTGTTAAATGCTTATAATAAAACTTCTTTTTTAGGTAAATATATGCATGAAAACAACAGTCCAAGATGTTTGATATCAAAATATAACAGAGGAAATTGTTATTTTCTTATTTGGACATATGTTTTATTTTTAAGAATATTTTAATATTCTCTATATATGTATACATATATATGGTAAAAGAAAAGATTTCCTATGTCTAAGAAGGAAAGAAGGGTGGAATAAATAGAAAAAGCACTTCTGAATCTTAAAGGCAACATAGATATACATTTTAAGAGAGCTGAATATACTGGGAACATCAATATATTTGAAATAATGTTCAACTGTTCAACATTAGATGTCTTTTTGGGAAAACCCGTACAAATTTATATAAGGGGAAAAAATCAGTAACTGGTAAAATTACTCTGTAGAAATACAGATTTGGACCAATTTAGATGGCTACCGTATAATGAGTCAAAGAACAAGTTACAAAATTATACACATACTATATTGCCATTAAAAAATACAAGTGGCCAGGAGTAATGGTACAAGCCTGTAATCCCAGATGCTTGGGAGGCTGAGGCAGGAGGATTGCAAGTTTGAGTCCAGTGTCAGGAAATTAGCAAGGCCCTAGCAACTTAGTAAGACCCTGTCTCAAAATAAAAAAAAAAATAAAAATAAAAAATTCTGGGTATATAGCTCGGTAGTAAAGCTCCCCTGGGTTCAATCTCCAGTACAAAAACAAACAAACAAAAAAAGAAATAAAACAAGTATATGTTTTTGGGTAGACATACTCTCTAAGCCGTAAGATACTCATGGGATCTGTTTTATTTCTGAGGTTTTATTCTTATTCTCTCAATTTTGTACCATTAATATTCACTTTAAGCTTTCTTTTATTTGCTGGGAAAAATGCTAAAAGCAAATAATGGGGTATTTTCTTTAAAGGAAGAAGCAACAATTAAAAAGAAAGACTTCCAAATTAGTTTTGTATTGATGCAAGAGCAAGTTATTAAGAACTTAGTATCTTTAAAAATCTAAGTTTATGACCTTATAATTTTCAGGTCAAAAGATAAGGATCCTGTAGACTAAACTCTAGATGTATGAAGGGCTGAGCTCCTTTCTGGAGACTATAGGGGACTATCTGTTTCCTTTCTTTTTCCAGCTCCTGAAAATCACCCACATTCATTGTCTTGTGGCTCTCCTTCCATCTTCAAAACCAGCAAGCTCATATCCCTCCAACCCTTTTGCTGTGATTTCAAGTGTCTCTGCCTTTAGCTGGGAAAGGTTCTCTGCTCTTGAGGACTCAGGTGATCGGAATGGACCCACATGAATAATCTTTCCATCTCATGTTCCAAAACCTTAATGACATCCCTGAAGTCTTTTTGCCATTTAATGTAACACATGCAGAAGTTCCCAGGATTAG
Organism: Xerus rutilus; assembly: GCA_028644305.1. Taxonomy (NCBI): domain Eukaryota; kingdom Metazoa; phylum Chordata; class Mammalia; order Rodentia; family Sciuridae; genus Xerus; species Xerus rutilus. The sequence continues at coordinate 35,037,429 of CM053406.1, forward strand.
GGCATTGACATCTTTGGAGACCATTATCTGCATGCCATACAAATTGTGATGGATGCCTAATTTAAAAATGACCATTACTACTGCAACACATTTACAGAGTAAGCAACTCATTTACTAATTACTTGCACTGTATCACTGTAGATTTCTCATATCTTAATGATGAGTTATATGTACTAATTAAAAACTTAGGAAAATCATTTGTGACCCTGAGTTAACCAAATATTCCCTGAATAGTAGAACTAAAATACAGTCTATAAAAGAGAAGACACATAAATCATATTTCATCATATTAACTATCTCTGTTCTGCATAAATGCTATTCAGACAGTGAACAAGCAGATGTGGAGATAGTATTTGTAAATGTATTTGATAATAGTATCCAGAATATATAAAAACACTCAAAATTCCAGAGTAAAAATGTTAAATATCCAATTAAAATGGTTAAATTATTTGACTAAACCATGCACCAGAAACAGAATGTAGCAAATAATATGTTCGACATCATTAGTCATTAGATAAGTATGAATGAAACCATAATAAGACAGCATTACAAACATACTTAAATTGCTAAATTTAAGAAGATTGAGCATATCAAGTGTTGGACTGGAGGTAAGGTAAATGGAACTCTCTTATATTACTGCTGAGAATGTAAAAAGTTACACTGTTTTGTAAGACTGTAGCAGGTGCTTAAAAAGTAAAGCATGTTTCTACCATATGATCTGGTCTCCTACTTCTACGTATTCACTCAAGAGAAAGGAAAGTAACATGCATAAGAGTTTCATACAACTATCTATAATAGTTATTTATTTTATAAAAATAAAATCCCAAATTGGAAATAACCCAAATGTTTAACAAGTAGTAAAAGGAGAGACAGATTATGTAATAGCATTCAGCAATAAAAAGGAGCTGTTAAATGTGTAACAAGAATGGCTTTTGGGGCTGGGGTTGTGGCTCAGTGGTAGAGCGCTTGCCTAGCATGTGTGAGGCACTGGGTTCGATTCTCAGCACCACATACAAATAAATAAAATAAAGATCGATTGACAACAAAAAAATATTTTTTAAAAAAATAATGACTTTTAATATCATGCTGAGTGAAAGAAGCCAGATCCCTCTCCAAAAAACAAAAGTGCATACAATTTAATTCCATTCATGTAAAATTCTAGAAAAATGGAAGCTAATTATACTTTGGTGAAAAGCATGTCATTATCTTCCCTTGGGGAAAAGAGAGATGAGAGGATAGAAAAACAAAGGGACACAAAGAAACTTTGGGAGTGCCCATGTTCCTTACCATGATTGTGGTGATGGTTTCATGCTGTACACATACGTCTAAACTTATCAAATGGTATACTTCAATTACATATTCTTTATTTCATGTCAATCATGCTGCAATGAACATTAAAACAGCGTTTATATGAAAAGCAAGAAAAACAGGTGATGAAGGTTAACAGGTAAATGAGATTTTAAACTGTCTTAGAACCTGTCACAGGTTTAAATCCTATCCTGTATATCATAGGAAGCCAACTGAGAGTAATAAATCTGGGAGTGGCCTGATCAGAGCACTATGAAATATACCTGGAAGCAAGAAATTGATTATGAACTCAGATGGCAAGAGTATGGTGACAGGGAACATTCTAGTCAGAAGTATGCAGTGGATCTTTAAAATTTGACTAAAGCTTAAGCAAGAAAGGCCAATTTTAGAAAAAGATTGAACAAGACAGTTGTCATAGAATATGCCTGTAATCCTAGTGACTCAGGAGGCCAAGTAAAAAGGATCATAAGTTAGAGGACAGCCTAGGCAACATAGTGAAACCGTATCTCAAAAATAAAATAAAATAAAATAATTTATTAAAAAATTAAAAATTACTAATTACTCCTAAAAGGGCTAAGGATGTAGCTCAGAGGTAGAATGTTCCTGGGTTCAATCCCAGTACTTTAATTAATTATATTTAATTTTTAAATACATTAAAAGATAGAAGGAGGCCAATATGAGATAAAGCCATAAAATATAAAGTCATCATATAAAAATTGGAGAATTTTTAAATGTGAAGGCATTTGGAGAATGCTGTAATAGACATGGTAGTACCTCAGAGTCAGGACCACTTTGATCTGTGCTCAGGGGAGAGTAAGGTCATATTACAAACATGGTTTGTTTAGTATTCTAAGTACATGGTGATGTCATTAAGACTGAAATACAAAGGAAAGATCCTAAAAGAAAACATTTAGGGAAGAAAACAGTGATTGAGTTTTGGACATGTCAACCAGGAGGAGCATAACTGATGTTCAGACGGACTGGCAGTCGGCTGAAAACACAAGTCTAGAGGTAAACCTAGCAGTTGGGCCAGGAATGCACAGTAGAAAGTGAACACTGTAAGAATTCAAAATGAAAGGATGATTCTATCACCCAGGCAGAATATAAGACAGAAAAGAAGATGACTTCATTGGAGCCTCTAAAAGACATCATCAAGAGTGGGGTTGGGATACAAGTGGAGAAAAATAATCCACCTAACACTGAGGAAGAAGACTCAAGAGAGTGGGGGAGGAGAGCCAAAGAAGGAAGAGATTATTAACAGTGGCCAGAGGGAAGCTATATGGAGTCAGCAAATATGAGGACATTAAAAACTTAAGGGACAGAGGTTGACATGGACCCTCATGAACTGAATCTGAAAAAAAATTAACCTCTAAACTAGAGTTAAGGGGAAAAAGTAGAGATGATGATTAAGGACTACTCCTTTAAATAATCAGTGGCAGGATCCATAAAAATTATAAGATGGTAAAGAAAAAAAGTATAATATATGTCATCCAGAAATTTTTTAAAAAAATCCTGAGAGACAGAAGTAGAAAAAAAGTCACATCCCATCTGTTCTTAAAATAATTTCTAAGAACAGTTAGAACCATAATAAATGTTATCACTATATCAATAACTGTTCTGGCTAACTTTACTAAGCAAAGTTTTAAGTTCCAGTCACCATTCTAATGATGTACATGACATGCACACAGACAACTTAATCTTCAGAAAGCTCACACTGTGTGCACACTGTTATTATTGGGAACTGAGGTAAAGGAAGATCAGCTACTTACCCATGATTAGTAAGTGATGGAAACAGTGTTCCTATCCAAGCCACACACTTAGCTATGACTCTGAGGTACTACCATGTCTATAAAGGAATCTAGAATCTAGAATCAGATACACAACTTTGTCAGTGATTTGTCCCTGGAATTCTCTTTTACGTTTGCAGTGAAAACATAAAAAATATATTAAATTACTTATAATATTAAACCATCCATTAAAAAAAGATGTAAAAATTCACCAAGGCCAGAGCAATGAACTGCTGGCATGATGATTTTGCAGCTATTATCACATGCTTTTACTTTACCTGACACCAGTATCAGAAGTAGAATAGACCCTTGTCAGTTAAAACATGCCCAGGGACCACTTTGATCTGTGCTCAGGAGAGAGTAAGGTCATATTACAAAGTCCCTTTCATTCCTTAAATTCTCAGACAGCAACATCTCAATTAGAAACTGCAGTGGGTCCAAGCCACTTCACAGGGAAATGTCTCTTATTAAAGAAATTGCTCTTCCTTGAGACTTTAAGATAGCACATTTTGTAGCGTGGGTCCCATAAGAGGCTAAATCAAAATTTGGCATACTCATTTTAAAGCAAGATCATATTCTTTTAATACCTATGTAGTCCCTCTGATGTGCAGGGGAGGCAGGATAAGGGGATAAGCTCTAATTTGGATGATGATAGAATTGTTTTTGAAGAAATTTCTGCAATCAGACAATAGCAAAAACGTTACTTTTGATATAGAATTACCTTACTTTGTATGTAACTATAAAATCAACTCAATTTCATTGCTGATTGTATAACCCCCTGACTAATCTGTAACAATTCTACATGCTGTTATGAAAGAAAAAAGAACAATTACTTCAGAATAGATACATAAAATCAGTTGTTCTTAAAATTATTTGGTCCTAGCACCTTTAGACTATAAGGAATTACTGAGGATCCAAAAAAGTTTAAAGTTCAATTTATTGGTAATCACCATATCATAAAATAGGAAATTTTAAATTTGTTTGTTTGTTTTGGTACCGGGGGTTGCACTCAGGGGTACTTGACCACTGAGCCAAAGCCCCAGCCCTATTTTGTGTTTTATGTAGAGACAGGGTCTCACTGAGTTGCTTAGTGCCTTGCCATTGCTGAGGCTGACTTTGAACTCGCGATTCTCCTTTTTCAGGCTCCCAAAGTGCTGGGATAACAGGTTTGCGCAACTGCACCTGGCTCATATGTTTATTTTAAAATAACAATAAATAAACCCATTAGACATCAATATATGGATATAAAAATAACATTTTTCCCAAATTAAGAAAAGTAAGACAAGTTTCATTATTTTACATTGTTTGAAATTTTTAAATAATAGGGTTGAATGAAATAAACATTGGCTCTGTGGAAGAACAGTAGGCCCTTCATACATAAAACTTCACTTAACATGGGTTCAACCAACTTCAAAATGAAAATACTTTTAAAAGTTGTCTATATCAAACATGTACATTTTTCTTGTCATTATTACCTAAGCAATTATTTGTATTGTATATACATTGTATTAAATATTATATGTAATCTAGTGTTATGGTTTAGATATTAGGTGTCCCCCAAAAGCTCTTGTGTGAGACAATGTAAGAAAGTTTAGAGGGAATGTTGTTATTTTGTGTATTGTGTGCATGAATAAATATTATGAATCTCATCAGTATGTACAACTGTAACACACCAATAAAAATGTAGGGAAAAAAGAAAGTTTTGGGAGTAAAATGATTGAGCTATGAGATTTTTTTTCAATTGGTACCAAGAATTGAACTCAGGGTTGCTCAATTACTGAGCCACATCCCCAGCCCTATTTTGTCCTATTTTGTGTTTCTTTTATTTAGAGACAGGGTCTCACCAAGTTGCTTACCATCTCACCATTGCTGAGGCTAGCTTTGAACTCGCAATTCTCCTGTCTCAGCCTCCCAAAGTGCTGGGATTACAGGTATGCACCACCATGCCTGGCTTGAGATTCTTAATCTAATCTTTAATCAATTCACTAATCCCCTGATAGGGATTAACTGGGTGGTAAATGTTGGCAGGTAAGATGTGGCTGGAGGAGAAGGGTAATCAGGGCATGTCTTTGGTGTATATATTTTGTCTTTGGAGAGATGAAAAACCCTCTCTCTGCTTCCTGGAACCATGTTCCCAGGTGCTTTCCTCCACCACACTCTTCTGCCATGATGTTCCGCCTCACCTCAACCCAAAGCAATGGAGTAAACCATTTATGGACTGAGACCTCTGAAACTATGAGCCCCAAAGTAAACTTCTGCTCCTCTAATTATTCCAGGATTACAGTGTTCAATGCAAAATTTGTGAAAATCAAAAACAATTTGTATATCCAAAAGAGTCCAGGCATCTACTTCATTTCTAATTTTAATATAAAATGGACTATACTATCCAGAAACATGGAAAACCATCTTAAAGCACATCTTGCATCTCAAGAGAAATGGTCTTTTGGTCACTGCAGCAAAAAAGCTGACTAAATTTTCTAGAGACAATGTGAAGCATAAAGGAGGATGTGCATAGGGTATACTCAATAGTGCCATTTTATACATGGGACTTGAGCATCTGTGGATTTTTGATTCCACAGGGAATCTCAGAACTAATCCCCTGCAAATACTTACAGTAATCCAGTTTTACACAATTATGCTGCTGGAAAAATTAGTATTTTAACAGATTTTTATATCTTGATACTACACCAAAGTTGCAAATGGTACTTTTTAAAAGTTATATAGCAGTGAAGGATCTGAAACTATAACAATAAAATTTTCATATTTTCCAACATTAAAATTAACTGATATATCTTGACCTTTGGCTATTTTGTCCTTGAATAAGTTTATCACATCCTGCATTGCTAATTTAAAAATAATAATTTGTTGACCAATGCAGATATTCCAAATGTTGGCCTGCTTCCCTAAATAATACTCAAAAGTCACATTCATTAATATCATCATCAATTACATCAGAATACTCTTCAAGTACTGGGAAGCTATAAAACTCACAATAGCAGATGTGAGTTTTCCAAAACAGGAAAGTAAAATCTCAAATTTCATCACTGATATCAAATATCATTAGTTATCTTCCTTGAAGTGGTAGACCCAGTTTGTTCAGTTCAAGAAAATTTCTAAAAATACCCAAGTCTAAATAGGCACAGTTGGTCTTCAAAATTGTTTTTTCAAGTAAAAATGATATTATGTGAAAAAATATTATCTAGTCCAGGTCACATCACAGCTCAAATGCACAAGTCATTTTCTTTACGACAACCTTCAGCCCACAGCAAAAGTGCTGTAGGTACACCTCTCATTTCTGTCACACAGAAGAGTAAAAAGACATACCTACTCAAGGGTTAGGATTTAATCACATTAAGAATTTTTACTGTCATCGAAAATTTTAAGGGAAACTTCTTTTTTATTTTCCTTTTTGCTTTCCTCACACTGTAATCCGTGGTGCCACTGACTTAACTGATGCTAAGGTGACTGTCCCATCATTACTTTTTTTGCACCCTCGGTGCAAATGTCATCGAGGTGAATAAGGTAAATAATGTCTCCGTACTATTAGGAAAACAGTTTTGACCTTCTCGACTCTTCGAAAGATCCACAAATCATACTTTGAGAACTGCCATTAGACAATAATGTCAAGCAAGTGAGTATACAGTTATATAGTGCTAGAAATAATATGATTCTGACCTTGAAACCTTGTATACTGACAAGGGACATGAAAAGTACAACCTCTCTCTTCTTTAAATCATACGTGCCTGTTTATTAAGACACATTAACTGTTGTTAGCAAAGCGAACAGAGTGAAAGATTTATGGACAAAAGTTCCGTGTGTGTGTGTGTGTGTGTGTGTGTGTGTGTGTGTGTGTTCGCGTGCGAGCGCGTGCGCGTGTACACGTGCCTGTGGATAAAAGACACTTTATAAAAACTACTGGGAAAATTTGCTAAAGCCTACTCAGTACCATGTGATGCTCAGATTCATTTAAAATAGTCCTATTATTTCTTCTATCAAGGACAAAATAATTAAGTTTAGAATTAGACAAGTCCGCACCTAAAGTGACTAGAGTCAACAAGATATTTTTTTGTCTTCAGCAGTATGAAGACAAGTGTACAAGTATAAACAGTGAAAGTCACAAGTACTCATTTCACCATGACCAACTGCAGGTCTGGGGTTTGAGTGAGAGGGACAGGACATCTCAGGGTGTGCAATGGCAAGAGCAGATGGTCCTCTTAAGCTTCTATTCCCCATTATTTCCCTGCATTTTTTTTAAGAAAATGCTGAGAACTTGGCAGGGCAAGTAGTAAAACACACAACTCAAGAATTATCTTTAGGAGGCAAAAGTCAGCTCTGAGGACTGCTTACCATTTGTGTTTACAAAACACGAGTTTCTAATATCAATTGAAAATATGAGACAGCTACATAAATACCTGTATTTGCTGTCTTCGTCTTCAGAGAGAACAGTGAAAGACACACACAAACACACACTCACACACATACAGAGAGAGAGAGAGGAGATAAGGCAAAGAGCCAGAGACAGATATGGATGCACAAGGAAGGATAGACAGGAAAGGCACAGAGAAAAGAGGGGGATAGACAGAGAGAAACAGAGAAATGGATGAGAGATGGACAAAGAACTCTTAATGAAAGCTCAGTATGAGGAACAAGTTCTTTAAATCAATCCAAGAAGGGAAAGAACAAAGGTTTCTATTTCAGGATTACAGTATTCAATGTAAATTTGTGAAAAGCAAAACAAAGGTTTCTATTTCAGGATTACAGTATTCAATGTAAATTTGTGAACAGTAAAACTAAAGTATATCCAATAGAATCCAGGCATCCATTTCGTTTTTTTTTTTAATGTAAAATTTACTATCCTATACAGAAACATGGAAAACCATCTTAAAGCACATTCTGCATCTCAAGAGAAATTTATCATTTTAAGTCCAAGAACAGCCATAGCCATTGGCAATATGCGATTATTCCCATTTATTTGCAGTTACATATACTGGATTCTGACCTCAAAGGGTTTGATAAAAGAACAACTATCTATTGTTCACCAGGGCTGCTCTAACAAGTTCAGCTGTTACAGCTGGTCCAGTGTTAGTTTTAACTTCTTGTCTCCTGCCAAGATGGCTATTTATCAGGGTCATTTCTCGGGATGGCAAACATGAGCTTTAAAGCTTGACCCATTTTCTAGTTATTGAATGTCTCTTTTAGAAGCAAGGAGATCAGCATGAGTTTTCATAAACATGCATCCAAGCAGACATGTTGCTACAGTCCCTGTTAGTCCTAAATTATTGACTTAAGACTGGTCTTCTCTGAGGCCTCATAATGGGATTTGTTATGATTCTTGAGAGTTGCTTCCCACATGCCGTTTCTGCTCCTACCTCAGACCAAGCTCTTTAAGGGAATAAAAGATGCCTTTCACATTCACCCATTTACTGAATTAATGATCCTTAAGTATTCTACCTAGAGGTGCACAGGATATACAGCTCTGTTCTTACAAAACCATGACCCACAATTATGGGATTCCCTTTGGAAAAAAATGTTTACATTTTGTTTGGTTCGTTAAACAGTTCTTCCTTCAGTTGTTTGGGGAGGAAAAAAAGAAACACTGTCGCTTGTAAACACAGTCTTGCCTGTAGGCAGTGAGAATGCAGAGTGAAAGAAAGACAGAACACCTGAGATGAAAGATCACATTCCCTTTTTGACACCCCTGAAAGCATCCAACCGAAGCAGAGTTGTTGGAGAACTCGAGTTTAAACAAACAACAAAACCCAGTGTTCTTTATTCTGGCCATGCACTCTGGCCCGGACTGACTCATAGGTCATAGCCATGTCAGTGAGTCCAGCAGGAGATGGTGGAATGAGGCTTTACATAGACATGGCACTATGTCGTCGTCTACTTGTTCTTTGCAGAATCATCAGCTGCTCGACTCACTTTTTATCTTTTATCCTCTTGCTCATTTCTTTGCCTTTTTACCTTTAATCCCAAACTAAAAGCCCCAGAGAGCCATGAGTTTGCAGAAGTGGCAGGGTAGAGAAAAGTTTAGTGGAAGGGAGACATTCCAGAACAAGAATGAACCCTGTTATAGTGAATTAAGAGCTTCAAATGTCAGTATGGAAGTCTTCACCACGTTATCATTATCAAGTCTCTAAGGGATACACATACACCCATTGGTGAAACGCGTGGTGTTTAACATCAGTAGTTAGTGAGAATGAGCTGGATTAGTCCCAGATTGTTGCATCAGGCCCAGAGTCACACTGTTCCTATCTCCTTCTATTTCACCAATGACTTTGTCACCTGATGCATTCAGAATTTTTATTAATCCTGCTTTAAGAAGATCATGACATCTGCCTTGGAGAAAACCATCAACAAAAGACCTTAGCCTGTAGGCAGTGAGGGCAGCTATCCTTGAACTATGAGAAAAGCTTGCATGAACATTTTTAATTTTTGTGATGGTTTGACAACAGATATCTGTACTTCAGCAGAATCTAATATGGATGCTGTTTTCAATGTAAATACTCACTGGTAGCAACCCTAAGGTTATGGAAGTGGAGGCATACCTTACTTCATTCTAACCTATAGAGGCTAAGAAACCTAAAATGACTTCTGTTTTGATTGCTCAAACCACTCTTACAATAATAGATTTTTTTACCCCTTTGAGGAGACCAGTGCTCTTCTCCTCTTATTCCATTTGACCTAGATGTCCATGATCCTAGCATGGTATGGAGGATGGGCAGCACACAACCACCAGAGAACCACATCTTAACAGGTCCCATCAGAATCAACTCTTGGATTTTTGATGAAAAAATTAGAAAATGACATGATATCTATAAGCACTAAGGACATAACTTTCCTGGGTCACAGAGGCGAAAGGAGTCAAGAAAAAAATAAATGGAAAGTGTGATTTCTAATGCTCTCAGGTAGCCATTTTGACTCAACATGACCTAATACCAATGATTCTCTTAACTATTTCTGTCATGTGAGTCATGGAACCTAGATATGAGTCATGTTTCAGTTACTGAAAATTCAGAGTACTGACTAATGCATCACCTCCTTACCCTGCCTTCTGAAGCTTATAAAATGAAATTCCAATTTGGCAAAATGGCCCTTTCCAGGTACAATATAAACTGGAGCCATGCAACAACTATCTCCTACAAATGCAGGGACTTCAATCTCAATCTGCTCACCATTGCTACAAAAAGCCATTAGTGTTGAAATCTTGCTCATAATATTGCTCTTCCCTGGAAAATGGCTATGTAAATTTTACTGGTTCTAAAGAAAGACACTGCAGAAAGTATATGTCCCTTTATTTGTTCTAAGACAGAATTTATTTTTATTGTTTTATTTTATTGGTTCTTTTTAGGTATACATGACGGTAGAATCCATTTTGACAAAGTTATACAAGCATGTAACAGATCTTATTCTAATTAGGACCCTAGTACCTCTCCTTCCACTTCCCTCTCCTCACCCCCTGCTCTCTTCTTTCTATTGATCTTTCTGCCATGTGCCCATAATTATTTTTTAAAATATCCTCAATCACCTTTCCCCTCCTGAGAACGCTAGGTTTCCTCTTCAAACACTGTTAGGCTTTAGAGTATACAGATAGAAGTGTTATTTAAAGTAAATTTTATATAAATAATATAACAGCAGCATTTGTTGTAAAGATGGATGAGCAGAGGAAGAAAAAGAGGTAGGGATCATGTTAGGACTCTGTCACAGGAATCCCACAGTAAGATGACAAGTGTCTGTCTTAAAGAGTGACAGCAGGCATGAAGAGAAGGAACTGATATAAAAGGCAGGGGAGATTGACAAGATTGTTGACAGATTGTCCAAATGGTTGATGTGGCTATATACAGTACCAAAAACTCAATTTCCAGAATTTTGTTCCACAGTCACCCTGGCATACCAATATCATACATGAAAAATTAAATTTTTACATATGCTGATGAAGACCAAATTATGAATTTTCTTCAAGGAAACACATGGTTAGAATTGGTAGTTGAAACACATAGGAATTTGATTTTTACTATGTAAATAACATTGTTCTTGACACAAGTAGGTATTTTGAAAGAATTATTGTAAAACTAATAGATGAGAAAGGCAATTATATTTGAGACAAAAACACGGATATTATTGCAAACCTAGCACAATATATTAAATATGACACATTATATATGTATGAATATATATATATACACACATAAACGTGTGTGTGTGTATATATATATATATAAAAACACTGTTACACATGTAAATACATAAACAAAGAAATGTGTTAACTGGTTCTAAGAAGAATTAGTTTATAGTAGTATGTTTTGGGTATTTACAAATATGTACAAAAGGGTGCTCCATATTTTCTCAAAGCTATTTTAAAAATTATTTAGGGAAAAATGCATGTCTCTAAATTAGATAGCAAATGCAAATAGTTAAGGTCTTCCTCTCTGACTTCCTGAAATTTTCAGTCTTTATATTCACATTTGAAACAAAGCAGTTGATAAATTTCAGTCATTTCATTTCTTTTTTGTTTTTGTTTTACTTTTGTGGTGCTAGGCTCCAACCCAGGGCCTCTTGCATGCTAGGCAAGAACTGTATCATTCAGAATTTTTTTTTCTTGTTTTGGAAGGTGCTGTATCAGGGATTGAATCCAGGGGCATTAAACCAATGAGCAACATCCCAAATCCTTTTTCTTTTTATTTTGAGAAAGGGTCCCATTGAGTTGCTTAGCACCTCGCTGGCTTTGAACTGACGATCCTCCTGTCTTAGCCTCTTGAGTAGCTGGCATTACAGGCATGCATTGCCTTGCCCGACCGACCAATTATTTCATTTTTCCCTCCATTTTCACCCTCCTTTCCCTCCCCTCATTTTCTTCCTCACAGCACTTCATTGCTAGCAAGTACTTACCCAGGAAAATCCCATTATTTTTCATGAATGTGTATCTGAGTAATCTGGGACCACATTCTTCTTCACTAAAGATCAATCCTATAACCAGATCTTTTAGAATAAAAAGATCTGATTCTTACTAGTTCTTCCTTGAACTGAATAGTACCACCATTGTATTATTTTGATGGCTATGATAAGCTCTAAAACTCATTTACCTAATAAAGTTAGTGACTAAAAATGTAACCAGTAGATGATATTTCTTGCTTTGGAATTAGCTCCAAATTTTACTCCAGACAAATTATGGACATCATCACAAAAAAGAACTGTATACTTTTATCTCTAGTCAGTATTATAATTTCCCATTTCAATTTCTAGCTTAATTTCAGTATTCTATCTCTGAAGCCTAGAGGTCTGGCCAGAGCACTGTGGTGATCCTCTGCCTCACTGACACCTAAACACCTACGCAGTACTTCCCACGGCTGACACATATTGGAACCCTAGTGCCCCTTCAGCTGTGCTGCTGATCTGAGATGTTGAGCCCTTGGTTCTTAGTCCTTAGCCGTAATGTCACCAGGCACCAGCTACAAATAGGAGTGTTCCCCAGCATCTAACCCACTGAGACCTACAAGGTATATTTTGGGTCATTCCTATATGCCTTACCACATCTGCCCTGAATTTATGTCTACAAAATTACATGTCTTGTTAACGTCTTTATAAATAGAGCATCCAGTTAGCAAATAATACCAGATAAATGTTAAGTACTCCATAAAAGGATTTGGTGAACAACTGCATTCTGTTAGAAATTCTGAACAAGTTTGACATTACCTAACTCTTACAATGATGGTGCTATCAAAGGTGAAATTTGAGTTCTTTAATGTTCAGTGCATGTTACCATCACCACTGTAGAAACGTAGCCATGGCAAAAGTATGATACCTGAGATTATGTAAGATATTCCTACATTAACGTGAATACTTTTTTAAAGAAAACACTACACATGTTAACTATCTAAATTGATGTCATCATAAATGTGTGATTCTGGATTTGTCTATATCCCTGAAGTTACCACTTTAAATCACAAATGTATCCGTGTTACTGAATTTTGTTATTTGAAATAACCAAACATCATTTCCATAAAGAACAGTACCGTTTGTCTCCTTTGGGTCAGAAGATCGGATACAAAATTGTCCTCTAAGTATTGAAAGAGACGTACGGAGGCAGGAGGGAATCTAAACATGAATGCATTTTACCTGCTTGGCTTGCACAGTGCTCCAAATGCAGCCGCTCATCCTTGTTATTATAAGCCACATTAGAGCTGAAGTTGGTTCAGCATGACAGCAGAGTTTTGCTCAAAGCTCAGAACAGTGTGGGCAGTTCAAAGCTTGCCATAGTCTATTTATAAAACATACGAAGCACATTCTCATCCTCGATGTTTGTGAATTCAAGAACAGTATAATGCTGCAAGGGCTGTCAACTCTTTCTTACTAATTATTTTTCAAGATTACTCTTCTCTATTTCTTTCTTTCTTTCTTTTGCAATAAGTAGAAATGAAATTTAGCACTTTCTTCAGGATATGCAATGTTAAATGAGAATGAGTACCACATCCAGGCAGTTTTGAGCTACATTAAATGCCAAAGTAAAGCAGATGGAGTTAATATTCTATGGCCAAAGCAGTCTATGAACAACTTGTTTGGTGATATACAGGAGAAATTAGTGAACAAGATAATATTCAAGGAGAATAACTCAAGAAGAAAATAAAAGGAAATCTGAAGAGAGGGTTAGTAACAGAAAAGAAAAGGAATGTATAGGAGAGACATTTCAAAAACAAGAGAATTTCATTCTTTGTTTCTTCAGTGGTCCAGAAATCAGACAGGTTTCCTTCTTCATTTTTCATTAGCCATGGATAGGACTCCTAATATTCACTATCTCATATTGGCCTGGTTACTACCATGTTTTAATGTTTGTCTTCTATACCCAAACATGTTACTATCTGAGAATATTCAATAATATTCAAGCATTAGACATAACAACTGGACCATTCAACGCTTTTAGGTAATGCCTCAAAATGTGTTTATTGCTATTGAAGGTGGAATTTAGTAGAAATAAATAGAATTGTTTTATTGTTGTAATGCACTAACTTCTTACTGAAAGTCAAATATGAAGTCATATTCACTTTTCACTAAAATCTCTTCCAGAATACAACCTGTCTCCAATGTTTTGTAGCACTTGATGCATTCCTGGCGCTCCACAAATGTTTGCTAAATGAATAAATTATATATAATTGTATTGAAATTAACAACTATTATGATTGAATGTAAAATTACCCACATAATCATAATCAGTACATGGCAAATACTGCTTTTTCCTTTGAATATCTAATCCTAACTTGCAATGTACATTTAGTCCACATATATATTATAATAAAATTAAGAGAACATCATATATTTAGAAAGTGATATAAACACTGCTCATAACTTACTCCTTTTGGAATCTTCTTGATTTTTATGTGCATGATTTATCGTTCACCTTACCAAACAAAAAATTCTTTTAAAAAACCTTTTGATCAGATACCCAAATAAATTCTCATTCACTTGTTAAGAAGAGTTTCTCCTATCCATATGTCCACATATATTTATTTAGCTGGAAAGTTAATGGAATATTTTAGAAAATACATTAATTAATTGTGATTTTTAAATTGAAATTCCTACATAAATAAAAAGTTGTGTCATGTAGGTAGAGGTCAATATTTGAAGCAACAGTGTGTTACTTTTCCCTCTTTGCTATATTAGAAGTATTCACATGAAAATGAGAAGTAAATAAATTATCTTTATAGTTCTGTACAACTGAAACTCTATATAATTGATCCTACCAGCTCACATGCACAACACAATTGTTCATCTTTTTACAAATTTTTCTGTATGGAGACATAGCTTTGTTAATAATAGTTTTTAATCTCCTTAAATAGTCTAATTTATGATCTAAAAAACTCTTAGACATTGTTGGTGATAACATATATTTGTACAGACACTATGGAGAACAGTATGGTGGTCCTCAAAAAACTAAAAACTGAACTGCCATGTCATCCATCTATCTCATTCCTGGGTATATATCCAAAGGAAATGAAGTCAGCATGTAAAAGAGATACCTGTATACCCATGTTTATTGCAGCACTAATCACAATAGGCAAGATATAGAGTCAGGCTAGGTGCTCATCACAAATGGATGAAGAAAATTTGGTATTTATGTACAATAGAGTAATACTCAGCCATAAGGAAACATGAAATTCTGTTATACCCAGGAATATGAATGGAGCCTGGGAATATCATGTGACATGAAATAAGCCAAGAGACCTAAAGATAAGTTCATGATCTCTCTAACATGTGGAAACTTAAAAAAAAAAAAGAAATAAAAAATAAAACTCTACCTGGAAATAGAAGAGAGATCACTGGAGACTGAAAAGGGTGCTGTGGGGTGAGGATAGAAGAGTGACTGGATATGATCAATGACCAAAGTGTGCATATATGGAAATGAAACATTGAGTCTCATTAACACATTGAATTAATCTGTTTTAAAATGCCTTAAAGTGAAGAAAAAAGATTTACAAACCAAATTTATCCCCAAATCAAGGAAAATCAGATTTTTGTGGTATCTCAGCACGAGATGGCACCCCAAATTTGGTTGGGTCTATGTCATTTTAAAGAGATGTTTTATCACAGGCCAATTCTACTGAAATCAACTTGTGATATTTTAATATTTTCATGATTACTTGGTGTGAAGTGCTGGTGATTTAATATTTACTTCAACGGTGAACAGTCACCCTTACTGCTTATGCAGAATGGTAGAGCATAGAGAACCATGAACCACACACCAATAGAAGGGTGACTGTATGCCAATGACAACCAACAAAAGGTGCAATTTTTTGGTGTCATTTCAAACACTGGTTTAGTAATGTGAAGGAGATTTGTTAGCAATATAAGGATGTTTGGATTTTAAAAAATGTGTCTCCTAACACCTAGTGAGGAAAAGACAAAGATCATTAACAACCTTTAATTTAGAGGCCATAAATCCTACAGAGTTGAAACAAACTGAGTTTATTGAAATTAACAAAGTTTAAATAAATGGCAATAGAAATGTTAATGTGGTCTTTTTTCTTCAACTGGCTTCATGGAATTTATACTGTTCCCCACACACAGAATAAAAGTACTTTCAGAGCATATTCATTACTTCAAATTCCTGAAATAACTTTTCTTTTTATTCTCACTCCTGAGAATTCTGTCATAGATGAGCAAAAGCTCATGAATTCCAAGGTAAACACAAGAAAAATATTCCATCTTGACACCTCAGCTGATTATTCTCACTTACTTTCATCTGCATTTATTAAAATTCAAGTTCTGGGTACTACATTTGGTCTGTGGACTTTGTGCTTTAATTAACAAAATGTATGTATGGATGGCAAGGACCAAAATTCTGAGCCTCTTAAAAATAGGTGTTATTCTTTATCATATCCTTGCAGATATCAGCTGTCACTTCAATATTTGTAAGAAAATGTTTTTTCAGGGGGGCTGCTGTTTTGTCTGAAAATCAGGGTTTTAGAAATGCATCTCATTTCTAGAAACAATTCTAGAAATCTGTTTATTAAATATGGCACCTATTAAGAATGTCTGCACTGATCCTTTTACTTTAAATCAATTAGTAACTTAAGAAATATTGCAATTAATAAAATAAGACCAGGTGAAACACTGCTGAAGTGTCTTTAAGTCTCTTTGTGTCAAACTAAAATTCAATGGCAGAAATTAAATTCAGAAAGGCATAGATACAGAGGCAGAAATCTCAAGCACCTTACCATGTTAGGTCTAAAATTTTGACATTCTTCTCTAATGTACCAATGGGACAGATACAGTCTCTGAACTCCCATTCACCAAAGGAAATGTCTGTGTCTACCCGAAATGGCCCTCTGGAAATAGTGTTTAAGATTTCCTTCCACACTAGCTGCACTTTTGATAAAATAAAAGCAGTATTGTATTTCAACAACTGCAAGGTAGGTTCCTCTTTTACATGTTTTGACATCATTGAAATTGGGATAAAATTTTAGTTTACAAAAAGTCATGCATTAATTGGAAGTATTTTCTTTTTCTTAGTGGTGCAATAAACCTAATGCATCTTTCAACTGATGCACGTTGAGGATGAAATATGATTGCTGTCACCTTGCAGGTATTTCAGTTATGCTGGCAATAAACATTAGAAATATAGTAGGCCAAGGAAAACCCTGTGGATTTATTCTAAATAAAGATACAGCAGAATTGTTTTTCTGCCCACACGGCAGGCTGACCCCGGACACACACTGACCTTTATAGTGCACCTGCACAAATAGGTAGCTGTTTTTCCTATAGCATCACCTTAGAATATAAATGCCAGGATCTCAGATTCATGAATAATGCAGGAACTAGGGCTATTTTACCTTGATTGCTTATTCTCCATTCTCCAAAGCTTATAGCTTATACTCAAATGATGTAACCTTACCATTTGCATTAATTCGTGGATTTGAAATGGACCCTCTGTAAGTTCCCTGGGGTAGTTTAGTTTCATTTGTATGCATGTAAATAGCACAAAGACTAGCATAAAAATTAATGAACTATTTACTTTAGTAGCCAATGCCTTGCTCCTAAAAGCAAGAAAATTCTTTTATAATTAAGGTAATTAATATAAAATTAAAGCTATAAAATCTTAAGGAATGGAACCAATGTCAAACAATACATGATATTTAAGTTTGAAAAAAAGGTAAATTAAAGGAAAACTTAAAATAAGAATAATTGCATAGCATCCATTTCTCCTTTTTGATACCAATACCTAATACAATCCTCCCAAAATGCAGCCTGATCTGGTACCACCATGGAGTCTAGGAAACAACCTAATGTCAACTCAAATAAATCAGGAACACTACCAGTCCAAAGGATCTAGAGTTCAGGATGGGGATGACCAAACATTTTTAAAATGCCTTAAATGAGTAATAATCCATTTTCATTTTTGAAATGTTTTTATCAGGGAATTATAATTACACATATTAGTAGGCTTCACCATGATAGCATTAACACCTGCACATAGCCTACTTTCCTATAATCCTGATTATAAACTGTCTTGTAATACAAATGTCTTCACATTTCACATATATCAACCATAAGTTTTTCCAATAGGAGAATTACCTAATTTGACCCTGTCCTTATAATATTTGGATCTCAATATGTGTGACTGCCCACCCTCAGGAAGAATTGACCATGGACAAGCCATTCTAACCTGCAATAATTCTCAGTTTCCTGCACTACAATACAGCTTTAATTCTCATATTCTTATTTTGTTAGATACAAATCTTATCAAATATCTTGATTTGTAGGGCCAAGATTGGCTCATAATTTTGACATTCATGAGGTTTCTGTTTTTTCTGGTTTTAAGAATATACAGCCCAGCATAGCTTTCTACACTTTAAGTTGTTTAAGGAAGTAAATTGGCAAGAGATAAGCTTTTCCATTGCAAAAAGAATATATGTATGTGTGTGTGTGTGTGTGTATGTATGTGTGTATATATGTGTGTGTGTGTGTATATGTATATATATACATATATATTTTCCATTGTTTAATTTGATATTTCCTGTATGTTTATTAATCATTAATATAGTACATAAACATCTCAAGAGTATAGTTTAAAATGAATGATATACTATTAAATACCTATTCTTTCCTTGAAAGTATCTTCTAACAAAAAAAAAGAACATAAAACTGAGAAATTCAGTATAAAATATCTCTTTTTAGACCAATTGAGCTGGCCAAACTATATTTTTGGCAGACTGCTTTTTTCTCCTGCTTTTGTTCTAATAAAGCAAAAGTCAAATCAACACGAGTTATTGAAGGAATGAAATAAACAATTTCAATTAACATAATATGCACTTGACCAAAATAATAAAAAATAAAAATGACCTGGGTGAAGAGCGTGGAGGGAACTGAGATCAAGGATTAAGAGAACTGCACACAACTCTTCCTATCGTTCCATCTGAAAATACCCACAGAGGCCAGAAAGCAAACATCCTTTCAACAAAAAGCAATAGTCTCTAGCTAGTGACAAATTCTTGTTCACAAGGAAAAACTTGAAAATGCCCACATGAGATTGTTCACTGCCTCAGTGAGCTGCAAAGTATTGCGGGTTGATAGGACCATTGTGAATTGGCACTGGGCCAAGACAGTTGGCTATGCCTATTACCTGGAGGCCACTTGAGTGTTACAAGAACAGCAGACCTGATGTTTCTGGATTCCTACCGCATGGTGCAGCCATAAATGGGTAGCAATGAATTAGATGAAACATGTTTTATAGGCTAGCTCCATTTGGCCATGTTTGTAGAAAATAGCCACAGGAATATTGAATGAAAAAATGCCTATCACAGACTGTACTTACTGCATGATGTCTATAAAGTTATAGTTATTAAAAATATATCGGCTTAAAATAATTTTTAAATGTCTTAATAGTTTATCTTATGATCACACATTATGTAAGATTTACTGACACAGTTCACAGAAGAGTTGCTGTGTACTGAAAGTTGCCACAAATCTCATATACACAGCTTGATTATATCAAATTACCAATAGTTTTTAAGGACAAAATCTATAAATCAGAACTATATGCAAATCTCTATCTCTAATTGACTTTGGTGTGATGCATCAAAATGTATTCACAACTAAAATGTTCTGTTTCTATTCAAAAAGAGGTTGAACTATATTTTACCATCTTAGTAAGATAAAATTATCTGTCAAACTAAGTGGACATATACTCAAAGTTCAAAGGGTCTCCCAGAGAAAATCTTCTTTTAAGAAGAAACAGAGTTTCAAAGATTTGGAAAGATGTATATTTTAAGAAATATCCCTCATGTGTATTAATTTGAACAAATGTTCAGGGAATTTATACTTAAACAGAAACCATCTATGATCTGTGTCAATATAAAAGCAAAGCACTTTCAGATGTCCCAAATATAAATAAGACTGAGGCATTTATTATTGAAATATGGTAGATTATATTTTTAAGACTTTGTTTACTATGTGATAATCTGAAATTCTTAAAGAAAAACATTAACTTCCAAACTTTAAGCATTAAACTTGGGATATAAAATTTATTATCCTGCACATGGTCCTTTTTCATTTTTTAATACTAACATGAAATATTATAAGCTTGTAATAACTTGCAATTTCCAACTATCAAAGAAAGCATTTCTCAACTGGATTTTTTTACAAATACAAGGGCATAATATTTACTTGAATTTTTGTATAATAGGCTACAGTTAATATCAATGAGCAAATTCTGAGGGCCTTAGTAGAAAAAATTTTAAATGCTTTATTTATGCTCATTAGTTGACTTGAGATTTACTTCATCCTTCAGTAAAAGGCACACAAGTCAATCAATGTAAGAAAGAAAGGAAATACAAAGGAAGGGTTGAAAATATCCAAACAATTCATGAAACATATCTGTCATCATAATGGTTTTTCACTCTAAAACAACCTTCCTTTGCTTCAAATATTATCTGTATGCAAGCTTTTAGAGTTTATTACTAGATACCACTGATTGATGAAGATTGTAATCAAAAGTGAAACCTTTACATTCATCAAAATTGCAAAATAATTTGTTGATAGAAACCAAAATAAGTTCACTTGAGTATGTTTGAGTTTTATTAATGCTTAAAATAACAACAAAAACAATAATAATAATAATGAAAGATAGAGCTAGAATATATACTGTCAGTTGGGTGTATTGTAGACTTTCATTTTTTATTTTATACTAAACCTATGGAACCGGGCACAGTGGCATATGCCTGTAATCCCAGTGCCTCAGGAGGTTGAGGCAAGAAGATCGCAAGTTCAAAGCCAGCCTCAGCAATGTGCTAAGAGAGGTGCTAAGCAACATCAGTGAGAACCTGTCTATAAATAAAATACAAAATAGAGCTGAGGATGTGGCTCAGTGGTTGAGTGCTTCTGAGTTCAATCCCCAGTACCAAAATAATCATGATCATGATCATGATCATCATCATCATCATCATCATCATCTTGTGGAGTACTTAGTTACTATTAGAGCATCTAGCCAAAATAGTCATCAAAAAGATATTGACAGATAAATTGTTTTGCAATTTACAAAAAGTTAACAATGTTTCAATGATTTTACTTGTTAGCAAAGGAAGTCATTCAAGACTTTTCTCTGATGGCATTAAGTATATCAAAAAAGGCCAGTTCATCTAACTGCTCCTTCATATCTGATATTATTTAAATTGTATCATCTTAAAAAAAGTATATTTTCTATTAAGGGGTAAATCTTATGGGATGAAAGGGAATTTAACTTTCTGAGAACTCCACATAACCTGGCCTGGTATTTTACTTAAATTATTCTACTTATCACTGCAGAAACCCCCTAGGGAGGCAAGAATTAATTCTATGTTTACTTTCTGGAAACTTCAGTTCACAGTTGGGTCTGTCTATCTTTGCACACCAGATTTGTTACTTTCTCTCATTTCTACCTTTTGTTGCTTAGATTATTCCTTCTTACCCTTGAGGTCAATGATGTCTATTTCCATCACATGATTTACCAAAAACATATTTAGCTCATTGCCCTTAGAATACTGTGAGGTCCTGAGGACAGGACTGTTGCCATCCCCTCCCTTGGATGTCTTTCCAACAGCCCAGTAGATGGTAAATATTCACTAAATGTCAACAGAACTAACCAAATCCTCTTCCTCCACCTTGCCTTTCCTTTAGCATGCCAAGAACCAGTACTGGGTCTCACTTGACCACATTAGTCTTTCATCATATTTCGTTTTCAACTCAAAAATTGCATGTGGCATTTAGCTCTCACTCAAATATAAAGTAATGGCAGAAGTTGATGTTTTGTGGAGCCTAATTATGATGCCAGAGAGGACTAATGTTGTTTGCTGGCTTTAAACTCTTTCTACTATAGCAACAAACAACAATGCACACAAGCATTGAGGTTTGTAAAGGCGTGGATCTGTAGTATAAGTAGGGGAGACTTATTTCACAGTAAATCAAGCATTAATACTTTTTTAAAAAACTGCTTTCTATTTAGGTAACAGAAAATATGCAGAGGGGAAAGACCTGAGCTTAGTTGGGAGAGACCTATTCCTGGAGGTGGTGGAGACAAATGTGAGGGCAGCAGCGGTAACTGGTAATACTTTTCTCCCTGGTAGAAGGGAATATTTTCCAACTCTGGAGAAATACCCTGAGCGTCCCACTATTTGCTTACAGAGCAGCTGCAAGTGACCTACAATAAAGTGGTAAATTCTGTCTAGATCAGACATTCTAATCCTGCACTCCCTTTTGGGCTAGGGAGAGAGCACAGAAATGTTTCTTCCCCAAGGCAAGTGAGAGGAAAAAATTCCTTCCTTCTACCCAAGGCAGTAAATATTTGAGAAAGTTTAGCAGCAAATTGATTTTTTAAACAAACAAAAACAAACAGCCTTTCTATGCACTGCTCAGTGTCCTCCGAGGTACATGAGCAGGTTAGTGGATGCTATCTCAGAATATGAGGGGAAAAAAAAAAAAGTCTCAATTTCTCTGTCTCACTCCCTCCTCCAAACTGATATTTGTTTCAGAGAACCCTGTGGACAAAACAACCAAATTCAGAGCCACCATCGCCCAAAGACAAGCATATTCTAGTCTCAGAAAATTTCCCAATACTCTGAACTCTCTCTGGAGAAGCAGTTGTAATGACTGGGAGCAATCTGATTTCATACCAAAAATTTCCACTTGCTCAAGACAATGTGAACTTCATTAGCCATTCCAATAGCATGAGAGGGCACCCAAATTATGGTTTTCACCACAATTAGCTTATTGCATAGCCATAACATATTTTAGTTGCTGCACATTATATTGGAATAGGAATATTTTTTCCCATTCAGAAATACTATAAAAACTACTTTTCATAGAATTCTTAACACAAAATTCTTAACACACAGTTATCAGCATAACCAAGGGCATGCACATGGATATAAAGGGTGCCTTTGAAAAATATTAGATATAAAACTTTATATAAACCATTAATAACCTTTATATGTATTGCAACTCTAGGTTGAATGCACACTGGATATGGATCACCCTAGAAATACTGATTGTCTAAATAACCAACTGGTTCTTAATTAATCTGCCGTATTAATAATATCCACACAAAGAGTCAACCTTTAAATGTTTATTCATGGACAGTAAGTAAGCATGTGGAATGACAAAGAAAGCTACATTTCATGGTTTATACTCATATATCTTCAGGCCTGAAAAGAAAGTATCCTAAACCAGGCAGGGTAAGGCTTGTCTACAGTACTAGTGACTCTGGAGGGGAGCGAGGAGGATCCCATGAGTTCAGGAATTCAAGGCAGCTTGGTGTGTTCCCATTTCACAAAGAAAACAACCAAACCAAACCCAAAAACAAAAAAATTCAACTGTTTGAATGTGTTTTATTAAATAGTAGAATTTATAAACCACTTTTGATCGGCAATAGATGCTAAACTGAATAGCTGTGACCATTCTGATTCCTTTTTAAGGATCAAAATGAGATTTTCATATACCAGCTATATCCTCATTTATTAATTTTAATAAAATGAATTCAATTAATTAGCACAGTATAACAATGACAAAAAAAAGATGTGGATAGAAAGAAGTGAAAACCCTAGTGACTTAAAAATTCCATTAGGAAAGTTAATAGCAATACATGGTACAAATATTGAGTAGATTTTTATGTACTAAACTTTTGTGCAGTATATTCTATTTAATCCTCACAATACCTATGAGACAGATGTATTAGTGTCTTTGTTTTATCATAGGATGAGCGATATTTGTCTATGCTCTCAGAGCTGGTAAGGAGTAGACTTGGGCTTCAATTCCTATTAATATGACAGATTATGAGCTCTTCTTAATTTTGCTACTTAACTTATTTTAGAATTAGAAAATAGTTGTCTTTATTAGGTACCACAAGGGAGCAACAGAGAAACAAGGGACAGTGGGTATATCTGGAAGTAAGACCTTACAGGTCATCATCTTCCACCATTGAATCATTCTACTCGGATCACCCAGCTTTGGTTCTCCCAGTCCCAGCTCTCCCAGCCATTAAAAAGCTCACAGTCAACCAGCTTTGAGTGATTTCTGTTCACAGAAGCAATTATGTACTCGTTTATAGGTTTATATCTTGTCCCTTCAAAATCACTACAATCAATAATGTCTGAAACTCAATAAATGTGTGTTCTTCTGATCTCAGTGGATATTAGTATGGGCCTTTAGGTAACTTTTAGCTTCTCCTTCAAGTGTTTTTATTTGGTTTGATATTTTATACATTCATCTGTTCATTACAACAAGCTTTCCATATTCCCTGCAATTCATTCTCCACCACTGCATAATATTCCCACTCCTCCATTAATTTAGGGCAGAAATATCTAAGTACTTAGGAAATAAAGCCAACTTCAGTCTCACAATACTGCCAACACCTTTACCTGTTCCTTCTTCCAGTTACAACATGGAAGTTTTGCTCTTTGTCTATGGAAGATGTGTTTTTCCTTTTCTCTCATGTACATCACTCTCTCTTGGGAGAAGAGAAAAAGCAATCAAAGGAGATGAACATGAGGTCATTAGGGAAGAACTCATCCTCCTCCCTAGACCTCTTCCTTCCATGCTTCTACCCCTATAACCACCTCCACTTCCAGCCCACAGCTGCTGCCCACAGCAGACACCATTCAAACAGATTTCTTTTATTCTGTTGCTTTCTTACTAGAAATAGGACATAACAAGGCAATACTGACACAAAAGGTCACTCTAAACTTTTTTTTTTTACATCTATTCACAGAAAATGAGTGTTTTTAACCCTTTTGACTTTTTGGGATGTCTCTGGAAATAATTTAAGTTTAAAAACTTCCAGTAGAAATTTTTGAGTCAACATTTCACTTCATTGCTGTCTTCCATGGCATGGTCTCTTCCATTGCTTTAGAATTTTCATTCTGCTCAAGGATTTCATCTCTAATTGTCCCTCTCACATCCTTCCAAGCTTCTTTTCCCCTCTTTGACCTCTATTTCTCAGATGATCTTAATTCTACTGTTCCAGAACAATCTCTGCCTACTTGCCTACCTCATTCCTACCTGTGGCTCTAAATGCCATCTCTGTACCATTGACTTCATTTGGCAGGACCAGGTGAAAAGTGCATAACCCTTCAGGAACTGTAGGAATCAACTATGTAGGTATTCATTAAGTATCTGTATGGAACTTGTAATTGTACAATTTTAAATTACATGAAATAAAATGAATGAACATTCCTCTCATAAAAATTGACCGCAATTAGTTTTGTTTTGTTTTGTTTTTTTATACTGATACTGGGGATTGACTCTAGGTCCATGCATATACCAGATAAACACTGTCACAATGAGGTACATTCCCACCCTTTTTAAATTTTATTTTTAGGCAAAATCTTATTGACTTTCCCAGGCTGTCCTTGAATTGGTAATGTTCCTGCCTCAACCTCCCAAGGAATCAGGATTGCAGGCATCAGCCATCACACTCAGCAGTCTCATTTCTTTAAAAGTGATGAAAAAACTTTGCTTTATTACTATAAATGGTATAATCTATTTGAACCTTGTAATTAAAGCATACAATGTGTATTAAAATTGAAGCATTTTAAATAGCTTTTAAGTTTATGATTTTGCAAGATGCTATATTTACATTTAACAAAATGTTATTTTACTATGTGAAGATCACCTTGAAACCAATCTTGATGTTCTATTGATGACATATTATGAGCTTGCCTAAAATATAGCCAATATCCATCCACATGACCAAAATTTTGGTGTCAAACTGAACCCACTAAAGGATATTGGACTGAGAGAGCAGTGTGGGAAATCCTTGTCTCACAAACAACATCTTTGATAATATTGAAGTCTGACTATCAGCAACAAGGTGTAAATTCTGAACTTTTGATCACAGGTTTACCTGTTATGCTTTTTACAAACTGAAGGTTCCTGGCAATCTTTCATTGGTGCCACTTTTTCTAACAGTATGTTCCCCCTTCATGTCTCTGCCACATTTTTGTAATTCTCACAATATTTCAAACTTATTTTCTATGCTATCTACATAGTGATCTATGATTAGGGATATTTGATGTTGTAATGGTTTTAGAGCACCAGGAACTGTGCTCATAATGAGATGGCAAGATAAACAGATAAATATTGTGTGTGTTCTGACTGGTCCACGAATGGCCATTCCTCCTTCCATATCTATCTCTTTAGGCCTCCTTATTCTTGAGCAACAATACTATTAAAATCTGGCCAATTAACAACCATACACTGACCTCAAAATGTTCAAGTAAAAAGAAGAATTATACATTCCTCACTTTATATCAAAAGCTAAAAATGGTTGTTTGGAAAGGAAAGCATTAGTCAAGTTGTGAATACCAAGAGGTTCTTAAAGGAAATTAAAAGTACTATTCCAGTGAACATTTATTATATATGATAATAAAACAAATAGCCTTATTTCTGATAAAGAGAACCTTTTAGTGGTCTAGACAGATGATCAAACAAGTCATAACATTCCACTAAGCTAAATCTAATCCAGAGGAAGGCCTTAGCTGTTATCAATTAAGATTGAGAAAGGTGAAAAAGCTACAAAAGAAGAATTTGAAGCTAACAGAGGTTGATTCATAGGGTTTCCAAAAAGAAGGTTTCAGACCACTGAAATGCAAGGTGAAGCTGCAGGTGCTGATGGAGGAGCTGTAGTCAGTTATTCAGAAGACCCTGCTAAGATAACTCATGGAAGTGGCCACATAAAACAGATTTTCAATGTAAATAAAACAGACTTATATTAGAAGAAGATGTCATCTAGCACTTTCATATCTAAAGAGAAGTCAATGTGTGGCTTTGTAACTGTCAAGAGACAAACTGACTCTCTTGTTAAAGACTAATGCAGCCAGGCACAGTGGCACACATCTGTAATCACAGCTACCCACAACACTGAAGCATAATGACAAAGCAGAGGCCAGCCTGGGTGACTTAGACTATCTCAAAATAAAATAAAAAGGGCTAGGGATGTATAGTGGTAAAGTGTAGTGGTAAAGCTCCCCTGAGCAATCCCCACACCTCAAAACAAAAAACAAAAGAAGGAAAAAAAAAAAAGGATTAATGCAGTTGATGATTTTTTGCAAAGTCAATGCTCATTTGCCATTTCAAAAATTCTAGAACCCCTTAAAAGTTGTATTAAATCTATGTTAGTGATTTACAAATGGAACAAAGCCTGGATGACAGTACATCTGTTTACAACATGGTTCACTGAATATTTTAAGTCCACCGTCGAGAATTATTGCTTAGAAGAAAAAGATTCCTTTCAAAATATTGGTG
>CM053406.1:35064887-35090418 GCA_028644305.1 Xerus rutilus
AAAAAAAAAAAAAAAAAAAAATTGGTGCTTGCTCACACAGTCAAGCAAGACTCACATGAAGATGTTACAATGAGATTAATGTTATATTTCTGTCTGCTAACAAAATATCCAATTTGCAGCCCATTGATCAAAGAGTGATTTCAACTTTAAATTTTTATTATTTAAGAAACACATTTCATAAGGCTATACTTAGCATGGACAGAGAAATAATTATTTCTCTGCTGGATCTGGACGAAATAATTGAGAAACTTCTGCAAAGGATGCACTATTCTAGATGCCATTAAGAACATTTGTGATTCATGAAAGAGGTAACAATATCAACATTTATAGGAATTTGTAAAATGTTGACTCCAACCCTTATGGATGACTTTGAAGGATTCAGCACTCCAAGGGAGAAATAACTACAGACTTGGGAATAACAGCAGAGACTAGAATTACAAGTGGAGCCTGAAGATGTGAATAAATTGTTGTAATTTTAAGTAAAAAACTTTTAACAGGTGAAGAATTGCTTCTTACAAATGAGTAAGGGAAAAAGTCTCTTGAGAGGAAATCTACCTCTGGTGATGAAGCCTTGAACATTGTTGAAATGACTACAAAGGATTTAGAATGTGACAAACTTATTTGATAAAGCAGAGGCAGATTTTGTGAAGACTGACTTCAATTCTGAAAGAAGTTCCATGACTAAAATTCTATGCAACAACACTGAATGCTACAGGGACATCATTTGTGAAAGGAGCAGTCAATCCACACCACAAACTTCATTGTTACCTCATTTTAAGAAGCTGCCTCAGCCACCAAACCTTCAGCAATCACACTCATAAGTCAGCAGCGGTCAACATCCAGCCAAAATCCTCTACCAGTTAAATGGCTATGACATGGCAGGGCACGGTGGTACATGCCTATAATCCCAGCGGCTGGCTTGGGAAGCTGAGGCAGGAGAATCACAAGTTCAAAGCAAGCCTCAGAAAAAGCGAGGCACTAAGCAACTCAGTGAGACCCTGTATCTAAATAAAGTACAAAATAGGGCTGAGGATGTGGCTCAGTGGTTGAATGCCCCTGAGTTCAATCCCTGGTACCCCAAATGAAAAACAAAAATGGCTATAACTCACTGAAGGCTCATGTGATCATAACAATCCAGTAATAAAGTACTTTAAAGAATGCACACAACTTTCTGACATAATATTGTTGCACACTTAATACTTACTACAGATTCGAGATTTGTGTAACCATAATTTTTATATGCATAGGGAAACCAAAAACTTCATGTGACAAGCTTTTTGCTTTACTGCATGCAGTGTTCTACAATAACAAGCATTCTTATGAACCTACAGTATCTCTGAGCTGTGAGTATAGTTAGAATTGTTGTGGTTCAGCTTCTGAATCAACAACAGGAGACACACAAAAAGATCAAACTTTTGGGAGGATTATGGGCCCACAGGAGTTCAGAAGAAAGTGAGCTACTATCAATGTCAGTCAACACCTCAGTCTCCACACCAAACCCTATGGCAGCATTGAAAATATCAATTAGGCATGGAGAGTCCTTTCCACAATTATACTCATCTTCAAAACTTAATGATACCTCCTAATTTTATAAAAAGATGGACTCCCCAAGTGTTTTTAAGTTGGTGTTTAATTCTTTTCATAAGTTTAAATAGCAAAGGATGTAAGTTGTAGCATACTAAAAATATTATTATTTTAGAAAAAAGTTATTTCATTCTTTTAATGAATCCAGAGTTATCTCAGTTCTAGAGAAAACTATATGAACAAGAACAGGTGGAAATTTTACTTTAGTCCTATTTTTTTAATCTCATATTTTCATTTCCACTGAACTTTATCCTAATATAATAAATTTTATGTTTAAATCTTTTCATGGTCCATATTTTTCTTTGCAAGAAAGTTGTACCTAACATGAGTTTTAACAATTCCCATGATCACACAACTCTGACGAGGCAAAACATTTCTTCTAGGTTGAACTATAGTTATTATTAGAACACAATTATCAAAGAACACATTTAAAACTGAAAAATTGTTAGAGATTTCAATTACTAGAAATTAATCTCTTAATGATATAGATGAAACAGACTTTTTCTAACTTATTTCACATGTTCTTATTGACATGTTACTTATTGACTACTACTTATTGTTTTTCATTGCTATTAACTATGGAAACTCTTTGTTCACATAAATAAATAGATGGAAATGGAAGATACTCCTTCCATTATAGCACTGTAACACAAGTCTTTGAACTGCTTCTCAGTTATGCCCAAAGTCAGTGATCTTTCATTAAAAGCTATTTTGATCATATATTGGCTCACAACTCAATTAGATCCCTCTGCAGTTTTGCTTAGAGAGTTGTAAACCATCTGACTTGAAAATGGATTTGTTACCCAGTCATCAGAGCCATTCCATTTGTCAATGATACAACCAATCAATTCCTTTCCATCTCCCTCTGTATCCTCAAAGCTATCACAGTCTATATTACAGTAGAAAATTTTCATGTAACCCCAGGGATATACATACACAAGTTTAAAATCTACTACACAAAACCACAACTGTTATTTCGTATTGTGTTCACATGTATTTAGTTTCCTAAAATTATCCTAGTAATTTAAAAGAGCATATAGTAGATTTGAATTAAATAACACCTTTAAATGAAAAACCTCTCCCAAGGATCTTCCAATTAGCCACAAATAAACATACATACAACCATACTTATGTTTCAAGTATCTATAGCAGTTAATTCAGTTTTAATACAAACTATATGCAAAGACCTTCCAAATAATGCCATGATTTATTTTCTCAACCAAGACTGTATCATCCAAACAAGAAAAGGCATTATTAGTACTGCCCTTCAGTCCATTCATTTATAATTTTCAAAAAGCAAGTAGACTGATTTCCTTAGTTAGGTTCTGGGTTCTAAGAAAAGAAAATTGGCCTAAACAAAAACAACTCTCCTGACTACAAACATCAACACATCCTAAAGTGTTATGAGGCAT
The DNA here is from genome assembly GCA_028644305.1 of Xerus rutilus. Taxonomy (NCBI): domain Eukaryota; kingdom Metazoa; phylum Chordata; class Mammalia; order Rodentia; family Sciuridae; genus Xerus; species Xerus rutilus. Next base: position 35,067,884 of record CM053406.1, read on the forward strand.
TCTTAAGAAGCAGCTGAGCGCTAGAAGCACTTGCTGAGCAGCTTTACAGCTTTAGGAGTCTGAAGCTGAGGCTCTTCTTGTTCTTGCTAAATCCCTGGATCTGGACACACTGATACACTCACTACCAGCAAAATCTGAGTGTACCAATGAGCTGCTATCTGCATCTTATGTTCAACAACAGCCTCCTCCCACACTCCAGAAAAACAATAACTCAGTGCCAATTTTTATTTGTGAAACATAGTTCCTTATGATGGTTTATCTTTGGTTTGTTTTTAACACATATTTGGCATAGGACTAAATTGAGAAATTTTAATTATTAAAAATGAAAAAGGAAGAAACTAAGATATTAAAACATACGTAGTCTTTCCTGGTCACTAAAATCATAGGAAAAAAGTTTACATTTTTAATTTATGGGTTAATATCTAAGCATTTTTCTATTTTTCCTGTAAGAAGTAAATCAAGGCTGATTGTTCATCTTCAATCAATAACTTTACCCACTATACTAAATGTAATGATTCTTTTTTTTTTTTTAAATTTAAAATCACCTTAACATGTGACACAATGCATTCACCATTCTTACATACTGGGGTAGACAGAATTCTAGGATACTCCTTTGCCACCCACACCTTTGTATAATCATCTCTACCTTTGGTATGAGAGACACCTGTGAATATGGAGCGCCAGCCCTCTCATGAGTTGGTTACATGATACAGCTGGTTCATTGTGGACCATCTGTAATCACAAAAGGGTAAGAAAAAAAGAGGAGATTGATTCAATGTGAGGAAAACTGTCAGTAGCTATGAAGATGGAGGGAGTCACAAGGAATACAGGTTGTTTCAAAAAGCTGAACTAATAGCCCCAACAAATAGGCAAAAAGAAAATGAAAACCTTGGCCCTACAATTGCAAGGAATTGAACTGTCACAGTCACAGGAGCTTAGAAGAGGACCCTGAGTTCCACATGATAGTACATCTAAAAGATGCCTTGATTTAGCCTTGGGAGGCCCTGAGCAAAGAAAACACCCTCTATCAGACAAGACTTCTTACCTGCAGAACAGATGGTATAAGATACCAAGTTTGTAGTAACCTGCCATGTATAAACATAAAATATATGTGCATCCCATAACCTGATCATTAGACAAATTCCAACACCTTCAAAATGTTTGAAATGCCACTATCCTTCTAACCTGTCTGATTTAGTCAGAGTTCTTATGAGAACAGGACAAATAAATGTCTACAGAATTCTAAGTGGGGATTTATTAGGTTGGCTTACATGATCTGAGGCTGGATAGTCCCACTGTGGCCATCCATCGGTAGGAGACCTGGAGAAACCAGTAGCTGCTCAGTCCATGAAACTGGAGCCTCAGAATAAGACATACAAATAACACAGGCCCGGTGCAAGTCCGAAAGCCTGGAATCTCCCTCCGGAGAGTCAGTGGTGTGAGCCCGCATTCAAAGACTGAAGAATGTGGAGTCCCATGTCCTCAGATAAAGGCAGCAGCAAAAATACACCACTCAAGAAGAACCGAGGTTGCGTGTGCATGCAAGCTTCCCCTTCTTCCACTTTTCATACCACCTGGGCCTCCAGCCTATTGGAGAATGCTGCCCACAATTAAGGTGGGTTTTACTTTCTGGGTTTGCTGAACCGTATCCCTGTTGTCTCCAGAAACAGCCTCAAAGACACACCCAGAGGTGTTTTACCAATTTTCTAGGTGTCTCTCAATCTAGTCAAGTTGCAACCAAAATTAACCATCATGCTATGCAAAACAATATGTACATTGTCTATTATTTTCAGCTCTATACTGCTAACAACAACTCATTGAAAGGAAAATAATTGGTGGAGACCAAGAAGTGATGCTATAATACATTCGACAAACTAGGAAACTGGTAGTTCACCTCTCTATTGCTTATTCACTGAGATTTTGAGTCATGAGTGAACTGTGTCTTATACCATTTATTGGTATTGGCATTATCCATTTGAGTGAAGTTGCTCCTGATTTGTTTTTCAGCCAGGCTACTTAGTTTACACACCGACAATGTGAAACCTAAGCTAAAACGCCCTACAGCACTGATATTTTCAGTCTCAGTTGCACATGGGGATCACCTGGGAGCATTAAATCACTTAATGCCTACGTCTTTATGCCAAAGATAATTATCTTATCAGCTTGCAGTGGGTCTAAGCATCTTTTTAAAAAAATCTCTCCAGGTAATTCTAACACAGAGCTGAAGTTGACAGCCATCAATCCAAAATTAGCTCTTATCTTTGGAAAGGATTACAGGGATTATTAACTGTAATGTAAGCAAAAGGAACAGGAAACACAATTGATTTGGAGGCCTTGCTTTATGCCCAAGATTCCTACCTGGGCAGGGAGGGCCAAAGAGAAATAGCTGACAAGATTACCTGAACGTTTTACAGCTGTGTAGATACAAATATTGCTGTGGACCTTTCTACACTAGGATTCTCATTTTAAAAGATTTACACTATTGATTTATTTAATGTTTCCTATATAGTCCATTTAAAATAAATGTCTCTATTTCCTAAAAGCATTGTTTTTGTAAATCTCTTTCAATTTAGCTTTTTATATGTACACACACACATACTTTTTTGAGATGAGTCTTAGGATGTTTCCCAGGTTGAACTCAAACTCCTAGCTAGGCTCAAGTGATCCTCCCACCTCAGCCTCCTGAGTAGCTGGAACTACAAGTGCCTGCCATTATGCTTGCGACCTTAAAACGTTACTCTTGTTTTAGACTTCAGCTTGATTATTCTCAACTTGTTTTGTCTTTTCCCCTTATTTTTCTGTGGCCTATGTAAAGTTTTCCCTTATTTTTTCCTTAGCTTGTGATAAACTTAGCTAGTTTCTTGATTGTTTACATGTTAGTGGGGATATCTTTATTAAAGAAAAAGTTAAATTTATAAAACTGAAAGTAAATGTCCATGTACAACTCCAATCCCAAAGGTAAAAACAGACACTTAGACTCTGGCCCATCACACTTAACTTTTTCAGTCCTTGCCTATCGTATTTCTTTTCTGCCTCTAGGCATTCTTAGATGCTCTTCTTTCAGTGTGGAACAATTTTTTTCTTGGTAAATTCTTCCTTAGCGTGCTGGTTTCAGAGAAAATGCTAGATTTTCCAGAAATGTCTTCCCAGATGTCTAGAGTGGGGTTTCCCACCTATGTGCAAATCTTGCAAGCTCAATTAAAAACAAACATTCTATAATATAACACAGTACATTTTTATTAACTGTTTAATGTTTTCCTTTGTAACAGTGTTGTGTGCATAGTGCAAAAAGGCCTCATCAAACACTCAATGGATGAAGGAATGCTAATAGTATGACATGTATCTGTGAAAGTTTTCAGACTTTGGTTATATTTACACATGGGATTATACCATATATATTGTGCTTATTTTTTCACTCAATAGTATGATATGCTTCTTTCCACATCGCAACATGTGGACCTGTCTCATTCTTTAACATTATAGTATTTCATTTTTTAGATTTGGACTTTACTGCATTAAACAATTATCTTGATAGAATTATTTACCAGAAGAATTCATGCTACAATCACCATCCCTGTACATACATATTTTTCATCCATATATTTACTTATTCAGAGTCGTTGAGGAAGGACCACTGCCCTGAAAGATTTTCAATTTTATTTTATTTTATTTTATTTGTAGTACTAGGGATTGAGCCTGTAAATGGTACCAATGTGCCACATTCCCAGCCCTTTATATACTTCATTTTGAAACAGGATCTCTCTAAATTGCCCAAACTGACTTTAAACTTACCATCCTGGCTGCTTCAGCCTCCAGTCACTGGGATGATAGACATGTGCCACTATGCCTTGTAAATGATTATAATTTCAACTGTGACATATTTTACCAGATTTTTCTCCAGAAATTTAGTTTTCCAATTTATACCTCCATTATTAGTATTTTATTTTGTTCTTTTTATTTTGCTTACCAAATAATAATTCTTATATTTTATTGTAAAAATCCATCTATATTTATCTTAATCAATATATGTATCAACTGCTATAAATAATTTGCTAAAGACCAAAAGCATTCATATCACAAAACTGTGGTAATTGAGTAATGCAAAATAGTTCCCTAGGTTGAAGTTTTAAATCTTAACTCATATATCTAATTGATGGAAGATAAATCTATACTACCAGCTTTTCTGAGGAATTACACAGCTTAACCTTAACCTATCACAGCAAAAAACCTCACAGGATCTAATATCAGCTTCTGTATATAAGAGGTAAGCAGTTTCATGAAAAAAATATAAACATGTAGAAATGAAGAAGATAGGCCCAATATCATTTTTTCTTCTTGATATTACAGAATAAATCAATGTTACATTTCAGAATCACAATAAGGTGTATTTATAGCTATCTGAAGTTATAAAGAGTATATACCACATCACACAATTTCCAAAGTTTTAAATATCCCCAGAAGTACAATCACTACTAGAAAAAGTAGGAACTAAAGAATTCATAAGAATAACAACAACAGTAACAGTAATAACACAACCTGCACCTGCATTAACACAGTAAGAAATGGAAAATCTCTGATAAACTACTAATTCCCCCTTATTTCTTCCTATTAGCAAATTTACAAAACTAAATACAACAGAAACAATTGTTGCATAACATTTCCAGAATTTAATTTAAGACTATCCTGACACTTACATACTATGGTTAGAAAACATAACCTCATCTATTTGCCCTAACTTGCTTGAGGATAGGAATTACCAAATGATATTTAGGTTGAAGTCAAGGCAATGAATATTTAATAATAAGACAAGAGGTGGATAATAGTGGGGAAATGGGAAGTATTAGGAAATATTCTGTAGTCTAGACATCACTCACTCTAAGATTTTAAGACAGGTGATGTGGGAAAACATCAACAGATATAATAATCCTTATTATATGAAATGTGGTCACAGACAAAAGTAGTCAGGGTCCTGCTCTCTCACTGTCATGAACACATATCCACAGACAGAGAATTACATGACTGGAAGGACCTTGCATCCTGTTGGGTTTGAGATCGATAATAATCCCTCATCAGAGTTCTATCTATCTCTGCTGACCCAAGGCCATCTGACTGAGTCATGTCCCCTAGTGACAGGAGTCCACTGCTCACCAGGCAGCTAGTTCCTTCCAGCCATGGCCACAAGAATGTCAGAGAGCCCTTTCGGCTCCTTGCTGGACATCTCAATAAGAAAATACCACAAGCATTTCCAAAATCAATCTATCCAAATTCAAAGTCATTTTATTTCTTGCTGCAAAATTGCTTCTTTTCCTAAAATGTCCCTGTCATAGTTAATAGATCTTCAACTTAGTCAAGCTACATTTTCTGGCATTATCTTTCATCTACTCTCTTCCTCATTCCCACAGCCTGGCACATAATGAGTACTGAATAAACAACCTGTAAAGGAAAATAAGAGAGAAAAGGAAAGAACAGAGGGAAGCAGAGATAGAAGGGACCAAGGAGGAGAGAGGAGAGGACGGGATGGAGCGGATTTCTTTCAATTGTGTAACTAAGTTGAGGCCCAAGTTCATTTTTTCTTATGCATTTTGATAAAGCTAACCCTTGGTCAGGCATTTCTATTTTTAAAATTAGATTACTAGAATAGTCATCTGAAGATCCTGCCTCCTCACCATTATTCCTTGTCTCTTGAAAGTATTGCTATCAAACTTACCTTCTTGATACAGTATCTTTTTTTTCCCAGTTATGGTTAATTCTTCTTGAAAAATAAATTTAGTGGATTCTAGTATTCATAATGATATTCAAACTTTTTAATTTAGGCTCTTAAAATTCTGTTATTGATATATTTCTAGATTTCTGTCTTCTGAGCTCCAAACTCAGTAACCAAATCTTTTCCCTATTTCCACATGCACTAAGGTCACAGAGAGGTACAAGTAAAATGGAACAGGTACCCTTGTCACCTTTCTTTATACTGAGTTTCCAAGCTAAAAAATAATAATCTATGTCTCTTCTAAATCTTTTTTTTTTTATTTTTTAGTTGTTGATGGACACAATGTCTTTATTTTATTGGTTTGTATGTGGTGCTGAGGATCGAACCCAGGGCCTCACGCATGCGAGGCAAGCGCTCTACCGCTGAGCTACAATCCCAGCCTCGTCTCTTCTAAATCTTATGCATTTAAATCCCCCTTAACGCCCAACTTAAAAGTCACCTTTTCCATATATCCTTATTTGACATTTTCTAAATTAAGAAATACCCCTCTCTGTGTGTCTACAGAATTTTCTTTCTATCATACTACTCATTTTAATCTGAAAATGATAAATACAATATTAACACAAGCATGTATTTTTACATCTCTAGGGTATTGGCTTCTGAAGGTTGACTGAGGTCTGCCCATCTACGTTTTTGAATGTCCTGTACCCAAATCAAAGCCAACAATTTATAAATGTCAGTCTGCTTTATGGACAGTAACCTGGATATTTTTTCTAAAACAAAAAATATTATAGAACACTAATGTCTTTGCTAGATATAACCTAAATAAAAACACAATATTAACAGCTTATAAAATGGTTATATAATTTTAACTTGACCTTGAATATAATATTGCAGAGTATTTTAAATCATCACTCCCAAATCACTTTGATACTGACCAACTTCAATAAATACTCTGTGATTCATATTGATCTGGATTCCCCAAGACTCTCCTTCCTTCCTTCTGCTCATTCTACCTATCTCCATCTCCTTCCCATTCTCGTCTCTGGAAAATCATGACATTTTAACCTCTATATTTAGTTCACTGCTCTCAATATTCAGTGCTCTCTTATCAATAAATCAAATGTAGATAACAATTCACACTCCTGTGACTTTACTTGTCTTACCATTGAAGAGGCATGGATCAACTGCAGTAAAGGACGTGCATGAGAGCTAACTGCACAGGCCATGCTGCAGAGTGGCTTTCTCTCCCTTCCTTGCTCATGATGACAATAAACTTGGCCTCCATATGTGATGGACCTCAAGTGACCCTAATAAGAGAGGGCCTATAGGAAGGTCTGCATCTACCAAGGATCTATGCTCATCAAGAAGTCGGGGGTGGGGGATCTGGGGTTGTGGCTCAGTGATAGAGCACTTGCCTTGCATGCGTGAGGCACTGGGTTCGATCCTCAGCACCACATACAAAATACATAAATAAATAAAATAACAGTTTAAAAAATATTAAAAAAAAAGAAGAAGTCGTCAGGAGGCATGCAGATGTGCAAGAGTCCTCCGGAAAATATTTTGTTTTTCAAGGTAGAATGGTTCTCTAAATAATAAGAACTATTCTGGTCTAGATACAATGCCCACTATTAGAAAGCACCATTCCTTTAGCACTGGGTAAATTAAAACATTTGCATACACATTATCAGATTCATAGGGTAAAATGTTTTTCATCTTTAAAGACAGAATCCTCTTTACATAGCATGTACAACTTGTACAAAAAGAAATATGAGAAGAAGCAGACACACACACACACACACACACACACAGATAACTGAAAAACAGAACGTTCTCTCTCTCTGTTCTTCTTGAATCTCGGCTCAGCATTGTGAAAGTCAGTTAAGGGATCAGAATTTCTACAGAAAATTGGTATCCATGAAGTATCATTTAAATAATTAAACAGATCTGACATTACCATTCAAAAGCATTTGCTCCTCAAAGATAAGACAATCATTTTAGTATTCAAATCGCGTCTGGAAGTTAACTCCACTGCCCAAACGTCAGAATGCCTTCTATTTTGTAATTCTAACATTGCATTACTCTTGGGCATTAGTGACATGGTATAAACTGCTGGCATTTACAGAGTACTTAGCAGTGAAACCAGTAAATCAAGACGACATTTCAGCCACGCTTAGGTTTTAAACCTCTACCTTGCTAACCCTGTGTCCTAGCCATTAGTAATGTATAATTGAAATCTTAATTCTCACTGACTTCGGCAGAGTTAAGCCACTTCAGGAAACAATAATGCTATCTGACATGCATGACCTTTTTGATTAAAATAACTTGTCACTTCACAAAATGTCCCTTCCATATCTCATTAGCAGCTTCAGAGACTCCAGTCTTCAAAAAGGACATTTATTTCAGGAGATGCCAAGAAAGTCCTCTTTACTCTTGGAGGTGTTACTAGAACAATAAAGTATTTATCTGAATGTCATTATTAATAAGAACTTTGGCTTCTATAATGAAACATACTGGAAACTTAACAGCAATTATAAAAGCAAACTCAAGGTTACAAAAAGTCTATATGAAGATCAAATTCAAATATATTACCAATTTATTAAGAGCTCTCTAGCTAGGCAAATGTTCAAAAATTAATTAGACTAATCACTGTCTAATACCTGCATCATAATGTTGACTAACTACCCATTCTGTAGATATTTGTAGGAGATAATTGGATGATATTTAAGTCCACAGAGAGAAAAAGTGAGAGAGAAAACAATAACAGATACAAACAAGACCTATTTTCTCTGCTCAGGTTTCATGGTCTTGTTCTCATTTCCTATTTAAACCAGAGTGGAGCTCAGAATGGTTTTAAGTAGAGGCAGAGAACTGAAACCTCATTCTGTACAGCACCTCTTTGAATTAACTGAGCTTTCTGAAAGACATGGGGCAATTAGAACTCAAACTGACCCGCAGTACAGATGGAGAACAAAGCGATGTGATGCAATGGGATGCTACATTTTAACTGTATTTGTATGGTCCTAGTCCATTGCTGACTTTCTTAAATGGAAACCAAGGAAATGGCCAGAGGGATAATTCTCTCCAGTGCTGGATGTCATAAACACAGGATTTGGGCCCTGGCATTATTAGTGTCTAAGAGAAGTGAAAATTTTCAAATAGCTCTGAATACCAATGAAGCCCATGATGTCCTGCGGATCAGCCCTGTGGCATGCAAGACAAATAGGACAAACGTATGGGATGTCTGCACACACACACACACACACACACACACACATACACACACACATACACGTGCGTGCATGCGCACACATTCACACAACCTACACCCCAGCTGCCCTGAGTGATCAGAGCACAATCATTTAATAACAAGTGCCATCAATTTGCTAGCACCTAAAAAACAAAATATAAAGTGATTGTTTTCTAATTATAAAGAATTGATATTAAATATTTTTTAAAATTATATAAACATTTGAAAGTAAGGTGATGCCCAGATCAAATCAGACTTGATTTCTAATATGAAAGAACTTCTTATGTTTAAATATTAGCAAACAGTAGCAAACATGCTTGCTCAGAATTTAGGTTTGAAAGTAATTACATTTGTTTCATTTGAGTTATCTCCTTCAGAAAGGGCAGGGTTCAGATCTTATGGAAAACTTTGCTTCAAACCTATAGGATAAAGTCCTAATCAGTTGTACACAAACAATTTTTTTTTTCACATAAAATGCCATTTTTGATCCAGAAGATAGTCTGTCCATAACTGTTTAACCATGAAGCTAACTGGCCTGATAAATATTGAAACTTTGAATTTATTGACCATATACTCTGCCCTGTAGAAGCAAGTCAACCAATTGGAAAAAAGCTTCAATAACACATATGTGGATGTCTAAAATCTGTTTGTGTGTCTACTCACCCATGCATAAACATATGCATATAATTATGAACCTTAGAAATTAAAAACAGAACAAAACAAAAAACACTCAGTGCTACTTTTCTGTTTTCTTTTTAATTAAGTTGTTCAGTAAGGAATTCATTTTCTGGGACACTATGATAAAGAGCAGCTGCATATTTGACACTACATGTCACACAGGTGGTTACAAGGAGTACTCATTATTTTGACGTATGAATTGACATTGATATTGCATTAATAATGGTTAGCACACTATACTATATTTATATTCTGCCCTAAAGTAATAAGTTTCATTGCAGCTATAGTGTGACTTAAAACTGAATTCTTAAGCCTTTATGGGCTCATAATTCAAGAGCAGGAGTGGTACACACACTAAAAATAAGTTTAAGTTATACTTTTATTGCTTTTGAAAGACAAATTTTTTTGAGTCCAGCGGATCTCTGGTTCTCTTCACTGCATTGGTCTGTATATGACCTGAGAAAACCAAAAGTGTCTAATTGCAGCGAACAAGTAAATCCAAGATCTTATTTGGTAAGCATCTAATAAGAACAACCAAAAAAACTCCATAATTTCTAAAGTCAAACTATTAATTTAAAACTATACAAGATCGTTTGCCCATTTATTGATTAGGTTTTTTTTTTGGTGTTAAGTTTTTTGAGTTATTTATATATCCTAGAAATTAATGCTCTATCTGAGGTGCAGGTAGCAAAGATTTTCTCCCATTCTGTAGGCTCACTGGCACTTTACAGAAGAAAAAAATATGAATGGTCAAAAATATAATTAAAAAAATATTCAACATCTCTAGCAATTAGAGAAATGCAAATTAAAACTACATTGAGATTCTACCTCACTCCAGTCAGAATGGAAATTATCAAGACTACAAGTAACAACAGATGTTGGTGAGGATGTGGGGAAAATGGTACATTCATGCATTGCTGGTGCAATTGGCACAACCACTCTGGAAAGCAGTTGGAGTTCCTCAGAAAACTTGGAATGGAACCACCATTTGACCCAGTTATCTCACTCCTCAGTGTATACTCAAAGGACTTAAACTCAGCATACTGAAGTGACACAACCACATCAATGCTTATAGCAGCTCAATTCACAATAGCTAAGTTGTGGAACCAACCTAGGTGCCCTTGAACAGATGAAGGATAAAGAATATGTGTTGTATATACACAATGGAATATTACTCAGCCATAAATAAAATGAAATTATGGCATTTGCCAGTAAACGGATGGAACTGGAAACTATCATGCTAAGTGAAATAAGTTAGTCCCAAAAGATCAAAGGCTAAATGTTCTCTCTGATTTGTGGATACTAACCCAATACAAGGAGGTTGGGGAGAGGAATAATAGAAATTCACTGGACAAGACAAAGGGAAACAAAGGGAAGGCAAGGGAGGGGAATAGGAAAGACAGCAGAATGAATCAGACATAACTTTCCAGTGCTCATATATGAATAAATGATCAGTTGAACTCCACATCACATATGGGATCCTAATTAGAATAAGTTATATTCCATGTATGTATTATATGTTAAAATACATTCTACTGCCATGTGTATCTAAAAATAACAAAAAAATTTTAAGAAGAAATTTTAAAATTTATACTAGAAATCTAAGTAAAAGGAAGGGTGGTTTCCTGAAAGGCAAAACACACACACACATACATATTAGGTAAAAGCAGAATTTTAATGTTTTATCCTAATACACAAATTTTTGCATTTGCCCATTATGTTCATGTAGTGTGAGGTATTCCTCTTCAAGATGACACAAGCAGCACTCTTCAAAATTTCCCTACAGCATGTTCTAAATTTGTGAAATTTGGCACTTTGTTCAAATAAATTAAAATACAGATACACACTTTTATTCATGGGAGTTATGATAAAAGGAGGACAAATGAATCCAGTGTTTGACAGAGAAATATGAGTGATCCAATTATTTCCTATGCACAGATGTACATTCTGAATTAAGGAAAAATACTTGCACAACCCTGTCCTTCCTGCTCTGACTGCCCTAGGATGTCGAAAATGCAAACACAACCAGAATTATACAAGTAAGGGTCTCTGGTGCTCATTAAATTAACTGCTGGAGAAAGAGCTCTGGATGAGACACAGGTAATTAATTAGCAAGAAAATCAACCACACTTGTTAGTTAGCATATTTTTCCTAAATGAGATATATCTCACAATTTTACTACTGACTTAGCCTTCTTCTCAATAAAGAGAATCTTTTGATTAAAATGTAACCCTTGTATACTCAATCTCCATAACCCTGAAAGTTTTATTTCTTTTCAATTTTTAAAACACCAATAGAGAGCTGAGGGTATTGATTTAAAGTCAATATTAATTTATGTCAATTACATTTAAGAGTGGAATATTAATATCCCAAGTCCACAGATCTTTTAATTGCTCTAAACTAGAGAAAGCGAGACAAAAATGGTAAATAGAGGACAGTGAATATCACAATTGTCCTTACTACCCTCTTATGTGTTCCTCGAAATCCTTAGAAAAAGAAACATACTAGTTAAGGCAATAGAATGATGTGAGAGGACTCACAATGTTTTACACTTTAATTTTTAATTCATTCTTCTTATAAGAACATATTTGCCTCCAATGCAGCTGCATATCAAAATATATCAAAATAGTGTATCCTTGGTCATTTTCTAATATATAATATCTATGGCCAATTGCATGTGTTAACTTGGAGGATGTTTCTGGGAGAGATTTACATTCAAATGGGCAAACTCTCAGTGAAGTAGGTTGTCCTCCATAGGATGAGTGGGCCTTGTCCAGTCAGTTGAAGGCATGAAAAGAACAAAAAAAAACTGGCCACCCAGATCAAGAGAGAGTTCTCCAGCAGACACCCTTCTGATTGGAACCGAAATAATGGTTCTCCGGGTCTCCAGTCTGCTGACAGCCCTCATAATAAAATATTGTACATATATACAGTATTGGTTCTTGCTCATCTTGAAATCTAATCCCTCTTATGATGATATCAGGAAATGAGGCCTTTGGAGATAATGCAGTCATGAGGGTGAAGCCCTGATAAATGGGATTAGGGCCCTCATTAAGGGCTGTATAGAGTTCTTTTCTTTGGCCATGTGAAGACACAATAAGAAGAAACCAGACACCCAATCTGCTGGCACCCTGAATTTGGATTTCCCAGACTTCAGAACTGTGGGAAATAAGATTCTATAATGGCATTGTTTTATAGATTTTCAAACAATTGAAGGTATTTCTGTTTCTCTGCCGAACTCTAATACATGTTTATGTACACCAGTAAATTTTCTAATAGTTCTCTCTGCAAAATAATTTTTTAAAAAAATCTACACATTATAGTGCTTCAGAAAGTTCTCCATGTACCTCAAATATTTCTTACTTTGGGTATGATTCACTTGTGCAGTTTCTTAGCCAACTGAAACAATCCTGTAGTTTTTATCATATTCAGGTGAAAAAACAGGAAACATAAATTGTGTAATGGATTCCCTGAGCATTTCTACTCTCTTGAAAAGTGTATGGGTTCTTCAAATTCCAGTTTATTCACCGTATGTTACATCGTACTGGTATGGGTTATTTTATTTTAGCTGCATAAACTTATAGAAAGACTAAGGAGTAGTTCAATGCATTCCCTATTACTAGAAATGAGGTGATGGCAAGACAGGTTAATAACTTGATTCTCTCCTTTTTCAAAAGTTTTCCTTTGCCTTTCTCTTAATAACCAAATATACATCAAAATGAGGAAATAAATGGATTCAGGCCCAGAAAATTAATTAGTTAATGATGGGTAACTCTGTAGAGGTCAAGCACGCTAACACATCATTATTTAAGCAGAACAAGTGCTTTATCTTCTCTTACCTTCTACAGTGCACACTTTCTGTGGAGCAAGACAAAATGTTAGAAAGAGAGGCACAGTTTTATCCAAGTTACACCCGAATTTTGTTAGGATTTGTAAGATGTCTGCCATAGCATCAATTCCCTTTGAGGGTCCCCACCAACACACTCAGTCACAGTGACATGGTCTTACAACTGTGATAACTGACCTTCTCCTAATTTAATATAATATTCTTTTTTGGGTACCTAGAAATTGAACTCAGGGGTACTCAACCACTGAGCCACATCCCCAGCCCTATTTTGTATTTTATTTAGAGACAGGGTCTCATTGAGTTGCTTAGGGACTCGCTAAGTTGCTGAGGCTGGCTTTGAACTCGTTATCCTCCTACATCAGCCTCCCATGCTGCTGGTATTTCAGGTGTGCACCACCACACCCAGCAAGAATTTATTCTTTTTTTAAAAAATATTTTTTAGTTGTAGAGGGACACAATACCTTTATTTTATTTATTTTTATGTGGTGCTGAGGATCAAACCCAGTACGTTGTATGTGCTAAGCAAGCACTCTACCACTGAGCTACATCCTCAGTCCCAAGAATTTATTCTTAAAAGCACAATTCTGGCCAGTCTTTTGACCACACAAGGAAAGAAATTCTGAAACACATGTACCACCACAGGAGGCTTACAGTTTGACACTGGGATTTTTCCTTTTGTTGTTCACAGAATCTGATGCTCATACGTACAGACACTATAGCTTCTGTTGAAAACATTATGTCCTCTATCAAAATCACGAAAAGAGGATGCTCAGACAAAGCATGCTAATTTTTTTAAAGAACACAGTCCTTTCTCCTTGAACATGCATAGTTTTAATACAAAGGGGGTGGGGAAAAAAAACAGCAGGAACCATTAAAGCCTGCTGCTATCCTTACTTCAAAGTTTCATCAAAAAAAGACCTTATTTCTTGACTTTTTCTCATCTTTAAGGGAACATGTCCTTCCTAGAAGCATTACAATTTCACTAATTTGGGAAGATAGAATGGCACACACTTCAGGCAGCTGTAGAAGACTCAAACCATTTTTGTGCATCCTGTAATGGTTCATAACCTACCTATTCAATTCCTTTCTCTATTAGAACATTCTCCTTCTGATCTAATAACATTCTCTATAGATGAATGAATAGGTATTAGAGATTCATTTTCATCATTTATATGAAAGTACTTTTACTTTTACTTTCATTTTTTCTTTCTTCCTAAAATCTAAAAGTTTCATGTCTTTTAGCCATGATTTCAAAAAACCCCAAGGTAATTTTTTTCTTTCCCAAAATGGTTATTAGAATAATCCTCCATAAAATAACTTTTTTAGTTGTTTGTTGTTTGTATTTTTGCTTAGGGAACTCTCCATTTTAAATAGTGTTTTAGTCATCTATTTTGTTGCTGTGACTGAAGGACCTGATCAGAACAATTGTAGAGGAGGAAAGATTTATTTGAGGGCTCATGGTTTCAGAGGTCTTAGTCCATAGAAGGCTGGCTCCGTTCCTCAGGGCTCAAGGTAAGGCTGAACATCATGGCTGGAGAGTGTGGTGGAGGGAAGCAGCTCACATCACGGTGATCAGAAGGCAGAGAGAGAGAGAGCGTCCACTCTCCAGATACAAAATATATACACTAAAGCCATGCACTAATTCCCAAGTCCTCCAGTCTTACCCTTCCACTTCAGTTAATCCCATCAGGGTTTTAACCCACTAATTAGACTAAGGCTATAACCCAATAATTTCTCCTCCAAACCTTCTTGCATTGTCTCACAGGTGAGCTTTCAGGGAACACCACATCTAAACCATAACAAATAGTTTTTCTTTATTTTTTCAGGGCATGAATTTATTGCAACACTGAATTATTTGAGGAAATTCTATTCTTTATCACTTTTTCCAATTGTTTCTGGCCCTAAATCAAACATCAACAAATAATATCCTATGAATGGGAACTTGGAGTGTGCCTTTATGAACAGATAGGAACGCAGAAAGTTTCCTATAGTGATGAACTTTGATTTTCATCCTCAAATGTGAAGTCTGAAAATCTTCAACTTTAATCATCCATTAGTAACTGGACACTGTTTTCTCATCTACAGAGGCAGATCAGGGTCAGCCAGACACAAATAAGTAAGATATAGACTCCACCAGGCTCATGCCTGGCCTTCTGTGCTTTCAGCTTCTCTCATCTCTTCCAGTATCTTCTCTCATTTCATCCCCTCCTCAAGTTCGCTTCATGTCTCCAAATTGAAGCCTATCCCTTGTCCTTTTAGAAATGTTTTATTTACTTTGCCATTTCTAACTATCGGCAATAAACTATTGGCTTTCAGGAGTATGGAGAGTTAAACTATCCGTATGCTGGCACAGAAGAAACAAGTAAGTTCTATTGGTGAAGTTGGACTTCCATGGTTCCCAGCAGGAATGACATACATATTTAGAAGAAAAAACAGCATCTATTCCTCAGTGCTGACTGTACTACAGCCTGAGAAGTCTACTCACAGAGGAAGCCACCACTCTGCTGGATCAAATATTTAAAGGTTAGGTTTTACAAACAGCATTTGTTTTGGTACCTGGGGAACAAAATAAATCTGAGAGCAAACATAAAAATTGCAAAATACATTGCTCTCTAATTTCATTAGTCTTAGCTCTTTTGTTTATTTGATAATATTAATTTCACAGATACTGTTTGCTTACCATGTATCAGGCACTATTCTAAGCACTGTATTTGATTGTCTCTGTAGACCCCACAACAACTTTGTGTCTACGTATGACAGGCCAACATCTACCATCATCTGATCTCCAGAGCAGGGAAGGTTCAGAACCTCTACCTATAAGTAAAAGAGTAATTAATGCAGGGCTAAATGGTAGGACAAATACTAAAAGCTTATGAGAATGTTTGTGGGTTTTAACATTGATGGATATTTTCTGTGTAGGGACAAATCTGCACCAGCATTACAGAGGCCAGGGGGGACTCACTCCATGCTAACACCACGCTCTTCAATCTTGCGGGCTTTTTCTACAATATCCAGTGAGAACCACAGTTCAACTATGTATTTTTTTTTTCTTTCCATCATCCAATCTAACTACATTCTGGATGCTGAATTAAGTGGCAGAATTTTCAGTTACTCAGATGCTAAACCATAGTTCCTATCACTAGTTTTCACAGTAAATTAAGACCTTTCCATTTTGCAATTAACCTTCTGCTATGTTATTTGTCACGAGAGCTCCTTGAGTTCTGTGATGACCTAAAATCAAAGACACACTAAAAATTCATGCGGGTCAAATCTGGATAATAATATATCTTAGTTGTCCAGACTCGTCCAGAATAATATTAACTTTTAAGAATTTTTAAAAACATTTTTAAAGGCTTTTTAGGAATATATCAATTTTCAACCATATTAATTTTTAAATGCAAAAGCTAAATGTTCAAATGGAAAATAGATATACAGCCTGTCTGATGCTCATTAGATTTCACTCATGCAGGAGGCAGGAAACAACTGATAAGAAAATCCCCCAAGCCTCCCTACATTATGCCAATGTTCTCTATCCACAGCTGCTTAGCACAGAAACAATGGCACAACTGTCTTCCTAAACTGGTACTTATGCTATAGTTCTTCTAGGATATCAGCGTAGAACATTAAATGTGTAGGAATCATGCAAGTTTCCATTGAAACTGACACAGAGATTGATTAGAAAGCAAAGGTTGCATCCATCTTGATTGGACAAGAGTGCTTTAAAGAAAAGCAGTGTGCACATAATAAGAAAGAAAAAGATAAGGGCCCATATAACCCATATTAAAATACAGGGATATTATGATGGCTATACTAATATTTAGTATGTGTTTTAAATGATACATAGTCAAAACTATTTATCAAATGTTATCCAGGAAACATTTTACTTTGGTATATTTTCTATTCTAAATGGTGCCTTGTTAGAAAAACCTTATCTAAAATAAAAGTAGCTCTAACTGTTGGCCGGTACTGAGCACTCTCCAGTCCTGACACATTCCACTTTATAAGCTTATCCCTGCTAATACCACATATGTACTTATTATCTATCTTTCCCAAGTAGAATATCATCTTCACAGAAACAAAGACCTCAGCTTTGTTTAAACCCTATTCCCAATGCTAAAACAGCTTCTGGCATACAACAGGTTTTCAATAAACACAAATTGAATGAATACATTGGATACATTATGAAATATCCAATTACCGCTGCTTATTAGTCAAGGAGCAAAGATTTTTAAAACCATATCTTTTTACAAAATGACCAATGTTCTTAAAAGATCAACATGGCTAAACAATAGAGAAAAAAATAAATCACACAAAATTAGAAGCTTGCAATAGTGAAAATGAGGCTCAAAATTAGTTCTAATGTCAGTAAGTATGTCAAAGGATGAAACTGGGTCTTCCTCCTCATCTGGTATTGTTTCCCATGGTATATTATGCCTCTGTACCCCAGGCTTTTGTAGCATTTATATCCCATCTGTGTTTTCATTTCATGTTCCTTTGAATTTATTTTCAATGATACAATGAAATTTAAACTCTTCTTCTGTTTTTCCTACAAAATACACAAAAAGTAGAATATACAGCAAACTCCTGTATATGATCCAGCTACGCATTTGGTTGTGATAAAAGTAAAACTCGATAAATAAAGTCGAAGATATTTTTGTTGTTTTCCCCAGCCTCTTTACCCCCATTTGTGGCAAGGAAAGTGACTGCCAGACTAAATTTAGTGGGTAGCTTCCAATCTATGATTTATTATTTTATACCTGAACATATGTACACTTAGAAAGCTGTATGTTATATGTTTCTAATGAGAAGAGTAGTGTTAACAGTGTACATATTTGCTTTCTTATCACATTGCTTTTGACATTATCTATGACACATAGCTATTTCTTTTATACATTTATATGAATAACTATTATTTCATCCTATGATAGAATTATTCATTTTTCTCATATATCCTTCTATAAGTGAATGTCTTCTTTCAATTGACTTCTTCCATCAATTCACTTCATCTACTTATCTTTTCCGTGGCAGACACTGCTGGCTGTGTAGCCAAAAGCCCATTCCAAATCCCTCTTCCTCTTTCTCCCTGCATTACAGAGACCAGGAAAGCACTTGCCCCTTCTCTTTATCCTCTCCCCTGCAGAAGAGGCCATTTGATGTTAATCAGCCCATCTAGATATTGGCAGCTACAAGGAGAGTGGATTCTGGCAAAGTTTTTGTTTTCCTGATGAAAACAAAAGGTTAAAGTTCTCTGTGTAATTCTTCTCTGTTCCTTTCAAATATATGCATACTATTCAGAGCTGTGGCAGGCATCTTGAAGCCATAAGGGAAAACCCAAATGACTACACAGATGCTGGCTTTGACATTACTGAGCTCGTGCAGCAACGCCATCATTTATGTCTGCATAAATGTTTGTCAGTCTCTGGTTGAGGAAAAACCATCACATACCATTAGTTAGGATTCTATTTATTTGTACCTGGATTCATTGTTAACTTATATCCATTTCTATATAATCCTATTTATTTCTACTCCTTTTTAAAATCTCTCTTTTTAGCTTCATCCTCCTTATGAAAATATATGTTCTATTTCACATCATATGATACCACCATGTGCAAAATTCTTACCACAGAAAAACATTTAAGGTATGAAAGAAGCAGGAGATATTACAATTTTTGATATAGTAGTGCACATGGTAATGCCTACTGCAAAGTGAGCAAGAACCTGAGGACAATTGACTCATTTGAAAGCCACATCTTATTCTTTTTCAGAAGATAGTGTGAGCATTAAAATTGGTTTGAAATGGTGAAGTTTATGCCTCCAGGTGAGGGCTATTCAATCTTTATTCACATCACATTTATTTAGAGACTATTAAGTGGAAGACTATGAGCTGGGAGGCAGGCAGAAACTTCCAGTAGTATAGAAATGGCACTCTCTTCAGGAGTTCAAGGCCCAGGGTAAAGTAGAGGCAGGGGCACTGCCAAGGTGTGAGACAGTCTAACAGATGGATGTGAAAGGTCTTCTGACTGTGGGAGGATAAAAGTTTAGATCTGCCTGGAAAGATCACTGGTTTACTGCAAATTTTGAGCTGACATCAAATGATGAGCAGAAATTTACATTGAGGACAAGGCCATTAAAGACAGAAAGAAAGGCAGTAACAGACAAGCACACCCAGGCAATCACAGCAATGCTCCTAGTTTGTTATAAATAGATCTTCAATGTGAGCTATAATATAGCAGAAGATGCAGGCAGCAGTAGTTAACAAGGACGCAGGTTAGGAAAAGTTAGGGTGGAATGCTGTAGGCATAAATAAGCAAAGAATCTTAAGCATTAAAAAAATATATCATCAAAGAGCAAGGAAAGTGTTTTAAAACTGTGTTCAGATGATGCAAAACCAGAAAATGTATATATTCAGTCTTTTCAGATACCAATCAGCATGTATAATTTTAATGAACTAAATGCATACTCCAGGTTTTACAGTTGCATTCAGTTTTTAAATTGCCCTGCTCAGTCCCAAGATGGAATCATATGGACCACTCTAGGTTATAGTGCCTCTGGCTCCTATTTTTGGACATGTGCTTAATTGAAGAACTTAAGCCAAAGAATCCCCTGGTTCACCCCCTTTCATTTGCTGTTACAGCACAAGTGCTCCATTTCCTGTTTACAATCCTCAGCTGCTTTTCTTTTCCCGCTCTCCACACAGTGATTATAGTAAGAACACATTTGAAAACAAAAGGCTGAGCAGAATTCCAACAGGTGTAATTAATGTCAAGTGCTCCTGCAAGTGGCTTTGCTTTCCTGCTGCCTTCTCCACCTGCTGCCTTCCGTGGCTGCCTTCTTCAGGCCGTGTCCATCTGTTGGAAATGTGCATCCAGAATTCATCATTTTACATCCTAAGAGGCACCTGAACCCTCTTCTCCTCTTAAGTGAGCCCTTGGAGCATCACTTTATAGGCACAATTAGTTAAGTGTCGAGATGCCATGGGGAGCAAGTGTGCCACTTCCTCATGTACTTACAATATCTCAAGGTAGATTGTTCCCATTCAGAGAGAGGGAGTGACAAAGAATAAAGAATCCCATCCCTACCCCTACATGTAAGCAGAAAGTATAGGGACTAACACTTTTTTTTTCACACATATTATACACACACACACACAGACAGCAAGTGTTTCTTAAATGTGTCATATTTAATACTGGATTAATAGCTCAGCTGCCTTGAACCTGTATGCTCCTCACAGACCCTTAGTTGGAGGTGAAAAGCCACAGAACAATTCTCCCAGCCCCATTTCTGTGTGTCAAATACCAATAACAAAATGAAAAGCTGAAATTACTCATAGCACAAGGTTATAAAAAAAGAGAGAAAGAGATAGATAGGGAGAAGTACAGTAAAAAAGATGGTACATTTTAACTTCTTTTTAAAAAAAATTTTTTTTAAGAGATATTAGCTTTTTCCGGTGCAGGCATGGTGTTTAGCCATGCACATTACTAGCTGGCTGCCCAGTGATCTCAGCTAGATGCCATGAAGGAAAGCATCAGAGAAACTAATTATATTCATGACTGATAATAATTGGATGTGTTTTATCCCCTGAAGAGTATTTGCAATTTCAAAGAAAACTCTCAGAGTTGCAGTGGCTTAAAAAACACACATGCACACACTCACTCATGCAAATGTATTTCTGATGGTGGAGTGTGAGCTAATCAGACAGGTAGGCAAGGCAGATATTTGAGAGAAACCATGAGGAAGGTGCCCAGTGTTTGACACACATGGTAAAAGCATTGCCTATTCCAGTTACACTTAAAGAGCAATCCTGGCTTTAGTTTTCTTCGAGGCTTAGTGAAAGGGATTAAAAGGATATGTGTTCCTATACTGATCATTTCTGAAACATCCAAGAATTTTTCTAATCTTTAGGACTCAGAGGGATTTTATAATGTTCATGTAAACTATATATTTTCATAGTTATAACATAAAAGAGCTGGGCATGGTGGTGGACATGTGTAATTCTAGCCATGGAAGAGGCTGAGACAGGAAGATTGCAAATTTGAGGCTAGACCTGGCAATTTGGTGAGACTCAGTCTCAAAATAAAAATTAAAAAATAGCCAGGGATATAGTTCAGAGGTAGTGCGGCCCTGGGTTTAATCCTCACTACCCTCTTCCTCCTCCCTCAAAAAATGCATAAAATAAGAATCCTGTTTTAGAATGAAAATGCCACGAGTACATCTGTGGTTTTCACTGGAGTGTTCCTAACACCAAGCATGTGGCTCGAGATAAGTCATCAATAACTATTTGTTGAGTGAAAAATAGTTTTTTTGCAATGTCAGCACTTTAATATTAGCATTTTAAAGATGATGAGCTCAGTTGTATGAGTTGCTCAAATCTACTGGGGTTTTGCCACACCAGCAAATGAACTGTGATATGAGGTTTCTTTGACCTCTCTACCTTTTTCTATATGTGTTCTAGACAAAATCTACCAAATAGGACCTCGTTAGCCCATAAGTCAGTCTCAGCTTCATTAAAATAAAAAAGAGAAAACTATTGAAAATGATGTGTTATCACTGCATTGTACTTCTCACCAATGGATGACAGAGACAATCCCTTGTTCTGCTTAATCCTAAAATGTACATATAGAAAGTCCTATATACAGCTAACTTGATAGCAAAAACAAATCAGGATGTTTAACAATTGACAATTGATTCCTACATGCTGCTTAGAATCCTTTCTCTAACTAGTGGGAGCAGAATGTGGCTAGAATTGAAATTATTCTTTCTGGATGACTGAGTACATGTGGACAGGAAGACCAGGAGAAGATTTTAGGCAACGAATTTAGGAGGAGTGCCCCTGCATTCCGAAGTTTTTGTTTGTTTGTTTTTGGTACTGGGGATTGAACTCAGGGGTACTCGACCACTGAGCCACATCCCCAGCCCTATTTTGTGTTTTATGTAGAGACAGGGTCTCACTGAGTTGCTTAGCGCCTCGCCGTTGCTGAGGCTGGCTTTGAACTCGCAATTCTCCTGTCTCAGCCTCCCTAAGTGCTGGGATTACAGGCTTGAGCCACCGCGCCCGG
>CM053406.1:35090918-35116959 GCA_028644305.1 Xerus rutilus
TTTGGTACTGGGGATTGAACTCAGGGGTACTCGACCACTGAGCCACATCCCCAGCCCTATTTTGTGTTTTATGTAGAGACAGGGTCTCACTGAGTTGCTTAGCGCCTCGCCGTTGCTGAGGCTGGCTTTGAACTCGCAATTCTCCTGTCTCAGCCTCCCTAAGTGCTGGGATTACAGGCTTGAGCCACCGCGCCCGGCTACTCCCAAGTTTTATCCAGGCAGAGTTCTCTGGATTGGGCCCAAAAAGGGCATTCACCAAAGAGAAGATTCCTGAAACTGCCAAATTTCAGTCAACCACAGGACACAGAATCATCCCCACTGATATTTAAAACCTTATGGACCCCTGACCAGAAGGAATTAACTCTAGCCAAGATCTGGACCGATTAGTTTCAACAGTAAACTTCTTGGGAATCACAGGCCAGCCATCTACAAAGACTTGTGGACAGTTCTTTGATTGGGCGTGAGAATGTAGTTCAGTGGTAGAGCACTTGCCTAGCAATCATGATGCCTTGGGTTCAATCCCCAGAAATGAAAAAAAAAAAAATTAAAAAATCACTTATTTTATTAGCCTTCCAATAATATGTGGTAAATTTTAAGCATTTAAGAATGTTTTGAGCCCCTCTAATTAATTTGACTGGGATTTATTGTGTACCAATATTCCAAGACAGAATTCATGAATAGATTCACTAGGAGATGACAAAACAAATTACTTTGTGCATTCAGAGGAGGAAGAGATCACATCTCATTGGAGAAAAGAGGAAATGAATCATGGACAAAGCAGTGTTTGAAATCTGTCTCAAAAGCTAGATAGTATCCTGATAGGCATGAGAGGATGATTTTAACTAGAGGCAATGGAATGAACAAAAGCACCAAGGCAGCTATTATGAAGAATTTTGGAAATACAGTAGATGACTAGTTTGGTTAGATCACAGGATATGAGTAGGGGAATGAAGTATGAGGGAATATAAAGAAATAAATATGGATCAGAGAATCTTGAAGATTCTGATAAGGAATATGAACATAATTTTGGCAGCTCTGGCAGGCAACAGAAATTTTTAACCATGGAGCAAGGGGTATTAATATGGTAGGATATCTATGATGATTGCAGAGTCTCAATTTCTTGTCTCTTCCTCAAACCAGTTATCTAGATTCTGTAAGAACATTTCTAATCTTCCATTTCATTGTAAGTTAAAATCTATTGATTACTGAAAAACTCATTTTCTCTTCCTAATCAGCAAAGTTATCTGAGTTTGACTGTGATTTTTTGGCATCTCTGTTTTTTTGGATTCCATAACTACATATATATAACTCACTAGGATGAGACTGAGATCTCTCATCAGAGGTTCCAATAGCAGGGTGAACAGTGTTCTCAAAAACAGCTAAAGATCACATATGCTATGAAGACATTCCAAACATCAAGTGAAGTAGAAGCTAGAGACAAATAGATATTTTACATAAAAGGAAGAGTGAGAGTAGAAAACAGGGATCTAAAGAAATAAACAATAAAACCCAGGAAAATGGTTATCTTTGTGTCAATGAATTTAAGCAAGGGATCAAATTTAGACAAAAATAGGAGACAGGTAGAAGTTGAGAAAATGAGCAGAAGGAATTTTTAAAAAATGGCCCCATTAGTAGGACTAGGAAACACATTGAGCTTGGATCTGTTAGGTAAGAAATGGATGCAGGGCTCATTTAGTTTTCCAAGTGGGCTGGCCAGGTTCCAGGAACGGGAGTGGAGCTGAGCTTCCAGATGGGTAAGGAGAACTGGATGGATACTGGATGAATGTGGGTGCAGGGGAACGGCTGGGCAACACTCCAAACCGCATTTGACATTTTCTCTTAAGAATTACTTTTCGAACCTTTAATCATTTTTGGAACTCTTACATATGCCCTTTCTATCCCCATGTCCTTTATGTAATGAAATGAGAAAATGGAGATATGATATAGAGATGAGAGCAACTTGCGTCTATATAGTGAAGAGCACTTTCAAGCAAAGTTTTTATACTTCAGAGCAAGAAGACCAGGATTTACTTTAAAGCTGTCAGAGGGCATTTGTACAGCCTTATAAAGCAATCTAACATTGCTGACGCTGGGAATTGATACTAATTAAATCTAATGAAATGAGAGGAAGTTCAGACAAAGGCAAAAAAAAAAAAAAAATCCAGGGATGAGTGGACAGCTGTGTAAGAACAAGGAAATGCTGACTTATTTACTAAATTCTAAACTATTAGAGCAAAGGAGGTAAAGGTTGAAGGCAGGGGTGGATTTGAAATAAATAAAAAGAAACAGAATTGATGTAGGTAATTTTTGCTTTATACTACAATGCATTTCTGAAAATCACACCATAAAACAGCTTGTGTTTTCCCCTAGGAGTAATTTTGTAATTGAATGTTGTGTTCCTGAACAAGGATTCATTTTTCTAATAAATCACAGATATGATCAACAATATGCTATAAAGGCGAAGACAGGACAGTGTTAGGCCTCTGTAATAATTTAAAATATCATCATTATATTCCTAGTCCTATAAAATGGGCATAAAGCACAATACATGTTGATTATACAAGGGGCCCAGATGCACTATAAATTGTGCACACCACACAACATTACAACTTTACTGCCTCATAAATTTGACCTATCTAAAAGTAAATATACTAGCTATAATAAACATTATTTAAATATTTAATCAAGAAACATTGGGCGCCTTCTTAGAATTCATAGATTGTTCTGGAAAGATAATATTTGGAACTTGAAAATTTGACATGCTAGGAAGTCTCCTTGCATATCTGCTTTATTTCTTACTTTTTGTTCATGCCTATGTTTGGGATATGTAGAGTGCAATGCTTACTATTGTAAAGGTATTTAATAACCACAATAATGCTATAATCCTGGTGCAATTAGTATGCTCATTTTATAACTGAGAGAAGTGAGACACTTGCCTAAGGTCACAGAGGTAAGGGCAGAACCAGGACTTGAAACCAGAACCAAACTACTACACTCTAATACCTCTGTGGACAATCGCTCTTTTTTCCCCTCAAAACTTCTGTGTGACAAGGAGAAGCATTCCAATGACATTTGAGCCATGTTCAAAGGTGAGATGGTTTATTTCAAAAGGTCATTTCAACTTTTCTTGTGATGCTTTGAAGGGAAGAATTTTACCTTTCCTTCACTAGTTCACCCTTTCCTCTTTTATTTCCTCCTGCTGAAACATGTAAAAATTACCTGAAAAATAATAGGGAGTCACAAAAAAGTAGCCAAAGGAATGGGTCTAGCAAGCTGCTGCATGGGCTGCACAAATCCTCAGCCTTTACCTACAAGCTCAGGAGCTTCAGCGCTGCCACTTCAAGACAAACCATTGCTTTTCCTCCTCTTGTACGTCTTCCTGAACGAAGGCCACCCACCACTGTAAGCGTCAAGGACCAAGAATAAAATTACCATGAACTGACAAAGAAGTGAACTGTCATTATTTGTAAGCCAGCAAGGGAAAGGAGCAAAGACAAGAGGAAAGATAAAAGCAGAAACTCCTCAATGTTATGTACAAAGTCTTGGAGAGAACTTGTAACTGTAAAAGGCAATGGAAACTGAAAATATAAATAGGACCATAAAGGACTAAGGAAAAATGTATTAATCCTAACAGCTTTTTAAGGAGAGAGAAGGAAATGGAAATATATCTGACTGAAATGCTGATGTCAGATGTGACCTTCCCAAACTCACTAGTGCCTCGCTCCAAGACTTTCCTCGGCCACAGATGCTACACTCAGGGGTTAAATCTTGGGGCTACACGTGAAATACACTGTTAGACCAATACATGTACCAAAGAACCCAATGGGAAAACCAAATATTCTCCCACAATAAATGGGATTTGAAAATAAGCTACGTTTTGAATGTGTACAATAGTGTCATAGGTTCCCATTCAGAGAACTAAATAAGATACTTGTTATCCAGTTTTCTCAAAATTAATTTTAAAATGGTTCAAATGCATATAAAATAATGTTATCTTTTTCTCTTTCTTAATATCTAGTCTAAAATAGGGATAAAATAACAATATGAACATCTAGGCTCTTTGTTGAAGAGATGAAAATTATTTTCTGTTTCGATTATCTTTTCTTATCCCAATGAAGTACTGATTTCAATAAAGCTCCTACTAGCATATTTCCAACTATATTATAAAATTATATTCTAATCTATGATCATGTGTTTCTAAAAATAATATCCAATCTCTTGCCACCCACAGGTTTTAAGTAATGATGTCCAAATAAGGATGTCTTTAGACCATTTATGCATATGATGTACACAAATACATATCATGTGTATTCACATGCATATTTGGAATAATATAGCTTTGTGTACAATTATATTAGCATAAATAAAATTTAATTTTCCTTATTACCTCACTTTTGACAAACATGTAAATATCTAATATCTAAATTTTGACAAACATGTAAATATCTAATTAATAGGAAAAAGAGTTACACTGGATCTGACTGTTAATTTCATTGACATACAAATAAACATATGCATGATAAATATATATAAGCATCTTATTTTTTGTAGAGAAAATAGCTAAATCTCTCCATTTAATACAAAAGTAATAGTTTTCAATATACTATCTCTCTAAAAACGAAAAGGTATATCCTGAGGTACTCAAAACAGTTCATTTTTTTTCTTTTCCATTTGTTTGTTAACTATGTAAAAACCCATTGTCCAAAAATCTTGTCCCTGAAATGTAATGAAACCATAAGGAATATGAATCTTTTAATGTGTCCCTTCCATTTTCTCCTATGTAACTTTAAACAGATCATAAATCTAATTATCCTTTCATCAGATCCCCTGAATTATTTTTCATATTCACTACTTATTTAAAATTATATAACATTCCATCGTATCTTTTCTTCCTTTGTGTTTGGTTACAGAATACGTATTACTCTTTCCAATTAACAGACTTGTGACCTTCAGAACTTTACATGTTAGCTTGCTGTTTCAACACTGTTGAAAGGTTTTAAGGTGAAATAAAATGAGATCCCTAATTGAGTGCAGGGGATCAAGAACCAATTTCCTCTTGAACAACTGATATTTTAGAAATTTTATTTCAGAATTTGATAGCCATCTATCACTTGTGAGTGTGTGTGTGTGTATGTGTGTGTGTGTGTGTCCAGAAAGGAAATGGAAAATGAAGTGCAATGGGACAGAATATGACAGGATAAGGTAAGATACTATGTGATAAGGGTGGGCAGGAAAATGGTTTGCAATCCCATTCACATTGCCTCATGCTTGGGTTGGTGCGAAGCTAACGCTTGGGAAGTATTATTTCATTCCTTAATTATACATGTTCAACACCAACATTAACCAACATTAAAACAATAAGAAGTTAAATAAAGAGGACAGATTTTATTCCCAGATATACAAAATGTGCCCTCCTCTATTAACAAAAATAAAAAAAAAAGATTGCATTCCTTCACAAATGCTAAGTAGCAGTGGTCGTTTCTGGTTCCAGCTATCATCTCCCCAATACAACCTCAGTCAAAAAAATAAGATATTTTTCACAAGGCACCTAATATTATGAATATTCTGGCAAGTAAATATAGCCCAAGTACTGACATAATAAGAACTCTATTAGGGATTTGAATTTGCATATGCCTACAGACATAAAATGCTCAGAAAGGGGAGTAGACTGGAACAGAAACTGCATTATGTTGAAAAATACCAATAATAACATGCTGGCAATTGTGCTTTGATTGTTCACATTTCTTCTAAAGTGTTTTTCTAGCCCATGAGCACGTGAGCTTTAAACAAGTTTGATTATAGCCACAAAAGTTTTTAATGAATCAGGGATAATAGTAGTATATGGCAAGCAAGGCTTTATGTACAGTTTTAAGACTTATTTTTTGTTGTTGTCATAGAAAATGGGACACAGGAGAGAAATCAATGCATTTATGGGACTACTTTTTTTTTCTTGCTTTATCCTCTCTACCGGAATGTCAGTCTTAGATTTACAGTTGCCAACATGCATTTCCAATCCCTGAAAGCACAGCTACACATGTAGGCACCAGAACTGCACAAGCGGAAAGACACACAGGCATCTCCTGCTTTGCATCTGCAAAAGTCCACAAATGACCTCAATATAATTATCAAAACTGTTTCCCTCCAAAATTCTATCATCACAGACAATAATATAAATATAAGGCCGCTCCCCAGCATTTATCAAAGAGGTCCATAATTAGGGTTCTTATTCGTCAAGGAAGTGTATAACGTCTGTTCATACAGAAGGAGGGTCTGGCGCCTAGTGTGAGCCCCTGGCCACATGTGAACTTTTGTCTTGCAAGGCTCAGGCTCTGCTTCCACCTAATACAAATGGCTAAGTGTCTGTGACCCAAGCACAGGGGTCACAGAAGGGCACAAGGGTTCAGGTTGAGGAGAAGAGCTACTAAAAGGTCTGAGAGCTGAAATATTGTGCAGATCTCACTTCAAGAACAGCTCAAGTAGGTGGACACCCGAGGCAGGGCCTCGATTTGTCCCCTCCAGATCCAGCTGAGCACTTTGGAGTAGAAACTTTCTCAACAGAAAGTCAGAGTTTTCTGGGAAAATCTTCCTGATGATGTACACCTTGCTTGAGTGTTTCATGGAGAAGGAACAGAGAAAACCTAAGGGAGAAGAAGTCCCTCCATAAGTCATGGTACAACAACAGAGGATGGCTGGGTACAGTGGTCATTATGTGAATGAGGCCCCAAAAAGTGAAGGTGGAGGCCTATTAGAATTCAATCAGAAGTTGCAAAATGGTGACCATAAGCCAGTCACAGCTCATGGGTGCATTTGATTTGACCATCATGCTACATAGTCAGACTGCAAATCTTTTCTTTAAAAAGTAGATTAGATTCCAATATTAAAATATAGAATTTTAATATAATATTTCCAGTTTTTTATAAAAAATTATAGTCTCACATCATAGCAAACACATATGACAATGGTCATCTGGGGCTTGCAAGGCTTGCTTGTTTAAAAAGCAAGTCTCAGTCTCTGAATTCCAACAGCTCCTGAATGTGAATTAGGTTTTATCCATGACTATATTTTCATAGTTCAGTTAACATATTTATGCTCCATGCATGATGCTAACAGGTTTTAAGAAACACAAAAAACCCAATTTGAGGTTCAGAATCCATTTCTTCATCTTGAAAGGAGTGTGAATATATCCCTTTGACAATCATAATAGGAACTGAAGGAGTATCATGTTCAAGGACATATACAAATTGTTTTGACAACAACCATTTCCCAAAAAAAGCATGATAAAGTGAGTACAGTGATTGCCAGTATTAACTCTGTGTTTCTCACTTTCCCTTTCTCTCCAGTCACCTAAAGGCCTGCTGGCAGAGAAGGCTGGCCATAATGCAGGAAGCCACAGACCACTGGCTCACTGTCTTCTGAATCCACTGTGTCCTACAGGGTAAACAGCTCCACAGTGCCCCCATAATATTAAATCATGAACACAGAGTCATTAAGTAGGCCACAACTAGCTTTTTCAATGCACTGAATGGTCGCAAAGAGAGAATGTCATCCTCCGCTTCTTCTGCCAAGTAGATAACTTGGCAAAACGTGACTCTTGTTCTGGGCCCAGACATCTACTGTATGCACAAACTCCTACTCACAACTCATTCTTTCCCAAATTGTTTCCTCCTAGTCACCAGTCCACAAACTCTCACATAGACAACTCGAATAAACCTTTCAACTACTTAGGAGTGATGGCTATGCTGGGGTTGATGTCAGAGAAAATGTCTCACTAATGTAAGCTGTATATTCAAGAACAATGGTCTGTAATGGCCAAGGAAACTGCTGACTGTTTAGAATTTGTTTTCTTGTTTGTAAGAATTTCTTCTCTTCTGGGTTTATGAAGCATAATCATTCATTCATTCAACAAACAATTATTGGTCACTATTTATCACAGTAATCTCTGAGGATGAGATAAATAATTCAGCCAACACCTAATTTCAAGAAGCTTGCACAATAGACAAGGAAAGAGATGTCAGTCAGTGGTCAGTGCCTGCTGAGGTCTGAATGTCCATGTCCCTCCAAAATTCGTATGGTGAAGCCTAATTCCCAAAGTGCTGGTATCAAGAGACGGAGCATTGAGAAATGAGGAGCTCATGTGGGTGGTGACCTCATGAATGGGATCAGTGTCCTTATAAAAGAGGCCTGAGGATGCTTGTCTGATCCTCTGCCGTTCTGCTACGTGAGGGCACAGATGAATCAAAACTTCAAGGATACTACCCAACCATTACTCCACAGGATGGCCAAGGAGTAACAGATGCTCCATTGGGCACACAGGGGAACACAGCAGACACTGCTGTTTCCATGTGTCTCAGCTCATGGAAGCTCCCCACACAGATGCGCAATAGCATGTCAGTACATAGTTTCAGATTTGATAAACCTGCTTCTCTTTCTGATAACTTCTGATGACACACAAATTATTATTTCCCCATAACAGCTCTCTTTAAATTTTAAGGTCACAAATACATCACAAAAAGGGCAAAGGGTACCTTCCTACACTGCTCAGTGCCTTAGCTACTGGAAAGCTGAAACCTCAAACCTCTCTTCATTCTGCCTTTCCAGGGTCAGAATTTGAATGGATAGTAGCTCTGAAAGAGAAGACACACTAGCAGCACATATCACCTCTGTCCCTAAAATTATCACCAGTATCACAACACATTGTATTTTGTAAATATGACTTGTATATGGTTCTTCTATAAAACAATCTACTAATCATAAGAGCAGCATGTCCCCATTGAATATTTTAAATGACCGTGATTTCAGAAAAATTCATCATGTAATAGACACTAAATTTAATGTAAGAAGAAATTTCATTTATTAATTATATTTCAACTTTTTAAATCCACTTATTACTTTAGAAAAGTGTGTTTTTCTGAGAAGTATATTAAACAGGAGCCTACTAAAGATAGAACTCCTCTAAAATAAAGTGTAACAAAATAGATTATTCCTATTGTATAAAGCTAGACCATACTACATGATCATACTTGAAAACATCTAAATTGAAAATGAAAATTGTGTTATAAAAATAAGAGCGGCTGTTAGGGTTGAAGAAGCTTAAAAATAATTAGATATATAATCATTCCTTACAATTAAAGATTTTTTTTCAAAATTAATTTGATTTAGGTCTATTAAATATAACAGTAATTGAAAATATCATACTTATTGAAAAAAACATAGATATGTACCATTTAATTACACTCATGTGTCCAATATGTTTTTATTTAATTCCTATGAAGTACACAGCACAGTGCCTGGTGCTGATGATACAAGAACTAAGGCTCACTCATTAAAGAAGCAGCTTTCATTTAAGTCTTTCTCAAAAGGAAAAGAACACTGTTGATTAATTAAAGTGATGATTCACTTATCTTGAAGTTGAACATCAGTGAGGTTTTTTAATAATATTATTTTTCTATGGGTTGAAAATACTTCTTTATAGTATGCTGTGCTCTCACAGCCCAATATGATTCCAAGTTTTACATGTAAAAAATAACTGACTTTAAGAAGACATGCAGCAATGGAATCATAGAAGACTTTAGCTGAATTCATTTTTATTCTTTCAAACTGACCAGAGGATAGCTTGATCTCTTGAGTGGAACACTAATAAATGCCATATCCACCTTGAAGTGTAAGCCTTTCTTTCTCCTGATTCGACTTATAACTTGGATGGAAATTCTGAGAGTCAGATGAATCAGAATTAGAATGAAGAGACAGCAAGGGAGGAGATACTCCTGTGTTTAATCTAACCAATTTTATAATCTATTTAGGCTGTCATAACAAAATACTACACAGTGGGTGGCTGAAAAGCCATATTTATTTTCTCACAATTCTGGAGCCCACAAGTCCAAAGTCAAGGTGCCAGAAGGGTTGGTTTTTGGAGAGACAATTTTTCTGAGCTTGCAGATGGTACCCTCTTGTTTTGTTCTTACATGGCTCACATGATCTTTTCTCTACACATACACAGAGAAAGAGATCACTGATCTCCCCTATCCTTCCCCCACTGCACAGACGGGGTCTTCCTATGTTGCTCAGGCCGACCTCCAACTCCTGGGCTCAAGCAATCCTTTTGCTTCAGCCTCCCAAATAGCTGGGACCTTAGGCATGTATCACCACACTCAGATTTCTTTTAAGGACTCCAGTCCCATCAGATTAGGGATCCACCTTTATAATCTTATTTAATTTAATTATCTCTTTAAAGGTTCTGTCTTCAAACACAAACTGGGTGTTAGGGCTTCAACATATGAATTATGAGGTGATACAATTATATCTGTAACAGATCTTCCAGAACAGAAGTTATCACTCACAAAATAAGGAACAGGAACTGGTTTTCCTTTTCTCCTTCCTTCCTTCTCTATCCCTTCTTTCTTCCAAGACAAGCATCCAAGTAGATTTAAAATAAACCATCCAGCATTTTACATTTATAATAAATTTTATGATGAAATATTGCTTTTAAATATAAATACTTAAATTTATCACCCAAGTAAATTTTAAGTAATAAGAGGAGGATTTGATTTTATGCAGGTTTCTTCAGTACCCTACTTAATTGTTTCAGTAATAAAGAATTTCAAATGATAAATAGTGTCTCATGCAAACTGCTATAAATATTTAAGTTTGGAGCAATCAGTCATGAAAGATGGAAACTAGATTGAGGATATGTTAACAGAGTCTAGCTCAAAAATCAAATAAAATGCATTTGTGATATCCAGGATCATTAGCCTGTGGCATGACAATTAGCTACAATCTATAAACAGTTTGTCATTGATAACTATAATCAGTTTTGTATATTATTTAATTATGAAGTATCCCCCCAAAAGCTCAGGAAATGAGAAGACTAGATTATGAGAACCATAACCTAATCAGTGGATTAATCCATTTGATGGATTAACAATTTGAATGGGTTACTGGGTGGTAACTGTAGCCAGGTGGGGCATGGCTAGAAAATGTGGGTCACTGGGAGGATGTCTTAGGGATTGAATTTTTCATCCCTGGCACCTTGCCTTCTCCTCTGCTTCCAGACTGCCAGGACCTATGCAGTTTTCTAGGTCATGCCCTTCTACCATGTTGTTCTTTGTGTCCTGGATCAAGTTTTGTCCAAATCACTTTTTTCTTACCTGCTTTCAACTTCCTTCACTGGAAGAGTTCTTAACATACTTTCTTGCTCCCTATCCCCTATTTAGAAAGTTCTGGGCACCAAACGACCTAAATGTTGAAGCCGAATGCCAGAAAATAAACTAAGTAGTGTGATAACCAACTGAACACAAGCCAGAGAGATGGACCAAGAACCTGCACTCAGCATCTCAGGGGTTCTGGGGCTGAAGTACCCATGAGAGACAGGACGGGAGAATGAGTAAGAGTAGATGGAGATTACTCTTAAAGTCTTAAAAGCTCATATCCATACTTCTTGAGCTATGGCTTACAGCAGTAGACATTCTAGACGTGTGCTCTTAAGTCCTTAGAAGACCCTACATCAAAGATTCCTGAAACCCAAAATCTAAATAATATTCTGGTAGTGTACAGTATTAAAGGGAAGGAAAAAAAACAGCATGAAAGAGGATTTGAGAGGAATGAACACAAGTTAATTTTACACAAATAGAATATTTAAAATGCTGTTATCTCTCTTCCCAAGTTCTCTTCACATAACTTGGCTTTTCATGTAAAAACATGGACACAATGTTCAGTTTAAACTGGATGGGTTCATAGTAAGATCAAGGAAAATCTAAGTATTGTGTAAACCTTTATGTATATTAGCTGTAGCATGCCACCTAGATCAGAGCCCTGACCTTGAAGATGAAGGACAAAAGTAGCCAAATTATGCAGGCCTTTCTACTTTTTCACATCAGTTTGGTCACAGATGCCTAAACGCACTGTGGTCCACGTGAAAGTGACTCTTATCTTGTTCTTGAATGTAGGAACACAAGCTTGGAGGATTCAGAGGCTTGGTAAAGGCTCTAGCAGGAAAGGTCTTCCTCCCTGCCAATGTCATCAGCTGGAACCTTCAAAGTTAGGGCTTGAGAGATTGTTTCTCAGAGGCGTGGAACTGCCAATCAAAGGCACTGATGATGCTATTATCTGACATCTGTTCATGGAATGACATTCCATCTTTAACACCAACCCCAGTGTGGCAGAAAACACTCCAGTGGACACAGCAAAAGTGCAACTGTCTGCAACTTTAACACTTTCATCAAAGAAGAATGCAGAAAAAAATGGAAATCAACATAGAGGTTTCTTAGGAATAACAATAATTTGTCTTACAGAACTTACAGGGATTTTTTGTTGTTGTTGTTTGTTTGGTTGATTGGTTTGGTTTGTACCAGGAGTCAAACCCAAGAACACTTAAACACCAAGCCACATCCTCAACTGTTTTTGTATTTTATTTTGAGACAGGGTCTCACTAAGTTGTTAGTGCTTCACTAAGTTGCTGAGGCTGACTTTGAACGTGAGATCCTCCTGCCTCAGCCTCCTGAGTTGCGGGGATCACAGGCATGCACCACCACACCTGTCACAGGTTTTACTCTAATACTTTACTCTATCAGAGTTTCACATTATCAGAGCTTATTCTGTAGGGGCAATAGCAATTCAGTAGGTTTGACCTCAATTCCAGTTGCTTTTCCTTTGTAAAATATAATCAATGGCATAATCATCAGACATAAATCTTACAGATGACTTTTTTCTTAATAAATTATCTGAAGATGGTAAAAATACAAGTTCCTTAAGGGAAATACATTGTAAAATTTCCATAGTGATTTCATTAACACAGTCAGGTATTGAAGCTCCATATAAAATTAGGTTTAAAAATTAACTTATAAATATCACTTAAAGCACATCTACCTTATCATGCATACAGGAACATACTAATTAAGAAAATATTTTATATATATTTTGCACAGTCAACATTTTAGGAAAAATACAGAAAACAAATACAATTTCAGATAAATTAGTGATACGTACCAATAAAAGGTGTTCTTTCTTAAAATTATTACTTAAGTGTAAAGTTCTTTTTTAATTCCAAGAGAAATACTTGACTTTGCTCACCAAGTTCTTCACCAGCCTACCAAAATACAGCAGCATTGTTGTGCAGCTGATAACGCTCCCTCTTATTATGTAAATAAGACTATAGGTGGTTACTGATTTTAAAACAACTGTTACTATTTATACCTTATTCTCCGATGCCATAATAAAAATTGAATGAACCTGATATTGACAGAAGGAAAACATGCAGTTTAGGAAATAATATGGTATCAGAAACAGATGTTGCCATAAATTACAGTCTAATAATTTAAGGGTGAAATTGTGCTGAAGGCTCAGTCATCTATACTGGATTTCTTCATGACTTACCCCACAGGAATCAGGGTTAAGTATTCTAAATATGGCTTAATCTCACTTGAACAATACTTGATTATAAATTTCAATTTGACACAAATGATGAATTATATCAGAAATTCTTCGGTTATGTAGGAATTCTATACTGCATAGACAGTTCATGGCAACTCAAGTCATGACAAGTTACTTGATGAAACATAGGGTGGGAAGGAGGAAAGGGTGTCAGACATGAACACTGAAAGAGGATTTGCTGAATGGTGGTGGGGAGGTTCAGCTGCCAGTCCAGCTTCTAGTTACAGACTCAGAGAACAACTGCAGGGACCCAAGGTCACACATTGATAGTCATACAATCATTGTGGGTGAAGTTGGGGTTTCAGTCCTAACACAGATGGGTCATGTAGGGCAATGAAATT
Source organism: Xerus rutilus (assembly GCA_028644305.1). NCBI lineage: Eukaryota > Metazoa > Chordata > Mammalia > Rodentia > Sciuridae > Xerus > Xerus rutilus. The sequence continues at coordinate 35,104,685 of CM053406.1, forward strand.
TCAATTTTTCTAAAGTCCTCAGATTTAGACTTTGAGATTACCTGTACTTGCGTTTCTACCACAGTCCCAGATATATTGAAAAGACTAAAAGAAGAAGGTGTTCACATCAAGATTTTTAATATAATATAATCATTAAAATATTAGACATTTCTTCATCTGCTGATACAATGGAAGCCTCAACAGTAGAAGTGGCTAAACCAGTCTCAACCTCTGAGATATTCCAGTAAAGCCATAAAGTGGGAATTGTAGATTTTAATGATAAAGATCTACACTTTGCTATGTTTAAATTAGCATCCCAAATACAATTATTAATAGATAAAGGAGAGAAATTAGGGTTCAATATGAGTGCTCTATCATCTTAAGCATTAACAGCAGCTCTAATTCACGAACTACCACTATCATTTGTTGTCTGTAAACTTGCTGCAAATATCTGAAATATGGCTTCAAAATTCTTGAAGTAATCATATATAAAATCTACATATACATGTATGTGCACATATGTATGTGTATGTGTGCATCATTTGACAGCTTCTAAAACACTCTGATATTGCTTTTATCCCTTAGATTAGATAACAAACCCCAACAGAGCAAGTGAAATATTATCCAAGTTGAGAGTTATGACCTTAATTTAAGGAGTTCAGTGAAAGATTTTTTAAGATAATAAGGTTGTGGTAATAATACTGCCAAGTTTCTACTTAGTGAGCTATACCAGAATAAACAAGTCCAAGTGAATGCTTCACAGTCTTTTTACCCAGTAGTGAACTCTCCTATTAAACGAGACTAATATTTTTTGAATAAAAGATGAATTTCAGATTCTGTTTTTGTTTATCAAAGAGTGGCTATGAGAAGATATGGAAGGTATGTGTTTGTTTCTTAGATGTCAGTAAGAGTAGGACACAGAATACGGGTAAAATTTTACGGGTATGACTTTAACTCAAGGACGCTGGTCAATTATGCTTTGCTAACATCCGGACATGATTCCAGGCAATTTCCTGAGCTAGCTAAGGAATAAAGGTCAAGGGACAAGGCCACATAGGGTGAGGACAGGGTACCAAAGAACAGAGGTGGTTCAAGGGCAAAGGTAACTTAGGAAGCAGGGGACAAGATCTAAAATCAAATACAGGCTTAAAGTGGGAACTTCACTGACTTCACAGTTTCAGGCACAGGACCCACCATCTGGAGGAGTGGTTTAATTCCAAATCCTACCAATGGTGTCATAAGAAGGAAGGTGACTCACTGCCTTCATCACAAACTGGGAGAGGCACCCAAGAAGTTAAAAATAGGCACCCCAGAAAGGCAAAAATAAAGAAGAAAATGCTTGTATTTGTCTCTGTAATTTCAGGTTCAGAAAACTTTTTAAGAAACGAGAGTTATCCCATAGGACTGCAGAGCAAACATCAAAAAATCCCTTAGGAATCAATTAGTGCCTATAAATATTTACCTAAGAAGACATTCAAAAATATTTGATAGTTAAATACTTAAATTCAATGAGAATCAATAACATAACTCTGTGAACAGTATGTTGGTTTGTGTTTGTTTTGGGTTTTCTAAAGCTATTATAACATCAGTAAGCATCTGATAAATAAATGAAAAGGGTACTATGAAGCGAAAGTATTTTGATCTCCATAAAGCATCTTCTATTTTATCTTCCAGCAGTTCAACTGAATAACTAGACTGATTGGATAACCAAAGAGATGGAGTGTACATTTAAGTGTTATTTTCACTGAAGCATAGATAACTATTAAGATCATACTGACTCTTCATGGGAAAAGACTAATAGTTATAATATACCTACTGTGAGTTAGACACTTCATATATTATCTCCTAAAATCTTCTCAACCACGGAAGTGTGTATTATTTCTATTTTAAAAACAGGAATACTGACTGAGGCTGAGTTTAAGAAGCAGAGTTAAGAACAAAGCCCAAGGTTGTCTATTCCAATGCATGTCCCTCTCCACAGACGACTAAGGAAGAGCCACCTCCAAGGGAACACTAGGATTTCTAGAGATGGCTTTATTACATATTTGCATGGACATTTTTCCTGAAGGACTCAAACATTAATGCAAGTCATTAGGAAAAAAAACTTTTATAGCATTAATTTACTATTTAGTATGAAAACAAGTGAACAAGCTGTATGTCTGTCCCAATATATAAGTATCTGAGGAAAGAACAGCAGCCATATTTAATAGGTGATGAGCACCTTAGAAAGATCTGGATGTATTGTGCACACTTGGCAATTACAGCCCAGTGATAATAACCATAGCTTCTTTTATAAGCCCACTCTTTTATGAACCTATTATAATAGACTGCCAACTGTATTCCTTTCCTACTACTCTTGATGGAAATGCACAATTATTAAAACTACCAAAGTAAATGCATTTGAATGAAAGAAACCGCATTGTAAATTTGATGACCATAAGTTTTTAATGCATATGGATTGGGTAGTATGTTATAAATTGCCTGCTTTGGGAGAGAAAAACTAGCCTATAAGAGAGTAGCTAAAATCCATCAATGGTTTAGTAGAAGTATTTGACTCAATTATTATATAAGTAAGCACTCCTACAGGGATGAACTGAGTGGTGGTTACAACAAAGTCCTAAATAAAAAGCGAAGCCTTTAAAATAGATACCAACTATTCTAAAGCTACAGAGAATGTTTGTTAAATTTAAATCATGGCTCATAGGATTACATTTAAGAAGGCAGTCTTCCAGAAAGACAAATCAGATCTCAAAATCGCCTGCATAGTCATGCAACCCTAGAGCTACGCAAGACCCTGAGTTGTCCTTCAGCTTTGGCCAACAAAAATATCAGCAATAAGTACTGCTCACATTCCACCTGCAGCATTCTCTAAATGAAGGTAAATAAGGCATTCATGCAAGAAATTAACACATGGCAGAAAATAATACTGAGCTCCAGGGTAAAATTCAGTCTTGTGTCAAAGTAAAAAATCAATGAATATAACTTAGAATATAAAATCCCCAACAGGATCTCATTACTATAATTCAGAACTTTACCCCAGGGACAATCTTTTTAAAAATATTTATATTTTAATCGTATTTGAATTTTTACTATGCTTTTAAACAAATTCTTTACTGTCTAGAACTATTTGAAGGAAAACTCTATCACTGGTTTTTATTTAGTCATTAAATCTCATTAATATTATGTCTTTTTCTATTAACATTAGTCATTATTTTGGTTATTTTTGGTCCTCTGATTTAGAATGTAAATGAACATTCTGTTTCAATATGCTCAGTTTTCATTCCATTTTATAAGTGGAAAATAATTTCTCATGTGCTCATCAGTAACAAATTTCAGATTATGAAGCCATTGATACAACTGTTCTAGAGATTCATCAGCAATATATAGAAAATAAACTGATCTAATTTTATAAGACTCACAAAATGACGATATTAGCAAAAGTCAACTAGCTATAGTGCTATAATTTGTTCTGATGCTTTGGGACTGGTGTGCAGAACCAAGAATATAGTAAAGTTAAACTGAAGCTAAAGCCCAAGGGTAAACTTTGTAGAGAAGAGCTTAGGGGAAGAAGAGGTGGCACACAGCAACTTTTCATGGGTGCATGCCCAAAGTATAACAGGAGAGGAATTAATCAGTACCACCCATACAAAAGACAATTGCAAGGGAATTTATCATGATACTTCTATCCAGAATTTTTTCTGAACTCAAGCAGAACAAGAAATGCCTAGAGATGCTTCCAGAAATTTGCAAGAGAGCTTATGTTAATGCTTCTTGTGTTTTAAGTGTTTTTGTATGATTTAACCAATGGTGGCTAGCTCAGGAGATTAAACTAGAATTTCTGGCTCCTGAACACCAGACTCAAAACATTCTCAGCTCAGAATGCTTTACAATTTTCTACTGGGTTGAGTATTTTTTTTCCCTATGTTTTTTTCTCTTGCTGTTAGGTTTTGTTGTCACTAATTTTGATTTCTGATAAGCAGTCTAGGCCCATAACAACTGACAAATATAGGCAAAACCTGCTACCAGGAAACAAAAATGGTGCATAGCACCGATGTCAGCAGGCTTGTGTTAAGATGGTTTCTACCCGTAAATAGTTAAATAGATGTTAGGTAAAGATCTTCAAGAAATTCAGGACAGGTGGAAGCCTTCTGAACTGTGAAGGGCACCAATGACTTCACTGATGTTTGAAAGGCTAAGCTGTAAAAATACTTGTATAAATGATAACCAGAAGACATTTTGACTGGTGGAATCATTACTAGAGAAACTGAAAAAAAATCCCAAGACTGAACACATCTCCTTATAGGAAATATGTCAAACTTTTCAAACTGTACTCATTGACCAATTAGCAGGTGATAAAATAAATTTTGTAACTGAAGGATTTTTTTCATGAAATAATAGGATAAAACTGAATAAAATAGAAAGTATTACAAATAACCATTCATAGTAAGTTATTGGTCATTTTATTTTTGCTTCAATTATTGTTTTGGTGTGTCAGATAATGTCTACCCATAGGATATATTTTAAAATGAATGGAAGCCACCAGTCTCAGCAGAAACTTCCAAAAGTAGTGCTGAATTAGCATTTCCATTTTTTTGGAATGTATTCCCCAGAGTAAACAGATGAAGAGGATATGGAAATGGGTCTGCTGGTGGTAAAAAATCTCACCTTGAGGTCTATACAAGACAAAGAATTTATTTGCCTCTGTATAACCATGCCTGGTCTGCCTTATGGAACATGGAACACCAGTGTTCTAAGTACCAACACCACTCAGTTATCTTTATCTTGGGGCTCTGATTCTGTTTCCTGTTTGGTAGTAACTTCATTAGCAATGCAGGCTTACCTAGAACCAAAACTCTCTAACTGCAGCCTTTACATTCTGCCCACATCCTTCCAGATTCTTGCTTCCATAGCCTTGATCCGTTTTCTCATACTTCCAAAGTCTAAGTGGTGAACTGCTCTGAAAGTGAACTACAAGTGTAATACCTACCTCATATCATGGCAGTATAGCATTAAATGTTTGAAACTCCTTTGTGCCTTATCCTAGCACTTCAATTTTATTTTCTCCAGACCAAGCTTGGACATAACTATCTTCTTGAATATTCTAAGCAAGATTAACGACCATTCCTCTGAGAACTAATCCTCCATGGTTTGATCATTTCTGCAGAGCAATGCCCACTCTTTCTTCACAAACTTACACTGCTTAAGTCTTAAATGTTTGAAAAGCCTGAGTTAAGATATCTTGCTGACTTACCTTTAATGATCCCATAGATGGGCTCTACAATCAATATATTCTGGTTGTTCTCTGAGTTTGCTTTAGAAAAGAAACACTTGTCTATTTATGTGGGCTTGGGGACAACTGGGGATTGACCTCAGGCACTCGACCACTGAGCCATATCCCCAGCCCTATTTTGTATTTTATTTAGAGACAGAGTCTCACTGAGTTGCTAAGCATTACTCTTTTTGCTGAAGCTGGCTTTGAACTCGCTATCCTCCTGTCTCAGCCTCCCAAGCTGCTGGGATTACAGGTGTGCACCACTGCACCCGGCTAACACTTGTCTTTTTATAAAGAACTGTCCTTGTACATGAGTTCAGGTTTCCTTACAACTGCATGTTACCTTATCTCTGGCCACTTAACCAAGAAATTGTAAAGGCAATTACAGTAAAGTACAAAGTACTCAAACTTTTATGAAACCAAAAGTAACTTTTAGAGTTTGTTCTCATGGCATTTACACTTTCCTTTTCTCCTTCTTTATTATTTTTTAACTGATATATAAAAATTGTACATATTATAGGGTACCATGTTACCCTTTCCTTTTTTTAATCTCTCCCATTAGTAGCAGGAATGATCTTATTCAACTTCAAGTTATGTAATTTTGGCTAGGAATGCTTTATGCTGTAACTCCACCATGATATCCTGCCTTACCACAGGCCTATAACAATGGAAACAAGCTACCATGGACTGAAACCTCTGAAATCATGAGACAAAAGGCATCTTTCTTCCTTGAAGTTGATTTCTCAGGGATTTTTTCACAGTGATGGAAAGCTGACTGTCCCAGAATGGTTTCAACTACCTAGAGTAGATCAAGAGGTGACCTGGAGTAGGCAGAGACTCGACTTGGGCTTATCAAGACAGTATGTTAAAATGTCCTTAATAGCACACATTTCCCAAGACCTAGTAACAGAAGAGCAGAGAGTTTTGTGGTAGGGATGGTAATGTGTTGCTACTTGACATATGTATCTGATCGCATTTTTTTGGAGTGGCAGTGTTATACAGTGGTGACAGGCCTAATCGTGTTTTCTCTAGAAATTAACCAGGAACCAGTTCGGGTTTTTAATCTATTTTCAGATTTGAATAATGATAAGAGAATATCCACTTTTATTGGAGAGATTTACATTTTAAAAAACTGGGAGATAAGTTTGGAGACACAAAATTATTTCCAGTCAAATAACAGTATTAACTGTTATTCTATGAATAACTGTATCAGAAGCTTCTTAAATTGCAGGTAGAATTTACAGAGGTAAATCATAAAACTTAGTGGCACACAAATAATGATACTTTAAAAAAATCAGTCCTAACACTGAAATCTTGTTTAACTCCTGCTAATTTATCAATATATTCCACTATAAATTGCATGTGCATTTAAACCTTTAATATGCTATCTTAAATTACTTCTTCCCTTCATTTTGTATCTTCCTTAAATGATAGCACATTATGCTTATAAAAGTTAGGTTTTATCCACGTCAGCATTATTATTTTAGGACCCCTTTATTCATGTGACATTTTTTCCATCACCACTGCAGATATTTCTATGTGGAAATTCTATTTTCCTTCAGCTTTCTGTTTAAAATGTTTTATGCATTTATTTTGTTCTACATGTCAATATATAAAAGCAATAATAGGAGTAATTAATGTTTTGCTATTTTGCTTCATTTATGCAGAATAGTCATTTGATTATCAAATCCATCCAGGATCTACAATTAGACTAGTTCTGCAGCTGCTCTCTTCTCTTTTCCTATAATGCATGTTCCTTTCTTTGGAACTGTTGTTTTCCAATGTGTGTGATGTACAATGCTCAGAATGCATCTTCCAAAAAAATGTGGTTTCTCTTTCTATCTTCAAGGCCAAAATGAAGAGACGCTGTATTGAGCCTTTCAGAATTAAAGTGGTGCTTTTAGTGCCCATATATTTTTGTGACAGTGAACACAGTCAGCAGCTTTGTCAATTTGGTTGTCACTGTCACACTAGGCTTTCCAGATGTTCAAATGCAGAAATGTCATAAAATGCCATGACAAGGATGTGCTTTTTTTATTCTTTTTATTAGTCTGTTTTTCACATTAAAGAAAAGATGAACAAAAGAATAGCCATAGCAAATACAGCTATACACCCATCTCACTAAATGGCCTAAGTAAAAAGTACAAGCATATCCAGAATACTTCTGGTGATTATAATGCAGCATGATATACATGGTTGGACAATGAAAATCTAAGATTTGAATTATAAGAGGATCCTGTGTTATGTTATAACTCAAACATACTTTACCTGTCCCATGAAATGACATCATGTAACTGATAAGTGAAGTTACAACTTACTTTTCTATATTAGATATAGAATTATAATATAATTTTCTTTTTTAAAATAATAAAAAACTTTTTTTCTAATGACATGTAACAAGATTTTTATCAGTACTCAGCTTTAACTAATTCTACACCTACACTTAACGCATTCATAGAGTCACAAAACATTTGAAGCTCAAAGGGGGAGTGGTTTAGAAATTACCTCTATATACTGACAGTTCATCAACATATATTATGATTTTCATTATCATAAAAATATCATATGCATGTATGTGCTGGGGAAGCAATATATCATATTGTTCAATGTTGCTTTAAAAAATAGTGACTTGGCAGGAATTATATAAATTGCAAGCAAAACTTGGATAGTCTCCTAATTTCACTCTCCCCCAGGAAATGCATCACTGCATGAAGGTCCCCTGTAGCAGTATTTATTTTAATAATAATAGTAATAATCAGAAAAGATTAAACTATTTCAAAAACTATTTCAATTACACATTTGTTTCTGGCTCCACATCAAGTTTTCACGTATGAGCCTAACAAAGTCACCTTTTTAATTCATTCAACAGAGCTGCTTAATTTTGTTTGAAAATTCTGTCTTTTAGGAAAACTACTCAAACGTCACTTGGAGGGGAAAACTCACTGCTGAAAATCAATTTAACAACTCTTGTAGAGACTTCTGACAGCACAACTAAGGCACCACATTTCAGAGGAGTTTCAATGACTTTATTTAAATTTCAGAAATAAATTGATTTTAGAGCACTGTCAGTCATGGTGACTGACAAAAATAAATTCTGAATGGAAATTCCTTTCTAAAAAGTAATATGGTCCAATCAAATTAAGAAATGGAAGCAAGGTTATTTATTAGAGTTGTTTTCTTTAAGATCATCTACAACAATCATAAATTCTTGGACCTTCACATGGCCATTTTAAACCTCAAGAAGACCGGGTGCTCAAGAAACATTGAATCTAGTAAGGAAGAAGGAACATGCACATAAAATAAGAAGTAATGGCACACTGTAGAATATTGCATATAAAATAAATGGTCTAGAACATAAGTCCTATAAAAACTGAGGAAAAAGAAGGTATACCCTTGGCTGAAGTAGTGGGGGACAGTTTTATGGAGGACTTGGGCTTTGATGTGTGTGTGAGAAAAAGGAAGGTAGAATTCCCATAAGCACTAAGGAGAGAATGATTATTTAAAATTGGGGACAATGGTGTGAGCAACAAAGTGGAACAAAACATCAAATACAACCAGAGGCATTAAACAGTCCTACTTAGCCACAGACAAGGGCTCAAAATAATCAGTGATATGATAAAATTAAGTGGTTAAAGAATTAATTTTAAAGATCTTCCAATAATACTGAAAGGGATTATGGATTTTTACATGAGTTCACAAAATTACTTGTGAAGTTACTGTAGTTGTTGTTTTCAGACACACATGTCTAGATCCTACCCTCAAGATTCTGATTCCAAAAGGCTGAGGTGGAAGGCTGTTTTTAAAAGGATCCACAGTTAGAATCAATGATGGGACTCACAGGCATGTGGACTGTGTAGTCCCACAAGGTTCCATGACTAGTTTATTATTTGGCTATAATCATCATGAAATTCCTGATAATTGTGTCACAAGTATTTTGTCTGCTGTTATTATAATTCCATTCATATATACTGTTTAACATGGCCTATGAGCATGAAATTCCAGTGGACCCAAGATGTGTGAGAGTTTGGCAAGTCTCAAAATGAACTGAAGGCAAGCACCATGCCTATGACTGAGAAAATGGTGGAATGGTGGTGTTGATGGTCCTGAGAGGCCAGGCCTTCTCCTTGGAACAGAATCTATTTTGAAGGCAGGAAGAAAGCAAGGGCATTCTGAATGATAGAAGTGACCAATTTTGTGCCATATTCTTCCGTACTCAAACTGCTCCTCTTCCTAGAGTCTACATTGAAAACAACATGGAAGGAAAGAGAAAGAGAACCTATAGTTCCTCTACCTTTAAGTCCTTTTTATTCATCTGTAAGCTGAATGAAAGTGTCAGTGAAATGAGAATGTATCAAAAAGGTGAACAAACTCAGGCAAGGAAGTTTTGTGCAGCATTTATACGAGTCCATTAAGAAATGAATATATATTTATATGTGTGTATATATATGAATATGTTATAAAATACATATTGTTTAACATCAATGTTTCTGCATGAGTTCAAAAGACATTTGCATTTAGAATTCTCACTGCACACTAAATTCATGGAACAATTTAAAATTTAAATTTTCTTAGCACAATATTAAGAAGAAAAAAATGACAAGTTGAGTGAAAACTGACAGATCTGAAAATTTTTAATATTCTAGTTCCTTTAGTGGAAGTTTTATATGCTTTTGAACAAGGGACCTTGTGTTTTCATTTTGTACTTGGCCCTACAAATTATGTATAAGGTCTGCACAGACAACTGGGATCATCAGGGCTGGAAGCTACTGGTAATAGGTGATAGCAAAGTATTGAGAAGGGAGGTATTTCATATTCCACAGAGGCCTGGTTGAAATAAGAAAAATGTAGGGAAACCTGTTCAGTGTGTTTATTAGAGACTAGTGAAGAACAAAGACTCGCTAGGTCACTGCCAAGGGAGACAAGAGGAAAGGAAATAAAAGAGGAATCTAAAGAAGCACTGCTGACTCAAAATGGAAAGAGAAGGAAAGGGAGAAATTGAAAAATGATTCCAAACATTGAAACTTCAGTGACCAGATAACAACAATGCTGTCAAAAGAAATAGAAAGTGCAAAGTGTCCACCTTTAAATGGAAGATTTTTAAGTGGAGGAAAGAGAGACAATGAAGAGCATTTCTCTACCGGTCTGATGGACAGTGCAGCAGAACTGAATAGAAACCTGGCTACCATCATGGACACAGAGGTTTTCTATGGAATTAAATAAAATCATAAGGAAAGAGAGTTGAGAGAGAGGGCAAATGCTTATGCCTTAGCCTCTTAGGACAGTTTAGGAAGCAGGAGCAAAAAGAGCAGCCGGTACTCCTGATGGAAACTGGAAATGGGAGTATCCAGAGGCCTACAGAGAGCTAAGATGGCAACCCTGAGTGAAAGGAAGCTGAAAGTCGATACATTTCAGAATAACTGGGTAGAGCCATGTTGCATGCCATAAAGTAAAAGAAATTAGAAAAGATAACAGCATTTTGAATTTTTAAGTATACATTCATAAGTGACCATAGAAGAAGCAATTTTCAGAGAGATGCTTTTCAGAAATTGTCAGGCTGGAGAGAGTTTCAAGATTGAGTGGGCAGTGAGTGGGCAGCTACAATGGTACTGTTCACTTCTGAGTTGTGTGTTGTTGAGAGTGAAGTTAAACATAAGAGAAGTGAGGACCATTTGTAGAGCAAATGAAAATTTTCTTTCAAGATGAATGATTAATATCTGTATTTATATTTCTATCATTATTTTTATGTTTTATACTATTTTTAGAGAATATCTATACCTTGGACTAATCAAGCAGCAGACAGATGGATGAATGGTTGGAAGGAAAGAAGAAAAAATTATGAAGCATGAAGAATTATATCGTCTTTTCCTTATCCAATAACATATAACTGCTGTGTCCAAACTGCCATTAAGGAAAACAATGAAAATAAATATGCTACCCTCAGTGAACTTATAGTAGGGGATATATTTTAAATTCCACTGATAATTAAATACCAAGTAGAATCTAGTGAAGAGCATAATGAAATGTACAAATAATTAAATAAAATTTTATATTTATTTTTAAATGACCTGAAATATCATGTATATATTTCAGTGGAGAATAAGGAATGGATACACTGGAAAGGTCACTCAGGGATAGTGTCAGAAAAGGAAGAAAAAAAGACAAAGAATTAAAATACTGATACCAGTTCTTCAAAGAGCAGCAGGAAAGAGCGAAGAACGTGTGGAGTACAGAGCCAGGTAAGTGAAACAAAGATTGTGTGTATTGAACTGTTTCAGATGAAGGAACTCAGAGCAGAAAGCTTTGATGGTCTCAGTGAGTTAGAGGTAACCTCCCCTACCAAGAAGGAAGACAAGACCAGCTGCGACAGACACAGCAAAGAAAGAACACTAGGACTTCTGACCTTCTACCTGGGATGCCCTCCTCAGGCAAATTATGCCAGGTTCCTTCTTTTTTTTTTTTTTTTTAAGTTCTATGAGATGTAATTGAAGCATGTAGTTACCGTTAAGAGTTCATTTTTTTCTCTTGAAATCACCTGATTGTGACTGGACACAATAATCATCCTCCTTGAATTTCCATTATTCTTACAGCTTGTTCTACATGGTTTTACCTCCTCTTCTGCTCATTCTTCAGTTGTTTTAATTCTGAGTCTTAACTGTGTCTGACTCGAAGCTCCTCAAGGACAGGGAAGCACATATTATGCTTAATCTGTGTCTCTCCAAGTGTCTGCAGAGGAGCCTATCAATAAATATTCCCTGATCAGCTGACAGGAGAGGAAGAAGTACTGTAAACATATAAAAGATTCCTCTCTTGTCCATCATTCTAGGGTCTTTTTTTTTTTTTTTTTTTTTTTTTTTTTGGGTACTGGGGATTGAACTCAGGGGCACTTGACCACCGAGCCACATCCCCAGCCCTATTTTGTGTTTTATGTAGAAACAGGGTCTCACTGAGTTGCTTAGCGCCTCGCCCTTGCTGAGGCTGGCTTTGAACTCGCAATTCTCCTGTCTCAGCCTCCCTAAGTGCTGGG
>CM053406.1:35117459-35302666 GCA_028644305.1 Xerus rutilus
TGGACACTGCAGTAGAAATCTGGGGGAATTCAAGAGTTACACTCAGTGCTTAAAAGCAAACCTGGATCACAAAAGGAAGTTGTAAATAGTTTCCTAGATATCCACTAACACCTGAAGCTGGTGATGCACACAGCTCTGGATACAACCTTAAGCACAGGTAAGAGGAGCAAAGCAAAAAGTATAGAGAATGAAGATCCTGGTATGAATGTCTATGCCTCCACCACAAAATTTCTGAGTTGAAACCTAACCACCAATGTGATGGTGTTAGGAGGTGGGGCCTTTGGGAATGATTAGGTTATAAGGATGAGCAGCCTTCATGACTAGAATTAGCACCATATACCAGAGGCCCCAGAGGGCCACTGGGCCCCTTCCACCATATGAGGACAATGACAAGGTATGTCTACAAACCAGAAGGTGGGCCTTCATGAAACACCAAAGATGCTAGCACCTTGATCATGAACTTCTCAGCCTCCATAATTGTCAGAAATAAATTTCTATTGTAAAAGCCATTCAGCTTATGGTATTTTGTTATAGCAAGCTGGCCAGTGTAAGTCATATGAATGGTATGTGAAATGCCAACACTTGGAAGAGCAATGAAAAAAAGAATGAGTTGGGGGGGTGGAAGATCAGATGGAGATGAAGAGAACACAGAAATGCTATGAGCAGAAAGAAGCTCGTCCCCAAATTGCCTCCTATACCCTCAATAATGCAGTTGGAGTACTGATTTCATTTACAAATCTAACCACAGCACAAATACTAGTTTTCATTTTCTTCTTTATAACTCTCTTTTTAAAAAATTTACAGAGGACAACATGCAATGTAATATATAACAAAACAGTAAAGTGGTATGGCTTATACAAGAATGCATCACACAGCTACGAAACAAAACCAAACTCCCTTTACAAATCAGTCAGAGTCTATTCATAAGCAGGTTTGAACAGATGCCCAGGAGGCAGGTGCAAATTGAAAACAGTTCTAGTCAAATACACTTTGTTTTATAGCTCTTGGACATTTCTAAAATATTGCTAGTGTTTCTGGATCCAGCGTCTTTTTATTTGGGATTTGATCCTGAGATCCTTTTGTTGAATACAAATTCTTTAAATATAATGTTTTATTTTCAAACTTTGCATTGAGATTAAAACAACATGAGCTAAGTGACTTTTGCAGTCAAACCTTCATTCAGTTAACAAATATACATTGTACTTATGAAGAAAATTAATACATTAGGTAAGTACACTCATTATGGCATCCATAATAGAAAGAATGGTCACTTGGACAAATAATTAAGGAATCAAAGGAAATTAAGTGGGCAAAACTCAATAAGTTTCTTTCTCAAAGTAATAATCATAGCTAAATTTAACGTGTTTATTCCTATGTGTTTTTAGTTAATTCTTTGAATAGCTCTATGAAGTAGTTACTCTTGAATACCACATTAACAGAAAAGGAAGATGAAATGCAGACATTAAGGCTCTTGACATATCATCCAACAAGGAAGGCTCCCAATTATTCCTATTCCTGAACCCACGAATTTAGCCATAAGTTTATTTTTTATTTTTTTGCTACTTAAGATACTAGCTACAGAAACAAAACATGCTCTAGGGATATGCCAAATGTAATACATAAATTAATTATACATATTTCATCTGAAATTTACAGTGAACTGAATTTTAATGGTGGCAAACTACATTTTTCCATTATAAGCTGAAAAAGTTAACTATGCTTTATATTTCAACAAAGTAAGGAGATGCTGATTCAGTAAAATATTAGTTTTCTAATTACTTCCTAGCTACCTATTTTACCCAATGCACATTCCCAGGACAAGGGAATAAATGAAAAATGTTGCAGAGAAAACAACATACCACGTTCCATATGCACGGAGAGATGAGAACCCTCTCAACTCTACAGGCCTGTTGGGACTGTAGCACATTATTTTAAAATTTGCATTGCTTGTCCCTGATCCCAAACTGACCAAAAGATATATGTAGAGAAATGCTAGAACTGGGCAAACAGGGAAAGATTGAAACAATTACACGGAGCTTAAAATATCAATAGGGAAGTTTATTATCTATGGGACTTCCAAGTCTAGGCAGAGTTCTACAGAAATCAATAGTCACCGAGAAGTTGTTAAAATCCAACAGAATTTTTGTATATAAAACATTTCAGTCCCTAACAATTCACAACACATACAGATGAGGCTTAATCCGGAGAAGGATTTATTTTCATAGCTTGTCTACAAGCTTTCCAATTCTCATTTCCATATATATTTTGTTCTTAGAATCTACATAGCATGAATTTAAAATAAAATACTGCTCAATAGCTGAGGAATTTAAAAACTTGCTTAACTGTTTAAATAAGTTGTCTATCAACCAAGAATATTTACATTTTTCAAACAGGCACTCTCTTGAGAAATAGAAGAAAATTAAGTTGCTTAAAATAAATTAATGATCATCAGCTTAATAATAACAAACCATGACAAAAAAAAATCATGGCATAATGGCCACAAAAAATAAGGCCAAAAGTGAGTTTCTTATACATGATGCACACTCGGTGACCTCTGGTAGTTAAGATACACCACAGATAATGAAACAGTAATTTTCCCTCTTTTATAAGATATACAATTAGTGATGATCTTTCCAAATGACAACTGGATACAAGCAAAGGAGAGAAATAACACCAGAATAGTGTAACTCATAGAATCATGCCACCTGAGAAATGAATGATGAAACAAATAACTTTGGTGCTACTGAGCTTCAAAAATTTTGCATGGCCTTTCATACAGAGAAATAGCTAGATAAAATCAGCACCTGGCATAATGCCTAGCACATCATAGGTACTCATTAACTATTTACTCTACAACTGAGGGAAAGATTCTGTTAATACACAAATCATTTGTTGATTACCTCCAGAGCCAGAAATTTTTTCTAGAATCACTAAATTAGGTTCAAGTTACAGCAAGACAGAGTTTTGCTTTAATGTATGAAAAATCATAAATTATATCTATGCAGCAGCAGAAATTGGCCATCTCTAAAGGTAGAGTGTGACTGGAAGCTGTGCCCAATTCCTCTGCCTATCTCTGAAGGGACTGCTCTTCAGGTAAGCATTTGAAAGCCCCTGTGATGCTGTGCTTGCCTGTCTTTCTTGAGATGTCTACTCTATTCTCTCATTTCTCCACTTAAGACAGTAAGTCTTGTGTTTCCCTGTGCCCTGAAATTCCATTCCTTTTTCCAATCTTGATCTGTGAACAAATAATATTACAATAAAACAAATATTCAGCTGCTAATTTATTTAATCTTACCACTCTACCCCAAAGTCATATTCTAATGCCTGATGAATGGGAGAGGAAAGACCAAAAGTGCTCTTAAAACACCATCTATACATATGTGTGCAAAAGTGTGTGTAGGTAAATATATATCTAGGAACATACTCTTTTTGGATACGTATTGGTAGGATACTAGGACATTTTTTTAACAACTTCTAAAGATGATTATTTGAGGGACTAAATTTTTGCTTTTTCTTATTATAGTCATTGTGATAGAGGCAGTCAATGAAGTCAATTTTAGGCCCCATCTGAACTTGGTACACTTAAAGAGATATAGCCAAAATGTGAATGTAGAATGTAGGGACTTAAAGAATGTCAACCATTCTCCTTATCCTTGATGGGGACTTAGTGGAGAAGACAATGATGACTAGGTGGTTGGGGGTAAGAATGACTGTGAACCTTACTTAGCCTCTGGCCTGACACTTCATCATACTATGCCAGATTTCTCACATGGAAAACAGAGCATGGTAGCAGCTATTTATCCTCACCTGGTTCCTAGGTTTTTGTGCGTCTTAAAATGAAATGATAACAATGGAAATATTTTGTTCATAGAGTTATATACAAAGACCAATCACCACTGAATCTGGGTGTGGGTTTAAGATCCATGCATATGTAAAGGAGTGTACATCAAAAATCAGCCAACTTAAAACACGTCAATGCTATAAAGTACCAATTAGAAACCAAGAGTCTATTACCACATTCCTGCACTTAAGTACTTGTTCTGCCAGCACTGTTATTGCCACTGACTTTATGTACTTCTCTTTCAACCACTTTGCAAAGACAAATCTACATGCTCTGGAAAAGTATAAAATCTGTATCACACAGAAGAACAGCCTTTATGTAAATTTTATTTCATATTGATTTTGTCTTTCCATCATATTCATTGCAAAGTCAAGTCACACAAAGAAAATCAATAACTGAACATTAAGGAAGCACTGTTCATACAAAAAGCCGACTACTATTTTACATATCTATTCTTTTTATTTTATTTTCCACATGCTGTAATGCTGCAAGCTGAAAAAAATGCATAACTGAATAAATTAAATTTAATATTCTCCTGCCTTTTGAAAGAACAAAACCATATTAAGTCCAGGCAGGATGTTTCTTTCTTTCTCTTTTTCCTGGTGCTTGCCAGGTCCTTTATCAATATCAATGGCTTAAGACCATATTATCCATGGGTGTCATTGAAATGAATGGTACTACAGCATCCTGTTATGAAAGGGCATTTGATGATTTGGCAGGTGAGAGATTATTAAATCTTGAATTTGAAATGCTGGGGCATTATGAAACCACATACTTCAAACAAGTGTGGAATCCACTCAAACTATATCTTCCTTCAGGAGATAAAATACCATGTAGATTTCAATGTTCAAGTGTTTTCAGAGGCTTTGAAAACTGAACACCTGCAGTTATTCACACATGAATCTTGCCTTTTCAGTACACATATCCCAACAGCATTGTTTGTGAAAATACTATATTTATTAAACCACAGTTAATTATTTTTGGATTTCTGCATCAAAATATACACAGCAGTTAATATTAGCTAATCCACTTTTGGAAAATAAAAATTTCACTGTCTTTGAATTAATGTTAACAACAATAGATAAGGATATTCTCTCTTCATATTAAATGTTTGGTTAAAATTTGGGGAAATAGGAAAATTAAGCAGCTCCAAACATTTAACCTATTTCACATACACAGAGACAATTTCAAAGAATTCATGCATGCACATATCTATTGTAATCTTTCCTGAGAGGAAAAATATGTGTGTGTGTGTATGTGTAAGTGTGTGTAAGTTGATGATAAATGTTACTGATATGAAGAATGTGCAGCATACAATTCAAAATTATAAACTGATACTCTGTATTGCAAATTCCATATAGCCAATTGATTTGCACACAATGCTGTCTTTGATTTTTTCCAAACTCTTAGATTTGTAATCGGATTAGGATTCACCAGAGAAACAACTAAAAGGATGTGGACACAGCTTTTGCACTCATGCACTCATTTCTCTCTCCCTCTCTTTCCCCTTCTCTCTTTTCCCCTCTCCCCATATACTTATGTATAATTTACTTTATTATGTTTATGTAATTTTATATTTAATAACAACCAGCTTAAAACATTCCTAAAACTTCAACAATCAGCTCTTGTGAGCTAGTCCAGCTGGCTCCAGCAAACTACTGCAGTCTCACTTTTCCTAAAAGTGGATGAAACTTTACAAAGATACCTTAATTCACTTGGAATTAAGGATTAACATTAATAAAACACAAAGAACTCCTCCTGTACTATGGAGCCTTATCCGTTATTAATACTTATCAGTTATTAATACTTATGAACTCTATCAGCTCTTTTCCTGTAGGCAGGCTTTGATGAACAGAGTGACAGCATGGGGCTAGGAAGGAACATGGGAAAGGAATGCAAATGGGGAAAAAAATAGGCCCAAGAGCAGACTCTCACAGAAGCAAAAATGTGATAAAGCCAAAGTGTAGGTTAGGATCAACCCTGTACATGTTGTCATAGTTGCAAACATTGAGAAATTTTATTTGCTTAGTTTTCCTACAAACTTTCATATAGAGCACAAATTTATTGAATTGAGCTTTAGCCGACAAGATTCATTCTGGGGATGGCTTGTGATTTCAAGCTAATATTAGAGGAAGTGTTCTTAGGATACATCATATATACTTCAAAAAAGTTCTTTTACCTTTAGATTATGCAAGCTGTATAGTCACAACCTAAGGCACATATTAATTTTTGTAGTACATTATATCTATGCTAATGGAAACATGAAAAAAAGCAATGAAATATGAGCTTTATGCACTTGCTTTCAATTTATTAAAAAGTTTGTCTCTTAAAAAACTACTTAACAGGAAGTTGCAAAGTCTGTCTTCAGAGAAAGATTCTAAGAAGACTAATAAAAATGACAGACTTGAAAGTAAAAGTAAAAATAAAAGCTCCCCATGTTCTAATTTATGGCAGGTCTTCAGTCTTCACACACAGCAGGATGTCAGGCCTTCTCTTGTTCAGGAACTTTACAAATTTAATGAGTTTTATAGAGGACTGACCTATGACATCTATATGATGTCTCAAATTCAGAGACCTGAGATGATCAGTTTCAGTGATTTAAAGTTCTCTTTAGATAGACACATCCATACATAGACTCAGAGATAATAGCAAGAAAACAGACAGACTTACTGACAGACACAGACAGAGACACATACACAAGGTATTTATCTACATTTCAATGCGCATCCTTCCTGATAGCGTTAGCATCTAAAAATGTTGCAAAGGACACAAACTCTACCTCCAAATCTCTTATCTTCGTATTCATCTTTTCTTTTGTCATCTTCTCCACTCTTCTGCAACCTACATTCATTTTCCCCCTCAAGTTTACTAGGGTTAATTCAGAACATCCAGTGGTACACAATTCTAATTCTTCTATGGTTCCATTCCCATCTCAAAACACAAGTGCCCAAGGTAAGTTCTCTTTGTTTGGCATTTATCTTCTCAATTCTCAGCAGCAAAATTTTCCAGAGATGTTTAGAGATGATCCACACCCCTGTGTCAAGTAAGTTCTTTATATTAAAAGTCCTTTGGGAAATTAAATCTCAATCAATGAGCAAATACATACTAGTGCAGTGGAGTCCTAAAATGTTCTCAGAAGACATAAGGTCATCAAAACATCAATACTACTATGCAGAAAATATGGATTGTATAATCAGATAAACTTGAAGATTAGTAGGTTAAACTATATCAAATTATTTTTTATCTTTCTAGAAACTTCACTATGCTAAATGTGCACTGTTTATCTCCAAGATAGAGATCAACTTGAAGTGGTTCCCAAACAAAACTGATGTGGTATTTGGCTTGGAGAATATCTTGGAATAAGTGCTTTATGCAATGTTTAGGCTCCTGGATAATGCTGGAGAAATGAGATTCTCAAACCATGTTGAGTAGGTTCAGCCTGTCAGAGTCTCTCAAATCAAGCCATGTAAATGTCTCTCCATTCTCAAGGTCATAAGAAACTGCTGTTATAAAGAAGAGGACAAGGGTCAGCCTGTGTGAAGCAGTACCTGATATCAGGCATCCAGGAACAGGCAAGAAGCAGGCATTATGTGGTCAAGTGAGTGGATTCGCAGGGAGCTGGATGGAGTAGGTGTTGCAGGGCAGTGGGAAGATAAAAGGCACATTAAAATGGCATCCAGGAAATGGAGCAAGACATGGAGTAAGAAAAATAACTAAGGCAAACTAGGAAAGAGACATGAAGAAAAAATGCTGGCAGTATAGACACATTACCCATAAGAATGCATTTTCCTGGGAGAACTGCTTCCAAAGAGCTTGGTGTATGTCAATCTTTTTGCATTAAGAGCAAGCTTCTGCATTTTGCAAGAGTTTAAACATTACCCATTGCTTCATCCAAATGTGAGTCACCTTCAAATATGTCTTCTAACCTGAACTGGATGCCTTTTTGAGAAGCAGTGATTCTCATACCTTAGAATACATATGAATCACTTGGAGAACTATTTAAAATGCAGTCACAGACTGCCACATCCCCAGAGCTTTTGATTCTGTAAGTTTTCAGGGGGTTTGGGAAGCTCATAGTGGCTCTACTGCTTAAAACTAACCAACAGACACAGAACACAGAAAAATTAGAAAGCATAATCGATTACTTCCTAGATTAGAGAGCAATTTCATAAGCTCTAGAGCTGAGTTTTTAAGGAAGAAATCTGAGTCTTCTAAGACCCTTTTCTCATCTCTTATTCATATCACAATGTGTCTCTGCTCTTTCTACCTCTGTCCTGGGATCTCAAGCTAGTGCAGAAAACGGAGCCGCAGTTTAGGGCATAGAGGCTTGTGAGGGAGAAAGCCTGTCTTTGTATCCCCACTCTAACACTTACTAGTGTGTAACACCTGCCAAGTCACAAAACCCTCAATCGTGGTGGCTTCTGTAATCTGGATGTGACTTGGCAGAACTTAAACTGGAGGGCTGAATGTCTGTCTCCCACAAATTCACATGTTCAAGCTACCTTCAGTGTGGCCAGTTTTAGAGATGTGGCCTCTAAAGAAGTAAGCAAGGTTAAAATGAGGTCATAATGGTTGGGCCCTGATCCCTTAGGATTATGCCTCATATAGGGAGACTGGAAAGCTTGTAAGTGTTGGCACAAAGAGGAGAGAGTCTGTGAGCGCATCATAAGAAGGGAGCCATCTGAAGCAGGAGGGACCTTGCTACAGCTCAGTCATGCCAGCACCCTAATCTTGAACTTCCAACCCGCTGAACTCTGAAAAAGATTTTACAGTGGTTTAAGTTACTCAGTCAGTGGCATTTTGCTATGGCAGCCTAAGCAGCCTCATTATTGTAGGATGAAACAATAATGTAATGTATATAAAGCCATTTATAAGGCCCAAGGCTCACAGTAAATATTAAGTGTTGACAAATACTTTGTCTTACAAAAGTATTTATTTTAGAGATAGGAAGACATGATATTAATTGTATTTACTGAAGATTAACCTATAATTATGAAAGATGCAATTATACAAGAGAAATAACACTACATTCTTTTTTCAGTAGCACTAAATACTTATGAAAGAAAAAAGCATTCCCTGAATTATTTCCAATATGGCCAGCAAAAATATTAGAATCTAGTTAGGTAAAACTTTGAAGCAAATCTTAGGCTACAAATAATGTTTGTATGAGAAAAGGGTAACATCTTAAGAGACCATATTTAATCAAATGAAATATTTTATTAACATATTCTTAATGGATGATTCTGCACCTTCAAAATGAACACCAAAGAGCAATTACCTACACAAGCTATCTATACAATAACGACAATAGTGTTCTCTATAGCAGGAGGTGTCTAATTACTTTTAAATACTATAAAGTATTTTGTAACCAGCATTAATATCATAATAGACCCAGAGAATGGCAGTATACTAACAATAGGAGAGGTGAGTCCTGACCTAATGTGATCTCCAAGTAGAGCTCGCCAGAGGAAAATGAGCACACCTAGTTTCCTTTGAGTTTCTTTTCTAACTTCTGCAGAACTTGTGCTCTCTGATTATTTCTAACTTAATGTCTGATATTAAGCACTATTATCTTTCAAAATTCCTTGATTTTAATCAATCCTTACAATGCATCCATTTTCAACCCCCCTTGGCATATTAGTAAATAAATTATGTTAGATGACATTGGCAGAATTTTAACTTGAGTGAGCATGCGATGCTCCCTCAAACCCAACCTGTGCAACACCATCATAACTAAAAATGGACCTATGCATATTGGCCCAAACTAGCGGGTGGGATAATACTGAACTGGTAACATGGGAAGCCTTGAATGAGATGTCTAAGAACCCTCAGACCTTAGACTACCAATAAATAAGACCAGCATCTCTTTAATAATTAGCATTACATAAAAACACAGTATTTAATGAATTCCTTAATAGATTTATAAGACAGAATATGCAAAAGCCAATGCAATATTAATTAAAAGAGACTGATTTGAATGCAATACCTTACCAAAAACAAGAATATGACCTATTTAAAGTAAAACAAATACATTTTAAACATAAAACATAACTTGAAAATCTGCTAGTAACTCAAACTGAAATGTTCAGGATTGAATGCTATAATTTACTAATGTGTCCTAAATTACATTACTGCATACATCTAAACTCAAAATACATGAACCAAAAACCATTGCATATTATGAAACACACAAAATGCAGTACAGACTTCTGATACATGATAATATTACATATTAAAGATTAATTTCAGTTATTAGCCCTTTATTTCTTTGAAGAATATCTTTCAAACTTGAGAAAGATTAATAACTTCAGTAATAAAAATATTTTAATTATAATTATTACAGGTAAACTATGGGAGTTGGTTTACTGAGCATTAAAAGTATCTCCCTTAGCTTTGGTGAAAAGATTCTTGAGCTCTGATGATTCTCGACCATGCAGAAGGTTAAAAACATGGGTAGTCTTACTTAAGCATCTAATTTATTATTACATAAATTGGACTATAGATGTTAATCTTCAAAACAGGGCAAATTCAGTGAAAATGTCTGCAAAATATCTGTTTGATATCCAAGTAGGAAAAGTATGTCTTTTTTAGGGTGAAAGGGCTAGATAATTCTATATGGCTACTTTACATTACAGATATAACATTGAACTTATAGAGCTATAAACTACTATCACAAATTCCTAAGGACTATTTAATCAAATAGGGGCTTAACCTTTGAATTTCAAATGCTGCACCTCTAAATTTGTATATCTTCAAAAATGGCACACCATGGACAGAAACAGAAGAAGAGTTTCCAAGAGCTTATGGTTTTACAAGTATATACAACATGCCTTGTTATAAATTTAGATATTCTTTGAAAATACATATATAATGGAACATATGTCTACAAAATGAGAATATGGCAACCTACATAGTTTGATCTACGTAGGGCTGAATACAATATTTGGGCTAAATATAAACATTATTTTTTAACTATTACTTTTTATTGATATTTTATATGCTATTTCATATAAAATATCTATACCATGCATATGTCCATGCTCAAATATTTCTTTTTAAATTAATTTAATAATTTTTTTTCTTTAAAGCTCCTGGTTGCTTCTTATAAAATGATGCAGTAGAAGAGGTCATTTTGCTAGAGGTAAAGAACATAAAAAACAATTGTTGAAGGAAAAATTATGAATTTTGAATACAATTTTAATCCTAATCTGACCAAAAAATGGTTATTAGAAGAAAAAACTAAGGAAACAATGAACATTGTTTTATATTCTAAACAAGAAAGTAAAAATATTAAATCAATTTCTAGTTTATTTTATTTTCAGGGAGTGTTATTCATAGAAACTACAATTCAAAGACCTTGAACATAAAACTTAATGACATTATTTTTCCCATTCACTTAATGATAAAAACTGCGATTCCTCAAGAAAAGAAGGCAACAGTTCAATCCTTCCTTGCTTTGGGATTCCCATTTTTTCAAAATGTCACTTTAATGATTGCTTAATTTACTACAGAATAAAAATTCTTAATAGGACATTAGACTGTTAATTCCTTGAGAATGTGTAGTATGTGCCAATCAGAGTTCATCATTGCTTTTAGCATTTAGTAAGTGTTCAAACAATCTGTGTTAATATTTTGGCTGCATTTTGGGACCAGGCAAAGTTATTGTTTCACTGAGCTAGCTGTCTAATTTCTAAGGTGCACTTTCATCATGTGTGAAATGAAAGGAAGAGAATAAATGGCCTCTGCAGTCCCCTACCTCTAAAACCATATTCTACATAATTAAATTCTACAATAAAAACTACAGAACACTAAAGAAAGATATTGAAGAAGACCTTAGAAGATGGAAAAGTCTCCCATGCTCTTAGATGGGCTGAATCAACATTGTCAAAACGGCTATACTACACAAAGCGCTTCAATGCAATTCTAATTAAAATCTCAATGTCATTACTTATAGGTATAGAAAAAGCAATTATGAAATTCATTTGGAAAAATAAGAGATCCAGAATATCCAAAGAAATCCTTAGCAAGAAGAGTGAAGTAGGAGGCATCACAATACCAGAATGTAAACTGTACTACAAGGCTATAGTAACAAAATCAACATAGTAGATTTGGCACTAAAATAGACATGTAGACCAATGGTACAGAATAGAACACACAGAGACAAACCCACGTAAATACAGTTATCTCTTACTAGACAAAGGCACTAAAAACATACATTGGAGAAAAGATGGCCTCTTCAACAAATGGTGCTGGAGAAACTGGAAATCCATATGCAGCAAAATGAAACTCAACCCCTATCTCTCACCATGCACAAAACTCAACTCACAGTGGATCAAGGACCTAGGAATTAGATCAGAGATATTGCACCTAATAGGGGAAAAAGTAGGCCCAAACCTTCATCACGTCAGATTAGGCTCTGACTTCCTTAACAAGACTCCTGAAGTGCAAAAAGTAAAATCAAAAATCAATAAATGGTATGGATTCAAACTAAAACACTTCTTCTCAGCAAAGAAACAATCAATAATGACAGACATCACAGAGCACTAATATCCAGGATATATATAAAGATCTCAAAAAATTTCACACAAAAAACCAAATAATCCAATCAATAAATGGCTTAAGGAGCTAAACAGACACTTCACAGAAGAATAAATACAACTGATCAACAAACATATGAAAAAAATGTTCAACATCTCTAGCAATTAGAGAAATGCATACCAAAAACTACTGTAAGATTTCTTCTCACTCCAGTCAGAGTGGCAGTTATCAAAAATACAAGCAATAATAAGTGTTGGTGAGGATGTGGGGAAAAATGTAGACTCATGAATTGCTGGTGGGACTGCAAATTGGTGCAATCACTATGGAAAGCAGTATGGGGATTCCTCAGAAAACTTGGAATGGAACTACCATTTGACCCAGCTATAAACATTACTAAAATTGCCAGTTAACTGAATTTGTCTTCTGTCATCTAGTGATATGACTACTCTTTTGTTGTAAGAAAGAGCTGAAAAATACAATTAAGGATTTTTATATGACAGCAGAAAAATATCCTCAAACCAGAAATTATTTCATATTCATTATGAACATTTATCCAGATGAGGCAAACCTTATAAATATCGCCCTTAATATAAATAATTGTTAATGAAACAAACAGATGTGATATACTAAAATATATAAAAATTTAGACTATTAAAGGTAAAATCAGTTTTAATTAGTGGGCAATAAGAAAAATAGAATATATTTTAAATTTAGAAATTATTTACAAGTGTATTATAAAAATCAAATCAGTGAAGTAACTGCTTGACACACTCAAATAGTTAAACCTTACAAACACTGCTTTATAGTTTACACCCAACCCCCCACCTGCTTTCTCTTTACAACAAGCAAATATTTAGAGTAATATTTAGAGTAAGTAGAGCAGGAAACAGATTCAGTAAGATAATTAATTACTCAGCTTCACAGGGTTAGGAAGTAGCAGTGCCCAACCAAATATATAAGGTAATCTGACTCATAAATGATAAGATACATTTTTAATTAAAAGTAGCTCCCAACAATATATTATTAAACTCCTCAAAGGCTATTTAAAAATAAGAATTACTATGGTTACATTATTTTTCATGGTAAAGTTTTTTTTACTTCATCTCAGCCTAGATTGCATTTAACTCATTCCATTATAGTAAATTTTTAAACAAGTAACCATCAAACACTTATTCTATACCAGCTGATGTGCAACTGGCTAGATACACTGCAGTAAGTAGACAGAAATAATCTAACCTTTATGAAGCTCATTGTGGTCCAAAACATACTCTGCTTGAATTTTGTCTAAAGTATTAGGCATATTTCTACTCAAACACATAAAAAGGCCCTAGATCAGGCCTGGGTGGTCAAAGATGGCTATGTTTGAAGTAACAATTGATGTGTGAAATGATGGAGAAGCCAAGAGAAGCTAGGCGGGGTGGAAAGAATACTCTTGGCAGGAGAAAGAATTGCATGTGCAAACGCCCTGTAGATGAGGAAGTAGGGGATCTGCCTTCAAAGAACCAAATCCAGGACAATGTAGTCAGTGGGCAGAGACTCAGCTAACAGTTAAGACTCAGTGGATGAAAGGACTGATCATGTACAGGCTCATAGCTGGTCTTAAGGACATTAAGCTTTTCTTGTGAAATAGTCTCAGAATTATTTCAAGCAGCAGGGTGTGGGAAGGTCTGATCTGCATGTTGTAAACATTCCTGTTTTCAAGGTGGAAAACAGAGACAGAAAGCTATAAGCCAAACCAGAGGCAAGATAATGTTAATATTGTCAAGGATAGCAATGGTGGAGATAGAGAACAGATTCAAAACGGATTTAGGAAGTCAATCAAGAAGACATAGTGATAGGTTATACATAGTGGGTGAGGAGAGAGTCAGGATAGTGAGATTTTACTTAATTAGAAAAGAAAATAAAACAACTGGAATGTATTCATAGGACATCTGTATTCACAAAAGTTAATTGATGATTCAGGTTAATTACTGTTCTCCACATGTTGAATTTCTGACATACTTTCCATAAGCATGATTCGGCAACACAACAATGGAAGAGGCTGTCATACCAAAATGAATTGCTAATATATGCAATTAAAATAAATGTCTATGAGATGTAACTGTCAAAATAGTAATTATGACTTAGTGAGCTAGAAGCAGTTTGAAAACTTCTTTGAAATTAAATTCCTGTCCTCAATATAGATTCAGCACATTCCAAAACAAGGTATTTTTTTTCCTTAAAAGAAAAAAGAAAAGAAAAACTAAACATATTTATTATCACTGCATATTCAACATGATTCAGATAAACTTAGTATATAACTGGGGACTGCTTTGAGTAGTTTAATGATCTACCCATCATGTTCACTTGAAATGTATTTTGATTTTAAAAAATAATGAAGAATAAACCACTTCCAATTTTTAAAATTCATGGTCATTTATAATATTCATTACATGTAAATAAGTTTTGTAAATTTAAGAGGCACCCCACAAAACCCCAAGCTAGAACTTGGAATATGTGTATTAAAGAGAATTCACTAAGCAACTCATTAGATGTGGCAAAGAATAAAAACAGAATAGGATAATACTGTACAATCAAGAGTCCCAGATGTATTTCTCTGTTTGGTTGTGTTCGCAAGAGATAAAGTGCCTTCTTAGGTAAATAATCATAGTATTCTGTAAAAATACTACTCAAGAAGAAATATTTTGCCATATGCTTCTAGCAAATCTTAAGGAGGAATTGTATTTCACCACTTCTGTGATATATATATATATATATATATATATATATATATATAATTTTTTTTTTTTGGTACCAGGGATTAAACTCAGGGGCACTCGACCACTGAGCCACATCTCAGCCCTATTTTGTGTTTTATGTAGAAACAAGGTCTCATCCAGTTGCTTAGTGCCTCGCTGTTGCTGAGGCTGGCTTTGAACTCGTGATCCTCCTGTCTCAGTAGTACTAGTAGTAGTAGTAGTTGTAGTGGTAGCATTTTATACGTTAACATCTGTGAAATCATAATGCCTCTGCAATAGATACTGTCTTACAAAGTTTCTGAAAACACACCAGGGAAAGTCATTACATAGTTGCTATATTTGCTCTTGCTCAAAGCTAATCAGTCTTCCTCTTGGCTGAGCCAGGAGTATTGTTGGTATAGCCTGTACTGAGTTTACCAGCTGTTTAAAATCTGTTCTCATCACTGAAATAAAAACTTAATGTTTACACAAAAAGGCATGGAAACAAAGGACAGGACATAAATTTGGTCTTGGTTAAAATACTCTTCATTGGAGGAATAATCATAATTAATAATATTTATGAAAGCAACAAACAGGTGGAAAGTTATCCATGATTACACGAAGCTGTTATATTTTGTTATTGACAAAAACAATGGATTGCCATGCCATTCACTGCAAATGAAGAAAGGAAAAACTTGCCTAATCCCTGAGAATGGCTGAAAAAAAATGTTCCAAGGCAATAACGGAGAGGGACAAATGTGATGGTTCATGAATTGGGTGGTGATAGTATCATTAATGAAACAATCATAATTTTATTTTAAGATTTTTTTCCTTCTTAGTGATATTTTAAAAAATATTTGTAGTTGTAGATGGACACAATATCTTTATTTGTTTATTTTTATGTGGTGCTGAGGATCGAACCCAATGCCTCATGCATACGAGGCAAGCGCTCTACCACTGAGCTACAATCCCAGCCCCTTATTGATATTTAAAATGATGGTATATCTCAGTGTTACACTAGATTTTAGGGTAATGAGGTTATGAAAGAGCCATGAAATGACAAATAGAATATGAAGGTTCTATTCCCTGATCTTTAATATTTTTTTTAGTTGTTGAAGGACCTTTATTTTATTTATTTATATGTGGTGCTGAGAATTGAACCCAGTGCCTCATGCATGCTAGGCAAGCACTGTACCACCAAGCCACAACCCCAGCCCTATTCCCTGATCTTTAAATAATAATCTCAGAAACCATAAGACAGTCGGTTAACTTATTTGGGTTCCCATTTCATGATGTGTAAAACAGAAATGCTGTACTAGATTATTACTAATGAGCTAGTTCTATAATATTATAATAGTTTGATTATCACTATGCAGTATTAGATTGAACATAGCTATATTTTAAATTGATACATTATGTATTTTGTTAATTTTAAATAATTGCAATAAATTTATCTTAAATTATACAAAGAAGAAAACTTGGTACACTTAAATTTGAAGTCATTACAAACCCCAATAACCATAAAAGTAATTACCATTTTTCTATAAATTTTGCATTTAAGATTTTAAAAGCAAGACATGACTGCAACTGTACTAACAGTAGGAAGAGCAAGTAGTAAGTGAAATACTGGGTAAATGCAGATTTGGTCAAATATTTTACACCCTTGAAACTATTTAGAAACCACCACTATTCTTTCTTTTTAATTGGTTCTTTTTAGTTAAATATGACAATAGAATTCATTTTGATATAATTGTACAAGTATGAAATACCCCTTATTCTAGTTAAGACCCCATTCTTATGAATGTACATTATGGTGGGAGTCACTATGGTGCATTCATATAAGTACATGGGAGAATCGTTTCAGAGACATTCTACTATCTTTCATTTTCCTGTTCCCTCTCCCTTCCTTTCATTCCCTTTTGCCTAATCTACTCAATACACCTTCTTCTCCTGTCCCTCTAGTTATCTTTCACATATCAGTGAAAATATTCAACCTTTGTGTTTTGGGGACTGGCTTAGTTCACTTAGCATGATAGTCTCCAGTTCCATCCATTTACTTGCAAAAGTCACAAAGTCATTCTTCTTTATGCCTGAATAATACTCCATTGTGTGAATATACCACAATTTCTCTATCCATCTATCAGTTGAAGGGCATCTAGTTTGGTTATATAGTTTAGTTATTGTAAATTGAGATGTGATAAACATTGATGTGACTGCATTACTGTAGTATGCTGATTTTAACTGTTTGGTATGTAAACTGAGGATTGGAGAGTTGGGTCAAATGGTAGTTCCGTTCCTAGGTTTTTGAGGAAACTCCATACTGCTTTCCAGATTGATTGCACCAATTTGCAATCCTACCAGTAATGTATGAGTATACCTTTTTCCAGACATCCTCACCACCATTTATTGTTACTAGTATTCTTCTATATAATGGCAACTATAATTCATTCTGACTGGAGTGAGATGAAATTTCAGTGTAGTTTAATTTGTATTTCTTGTAATTGCTAGAGATGTTGAACATTTTTTTCATATATTTGTTGACTGTTCATATTTCTTCTGAGAAGTGTCTGTTCTGTTCCTTTCCATATTTACTGACTAAATTATTTGATTTTTTGGTGCTACATTTTTTGAGTTCTTTAAATATTGTGGAAATTAACACTCTATCTGAAGTGCAGGTGGCAAAGATTTTCTCCATTCTGCAGGCTCTCTCTTCATGTTCTTGATTGTTTCCTTTGCTGTGAAGAAACTTTTCAGTTTGATGTCATCCCATTTATTATTGATTTTATTTTTTGTGCTTTAAGCCCAGAATAGCCAAAGAAATACTTAGCAAGAAAAGTGAAGCAGGAGGCATCACAATACCAGACCTTAAACTATACCACAAGAGCTATAGTAACAAAAACAGCATGGTATTGGCACCAAAACAGGCAAAAAGACCAATGGAACAAACAGAAGACAGATACAAATCCACAATAATACAGTTAACTCATACTTGATAAATGTGCCAAAACCATACATCAGAGAAAACATATCCCCTTCAACAAATGGTACTGGGAAAACCTGGAATTCACATGCAGTAGAATTAAATTTAACCCGTATCTCTCACCCTGCACAAAACTCAACTTAAAGTGGATCAAAGACCTGGAAATTAGATCAGAAACCCTGTGCCTACTAGAAGAAAATGTAGGCCCAACACACCAACATAATGGCTCAGGAAATGACTTCCTTAACAAGACACCACTATTAATAAAAGACTAAATGCAAGCTAGATGATTGCTAGTTTCACTAGCATAAATAAAAGATCCAATCAGTTTAATTGTAACATTAGTTCAAAATATACTTGTCTTTGAGTCTTCGGAAAATTTGTTATAAATGTATTGTAAATGCTGTGCTATATATGTGGTAACAATATTCACTTCACTAGAATGTTTATTTAGCCTAAAAACTGTGTAATCCAATAATTGAGAATAAATGAGAAACTACTGTAAAGTTGCAAAATCTAAAATCTTATAATCAGATAAAAACCTCCCATGGAAACCCAGAATGGAAACTCACATGTCAAATTTGACTTAAGTCCCATTTACCAGATAGGTACTATGTGAGATGATGCACATCTGATGAGACTATAACCTGGGCAAAGGTAAGCATTTTAGCTTTGCTTAAAAAGTGGTGCTAATAGCTCAATTCACTAGCTAAACTGTGGAACCGACCTAAATGTCCTTCAACAGATGACTAGATAAAGAAACTGTGGTATATATACATAGTGAAATATTACTCAGAATTAAAAGAAAATAAAATTATAGCATTTACAGGTAAATGGATGGAGTTGGAGAATATCATGCTAAGCTAGTAAGCTAATCCCAAAAATCCAGAGGCTGAATGTTCTCTGATAAGTGGATATTGATCCACAATGGTGGGGGAGGGGCTTGGGAAGAATGGAGGAACTTTGGGCAAGGGGGAGGGGGCAGGAAAGGTGGTGGAATGAGATGAACATCATTAACCTAGGTACATGTATGACTGCACATGTGGTGCGACTCTACATCATGTACAACTAGAGAAATGAAAAGTGCTCCCTTTGTGTACAATGAATCGAAATGCATTCTGTTGTCATGTATAACTAATTAGAACAAATTAAAAAATTTTAAATTAAAAAAATGTGGTGCTAATGAAGGTGAAAACTTTCACTAGAATATAATTTGTCATAATCATTGAGGAATTATGAAAAGGCCAGAAAACATTTTTTAAAAGTAACTTGGAAAAACAAGATGAAGACATACTACAGAGAGCTATTGATTATAATTTATTTCAAAAATATTTTAGACTAATTATTTCTCATAATGGATGTTTTATTTCAGTATTTTTAGTGTTACCATAGACTGTCAGATTTTAGTGTTACCATAGACTGTCAGATAGGTGCTTGTAATAAAATCACATTGTTTCCAAAAGGCAGAAAACAATACCAAGATTAATCTTAGTTGGGTACATACATGATATAAATGTTAAACTTTCAATATTAGATGAATATATATATAAGATGAATATATATTTATATTCCAAGTTTAATAAAATATTTATAGCTCTATTAAATCTGTTGTATCACAGCATATATTAATTCAGTCTCGATTAAATATATTTATTGTATTTTATAGCATACTACTTTTATATTTGTTGTTTTGGATATGCATGAAAGTAGGCTGTATTTTGACATATTATACACACATGGAATGTAATCCATTCCAATGTGGAAGCCATTCTTGTGGTTATACATGATGTGGAGTTACAGTGGATGTGTATTCACATATGAACATGGGAAAATGATTTCTGTCTTTCCCATTACCATCTTCCCTCCCTTCCCTTCATTCCCCTTTATCTAATCCGATGGATTTCTATACTTCCTCTTTCTACACTTCCTAACATATTCATTCTTAAAGTCATACAATTTATTGGTAAAACGAACTCTTCCATCTCCATTGTTTTCTATATGTTCTTTCTTTTTATCTGAATCAGAAATATGTACAATAGGAGCATAAAGAACTGTGTTAGTCTTGCTCCTCATGTCCCCAAAAGCAATCTCCGTCCTTAGTGTAGAGTAGTTATATTAGGAGTTGGGTGTCTGAGTCTCTCTCATTTCTAGCATACATGGAAAGCAAAGGCACAGACCACCCTTTACAAGGGTGTTTTACAGTAAACAGCCTCGTGAGACTGTTTACTTTGAATACACAGGGCAGGGTTTTTGTTTTGATTTCTTTCTGTTTACTGTAATAAAGATAATAACTTTCTACAAAATAGAGCAAATTCAGGCAGATTTGCATTCTGTCTGCTATAAAAGATTCAGGTTTCCTAAGCTCAGGGTTCCCCAGCTATGATATAAACCAACCATGTTCATTGTTCTGGTCCTCTTCATCTCAACCCCAAAGCACTTGAAGGGACAGTGAATGTCATGCCTCTTGATGTGCACTGAGTTAATAAAGCCTTGGTTTCTGATCTAGGAGTATCATGTTTCCTGACAGCATATGCTATGAAAACCATGGCATGCAAAACTGTTAGTCCGAAAGTAGGGTAAAATCTCAAAACTTAACACTCCTTACAGAATCCAAACTTTTCTTGCAAAAGAAATAGATGAATTTTCCTAGTAATTCATCCATTTTCTAAGGATTTTTCAATATTAGAAAAGAATAGTTATCCTATTCTATGTATAATTCTTCATAAATAATGATTAATTTATGTGATTATTATGACTACTGTTTTCTAACATGTGTAATTACCAGTCATTTGAGCTTAGAAAGATTAAGATTTACAAGACAATCCAACAAGACATCATCAAACCCATCCATTTTCCTCTTCTCACCTTCAGTTAAACTAGTTAAGCTTATACACAAGGAGGGAGAGAAAAATTTGACTAAAAATTTCTGATGGAGTCTTGTTAATCAACAATTGTTTTAGTCAGTGTCTGTATCTCTGTGGCCAAAATATCTGACAAGAATTACTTGCAAGGTAAGTTTATTTTGATTCATGGTATCAGAGATCTCAGTCCATAAACTGCCAACTCCACTGCCCTGTGCCCAAGTGAGGCAGGACATCACAGGGGTTAGAGTTTGTCAGAGGGAAGTTGCTCCCCTCATGGCAATGAGGAAGCACAGCAAGAGAGCAGAAGGGAGGGCAGGAAAGATGAACACTTCCACAGCACACCCCCAGTGACCCAAATCCTCCAGCCACTCCCCACCTGCCTACAGTTACATGCAGTTTGTCCACTCAAATTAGATTGGACTGATTAGGTTACAGCTCACACAATCCAATCATTTCACCCTTGCATATTACTACATTCACACAGGAGATTTAGGGAACATCTAATATCCAAGTCATAACAACAACCAAGAGAAATCCTTCAGAATGTCATTTCTGAAATGTTAAAACAAGTATCTGTCAGGTTTGTGGAAATGTTCACTACATGATAAGTCTATTTATAGACAACCCCTCACACGGCACACACCATATGTAAACCATTTGAACAAAAATAGCCTATGTCACATTTAAGATGTACCTGTGCATTATGAGAAACCATTAAGGCAAGCCTGAACATTGCAAGAGTGTTAGCAGGTAACTAATAGGTAAGTCTACAGTATTAAGTTTATGATAATGGTCGAGTGTTGTGCTTGAAACAGGCATGTGATCAGTTCAAAGATGACAAGAATGCAAACATAACAGAGCACTGAACCTTGATAACCTGTTGATATTTTTATAAATTTCCATTATGGACCAAGTCTATAAGGAAAAAGAAAAAGGTGTAAATATTCAGTTCCTTATTCAGACACGTTTAGTTAATTGTTGCTTTTCCTTATTTTTGTTTTATTTTATTTTTCCTGGTCCAGGGATTGTTTAACCACTGAGTCACATCTCCAGCCCTTTTTATTTTTTTATTTTGAGACAGGATCTCCCTAAATTGCTTTGGACCTTGCTGAATTGCTAAGCCTGTCTTTCAACTTGCGATCCTCCTGCTTCAGCCTCCAGAGCTACTGGGATTACAGGCTTGTGTCACCATACCCAGCTTCTTATTTTCTTTATAGAAAATTCCACATAATAGATTGGAATAGTTTCACACAAATTAATGGTAAAACCATCAGCTGACAATTTTCAATGCAAAGGATTTAATCTCATTGATAGATATAAATAAATTAGGGTTCATTAACCAAATTTAAAGCTAACTGTGTAAATTAAATTATTAAACTTTGATTTTATCTTCTAAATATTCCCAATATCTAATATATCAAGATGATTGGCTATTCCTTATGAATTCTATCTTGAAACTTAACTGGAATCCTATATTTTGTGGTAAGAAGGATAAAATTCAGGAGGACTGTAAGCAATTCCCATGGAGGGGGTGGTTAGTTTGAAAGAAAATAAATAAATGATAATGACAGTTGCCAGAGTCAACCTTCTCTCTTTTTATCTGGTATACAGGAAAACCATGAACCATTTTTAATGATTTCTATATAAAAAAGGCCATGCTAACCTTTGATGCTGAATATTGTAACAGAATATCAAACAGAAACTTTGATACTCTTCATCATTTAATATTTATTATTTCTTCAGGTAACTAAATAAAATCCATTCCCTCTTGTTTTGGCAGGCATTTAAAACTGAAAAGAACTTTCTACATCAGCAATAAAACAAGTTTAGATTCAGGGCTCCTCCATCTATGTTACATGGTCTGCTGCAAAGAATAAGGGCAACAATCAGGAAATAGTAAATGTGGCAGGCATTTTGTGACAAATATCAGTTGCATGGTTTCACATTAGCTGTTCAAACAGCCATCAGAGGATAATGACTTTCAGTCACTATCAATCAATAAATTATTCAGCTGCAATTTCCCATAATTCATTGCTATTACTACCAGTAATCAAGTTGCCTCCTTTGTTCCTTGAAATTAAGCTTGAACTAAGCAATATGACTAATTACCAGTTAGTCTTCAATAGTTCCTCCAATAATTTGCAACATTGGACATTAACTATGCTAGTAATAGATGAAGGCACTATATTTTTAAGTCATGGTGAATTGCTAAGTAATTGCACTCATATTATTCACCCTATCAGTAAAGAGCATTATGCTGCCTAGATGAAGCTAGATTAAAATCAATTAAAAAGATGAGCTGGTTTTGTTTATCATGTATTTTTATAATTTATCTGACAGCTGTTTCCTCAGTACTACTGAAGAATGCATATGAAGCAGATATAACCCCTTTGAAAGAACTGACGCTTCTTAAATCTCTTTTTGGAATACATTATCTCCAAGCAGTGTTTTTAAATTAATTCTGCAATGTTAGGATTCAAGATGGCACTAAAAACTTTCTGATCTTCTAGATTTTGTGCTAATGCTTAACTGGGATTAATTGCATGGTTAGAAATCAATGTTTCAATATCAATCCAATATTAGGAAAATCGTACTTTATAGGAATGGTATTTAATATGAAAAGAGTTAAGAAACTTATTAATGTCAACAATGTACACAATGAAGTCACTGAAGGAACAATCTCATATCAGATGTAAGAATTCCTGCTGTAAGAAAAATAAAATGAAACATTCTTGGTACCCTTTCTGAGTTTTCTTTTTTGGGGGAGGAGGATAGCACAAAATTCTGAGGCATAGAGGCAGTATAAACACAAAAACCTCCAAACTCACAGGCCACTCACTTCTATATTACCAGATCCACCAAGTCCCAAGCAAGGCTGCTTTGTATATGCTTACCAACTCCCAAATGTGTTTCTGTATAGGGAACTCACTAATTGGCTTTCTCCTTTTCCAACAGTCACCTTTTATAAGGCCATTTTTGAATCTGACTTATCAATTGATAAATTGTGTCCTTCAATATTTAAATTACTTGTCACCCGTCTACATTACCAAATATTAATGTGGGACTGCTTCTACAGAGACACACAGATTATTATCTAATTTTATTTTTCTAAATTTTGCCTAACACTTCATTACAAAAAACTTTAATATAACCAAGAACCATACTAAGAAAACTAGTATGAGCTTCATTTAAAGTCTTCATATCTCAGAGTTGAAAAAAAATTTACACCTAACAAAAGATTAATTTATCTCTAGAAATTTTCTAAATTTCTAAAATTATCAATTAATTCTATCTTAGAAAGTCTTGCTTTAGAACAGTTACAATAACAGGCCATTGTTCATAATTTGAAAATGAACAAAAGTCCCCATTGAAAGCCATTAAAGCTGCCCACTACACAGAAAGAATTGTGTAATGTTTCAACATTTCCCATTTCCACTTTCTTTCCAGAAAAGAGACTCATGTAGAGGCAGCAGGAAGAGAAATGTCTACTATAGACTTACCTGTGACCCATAAAGAAACAATGTTTTATTTTGTGGCAGTAACTGGAATCGTAGGTTAATAAAATCATTCCCTAATGAAACTGGTAAGGGCAGGGATTGAAAGAAATGCTAGTTATACTGAGTAACATATTTCAGAAGTTATGAAGCATTTCAAAAAACTTCAAGAAATATTATATTGGATCCATCAAGAAATATAAAGGGTTTCTGAAACTTCAAATGTAGATATTTCATTGAAAATAATCCTAAGAAGAAAATAATGAAATCAGAAAAATTGAATCAAAGCTGTTTCACTGGCTACTTTCTAACAAATTCACTACAAAAATATGACCAAAAAGTGGGGTTGTAGGGCTAGGGTTGTGGCTCAGTTGTAGAGCGCTTGCCTGCACATATGAGACACTCGGTTTGATCCTCAGCACCATATAAAAATAAATAAATAAAATAAAGGTATTGTGTCCATCTACAACTTAAAAAAAATTTGAAATGAGGAGTTGTAGAGTAAAACAAGAAATAAACAAATTACCACTATGGAAAGCATTATGGAGATTCCTTAGAAAACTTGGAAAGGAACCTCCATTTGAGCCAGCTATCCCACTCCTCGGTCTATACCCAAAAGTCTTAAAATCAGCATACTATATTGACACAGCCACATCACTGTTCATAGTAGGTCAACTCATAATACCTAAACTGTGGAACCAATCTAGATGCCCTTCAACATATGAATGGATAAAGAAACTGTGGTACATATACATAATGAAATATTACTCAGCATTAAAAGAGAATAAAATCATGGCATTTGCAGGTAAGTAGATGGAGCTGGAGAATATCATGCTAAGCGAAGTAAGCCAACGCCAAAAACACAAAGGCTGAACATTCTCCCTGATAAGTGGATGCTGATCCATAATGGGGGGGGGGGCATGGTGAGAATGGAACTTTGGGCAAAGGGGAAGGAGAAGAAAGGAGGGAGTATGGAGGCATGAAAGAAGGAATGGTCACCTTCTCACATAAAACTATATTAGTCTTCAAGCTATTAAAGCAAGGCAAATCTACAGAAAAAGCAATTTTCAAATTTCTGCATCCCCTTTGACAAAAGCCAAGCTTGAAGAATTGAGCTCAGATGTTAACCAGGCTGAAAAGTGCATTTTCTTGCCCGCCACTAGTCCTTGGCTAGAGTCAAAAAAGGATAAAATGATCTGGAGAGAGGAATAATATCCATCCTTTACCCATTGTGCAAGATTTCTTGGAAGGCCTATGAAGAAACCAGAGAGAACAAATGTTCTTATTTCCAAATTGGAGGCTCTGGTCTGTGAGGGGGCCACACAGGCCAGGGACTTCTTTGCTAGATGCAGCCTAGTACTGTAAGAGGAATCACTGCAATAAGGGCTCCAGCCAACAGGAAGACCAGCCTAGAAAAGCCTTTGGAGAAGCAGGATGGAAGACAGACATCTCCCTGACATTGAGCCCTGCTCAATTCTAGTAGGTTGTGAATTCCAAACTGATTATCAGTGTACTTATCCAAAAACTTCAGTAGAACCATAAGGTGACCCCAGAGAGGCCAGGGCTGGTCCCTTGGTATGTTGGTGTGTGGCAGGTGTGTGCTAAACCAGAACCTGCCTAAGACCAGCAGACCTGTCTTCCCCAGTGCTGTAAAGGCCTATAAGCATACTCCCTTGTGTTCTATAGACCAGGACACCTTAGGGAATTACAAGCAAGCACAGGGAGAGCTAGCTGAGAGGCTATTGTTCCCATCATCATGAATCCTGAACTTTGGATCTGACTTCACCTGAAGCCAGCTTTCCCCTTTACCAGCAGATGAGGTTTGTGAACATCTTCTGTGCTTTGGATAAAATAAAGAGACTAGTTTTCAAGTAAAGCCAAAATGGTTTGTGAGGCAAATCATAAATCCTGGGGTAAAACAACTAATACACCATGGTATTAAATAGATCACTTTGTGATTATGAATTCTAAAAATAAAACAGAGAAGGAGATTAGAGGAGAAAAGAAGACAAAAAGGGAGAAAGAACACTGGAGAGAGAAAAAGAAGAAGATGCAAGAAAGAAAGTAAATAAGAAAATGTGTGTTTACCAGATAACAGGATTGGGATCAGTTAAGTCAACAGTTTTCATGTATGCCTCTGAATCAGAAATCCAGATTAAAATTTTAGCTACAAATAACTAGTCAGTATCTTGGGAAAAGTCAACTGATCTACCTAAACTCCAGTTTAGCAATATGCAACATATGTATCTTGTAGATTTTTCTCACAAATTCAATGAATCAATATATATGTAACAGTTGTTATTTGTAAAGCTAACTCCTCCATGGAGGGTGCTAAGTGGCAGTGTCTTTGATCAGTAAAAACTTTGGAGTATCTGGCACTACAAATTGTGAGTGGTAACTGGGAGATGGAGATTTCTAAGCAGGGTGTAAGAAGAATTTGACACTGCAAAATTATGAGAAATCAGGCAAGAAAGAAGTGGCAGGAGCAAGGGACAGCAGAAGGAGCCAAGAAGGATCAGAAGACTGCAGAGTAAGGGATCTGACCCATCTCTGCAAACAGAGAGCTTTTACAGCACCCGAAGATCCCTCTGAAGGATAAGTCTGAGTGGGCCTCATATGAAAGCAGGAAAGGTTTCCAGAGTTTATGAAGGCAGCTAAGAGAGAGTAAGCCCTCAAGGATGCAGGAGGAAGCCCAGAGAACTTGGGTCTTCCTGGTCATAGAACTGGAGACCTAATTTGAAAGTCACTCTGAGATGCAGGACTGGGGCCTGGCTGACATCTACAACTGGGGTTTACTTATGTAAATTGATTTCAACAGATGGGTCATGATGACAATGATGACAATTTTCTAATAAAGGCCAGACTGATGGATAACGTAAACTAGGAAAATTTTGTGTTCCTTAACATCAGCAAGCTCTTCAAGTTTCTAATTATATCTCGGGAAGAACTGTGAGCAAGCAGGAAACATGACCAAAAGAACAAAATAGAAAGATCACACCAATGGCATTGAGAAAGACTAATGTGTTCATGGCAACTGTTTAGCATCGACCTAAACCAAGGGAGGTAAGATAGAAAGAGGAAGAATGAGATGTGCATCAAGGACAGCGGGAAGTGTTCAATCTACTTTTACTGATTAAAATAGGATGGCACAGGTTTCCTAATAGGTACCCTGGAACAAGTCACTGAAACAGGCAGTATAGGATGGGCGGCAACCTTAGTGACTGTTGAAAACAACAAATTGCATAATTTGATTTTCAATGTTCTATGAGATATGAAGAAGGAAGTAACCAAGAGAGGCAGAATGCAAAGTTGTAAAGTTTCAGACTTATTACATTAAAACTACTCTGAAAAAGTATATTTAAGGAGAAGAAGGGGCTGAAGTCAAAAGTGAAACTTAAGAAAACTGGCATTTAAATTGTGGACTGAGAAAAAGAAGCCCACAAATTAGACTGAA
Source organism: Xerus rutilus (assembly GCA_028644305.1). Taxonomy (NCBI): domain Eukaryota; kingdom Metazoa; phylum Chordata; class Mammalia; order Rodentia; family Sciuridae; genus Xerus; species Xerus rutilus. The sequence goes on from CM053406.1 coordinate 35,145,348, forward strand.
GCCACAACTTTCTAAGTGTATAGTCTTGGGCAAGACATTCTGCCTCAGTGAACTTCAATATTCCCAAGTTGTAACTTGAGGAGGATAATGCATATAGTTCACAGGGCAGTTAATAATCTTGCATGTCTATGTGGACACTCAGGTCTGACTAAATACAATAACTCTTAAACCCCAATTTGAAAATTTCTTTGTATAAAAAGTAAATACATTTATGATGGAAGGTTAAAATTCCAGAGTAAAATGCATTTGTATTCATTATTTGGCTTTGGTCAATTTATTTAACCTATCAGAACACATTTTTCACAGCTGTAAAATGGGTATAAATGTCCCTGTCCCAGGATTCTGTTGCTTAAAAGCAACTGATTAGAAGCACATCTCTCCTCGTATCTGCAATACAGCAGATATTCAATAAGTCTTAGTTCCTTCTCCATTCATGTCTTTATTTCTCAAGTACACTGTAACAGACATAATACAACATTTCCTTAATGACTCAGGGTTATCATTATGAACATCAGTTAATGTTACGTGTCTGAGATGCAGACGCAGCTGCAAATGTAATACAACATCAGGTGAAATGAACCACTCATGTAACACACAGTTGACTTGCCTAATTTTGTCATATTCCTGATTCTGAATCTGCAGCAGCTTGAGATAATTTACCAGGCACAAAATAATGTGAACAGCTGCCTTTCTAAGATTTGATATCATATAAGGGAGACAAACAAATGTTATAGTGATTCATCAACCTCTCAAGTCCAACGTTTGTTTGTTCTCTTGCAGCTAACATAACTTCCTTATGTGTCTGCTCTTGTCTTTTATAAATGAAGTCTGGAATCTGTGTTGTACCACACTGTATTCCACAACGCAGCCCTGTTCTGCATTTCCATCCGTTATCTTGCAATACGTTTGAACTTAAGCCCCACTAGAGGCTTACTCCTGCTAATTCCTCAACCCCATCGCAGACTTCTTTTTTTAAATATCCACTTTCCATGCTGTTATGACCCTACCATGGTCATGCCCCTAGGTGAGTGGCCCAAGAATCAGCACCATATGGATGGACAGCTGATTCATAGCACATGACAGAGCCTGTGGGGTGGTCTGAAAGGGAAAGCTACGTCAGTGTGATTCTTTGTTTTCAAAATGTATAAAGGGACAAAAACAAGAAATTGTGCCAGTCAGTAGTGAACTAATGGTGAAATTATACCATATGCACTCCAACATGTGGAAGGACCAGAAAGATAGGGAGAGAAGGAGAATGGAGACAGCTGGTGATGAACGGATTATAAATGTGATATGCAGAGAGGAGAGGCAGAGTTGCTAATGACTGATAGAAGGAGAGAGAGAGATCTGAAAACAAGAAGGGAAGGATTACAAAGCAGCAGAACAGGAGAGGGAGGGAGAGGAGAGAAACTGAGGGGGAAGAAACACAATCTCTAATGATGCCCTGAGGCCCAAGGGCTTTAGAGATACACTCCTGGTCTGTGTATGACTTTAAAATGTATTGCCCCTTTTTCCTGAGCTGCGAGGATCTTTTCTTTCAGTCAGCTTAGCCTGACAGATACATTAAAAGGGTATCAAAACACCTCTGCACATGCTACCACAGTAGAGCTCACCCTGTGTGATGTGCTGAATTGCGATGGTAGCCAAGGCTCTTGATGACCCTGGAGACAGTTCGGGGGAATCACCTCCTCTTTCTCCACCTCTTCCTCTGTCCAGGTATCACACTGTAAATACTTGACTTTTGTTGAGGGAATCACAGTTAACTTCCCAGGGTTCTGAACTTTATCTCGCCAGAAAGCCCACCTTTGGCAAAAGTCCCTCTCGCCAAGTCTTTCTCCATTCTTGTTGCCCCTCTCTGTCAAGTCTCTTTTTCCTCCTCTGCTTTTCTTTGATAGCTTCTGCCACCACATACACCTTCCTTGAAGACTTCCCAATTTCACAAGTCCTATAAAAACATCCAGGGCCTATCCAGGCATCATCCAGAACACCTTCTCCAATCTTCACAACTGTGCTCCTTTATGCCATTTCTGTTTCTTCTGTTTCCCTGAAAAAGTCATGGTTTCTAGAATTTGTTCACTTATTCTTGTGTTCTGAGAGATTGTGAAAGCCTGTTATGGTTCAGAAGGCTAGGATGTGAGCAGCTAGAAATTCTACCAGTGACAACCAGCCATCAGGGGTGCTTGTCTCCCCCAGGGAGCAGCATGTGCCTGACTATGTGGCCACGTGGTCAACAGCTGTGGACAGGGCTGCTCGGGGATCACGAGACCCCAACAGTGTCCATTTTTGAGATACCCAGAACATGAAACACTGGAAGGAAAACAACAAACCAAAGACAGAAGGTAGAAAGTGAGGTAAATTTTATGCTTATATTTAACATACATATTTAACTTTTAACCTAAAAAAAAGTTATATTTAACTTTTAACCTAAAAAAATCAGGCGATATACATATACTACCCAGACAAAACTGCAAACTTTGTTAAACAACAAAAAAATAGGTAAAAATTTTAAGAGCACTTGATTATATTCTTCTCTTGATACCACCAATCTATCTCTGGCACAAAGGGACTTCACTAAAAGGGAAGGTCAAGCCGGGTGCAGTGGCGCAAGCCTGTAATCTCAGCACTTAGGGAGGCTGAGATAGGAGAATCGCGAGTTCAAAGCCAGCCTCAGCAAGGGCGAGGTGCTAAGCAACTCAGTGAGACCCTGTCTCTACATAACACAAAATAGGGCTGGAGACGTGGTTCAGTGGTCAAGTGCCCCTGAGTTTAAGCTCCAGTACCAAAAAAAATTAAAAAAAAAATAAAAGGGAAGGTAAGAAACCTAAATTGAAGAATCTAGGCTTTTTGGGAGTTGAGGCCACCATGGTAAAATGGGAATTTTACAAAGAAGATAATGGAATGAGAACCAAGGATTGGTTATGACCTTATAACATTATAGCTATCTGTTTCTGAGGTTTCATTGGAACTTTTAATTTGAATGTTGGAACAAATTCTATCTAAAAGGGTAAGTGCTGGACTTTGTCCTACCACTAGGCAGCCACATGACACTGGAGGATCATCTATAAGCTATATGAATCATTACCTAATTCTTTTATATGTGTAGATTAACCTCGACATATATGTTACCTGTTAGAGCTTCAAGATTCTATAATATTATATATTTCTTTGGTTTTCAGTACAATAAGAAAAAATTCTGAGCTGAAAGAACTTTTGGGGGGACATTATTCTTTTAATAAAGGGTTTCAGTGAAATAACTGTAAAAGTCAGAAAATTTTGTATACAAATTATTTGAAAACAGAGGCAAGTAAAGGTCCTATATTCAACATAAAGGTCAAAATTCATGTTGTTATTTTCTATGCAACATCATAGAATTTTAGTTTATTTTGCCTTCTGCTTGTTCACCACTTTATTTCACAAGCAATACTAGAAGACTGAGCTCAGCCAATGGTTAGTTAGTTAAACCTGAGGCAAAGGGCATCTGAAACCTTTACCCACACATGATAGTATGGAGATAAAGACAGGCAGAAGAGCACAGTGGTCAGACAGACTTGAGGCCTGCATATGCTGGTCTGTACAAACCCCACCCCACTTCACCCCACACAATGAAAAAGGTTTAAATATTACGTGAAAATTTAGACTGGTTTCTCCCACATTCCATGAGGGTAATAAGCAGCACAGAATAGCACTATTCTGGACTGGGAGAAGCCGGATAGTAATTATATTATATTTTGTTAGTAGATGGGATTCACATATTAAAGGTCATTGCTCATGTGTGGTTAGTGAGAGGTACACAATACAGCTTGACCTGTCTATGTTAAGTCTTTATTTGCCCTTAATTATTTGTCTTCATCTTTTAAGAAAGGCTCTTCCTTTTTGTTAAAGAAAAGGAGCACCATTCTCTCTTTCTTCCAGGTTCTCTGAGACTAGATGGGTGAGTCCAGCGAAGCCTGTCCTGAAAAGCTGGCTTCGACCACAGATGTGTTCCAAAGGAACCAAAAGGGCAACTGGTTTGGGGAAGAAGTCTCACTCATCCTTTGATACAATTTAACAGGGTCCTGCTTCATGGAGGTGAATGCTTGATAACCAAAAATTAGGTAGTTATTTTCATCTCTATTGTTGTGTCTCTTTTATTTCATTCAAATGATAAACCAAGAAATAGAGACTTGACATTTTCCTCTACATTCCAGCCTCTAACTAGTTGGAATGTTGACTGAGACATTTGAAAATTAATACTAAGCCAAGAAACATGGAAGCATACACCTCATTCTGCTTTATGTTTATTGCTGAAGCTTATAATTGTGGTTATATTTGTTTTATAGAAATGGCTAATGCTTGTCATTTTGTTAGAAATGTACATAGCTAAAGAAACAAAGTTTCCTATGAGGTACAAACAACAGTATTTGGGCATTGGTCTTTGGAAGTTAGAAAAAAGTATTGGTGGACTACATTAAATCAGTCTTCCAAATGTGCTAATTCTTTACCTTGTTCAGGAATGCAGAGAAAGAGTGAAGAAACCGATTTCTTGGCTCTCATCACATATTGAAATGATCAGTGCATGTACTGCTTTTCTGCCATAATTTTAATGTAGGCATTGAAACTTAATTCCCAATGCAAAAGTATTTAGAGGTGGGGCATGTCAGAGACAATTAGGTCATAAGGCTCAACCCTTGTGGATAGGAGTAATTCCCATATAGAAGGACACAAGGAAACCAGGTAGACCCTTCTGCTTTTCTGTCCCTTCCACACACCAGATGAGGATATCTACAAAAAAACAGCATCATCTCTGAGGAACAGACCTTCATTAAGTCACTGAATCTGCCAGTGCCTTGTTCTTGGATTTCCCAGACTTCAGAACCGTTAGAAATAAATTTTCCAGTCTCAGGTATTTTGTTGTAGCAGCACAAATGAACTAAGACAGTGATAAAATTTATCTATACACCTAGGAACAGAACTGCTGAATGATACAGTAACTCCATATAACTGTGAAACTGTTTTTCATAGTGACTATAACATTTAATCTTCCATCAGCAAAGCATAAAGATTCCAATGTGTATCACATTCACCCACACTTGTTACTTTGTTTTAGTTTAACAGCAGTTATCCTAATGATTATGAATTGTGTATATTATATTTTTCATAAGACCTTTAATAAAAATGGACACTGGTGATTGTATACTGCTATGGTCTGGATAAGTGTCCTCCAAAGGCTCGTGTTAAGGCCTGATCCCCAGAATGGAAGTAGTAGGAGGTAGTAGAACCTTTGAGAGGTGATGCCTAGTGGGAGATCTTCTGGCCATTGGAAGTATGTCTGTGAAGAGGATAGTGGGACTTCAGGCTCCTTCCCATTCTTTCTTTCATATCCCAGTTATGAGGTGAAAGAGTTTTGCCTCCCACTACCACAGTAATATGCTGCCTCACCAAAGGCCCAAAAGCAAGAAGGGCAACCATTCATGGACTGAAACCTCCAAAACTGTGAGCCAAAACAAATTTTTCTCTTTATAAGCTGATTATCTCAAGTAATTGTTACAGTAACTAAAAGCTGACTAGTACACTTAGCCCACATGCATATCTTATTTCCTCCTTTCTAAATAATTCCATTTTGCTTAGTTATCAACTACATTTTTAGGTCTAGATTGTGATCTGATTGATCAGCCAAGTAGCTCATGGTAGTCCCCATTACTGATTTTGGTCCAGAATCAATTTGATATGACAAATAGGTTTTTAAGGGCTTGAAAGATTGCTTTTCTCTTTTAACTTCACCCTCCACCTCTACAATAAACAGAGGACATGCTGTTCCAGTTTTTGCTGCAGCCATTTTATAAGAGCATGGGGAAGTATCCTGAGGACAACACTGAAACTCCAGTGACAACAGAGCAGAAAGTTGAAAAGTATCCTAACCATTGGTGGGGTTATATAATCAGGCTAAAATCATGTAAACCTATTATTTGAATAATTAATCCAGATAAAAACCACAAAGACTTAGACATCCACTCTACCTGTAGATGTCATTTTCTATGAGGTAATAAACTGTTCTATTTTTTAAGCTAGTGTCAGAGAGGGTTTCTGATATCTGAGGCCAGAAACATCCAAGATGAACTTCTGTGGTCATAGCAGGGAACTTCAAATATGAAGCAGGAAATGAGCTGAATCATAGAGCACTGGTATATTTTTACAATGAACAGATACAAGGGAATGGCCGCCCTTACAGATAGAGTATGCCATCTTGGTGGCTTACAAATGAGCAATACTAGAGAGGAAACCATCCCAAAATTAAAGGAAATTAAAGTACCAGAAACACAGATTCTATGTCCTGAATTTGTTTGAAGATTCACAGATGAACCAAAATCCATTTTAAAACACATGAAAACATGGAGATGAGCAGGCATGAATCATGTGCCCATAATCGCTAATATACTCCCAAAGTTGAATCAGTTTAATCTTTTTTAAAACTTGGTACTCAAGTCAGTGCTTTATTTAACCATGTTCTCATTGTACAAACTATTATTTCAAAGAAAAAGCTTAAATAAGCCTTTCCTTCGAGTCCTTTTTATGTGAGATAAACTGGACATTTGTTTAAGATATAGAATGATAATATAAAAAAAAGATATAGGATGATAATATTCCTCAGTATCCCCAAATTCTTTTCTTCATTTTCTGCCTTGCATGCATTTATTTTTTATTTATACAAAGACATCATGCACATGTCACTATTAAGAAATGAAATGTAGAGTTCATTCTTTTTTCTCCTCTAAATACTTAGAACAAATGCCAACAAACCTAAATTTGGGTGAAGCAAGCTCTTTGCACTCAGCAGAATGAATCTAGTTATCTTCCATTTCAGGTCATTCTGGGGTGGACAAAGGCAAAATATAATGGCCTCCCCAAAGTCAATGTTAGTGACTTAAGCAGTACACCTCACTTAGAATATGCCATTCAGATCAATTTGCTTCACGTGTCAACTCCCAGTGCCCCCCAGGAAGCACTTAGTCTAATGACACGATGAAATGCACTGTCATGGGATGCAATGGAAGCATGAAAAGCTGAGGTACAAATGACTCTTCTAAAATGTCCTGGCTTGGATTTATGATGCACAGGTCAAGCATCACTTTCAAGGCACTCAGAAAGCATTAAAATAGAGAAAATAGTATCTCTTCTGGGTCTTATCCTTTCAATGCCATTCAGCAGATTGTTCTTTAAGGCCAGCTCTACACTTGAAAATGCATGATCCAGCTCACCCTTCTGTAGCTGCTGCTTCACTCTCCACTCTGTTTTAAAGCAGCCAGAACTGAAAATAGCTCAAGAATGTGAAGGCTGTGTGACAGTGCAGTTGCCATTTCAAACATGCACAGAAAATGAAGCCCAAATCTATTTTGCTAAAGTGTGAAGAGTCCCTAAGTGAAATGTTTAAAGCTACCTCATAAAATATTATCTGCAAAGAGGGGTCATTAAAAAGGAGTAAATACATAACATTAAAATTGAAGGTAAACAAATTGATGGGATCATTTGACCTTCAGTTAGGTAGAAATACAGTCTTGAAACAAAAATAAGTTGTTGCTTAAATTTGAAAAAAAAATCTTAGGTGAATTTATGGCATCCTATAAGAACTTCAATATTGATTTGATATTGTTTATAGGATATGCCGATAATATTGCTCAGAGATTGCTATGGGCAAAGGAATGAAAATACAAATATATGAATGCTAAATTACAAAGAACAAAATTTAATCATTGTCAAATTTTAAACATAGCTCAGCATTCTTCCCCCATGTTCTCTCTGTATACTTTCTTAGACTTAAAGGTTTCATCTTTGTTATTTAAAGTGCATTCAAAAATTATCAATTTGGGCTGAGATTGTGGTTCAGTGGTAAAGTGCTTGACTAGCATATATGAAGCACTAGGTTCAACCCTCAACACCACATATAAATAAATAGATAAATAAATAAATTAATAAATGTACTGTGTCCATCTACAACTAAAAGTATTTTTTAAAAATTATCAATTCAAAGAAAGTCCAATATACAAGTATTTAAGCAATAAAGAATATAGACACTGTGTTTGATTCTCAGTACTGCATATAAGTAAATTAATTAAATAAAGATCCACCAACAACTTAAAAAAAAATATAGGATGCCTTTTACTATGCCTGGACTGAAGGTATTGAAGATACCACACATGACCTCCATTACTCTTTAGAACTCCTGTGATATGGTGTGCCAAGAGTTCTTTTTATTATTATTATATAATATTATATAAGCAATATTATTATTATATAATATTACATAAGCAAACATGGACAACAATATTAAAAGTGATAGATACACACAAACATACTTAAGGGATAATGTGTCTGTCCTCTTTGTCTAGATTGTTTTTCCTCTTGATATTTATATTAAGAAACATTTATAGAGCATTTAATTTATCCCAGGCACTACTTCATATGTCTTAAAAGTATTAGTTCATTGACTCTGCATAATTACCAGGAAATGGGTAGTATTCTTACCCTCATTTTATGTATAAGGAAACCCATACACAGCTAGGTTAAGTAATTTGCCCAAAATCACAGAGCTTATAAGAAATAGGACACAAATATTAACTAAGAAAGTCTGGCACCTGAGCTCATGGTTTTTATCACCATGATTTTGAGGCACTTGATCTGCAGTCTTGAATGCAGAAGCAAGTGATGAGTGATAGAGCAACAGAATAAAAGTCTAATTCTAATTTTGTCACTAACTACATCTGACCTTAGAAAATTTCCATAAACCTCTGGACTTCTGATTCTTCTTTAGAAAAATAGAAAATCTTCATTTAAGATTTTTGTTCTAAAATTCTATAATTCAGAGCTTTTGACTTTAGATATATTTATAATTGTTAAGAGCATGAGAAACAGAGGACCCAACTCTGGGCATGCAAAGACTGAAGATACCAAAGGAATATCAACATGGACACAACATGACCTGTTTTAGAATCGATGTCCTTTGAATTTTTCCAGCTTTCACCAATTATTCCTGATTTTTCATCCAGTTTTAAAGTTGAAAATGACCGCTAAATATGAAGATAAGTGTCCTAAGACAGTGTTACTGTGCAAAAATTATGTGAGTAAGCCACATGCTAAAGTGACAGCAGACAAGAGAGAGTTTCTTGATAACCATGGGAACTAAGCATTTCATATCTCAGCACAGAACTTGAAAATGAGTAAAGTTAATTCCACCAGATGCCACAAATACAGAACCATCATTACAAGCAGCTTAGAGACAAAATACTGAACTGCCCATTTTTCTTTTAAATGCCCACTAGGGATAGAAAGTAGTTAATGTAATTAGTTAATGAATTTCTCTGTAATGCTAGAAAGGAATACAAAAATGATTCAATAACTAAAAAGAAGCCTAACCAGCTTAGTTTTTCATTAAAACTATATCAAACAATCTTGCATTTTGGCTTTCATAATATATAGATTTTAATATATGAGCTCACTGAAGGGAATACCAATTTCATAGATATTTGCAGTAAATCAATATGATCTGCATCACAATATATTATCTCAATGAAGCAAAAGGATTCATTTTAATGATCTTCCACTGTGCCCTATTATTTTCACTGGCTAAGTATTTTTTAGCAACATTGTTTTTCACCGAAAACATGTCTTCACAACTACCAAACAGCTGGTCGATACAGTCAATTGAGGAGTCATTTTAGTTTAGGCACCTGACAAAATGTTTTACTGTTCGGAAAACAGTGACCAATAAATTGATTTTTCTTTTTACTAAATTGATTGGCTATATTTGTGGATAATTCCATCAAAATTAACTTTATATACTTTCTCCTTTCCATTTGACATGTTCTAGATAGATACATAGCTATTTACTTTCTTGAGTTTCATGTTCCCTTTTCTGTTTATGAGGAATTTCTATAATTCTCTACAATTAATATGCTTGTAGGAAATTCATAACCCCTGAAAAACTCATAGGCAATCCTTATTTTCCATCCATACTTTTCCTATGTAAGTATATTTTTACAGACTTTAGATATTAAGTTATATGTATTTCAAGTCCTTGTTTCTCATTGAAAATTATGTACTGTGTATGTTTCAGTTCTTTAATATTCTTCCAAAACATGATTTTAGTGGCTGCAAAATATGCCATGATGTGGAAGTAATGTAATACTTTATGAGTACATATTTATAAACAAATCATCACGTATATTTTTACTTTATTGAAAAAAAAGTCTTAAAACTAAAATACTTTCATTCAAAAGCATGAACATTTTATGTGTATGCTAACTTCTGCCCCACTGTCAACCAGAGAGGTCATATGGACATTTATTTTCATTAGCTCCTCTGCATGTTCCCTAGGGAGTTTGTTTTTGTCCTGGCCAATTTGATGGGTAAAAAGGATATGATCTGCCTATCTTATGGTGTCTGAGTTTAACTTTTTCATCTGTTTATTAACCATTTGTACTGCCTCTTTTTCAGCTTTAATTTTTCTACTAAGAGTCTTTTTGTATTTATTTTTCTTTTGATCATTGCTCTATTTTAACTAAATTCTTCACTGCACATTGCCTGATGGAGCTGAAGCAACATAAATTAAAAGTCAGGGAAAGAGGATTCTCCTTTTCCTACTACACTATTTCTCGCTACCTCCCTATCTTTGTGTGCAAAATGTGATATTCACACTGAGATGACGAACTGAATATCACCTCTGATTGGCAGGCTACATTAGTCTACAAAACTGATAAAAGCACAGTATCATATAGTTCAACAGTCCAAAAGTCTCCTTCTTGTGCTTCCTGATGTAGAATAGCTACATCACAGAAACATCTCTCAAATGCAGAATTTAGATATCCACTGTAACTGCTCTTTACACTTGGTATCCAGATCATTTTCCTATCACATTAATCATTTACATCTGAATAATTCCAAGCTAAATATTAACTATTTTCAAGTTAAAACTCTGTGAGAAAACTAGAACATACAAAATCTGGATAATGGCAAAACTCCACCTTGATCATATTTTTTCTTTTCTATAATGATGCATCAGCAACTATTAAAACTTAGAAACTGCAGAGGAAATATCAGAATAACTGATATGAGATAAAGACCAAAGCTATAGGAGACCAAAATTTTGTAGCTACTAATCGGAAGTAAATTTTACACAAAGCTACTCTGTAATCCTATCAGTGGCCAACTGTTCTTGCAGCCTGATTAGAAAGTGAGATCACAACTGAATCTTTTGACATTGTGCATACAGAGAGATCTCCAGAGTAGAGAGCTTGGAGATACATATACACGCAAAAAACGCTAATACATTGTTATATGAGTAAATCTATTAAAAGGCACAAAATCAACAAATTCATTTTAAAAATATGATTTTTTAGTACATTATCACTCTCTTCTGTCACCTAAAACTGGACCAAACCATGTGAATTTAGGTAGTCAAAATTGTTTCCTATTTGTTTTACTCACTTTTTCACCACTGTAACTTAAAGACATGATGAGAACAATTTTAGAGGAGAAAAAGTTTATTTCTTGCTCATGGTTTTAGAAGTCTCAGTCCATGGATGGCTGACTCCATTGTTCTGTGCCTGAGGTGAGGCAGAATTTCATGGCAGAATGGTATGACTGAAGAAAGCAGCTCAGAACATGACCACCAGGAAGCAGAAAGAGACTCTGCTGACCAGGGACAAAATATAAACCCCAAAGATATGCCCTCAGTGACTCACCTCCTTCAACCACACCCTACCTGCCTAGAGAAACCACCCAGTTGATCCTTATCAGTGGATTAATGCACTGATTAAGTTAAGGTTATAATAACCCAATCACTTCATCTCTAAACTTTCATTGTCTCACACATGAGATTTTTGAGAACACCTTGTATCTCAACCATAACAATCCCCTCCTGGCCCTCAAGATGCTATCTGTTGCTCAGATGTAATAGATCTAAGGCACAGTAGAGCACCATTTTTAATTTAAAACTGACTTAGTCCCCAGTATTTATACTGTGTTGAATGAATGTATTATCTAATACTCTGACTTGTGGGCATGAATTGTTAGCATTGAATTACTTTTACCATATGTTAACTGTAACTAAAAAAATTATCTGAACAGGTTATCAGGATAATAGAAATATAGAAATAGCTCAGTTTTTTTTTCAAAATATTTTTAATTGTAGATGGACACAATGCCTTTATTTTATTTATTTATTTTTATGTAGGCTGAAAATCAGACCCAGTGCCTTGTATGTGCGAGGCAAGTGCTCTACCACTGAGCTACAACCCCAGCCAGAAATAGCTCATTTTTGTAACTACATTTTCATTGCTAATTTTTTCTTACTTAAGTCTAATGTTTAAACTACAGTCAAAAATGTTACAAGACAAAGAAATATACAGTACAATTACATCCACATATTTTGTTTTGTTGTTTTTCATCTTAAACAATTGGTCCTGTCATTTAACTTTTACAAGGTTTTGAAGTATTCATTAAATAGCATTAAACAGATGATCATGATTAGTGAATGATAAATTTGTACTAAAACTTTCCAATTATTGAAACTTTATAGCACAAATAACATGGTAGGAAATTGATAACTTCTTTAGTAAAGAAAAGAGTTTTGAATTTTTTGCATTTTTATAACAGGAGTTTTAAGATGTCCATGAAATACACACACATACTTGTAAGCTGACTGAATTTACTTAAGACTAATGTTTCTTTTTGATGTTCATTTAATGTAAGCCTGAATAATGAATAAAATATAAATTTCATTTACAGAATGCATTATTACTATATTCAGTTTACAATAGTACACAAAGCATTTTGCATTCAAATTCATTAACAGCACTTGTAAATTACTTATTCATTTTCCATAAAAACTCACAGATAATCGTTAAAATCAAAAATGAAATGATTTTCCCTATTTTAAAATGCTTGAAAGGACATTAGTGATACATTCAATCTCATAATTCAGTTTTTTTGAAGAAAAGGAAGGAACACTCTTATTATCTCTTTTAATCTTGTACATAGAGCAATAATTTATTTCATAATTAATGGTCAAAGTCCCAGAATACCTGGGACCTGAGTGAACCCGTCATGACAGTATATATATAAAATCTTATTTTTAAAATATATGATTGATATTTTTATATGGAAAATAATTAAGAATTAACATTGAGTTATATGAAGGGATTCTTCTAGATGGTGGAAATTAGTAATTATGAATGCTAGAGACATGAAAAATTTTAACAATCTCTTTAATTTATGAAAAATATTGTACACTTGGTCTATGTACTCTTTTTTTGGGGGGAGTGACTGGGGATTGAACTCAGGGGTACTCAATCACTGAGCCACATCCCCAGCCTTATTTTGTGTTTTATTTAGAGACAGGGTCTCACCAAGTTGCTTAGTGCCTCACCATGGCTGAGGCTGACTTTGAACTAGTTGGTCTACGTACTCTGTTTAATTAGAATATGATCCATAAAACACAAGATAAATTTAATAGAATGCCTTATATTTTTGTAATATGATATAGTGACTTTTAAAATAATATTAATAACAGTAATATTGAATTTTAATCATAGTATTTTATTAAAAATCTAAAGAATATGTATAAATTATCTGACTCTTCCCAGCTCCCTAAGGTATGACAGAAGGTCTATATACAATCTAACATGTTTATGTGTTTGTTTCAGATATATATCATGATAGCAGTTTACAGAATGAAACACCAGCATCAAGTTTCTTGCATTTTAGTCACTAGAGAACTATCCTAATACTATTTCATGCTTTGAACCCCACTTCTTTTTATTACCACAGTGAAGCTTTATATATAAATGCACAAAAACAGACTCTAGAAATAATTCTGTATAAAAGAAAGAATGAGCATTTTCTATGCAAACAGTTGGCTAATATCTCTTCACATAGGTAAAGCAAAGCTAACTCCCGAGTGAGCAATCCAAATTACAACCCCAGACACACTACATCAGGCCTCACTGTAAACTGCCTCATTTCATTTAACATACAATGTGGCTTTTCTGGAAGGAGTTTTCATTCAGTGGTCAGAAGACATGAAACCATTCTTGATATCTACAAACTGTTTCTGTTTTTTTTTTGTCTTAAGTCTTCAGAATGAACTCCCCAGTCACATCTTATTCAGCAAACTATTAGTGGTCTCTGTTAGGCTTTTTTCTTGCTCATCCTTTTCTATCCTTTAATGTGACTTTAATGGAAATCTATAGAATAACATCTGGTAATTCTTTTCATTTACAATAAAGCTCACTAAAAGATCTCTGCAAAGGAGACGCTTTTGGGGAAATATTTACCATGTTGTCAAAGATAACTTTTCATGTTAATATAGGGATTGAAGATAAAAACTGAGGTAAAAATAATTTTAAAGTAAATACCTGTATTTCCCAGGGTTATATTTTCTGAAAACCAGTACTTCATCCTTTGATTATACCCAAGTGGCTCAACAAAAGCTTATCAAGGCACATTACATAAGCAATATTTTTATTCATGAAAATCCTGTTAGTACTAAAATAAAAGCAATGGTACACTTTCTGTACTGATGTCTCTCTAGAGTTCTTTTTAACACATAATCCCTTGTCCTTTTCAAATGTGTGTTATTTGAGTAGAGATATATAATGGTTGCCGCTAGTACATCATCATGTTCCATTCTCCCTTTTATCCACAGTGGTGCTACAGCCACCCAGCTATACTTTAAAGTTTTCAGTGCAGATGTTCCCATTACTAAAGTCTCCTAGAATGAACATACACTAAAAGGACATGTGCCAATTGTGTGCCTGAACTGCCTCCATTCTTTTGTTCCCATCCCTGCCAGGAAGAACGCTGAAGTGCTCGTGTCCCTAATGTACTCATGCCATTAGGTGATAGTGGAAAGCCAAGGTAGAAGAAACTGAGCTCTAGAGTGACCGTCGGGATCAGAGCTGTGCCAACAACCTGGACCACTCACTTTAAGAATATTATATGAGCAATAGAATTGATATGTTTTTAAAGATATCATATATTTTGGCAACTTGTTCTTCTCTGTAATACAAGATATGGTCAGACATGGCATGAAGGATAAAATATGAAAATCTGCAATATGAATCTACCACACCCTTCAGTTTTATGTATTTTTGAGAAGATAACCATGCTTCACAAATAGAACAAAACTGGTTAAGTAATATATGTAAAGAATATTTATAAAAAGCATCTGGATTATTTATATTGAGTTTCATTAAAAGACTTGGCTACAATGACTTTCCAGCACCCATTAAGCTCCCAAGAAGTTAGCCATTGTCGAGAAAAGGCAGATATTTAATAAAAATTTTCAATAAAATCACTTACTTGTAATATATACACTCTTATTCTTCTAAGCTTTAGAGGTTAAAAGATGAAAAAAACAGTCTCCTGAAGGGAAAAAAAAGTCATTCAAATGACAATTTCAGGAGTGAAATAGAAAAAAGAAAAAAGACATAATAGGAAAATGTAGAAAGAAGCATTACAGCTACTAAAAGGGCCAAGAAAACCTGCCACAGGAAAGCTATTTTGGAGTAAAGTTCTAAGGAGTGGTTTGGCAGGTAGGCAAGGATATGCATGTGTGCTGGCAGAGGATAGAGGAGGGGAAATGGAAAGACAGATATGAAAAGTCTAGCCATACTGAAAAACAGCACAGGAAGGATGGAGATGGTCGGGCAGGCAGCATTCAGAGTACAAGGTGTGGGTGGGACCATGCTACAGAATTTGCATTTACCCCAAAAATAACAATAAGAAATTAAAAACTTAGAATAAATAAACACTACAGTTTGGATCTAAAATGTCCCCCAAAGTCTCATTTTCAAAAATGAGGATTTGGGAACTGATTGGATTAGAAAAGTTCTGATGTCATCAGTGGATTAATCCATTGATGACTGAATGGAAGAATGGGAAAGAGGCAGAACCCAGTTGGAGGAAGTAAGGGACTGGGGGGGCATGCCCTGGAAAGGTTCATCTTCTTCCTGTTGTGTGCTCCTGTTTCTTCTCTCTCTCCCTTCCCCCTACCTCCTTCCCTGATGCCATGAGCTGAACAGCTTTCCTCCACCTCTGCCTTCCTCCTGGATATTCTATCTCATCTCAGGCCCAAAGAAATGGAGCCAGCTGCCCATGGACTCAAATCTCTAAAACCATAAGCCAAAATAAATATTTCCTCCTGTAAGCTGTTCTTGTTAGAATTTTGGTCATGGCAACAAAAGCAAACATATATTGCCATGTTTGGGGTTTGAAAAATTATACTAAATACCATGTGGAGTCTGACCAGGAGGAAAAGCATCTTTAAATATTCTGAAAATTCAGCCCTTCTCCTACCCCAATATAAAGATGCAAGCCTGAAGAAAATCAATGGCAAAAATACAGAAGTTGGGAGAGAATTGAAAGGTCTGATGTTCCAGTAATAGGTCTTGACATCTGACTGAATAAAGGTTCTGAGATCTTTTGAAAATAATATTGGAATAGTAGAACCTATTAAAAGAGAAAAATGACTAATTCAGTGAGAAGTAGAAGTGAACATATGAAAGTTATTTTAAAATTATGAGAAAAGTCACTTCAAGAAATTGTGTCATTGTTATAAAATCTAGAAAATTGCCAAATATTGAGTGAGCCAAAATTAAGCAACAAATTGAATAAATAAAGGAAAAATGTATACTTAAATGATTATCAATAATTTCTTAGAAATGTATCTAGGAAAATAAAGTTTACTAAATACTTCTCAGTTTTAAATATGATGCTACATAATTTGGTTCAGTGTACAAAAGCTTACCTAATTAATATTAGGAAGCATAACTCCACCCCCAAAAGTTTGCTCAAAACAACATTAAAGAGGGTATTAAAGGAAGAGAGAAACATGATGGATAAAGAGTAAGGAAATATATATTACAGGATATTCTACTTTAAGGTGCTCTGTCACCACTTACCATTTTCTATCGTTACCACAGAGTGCATGGACCAAACCTACAACCTCAAAATAGTCTCAGTAATATTTATTGCCACTAAAATTAGATTGTATTTGACCTAAAAATCCATTTCCCATGCATTCTATACACCCACCTAACTTCCAATTACTGATGAATATGAGTCATATTCATATATTATATATTCAATAATACAGTAAAAATGCAATGGCTACCATGGCCTGGATGGAATATATACTAGTAATACAAGGATGATTTAACATTCAGAAATCTACACCTCTCATATTTCACAGTAGTAGGTGAAAGAACAAGTAACAAATTCAATAAAAATTAAAATGGCATTAGTAAGTTTTAATATGCAATTTGCGTTCTTCAGCTGATCTCCAAACTTGCTCATTGTTCCCAGGCATTTAGACTCCCATTTGAATCTCCATGCTCAGTTCACTAGTTTTGAGAGTTTTAAACTATAGCACCAGCTTTCCTGGATCCTACCTTGCAAACATTAAATTATGGGATATGCAACTTTCAGCCTGCACCACCATGTGAGCCAGTTCTTTCAATGAACCTTATGTTTGTACACATGTATATATAAATAAAAATAAATATATACATATGTACTAATATATAGGCAAATAATAATAATAATAATAATGTTAAAGGAGAAATCAAATTAAGCTCTAATTCACATAGCTACCAAATTGTAAAATACTTAATATTTTCTAGCAAAGTAAGTAAGATCCATATATACAAAAAGTATGAAAATTTTGTACAGGAACTTAAGAATCATTTGGAAAGAATGTAGAAATATCTTATTTGTTTGCCATTCATAGATGTCCTTTTAATATTTTATATTTTATTTGTATATTTTATATTTTTCTATATGTTTCTTATATTTTACAGTTTTATATTTATTGATATATTTTATTTACATATTTATTGATATATTTTATTTGTGTAAAGCATATATTTTATATAATCTGAAATTTCAGTGAGAAAAACGAGCAAGATTCTCAGAATTATTTACCTGGTAGACTTAATTATTACAGAATAGCTACACATGCAAGAAAAATAAGTGGGATATAAAAATATACACAGTGAAACAGTTATAACAATGTGGTCATATGACAAAAGAAAAAAAATAAAGAGACTGTCCTAAAAATACCTAGGCTGTATATGAACTTGTTCTGTAATAATACATAGTTATAATAATACAGCTAATCATTCTAATAATAATGTATAGTAATAATAACAACAGCAATAATAAAAGCTATTTTGTGAAGAAAATTCCATAAAGGTTCAGATTATTCAACAAATGATGCTAATTACTGATGAATATGTTTTATAAATGATGCTAAGGATGGTTGTCAGTTAAAGTAAATAAATAAAATTCTATTTTAGAGTGTCCAAAATTAGAAATCAAATAAACACTAAACAGATTAATTTCTTAAATAAGGCTAGAGAAGATAAATAAAAACCTCCCACAACTCAAGATCTCCTAAGCATAAGAATTTGGGAAAAAATCACAAGGGAAAAACAAATAGGATATAAATCTGAAAATATAGATATGTCGGGGGTGTTTTGTGAAAAAAATTAAAGCAAAATTCAATCGGAAAACATTTAGAACAAATACAAGTGTACTTACTTACAAACCAACAATTAAAATATCACTATCACAACAAAACCCTAATAAGACACATGGGTGAAAAACATGGATAGACAACTAATAGAAGAAATGCAAATGGCAAATAAACATGAGTAAATGTTTAATCTTACCAATAATCAGAACAAGGCAAACTGAAACAATCAAATTATATTTAAAAAATCACAGTGGCAGCCGGGCGCGGTGGCTCACGCTTGTAATCCCAGCACTTAGGGAGGCTGAGACAGGACAACCTTGAGTTCAAAGCCAGCCTCAGCAATGGCGAGGCACTAAGCAACTCAGTGAGACCCTGTCTCTACATAAAACACAAAATAGGGCTGGGGATGTGGCTCAGTGGTCGAGTGCCCCTGAGTTCAATCCCCAGTACCAAAAAAAAAAAAAAAAAAAAAAAAATCACAGTGGCAAAAGTTAACAAAAACATCACATTTTTATGTATTTAAGAATTTATTTGACAATATACAAAAAAAACATTTATATGTTCATGCATTTTGAATAATTCCATTTTAGGAATTCATATTAAGGAAATAACTAGAAAAGCTGTTAAGTATGAATTTATAAAACTACTGATTTCAGCATCACATTATAGTAGAATAATTGGAGTTTCTAAAAGATAGCAGAAACAGCCTAAAGCCTTTGAATAGAGGTAAAGAGCATATATTATGGTACATAACTTATAAATGCAGTCACTAAATTTTTCCAGTGTACCTGTAATTATATGTAAAATGGGATACAAAATAGCACAAATAGTATGATATCAAATTATTAAACTCTTTATAACTATAAATATTTATTGCTTATATATTTTATATAGATGTATACACACACACACACATATGTGTAGAGAGAAAAGATCAATTATCCCATAATAACAACTGCCTTCCCTCAGCTGGATTACAAGTTGTTTTTATTTTCTTCCTTACAACTTTACAAATTTTTCCAATTTTCTAAAGTTGACATATTTTTATTATCAGAAGAAATGCTAAAAATATTCTATAAGCCCATTCAATTTTTATGATCCTTTTTCAGGTTAATATTTTCATGTCTCATTGTAATGAGAATCAATATTCTGAAAAAATACATTTCTAGAACAGTGAGTTATACTTTACAATTGCATTAGTAATTTTGTTTCTAAGAAACTATTTCACTTAGAGACTAAATAAGCCTCTCCAGGCTCTGTATTAACTACACTAATTCACGTGGCCACTGAAATGTATTCAGTAATGATGGTGTATGATCTCCAGTTCCTCTAGCCAGGCCTTTTCCTAGTTAGCAGTATAATAAAAAGGTAGGCACACTTCTGAGCTCATTCAAAGATAAAAGATTACTTAGTTCAACAAGACAAACTAGAATGTTTCTCATGTGATTTTTAAATCTACAGATTTGCAGACACAATAAAATACAACAGTGTTACAAATCAGAATTCAGAAATTCCTGCCAGAATTCAGCAGCAGAAGAAGAGAAAGCATCTGTTTTCTCAAAGCCCAGCAATGGAGTAGCTCTAAATGTTCGTTAAGGTAGAAAAAGAAGTATCCAGTAACCAGCATTGATGGCTCCAGTGCTGATGGCCAGTGTTAAAATCTGGAGCTGCAACAATCTCTGTGACTGTGAAATTGGCATCCAGGAGACAACACATTCCCTTGGAGAATTTTCATGGAAGAAATTGAAAAGAAGCAGATGGCATAATATGAGCAAATTTTTTTCTTACTTCTCTGTCAAAAAATTATTTTGACCAAAAAAATTTAAAAACAGAAAAAAGGCAAACATGATCATCTGTGAGACACAAAAGGAATCTGCATAAATAGTGTACATTACATACAGTTAAGCTCTAGACAGGCTGAAGAGTATAGCAGCACTGCTTATGAACACTTGTACATAATTACAGGGAAAAGGAAAGACAAGAATGGCCCTACCCTTACCCAGGAGTCACTGAGTTCACCCTGTCCTCTCTAGCATTGATCTATTCCAATACCCTCAAATAATTTTCTGAATATACCTATTTCTCTCCCAACTCCAATACCTTCTCAGTATAGACTAAAGAAATGTCATCCTAGATGGTCTTCCTCTTTCTATACTTACTCACATTTTCCAGAAAATTTTTCAAAGGAATCTTCAAAAAATATAAAGCAGATCATGTCAATGCCCTGGTTAAACTTCTCATGTGGCTTCCTGTGACTCTTAAAATGAAAAAAAAAAAAAAAACACAAAATCTTTTCCCATGGCCTACGAGGCCCTTCGGTATTTGGCCCTGTGTAACTCTGAATTTCATCTTTTTGTTCAAACACTTCAAACACATTGCCTACTTTCGAAGCTTCTAACACACATTGGCCTCATGCTGCCCTTTGCACCTGAGTTTCCTCTTCTTGGAATAAGTTTTCCCAGATTCTCCATGCTTGGCTTTCTTATCATCCTTGCTTCAGCTTAAATACTAACTTTCCAGGGAGGTCTTCAAGTAGAAGTAACTCCAGTGCTCGAGATCACTCCATTCCATTTTCTTCATAGTATTTACTATCTGACCTTTCCTTATTTACTCATGAAGTATACACCATCTTTTCCCACCAGAAGATACGTTCAATAATACTAGAGAACTTGTCTGTTTTGTTCAAAGATTTAGCTTTAGCACCAAAAGTAGTATCAAGTGCAAATTCAATCCTCCAAAAATAGGAGGATTGAAAGAATTAAGTCGTAATTCTTGTTGAAAGAATTAAGACTGCTAATGAAAATGATGTATAATATCAGAATGCTCAATTATTTTTTAGATATTTTTTTAAATTTATAATTTTAGATGTCAAAACAAGGATCCACTTCCTGAGATGTAAAAATAGTACAGACCCCCATAATTACTTAACTACCTTTTAGACAATTAAAATAATGATACAGAACTTATGATCATTTTTTTTGTTTATTGCTCCATAATCGAAAATTTAAAAACTATGAGTGCCTGACTAAGATGAAAGCAATCTTGCTTTTAGCATGCTTAATGATTATCTTTGTGTTAGCTCTACTAAGTTCATGGCAACTATGCATCCTCTCATAGCTAATTTTCATAAAATGATGCAACAGATCATCAGTGGTCTATTCATGTTCCTAATATTTCTTGACTATTACTGTGAATATCAGTTCTTGATGTGCTTTCTGTCCCAATGTCAACTTTCATGGCTTTTCACAAGGGAGATGCCACAAGTTACTATATCCCACCTTACCTCAGCCCTCTGATAGCCTAGGAAGTTATGCCATCCTGGAACCATCCTTCCGGAAGGACCAAACACCACAAAAGTGTAAGCAATCTGGCTTACTAACTAATCACTGAAAATCACTAAGGTCTGATCTGCATGTCTCTAAACTTTCCTAGTGGCACTACACTTGATAGGACCCCCTTGTTTGTCCTCCTTTCCTTGCTAGGCCTAATTCCTCTCTTTTCTATCAGTATTTTTCTGGGACCACATCCTAATAAGTGGAACTCACATGAATCCTTACTTAAGGTTCTGCAAAATGAAATATGAAAAATAATATTAAAAATATCTATAATTGTTTGAGATACTACCAAAACTGTACAATACTGTGGACACTCAAGGAGTAATAATATGAAAAACTTAAAAAGATGTCAAAATGGAAATAGCCATGCCAATAACGGAAGACTGAAGTGAAAAAATGACTCCACTTCTAAGAAAAGCAAACATAAATTATAGAATAACTATTATGAGTGTGCTTCCTATGAGACTATGGCAAGAAGTTCAATCAGAACTCATATGCCAAGAAAAAATTTTGCCTTATAACAAAATACTGACAATGAATGGTCATTTTTATATTATTAAGTGAAATGTTTAATTAAAAAATAATAATGGCACTGGATATTTGAACCACATTAGAAATTAAAGACTAGAAATGAAATAGCCTTGAAATTCTGAGGGGAAATTACTTCCATACTAGAATACTACATCCAAGCAACTATTAATTGTAGTAAAATAGACAATTCATTCATGACTAGTGCCCAGACACATGTTTCATGCATCTTTTCTCAGAAAGCTCAGGGATCTGTATTCCACTGAAACAAGAGGACAAATAAAGGAAGAAGAAAAGAAATATCAAAAACAAGACCCAAGTGGAGATAAAAGGCAAGGATGGTCTCCAGGGAATGATGATTATAAAGTTTGGCTCTGAAGCTGACCTGCAAAGCAGCCAACTCAGATTATGGCCAATTGGAATGTTCCAACTAATCCTAAGAAGCAGCAACTGAGGAGGACACCCATATTGGAGAGAAATATAAACTTTAGAAAGAGAATTTGGGGATGAAGTGGTGAATCAAAGAAATGAATCATTAACAAAAGGAAGCAACATCATTGAAAGAAAAAAAAATTTACACACTGCATCTGTGAATAGTTCTTTATAGTGACAATAACATGATGGCTCCATACTGATC
This sequence comes from Xerus rutilus, assembly GCA_028644305.1. Classification (NCBI taxonomy): domain Eukaryota; kingdom Metazoa; phylum Chordata; class Mammalia; order Rodentia; family Sciuridae; genus Xerus; species Xerus rutilus. The sequence continues at coordinate 35,168,356 of CM053406.1, forward strand.
TAACCAAATGTATAATTGATAAGATGGGGATATTAAAAAGTTTGTGGAAATGATGGGCAAAAAGGAGACAAATTCTCATTTCTTGTGGTGAGAAATCAAGAGATAATGTTTAAAACTGAAAACTCAAGCAGCATCAATGGAAGCATACTACTTAAATACATAAAGCAAATGTTAAGAAAAATGGTGGAAAGAGTTTAATTTCTTCTCAGGATTGGGAAACCAGAATACATATAGATTGTGTTCTGGTAAAAAGTGGTAAAAAGTACTTGTTTAATGTACATATAACTGGTAAAATGACGCATTAAAAACGAGGAAAAAAAGATCTTTGGGCAATTTCTGTCTAATGTTTGAGTATTTAGCATGTATTTACATCACTGGAAAGAGTTGATGTTGTTCATTATAGCCTACTTATTCAAACAAGTAGGTTGGTGCCCTTTGGCACCCTTTAACGGTAAAGTCTTTGAATAAATGATCTGAAAGAAAACACTCTAGATTACCAAATAACAATACACTGACATTTATCCAGTGTTTATTATGTATATGTAATACAATATTATGTATACATTACTTAATTCTCAATATTCCTTGGAGTTACTATAATTGTCCTCATATTACAGGGAAGAGAACTAAAGCTCAGATAATATCAGTCTTCACTCACACTCCTACACCCAGAAAATGACACTACTAGGATTTTTCCCCCAGAAATCCACATGGCTTTCTAGCCCATAACCGTCACATCTCTATAGAAATGCCCCCATCTTATGAGAATTCCATGACCGCTCAATTGAAATGGAAATAAACCTCCACCTCCCACCTGGCACCCATCCCACCCAACATACCAGCTTTCCCTAACCTCAGGGCTGCTTATTTTCTCTACAGCACTTCACCAACTAAAATACCATATGGTTTATTTATATTGTCTATTATCTGCCTCATTGCTTAAATGTAAGTTCCTGAAGAACAAGAATTTGAGACTCTTTTCTTACCTGTTTTATCAGCAGTGTTCAGATGCGCATCTGGCATAGAACACAGTCAAAAAATCACTGTTGAATTTAATGAAATTCCTGAATCTGCAATCTGAGTTCTTTACCAACATGCTATATGGGCAACTCTACATTCATTGTAAAATGTTGTAGAGATTATCATATTTTGACAAAATACTTACAGTTCTATTAAAAAAGGTAACATGGAAGAAAACACTTCTGTGGAAAATCAGAAAATACTGAGTCCATATAGGCTGTCACCTTTTCTTGTGTATAAGAATGGCTTTTATGACTGTCTCTTCAAGTTGGTGAGTTTTCATCATAACTATTCAAAACTATTGACTCTTCTTGAAAACTAACCATAAGCAAATGCCTTGCTGTGGTAAGTGGGTGCCATGAGTAGACAAGTCCCTTCTGAGAGAGTTTTTGATAGGAAACTATATAGAAAGACATTTGTTTCCTCAAAGTCCTCCGATCAGAAAACACACTGTACAATCAAGAAATGGATGTGAATCCGATTAAATAACTTAAAATGTGCCCCTATAAATGCAGAACTATGCAATTTATTTAATGATGGGATGTCACTATGTTCTTCCTATTCCTTCAGTGTTAAAAAGTGTAATACAGCATGGATGCAAAAGTAACGAGGTAATAATTAGGTTTTCAAGTCCATTCACAACTGCACGAACTCGGAGTTCCTGAGGGGTTTAAAGGTTGCAGAAGGGAATTCACTCATTCATGGCTACTTTCAAAGATGAAACGTCTATAATCCTTTCCAGGTTTTATAGCTATAAAGAGCTAATAGACAATGCAATAACTTCAGCAGAAGTAGATTACCTTTGCATCTTGAACATACTGAACACTTGCTGATAAGAGGTCAATTAAGGTCAAGGAAAGATCACGTATGGACCTATTTAATGGATACAGTCACTGACTTTAATGACAAATAAAGACACTGAAAGCAAATTTCATTTTCTAAAGTGTTTCTTTTTCCATTTTGTTAAAAGCCTATTTTCCTGTTTCTCAATTTGCATTTAAAGAGCTTTATATTAGAATCAAATAAACTAACTCTTTAGGGTCTTCTAATTCTTTGGATTTTTTAAAATTTAAAGAAGACCAATCAATAACAGTTTATTCATGACATGAAAATTCCTCTTGACAAATTGTTAAACCTGAATAGGTGGTTTTCTTTCTTTTCCATTTATCCTTTTGCTTATTTTAAAACTACTTACAATCTCTAAAATAAAAATAAGAACTGATCAAATGTTTTCCATCACTATCTTATCATTATTACTATTTTCTAATATTGTTCAAAGTTCTGACCATGTGGTGAAGTAACCATGTATATATAAAATGGGAAATATCTTAAATCTAAGAAGGTAATTTTGTTTGCTATCAGCTTTTCTCTGTTCATATTTAGTAATACAAAGTAAAAGCAGAGATTTGTAAATGATTTTGAAATCTGAATAATTTCCAACCATTCTACTTTTCTATTCACATTTATCAAATTAGAGATATTACTAACAAACTCTGTACATATTTTACTGCAATAAAAACTCACCTGGGAAATACATTTTGTTTGTAATAAGCTTATGATACTATATCATAAGCAGTTTCATAATAAAAATGAATAAGTATTAAAATACTTCTAATGGCAAAACAGTATAGGAAAGATATTCCTATTAAGTCATACGTTGTGCATACATATATTTCAAACTTTTATTAGTTTATGTCATCAATCAGCCATTTTTCCTAATCTTTATTGAGAATCTAGTCAGTCCAGCAGGCAGTGAGCAATACTAGTGGGTTGGAGATTCATGTAACAGAACTTACTCCCAAGAAGATCACAGCCTCCTTAAGGCGACAGAAATAAGTCAACCATTAGTGCTCAGTGTAACTGTGAATAAGAGAAGGATGCTCAAATATTGCAAAAGCTCTCATTTCAACTACTACGTATGACTGGATAAAGCAGCTGGGATGGAGTGTACTTAGAGAAAACTTCAGAGAAGAGGAAATTCTTGAGCTATATCTTAAATGATAAAGTGAAGGTGAAAAAATATTCTTCTGTGGGAAATAGTTTACACAAAGACACGCATTTTCAATAGTATAAGAAAACTGGAAACCATATAATTATTAATACATAGCATTTTTGAGTACCTATTTATATGTCTGGTATTTATATACCAGACATACTAAAACTCATTCATTTAATACAGCAGTATTGTAAAGTAAGTGCTTTTTTTCCCTCATATTTTTTTAGAAAGAAAGAAAAGCTTAGACAGGCTATATAACATGTGCAATTCACACAGAATTTAGTACTGAACTCATGAGATCTGATTTCACAACTGTGGCTCCTTACCAGTCAACCAGTATTAGACTTTATTAAGCCTATAGAAGCAAAGTAGCAAGTCAGATATAGGGGTGCACACAGTCCCAAGTACTGGAGAAGCTGATGTAGGAGGATCACTTGAGCCTGTGAGCTCAAGACCAGCCTGGACAACATATGGAGACTCTATCTTGAAAAAATAAAAATAAAAAATATAATTAAAAAGTAAAGTGTTAAAAGACCATGAACACCGCCATAAAATCATATAGTATACACTGCCGAGGAACAGGGACTTGTTTCTAATAAGTAACCACTAACAAACTTTAAGACAGGGATATATACATATATATATTTATATAACAGAAAAAATGCTACAAAATTCCAAGGGATAGTAGATACGACTGAGGGTGGAATGAAGGACGAAAGACACCTCAAATCAAGAGAAACTACTGAAGGAAATTTTCCTCTAGCTACATCTTCCATGGGGGAAAGTCAGCTCTACCCAAGCAATAAATCATATTATTGGTTTGCACTAAGGAGATAAAACTCCAAAAGTACAGGAAGCATGTTTCTTAGGCACACATGAGAGTGACTTTATGTTCTACCATTTCATAGAGTAACATTATTGTATGATAAAACATAAAAGAGAAAACACTTTGGTGCATTGTATAACTTAAAATATTAGATTTATTGCATTAGGTACTTATATTTTTAAAGTGAACTACATATTTGATATCATTTCATCACTATAACTTATTCATACAATTCAGTTTTCTCAATATTTAATAGCCTTTCTTCTCTTTGATTGTCCCCACGACTATTGATGTTGGCACAACAGCAATGGATTGATACAGAATAATGGAATATATATAAACTCAAACTCTGAAGTTTATTCTTAGTAGTGCTATTTTTAAAAGCAAGTGGTAGAATTATTAATGTTAAGATTATACATTTTATTTTATATTTAGAATAAGTGAAATATAATGTCTCTCTAACTTCTTGTTTTGGATAAATCATAAAAAATAGGAGATGTAAGAAATAGCTGAAAAATGTAGATATTTCCTTTCAATTTAATAGAGTATAAAATATTTGTCTTTGGAATAAATGCCATTGAAGGGTTCTGTTCATCAAGATTCTTCCAGAATGAACTGAAATTAAAGATAACTTATGCTGATATAGTATCAGATACAGCTTTTTATTAACATTCAGTGATTTCTTGCAAACTTCTGCAAAATTTATTGCTTTGAAAAAAATTCAAGCATTAGGATAAAACTGCCAAAATTTCCAAGTGACTGAGTTCATAAATGATACAATAGCCATTTTCTATATTAATTTCAAAATAGTCATGCAGTGCTCACCTTGGAAAACCTACTATACCTACTGAGAATTTTAAGGGATTTTTAAGAATATTTTTCTTTTTGCATTTTTTTTCATTTCTTTCTTTTTGTTTGTTTTTTTCCTCCCAAAAATGTCCTAACAAATGTTTGGTATTTTCAGAGAACAATTCATTTAACTTAATTAAGAAAAAACAGAGAAAAATGTGAAAGTATTCTTGGAGCACAGATGACTATAAAAATACAATAAAGTCTTAACCAAAGAAAAGATAATTAACCAGGATATAGCTATGTAAAAGCTTAATTGTTAAAGGTTGATATAAGGCTTTTACTAATTTTTCTATATAAGAAATTAATTTTAAGGAGGTTCCAGAGATTCAGTTAGCCCACCTTTCAATTTCAGAGGCAAACATGGAAAACCTGAATGATAAATATGCTCAGTTTACTGAATTTTATTCTTTTTGTATTTTAAAAAATTACCTTCCAGCGAGTGTTTTGGGAGGCTGAGATAGGAGGATCACAAGTTCAAAGCCAACCTCACCAAAAGCAAGGCACTAAGCAACTCAGTAAGACCTTTTCTCTAAATAAAAATACAAAATAGGGCTGGGGATGTGGCTCAGTGGTCAAGTGCCTGAGTTCAAGCCCTGATAACCAGTATCACCGTCCCCCCCAAAAGAAAAACTTAACAAACAAAAAACAAACACAGAAAAAACTTTACCCTATCTAAGGTTTATCTTGGGAACTTTGAATTTACTTTTCCCAGAGTATTCCTTGTCCAGGTAGCCAGAGTCCCCTTCCACACTTAATTCAGGATTCACTCAAATGTGATCTTACAAGAAACACTTGTCTGGAGCACTCTAAATGAAACTGCACCTCTTGTCTCCAATTTTCTTTCTGTCCTCCTTCCATTTTCAATATCAGTTTATGGTGTCTTTGTCTCAAACAAATATTAGGAACTCAGTTTGGTCACTATCTCTAGCTAACATTACGGTTCTTGATGGGTAGAAGATACTCAATAAACATCTGTTCAATGAGTGAATCTAAAATTTAAGAATCCAGAAAAGAAAAGATGCTCTGTTTGAGGAATCAGATCACTGAATTTTACTTTATAAATTATCCACATCCTGCATATACGTGTGCAATATAATTTCACACCATTGGAATCAAAGTGTCACTATTTTTTATAATATTTAAAATAGGGAGTGGAAATCAGAGATGTTCTCTGATGGGTTCCAAAACTTTCTTTTTTGTCTTTCTAATACTTCCTACAACAGAAACAAAAGAAAAATAAACAATACCACCACCAACAAAGAAAACAGTTTCTACTTGAAGGAGGTACAAGATTACCATGCGTTCTATAATATTTACTTTTCATGGATGATAAAAGGAAAAATGTACACAAAATATAATATATGAACTATTGCTTATTCATTAAGTGTACCTTTTATAAAAACTGTATGCCTTGATTATGTCTTTATTGTAATGGCAAAAAACTACTGATGATAAATTAAACTTTTTCTCCCTACCTGCAACAGAAAGGATTAATGTGGTCAGGAGAGGAAGAGGCCAAAAGATGAGGAGAGAATTTTTGCCACTATAGCCTTCTCCTTTGAGTGGTGTATGGGCATAATCTCCAGCCAAACCTTTATACGTTCAGTTTTCTACTGTCTTCATTCTATTGCTGTATCCTATTTCAATTATCAGTACCTTATTCCAGACCTGTATCATAGCCTACCTGGACTATAGTAATTGCATTCTAATGAGCTATCTTGTACTCATTCCCACCTTTCCAAAGGTTAAACATAGTAACACCCTTACCCTTTTAAGGGGTTCTAAGTCCAGGAGGAACATCAAAAAAGGAAGAAATAGAGGACTTGGCCAACTTTGCTCCAAGAGGGCCTGAGTATAATAGCTATACTGCCAGTTACTGCTAGAGCCATGAACAACTTCCCAGGAGAGATATCATTTAAATGATCACAATCTCATCTAACCATACAGTGGAAACTCCAAAGGGAATTTTTGTCCCTTTATACCATCATTATCCAATTTGCTGGTACCATTAGAAGATTTATAGCTGTTGCTTATAAAAATATTAAGGTGGTAAATGAAACTTTATTTGGATATAACAAAGAGAAGTGAGGAAGGATATGTAAATAAAACTGAAGTCCACACTAAGTTATTAACTGTTACAGTTATCAGCAAACATAACTAAAGCAAACATGGATTACCTCATTGTCCAACGTATTACAATCCAGTTAGAAAATCAAAATCCATGCTGTCTAATTTTAATATATACTCCCAGTCTAGAAGCTTTTTCAGTATTACTGTTCATTTCCTCCCATTTCCTCAGAGCTCCAACTGCATCTGTGTTTCTGAGGCTTCCTTAAGTGGCTAGTTTGCAATATAGAATAAATATCTTTAAAGCTTTTACTCTGAATATTATGATCTTAGACCTACAAAATTCTTCAGAACTAAAAACAGTGCTGAAACTTTTCAATAAAATGGTTATTCATTGATCCCCTTCTATGTATGTGCACTGGATGCTCCCAGGAACTCAATGGTAAATAAGATTCAAGCTCTTTCCAACCAAGAGTCTACAGTATAGAAGGAGGAAAAGGCACAGATATATGCCATAAGGAAAGGGAAGCCAAAGGCTCTGAGGATTCAAAAGAAAACAAGGTTGCATGTATTTGTGGGATCAATGATAAGAAACAGATAGTTAACAATGGACATACTGGGCAGAAAGGCCCACATGAGCAAAAGTGAAGAATAAGACAAAGTACGTAGGAATAGAAGGAAGGTCAGTTAATTAAATAGCAAGGCATATGTAGTTGAACAGTAGTAAAGAGACTGGGAGGTCATATTGTAGAGGGCCATGGATGTTAAGATGTGATATTTGACTCAAGGTGCAAAACAGTATTAGAATAGGAACAAGGTAAGGGTGTTACCGTGTTTAACCATTGGGAAGGTGGGAATGAGAAGACAGGGTAACACATTAGAATGCAATTACTATAGTCCAGGTAGGCTATGATGCAGGTCTGGAATAAGGTACTGATAATTGAAGGATACATCAATAGAATGAAGACAGTAGAAAACTGAATGTATAAAGGTTTGGTTGGAGATTATGGGCATTTCAGTGACACCTCAGAGACACTGAGTTTCAATTACACAAGGAGGTACTAGACTAAGCATTTTATGTATTATATATCATTCACTCATACTATAAAAATGAATAAACAATTGTCCCAATTTATATATGAGGAAACTGAGGCTGAAAGAATATGGTCAACTTGAACCGCGGTGGCAAAGCTAGAATCTGGATTGAAACATTCTTGGTTATATTACATAACCTCTAGAAAGGCAAGGTTAGTCATAATAAAAGAACACTTCTCATTCCAAAGTTGTTCCTAGATAATATACTGACATAAAATTATCATATGCATGCATTTTAATCTACTAAACCTATTTATTTTCCTCATTTGTGTAACACAGTTAATTGACCATGTTTTATAATATAAATAAAATTTTGACACATATCAGGAATTACAGTGAATCAAAGACAAATTAAACCAGGAGAAAAATTTAACCAGAAATGTGAAATATAACTATACTTAAATTCCTGATTGTTAAATTCCAGAACAATTTAAGAAATAAAAAAAGAAAGGAGGCTGTGTTTCACAATCCAGCATTTTCTACACAGAAGACAATGAAAAGAATTATATAACCACGTGATTATTTGGCACATTTTAGATATTTCCCTAAGATGACAGAACTAGAGAGACAACTACTTATTAGAATGTCACCTTGGTATAGATTCTCACTAAAATTCAGCCTGACTTTCAAGTTTCTGTTTCTCTAAGGAAGTGATGAAATCTGCCTTCATCACTTCCGAATGTCTTTTAACTATGCATCAGGGCTGCAAACTTGTGAACAGTCATCACATAACAGCCTACCATAAAATTTTTACCTGAACATATAAATACACTTTACATTACTGACCTTTATAAACTGAACTAATTTTGGACACACATATAATTAATATTGGACCCTCAACAAATATTTCAAAAGCTATGCTCCAGGAAATGCTGCTAAAATGAAACAGACTCCTTCTTATTTGTTTCTGACTTTGGGTTATAGTTATTTTACTTCTTTGGGTTATGATTTATTCAAAGTCCTTATTAAAAGTAGACAAGAGACTTACAGGTTCTGCTAGTAATTGTGAACTGAGCACATATATGGAAATCATCATCTGTCCCAAGTAATTTACTAGGCACAAGAGGTGAGAGTATGTGGAAAGGACATAGATTTGGGAGCATGTCAGTAAGGATCCATAATACCTCCTCTAAGTCTTCTTTCCCTGCCCCAGACTTTTGTGAAGGTATCTGCTTGGTTGTGTGGAGTGAGGAGAGGCATTGGGCAATGCACTTGGCACGCTGCAGGCACCGCAAAAATGGGAGCTATGACTCATGTCAGGCTTCTTAAGGCCAACATTGAGTTGGATCAAGTTAGAGGCAAAGAAACATTATAGAGAAAATGCAAGAAAGCGAAGAGAGGGTAGAAGAGAGTCAGAAAAGAGATGCTTCTTCATGTGTAGAAAATTCTGGAAGTTTATTAGAGATAAATAGGTACATTAAAAACTTTTGGAACACAATGGTCTAGTTGGCTTTCAATCAAATCTATACCCTGTGCCCTATTCATTTCTTAGATACTACTAAACATATTTTTTCATTTTTTATGAAAAAATTTTCAGGAGGAACATGGGAACATCTTTTCTTTTTGTCCATAATGTCTTTCTCTCCAGACTCAAGAGGCGGGTATGGAAATACTGTGCTGATGTTTGGCGAAATTCTCCACAATAGACACCATCTCCTAATCATCTTATCCTCGTAGGATGTTTAGTGCATCACGAAGGATGAGTCAGACACACTGTGTTAACTAACTGAAAAAAGAGTAGTTCTGAAAGTAAACTCAATTCTCAAAAGCCAACAGACAAGTGCCTGGATGATCACTCTTCTCCAAGAAGGATGGAAATGAGTGTTTCAGATGAAATGGGAAGTAGGAAACAAAACCAGTGGATGATCCATTTGCTATAATATTCCACTCAAAACACTCTAGAAGATGCTGCTGAACAATAGTTGGGAAAATCTGTTAAGTCTTGAATTGGTTGTCTCTTTAAAATAAAGAATTGCAACTTACAAGTTTAGAAAATTCATGACTGGTGTATCTATGACAGAAATACAACAAGCCCACTGGAATATTTCTGTTATCATGCAAGGATCAACTCTGCTTTATCATCCAATTTTTCACTTACCCTTTTGGTTAAGATTTTATTTCCCACGCAGATCACTCCATATGGAAAGGACATACTGGTCACATGGAGCCTATGCTTCTGTTCTCAGCATCAGTACATTCTAACAGTGATTCCAAACAATAACTTTCCTTTGATAGAATTTCTTATAATTTCTCTTTTTGACTAAATTTCTTCTAACTTTTTGTGATCACATTTCTTGTCACTCAACAAAAAGAAACTAATTTTTATTAAACATTGGCCATTCTTCATTTAATAACAAACTGACATTCTAGTAACGTAAATACACACACATGCATATAATCATGAAACATTTATGCTTTATACATGCTTATAGAGAAAGCTAGATAAAAATCTTATCCTCCAGGTAAGAAAATCTTAAATAAAAAAGAGTTCACCTTTCTCAGCATTTGGAGTCCTTACAGTCATTCCTATTACCATAGTTTCTAATCTTTAAAAAAAGCTTCTGGAACAACATGCACTTCTTCCCAGAACTTCAGGTATTGACCTCAGCTGCCTCCATGAACATGACTCTTCAATAGTGTGTTGAACAAATGCCATGCTCACAGTTTTCTGACACTGGCCCATTATATCTGATTTTGATCCACACAGTTTGACTTGAAGTCCATCAGTCTAGAGTTTCATCCAAGTTTTGCTACAAAGAAAACTATCTGGATTGTTTCAAATGTAATAACTTCATGCCTTAACGACAGTCTACATTTCTCTATAGCTCCATGTCATCCTGTACTGTAATAGTACACACACACACACACACACACACACACATTTGAGCAAATTATTTTCCCCTTATATGTTCCTGCCCTCAATTTCCTCATCTATAAAATAGTTTCAGAAAATGAAAAAGACAATATTTAAAAAGACAGTTTAATGCCTGGGAATATTTTTTTTCTTCCCAGGAGAGGATACTTTTCTTTCATCAGTTTCATATCTCCCTAATACACTCTCATAATTGCAGATGAAACATGTTTGCACTATCTTTCTAAGGCATCAGAGAAATCTGACATGCCTTTGTTTAGCAGGTTAGCCTTGTCAGACAATCATCTATGTCACTCACTCTTCAAATATAATGTGTACTGACATATGGGGCAGCTGACTACCTTTTGGGGAGGTTAAATGAAATTATGAAAGCAGAAGCTTTGATCTTCTCTCTGGTAGTGAACCTGATAAATACAACAGATAGCTTTGTGCTTCAGTATGTGCGGTCTTTCTTCCTAAGAAAATAGTTATTCAAGAGTCTTTATTAAGCACGTAGACCCTAAAGAAATTCTATATTAAAACTGTGCATTTGTCCTATGTTAAATTAATGTCTCAAACCTAAAAAAATGTATTTTCATGTTAAAATGTATTATAAGGTCTTATGAGGTAGAACAATGGGCTCTGATTTAATACAATTTCTTCTGTGTGCTGAAAACTTTCAAATTTTGAAATCACACATAAGTGCTATTATAAACCATTGGAAGAACTTCATGGAATTTTTAAAATTTCATAATTACAACTTCACTTGCTTATAGGTCCTTCAGAACCATTATAGACTAATGTGTAAATAATGCAAATATTAAAAGTGTCCTGGTTGAACTGTCCAGCAATTATCATGTAACCAAACTAAATAAATCTCTAAATCACAGGCTTATTTTATATGATAAGCTCCTACTGCAATAGGATTTCTTATTTTAGGGACTTGGTGAGCTCTAGTTATCCACAAACCTCTGACACTGTATGCAAAAATGTGATGGACATTTTTCAGAAGAGAGGTTCCATGATTTTCCCTCATTAAATACTTCAATATACTGTCCATTAAAAAATAAATAAAGATTGAGTATTCTACTTCACCTAGGAGGGATAAAAATACTAAGAAAGAAGATACATAATTAAGTCTATATCTGATTTTTATGGCTAGAAAAGCAAAATTAGGAGCGCTACTGTATTTTGTTTTGGGGGGTTTTATTTGTTTGCTTACTTTATATAACAGAAATCACAGTTATTTTTTAAATATTTTTAGTTATAGATAGACTCAATATCTGTATTTTGTTTATTTATTTTTATGTGGTGCTGAGGATCGAACCCAGCGCCCCACATGTGTGAGGCAAGCGCTCTTCCACTAAGTCACAACCCCAGCCCACAAAGTTATTTTTATCACCTATGTGTCAAAATTTACTGGATTAGAGGGGGCAGGTATTGAAAGACATCAGCAGTTCTCAAAGTGAGTGGACAATCACCTGAGGATCTGTTATAAACAGATCCTGAATGCCCCCACCTCCCTTAATCTTCATAAGACTGCAGTGAAGCCTGGAATCTGCATGCTTGACAAGCACATGGGATGTTTCAGATGGAGGTAGCCAGCAGAACACCTGGTGAGAAACACTGCGTTCCTTCCAATTCATTAACAATTTCTCCTCAAATGGTTTGTGCTGTGTTGTAATTTGTAAGCCAGGCACCCTGAGGCAAGAGTCTGTTTATTAGGATTTTTTTCTCAAAAAGAAACTACAGATTTTATTGATTATATAATATAGAGTAAATTTAAGAAAAAAAAATAATCACTTTATGTCAGTGGCTACTTGAAAGTTTTCAGGATGTCAAATGATAATCTCAAAGGCCATCTTATTAAATACCATTTACTAGAACATTTATAAATGAAAACCAGACAATCATAAATCCAGATTATAGATACTGTGAGATTGAGTGTTAAGCATAAATAAAATGTATTTTATATTCTAGGGCTGTGCCTCATTTAACAAAGACATTTTTAACATACCTATAATGTTAGGGTGATTGGATCATAAAGTTTTCAGGGAGATTATGAGACTTCCAGTTAATTCACAAACATTCATTATTCCTGCATGTTAGGGGGAAAAAAATGAAGACATTTTTATTAAAAGGGCTAAAATAAACAGGTCATATAAATTTTACAACTCATTATGATAAGTTAAAAAGAAATTATGAATATTGGCAACATTTGAACAACTGTTCTCAATTTGGTGTCTTTAAATAACAGGTCACTTGAAAAAATAAAATCCTGAAATATATTGTGGAAGAGAACAACATCCTTCATTGTAAAACTTCAAAATAGTAAAACCCTGATAATTACTAAAAATGCATTTACACCCTGCAGGGCATAAGTAATAGCGCCAAACTATGATTCCTCAAAACATAGCCATCATTTTAATAGTTCCACAATAAGTCTGAGCAATACAATTAATTGTCTGGAATTTATGCAAGTTTTCTATGGTGAATCCATGTGAACTCACACATCATCAGGCAATATTTATGTTCTGAGTACACAAATAGCCTTGTCACTCAGGAAATGCCTCCTTAATGCAAAAACACCAGCATATCTGTCTCATTACCATTATCCTCAGACAGGGCACGTGCAGCACATAAGGGTGGCTGACAGGAGACTTCAGTAACCATGGTGGTCTATAATAGTCTAGCAACAAGAATTGGTGTCAGATATGGTGTTCTGACAAATATGGATATACCTAACTACCAAGAATCAGTGCTAGATAATGTCACTTTTCACCCATAATTTCTGTATCAACCTGGAATAATCAAAGCCCTTTTATAATGATATTTATATCAAAATAAAATTTTAAATGTTTGCTATTTATATCAGTTTCCAGAATCAGTAAAAAATATGTCACCTTGGTAGTATTTTTTTAATGTGCTACCCAGTCTCTAAATGTCAGGTTTGACATATCTGAGAGTATTTTCTCAACGTTTGCCTCAGTCATATGTATTTTGATAGAAGGGCAATAATATTTGTTCACAAGATTTTAATTTATAAAAATTAGAGATAAGATCCTACTAGGGAAATTCACAACTGCAATAAGTTGAAAACCCATGGCAACAAAGTGATTAATAAAGATTTTAGACAATGCAGATTTTTGCATAAGATATTAAATTTGCTTATATGAATGAATACATTTATACTATTTCTTGTGCAATATTTTATCACTTTCCAAACTCATCTCTACAAACTGACTTTCATATTATACTATACTTTAGGCCCCACTTAGCAGTTTCCGTTACCAGTGGCCAACTGTGGTCCAAAAGAAGAGTGAGTACAATAAGAGACTTTAAAAGAGAGAGATCACACTTGCACAATTTTCATTACAGTATATGGTTAAAAATATTCTATTTTTATTAATAGTTTTCACTGTTTCTCTCTTACTGTGTCTAATAAATGAATTAAATTTTATCATTGGTATGCATGAATAGAAAAAACAATATATACAGGGTTCAATGTATCTGTGGCTTCAGAAATCCACTCCAGGTCTCAGATCATATGTTTCAGATAAGAAAAGACTATGATGACAACATTCTGGACAAAGTAGAAGTATGAATGCTGCTCTGAAGACAGTGAAGAGAATGTTTCCATTTTTATGACAGAATTAAACAGGAATAGTCACAGGAGTTCTACTCCAACGCAGCAAAGATCCAGAAGACCAAAGCTACTTTAAGTCCACCTCAGTATTCAACATCCCTCTAGAAAACACCTGAAGATACAATTAAGTTGATAAACTTATGTTTCTATCCTGGAAACCTTCAAGAAAGTCATTACACCATCTCCAAACTCTGAAGCTTCTCTCAGGGGCCTGTACTTTCAGAAGTTCTCCACTGTGATCACTGGGCTTTGTACAAGTTACTGAAGTCTCTAAACCTCATGTTCCTCATCTGTAATGTGCAGATATCCATGACTATTTTGTAAGGCTGTTAAAGATAAAACGTGATGATATATAAAGCATGTGGCACAGTGTTTGGCATATAAAAATTACTTGAGTATAGCAATTTTTATTAACAATAAATACTATTAATATTTTTATATCCATTTTTGATCCACAGAAAATCTCCATTTCCAGCAAACAGTCAAGCACTGCTGTGGTGACATTTTTCCTCTACACAGGAGATAAAGCTAGTCATCTTGGCATGCAGCATATGTTCTAAAAGTGTATAAGTTACCAAAGGCAATGGAAAAGCAGATGAGAGCATTTTAAAAATTAAAATGCCTTTTGATTGCTCTGTGTTATGTCCTGTGTTGCACAGAGGCACTGCCAGAGTAAGTATCTTTATAAATGATGGATTTTTACAGCATAAAAAGGCATGGCAAAGTATATTTCAAATTTTGTTTTGAAAGCATTGATTCCCATACATCTTTGAAATTAAATTTCCCTCATGACTCACCCTCACAACCCTTGCCTTGCTCTAAGAGGAAAATAAGGGAATTTCTCCCTTACAATTCTATCCAAATGTATACTACAGATAAACTTAGAAGTCACATGGATGAATTATTTTATGAGTCTAATTTTTCTCTACTGAATACTCTCCCTTCTGTCCTTATTACAAGTACCTGAGTATCACTGCACTTCTTTTTCCTCTTATGTTTTCAAAAACACAATGCAAAGACTATTGTTTCTAACCCAGTACTTTGTTTCTACTTATCTGATAATGCAATAACCAAGATTTCATTATAACATAATAAACGTATGTGGAATAAATGAATAAAATGTCAGGTCTATTTCTCGGCTTTCCTTATTATTATTAAATTTCCCATAGGTTTTATCTTCCTTGTGACCACTTAACTTGAGAAATATTGGACAATTCTTACTTAGAATATTTTTATTATATATACTCCTCATAAGCTGAAGATATCATTTAATTTCTCTGCCATAGATATGTGAATTATGTATAAAAATAACATTGCATGCTATTGAACTTTAGCATTTATCTATTTATATTTAGTAAGATAAAGGTAAAGTTTTTTTAAGGCCTAATTATTAAACTCCCCTGTCAAACAGTAGTCTTTTTCCCCCAAGGTAAATCTAACCAGTTATAGGAAACACGAAAAGAAAATATTTGCCCTTCACATTAAAATACGTAACTTCATGATACTTTGTGGTGCACAATATAGAGACATGTAGGCTATGAATTAATCATGGTGCTTATGTAGGATATATCAATGGTGAGACTCAAAATGATGACAATGATAACAGTCTCCAGAATGCCTGGAAATATTACAAGTCTCTCAAATATGGTGCACAGTTTTTTAAAAGTTTGAAACTTCAAAACAGTACACATTAGGCTTGTTCCTCTCTTGATTTCAAATAATTATAAGGAGTCCCACATCTATTCCATGCACTAAAATCCCTTAAAATAATTTCCATGACTATGTGTAAGGACAGTAAAGTCATGAAGGGGACAAGAAGGGTTTCCATGGCATATGTAAGTGAGATTAGGTAATGCATATGTCTTTCTGTGCCTGGCTTATTTCATTTAACATAATATTTTCTAGATTTAACCGTGTTGTTGCAAATGACAGAATCTCCTCTCTAAGGCTAAATAGTATTCCACTATGTGTACACATAACATTTTCTTATCCATTCATGTGTTGATCACCATTTAGGTTGAGTCCACTCTTGGCTATGGATAATATTACAATGAACATGGAAGTGCAGAGAATTTTTTTTACATACTCATTTAACTTATTTTGTATACAAAGGAAATATATTTCAGTAGTGAGACTCCAAAGATCATATGTATTCTTAATTTCATAAGGAAACTCCACACTATTTCTCATAATGGCTGTATTAATTCGCATTCCCCAAAAAGTCTGCAAAGGTTCACTTTTCTACTGATTTTTTCAACACTCGTTATCTTTTATCATTTTGATAATAGCCATTCTAATGAGATGAGAGAATATTTCACTGTGGTTTTGCATTTTCTTGACGATTAAATGATTTTCAGCATTTTTCCATGTACCCACTGGCCACTTGGATGCTTTCTTTTGAGAAATATCTATTCAGGTCCTTTGCCTATTTTCTAATCATATTATGCTTTTATTCTTGCTATTGACTAATCTGAGTTCCTCATATATGTTGGATCTTAACCCTTATAAGATGTATGGTTTCCAAATATCTTCTCCCATGCATAGGTTGTTTCTCCACTCTATTTATTATTTTCTCAGCTTGATATAATCTTATTTGGCTATTTTCACTTTTGCCATCTGTGCTTTTAGGGTCATATCCAAAAGTAAGTTCCCATACCAATGTCACAAAGCTTTTCCTCTCTGTTTTCTTTTAGTAGTTTTACAGTTTCAGGTCTGAAATTTAAATCTTTATTCCATTTTAAATTTTGGTATTTTATCTCCTACATGAGGGTAATAAATTGTCCCAACACCACATTACAACACTATTTTATTTATGTATACAATGAAAAATGCCCAAATCAAGCTAATTAACATATGCATTCCCCCAGATAGTTTTTTTGTTTTGTAGTAAGAACACTTAAAATCTATTCTCTTAGTGATTATAAATACTACGTGATCTCACTCATGTGGACCCTAAATAAAAATTGAATTCACAGAAGTACAGAACAAAGTGGAAGTTACTAGGGCTAGAAGTGGATCTTAGTCAATGATTCAAATTTTTCGATTAAGAGAAGTAAGTTCAAGAAATCTGTACAATCCTATGACTACAATTAATAACAATGTATTATAATTCGTAAGAATTTCTCAGAAAAGCCGGGCGCATGGCGCACACCTGTAATCCCAGCACTTTGGAAGGCTGAGACAGGAGAATCGCGAGTTCAAAGCCAGCCTCAGCAATGGCGAGGCGCTAAGCAACTCAGTGAGACCCTGTCTCCAAATAAAACACAAAATAGGGCTGAGAATGTGGCTCAGTGGTTGAGTACCTCTGAGTTCAATCCCTGGTACCAAAACAAAACAAAAACAAGAATTTCTCAGATAGATTTTAAGCGTTCTCACCCCCCACAAAAAGGATGTGAAGTAATGAGTGTGCTACTTAGCTCTATATAGCCACATCACAATGTATACATATTTCAAAATAACATTTTCTATATGATAAATATATATACATTTGTCAACTTTAACTGGAGAAAAAATAAAAAACAAAGGTGTCATGTTTTACTCTCTAAATATATACAACTTGTTCTATTAAAATTTAAGTAAACATACAAAATGAAAAACCAAAAAGAAGAGTTTAAAGTGAACTCTTAGAAAGAGAAATTCCTACTATAATACAACAGGTCTATTCCATGCAAGCAAGAATTAGAACAACTAAACATTAAAAGGGTTCTCACTACGAGCATGAGTACAATGTCTTTCAAGTACTCACTGTCTCAATTTAAAATGCTTGTCTCTGTTGGTAACATTAAATTGTTGACCCACCACCAGCTCTAAGCAGAAAAAAAAATCATTTTGGCAACTTGCAAGTGCTGTTATCAGCAGCCGTCTTATGGTCCTTCCCAGTTATGAGGGGAAATGTGATTTGGTCTTTCCTACCTTGAGGTATCTTAAGGTAGCTCCCCACATAACAGTTAATTTGGACTTCTCTGACTTGCTCTCTGAGCCCAGGAGGTTTTCTATAATGAGTACCAGGAGGGAGTTTTGATCATAACCACAGCATTGCCTGTGCACAGTCTGCAGCTTAATGTTCAGCCCCAGCACAGATATAAAGCATTTAAAAAAAAAAGAAAAAGAAAAAGAAAACACTGACTCATCAATCCAATCTCTGGATTAATATTTATGATGGCACTATTTTTACTACATTGGATAAGGTACTGTAAGACTTAAGGATAGAAAATGAGATATATTATTTGCTTCCAAGGAGTTTCCAATCCAAGAAGTAATTGAACACAGAGGTTATAAAGAATATGACATCGCTGCCCACATCCTCTTGGAACCCCTTACCAGCCTCCTGCACACCAGCTCCAAGTCCCACTCCCAATGCCTGCCTCTGCAGCTCCTTGTTCAGAGGGTACCCTCCCTCAGACTGTCAGAAGTGCTTTGACTACACCCACAGAGATTGGTAAGTGCAGGGAGTTCACATAAACTTTCCACCCTCAGCCTTTATCCAATGACTGTACAGTGTGGGGATATATATACACACACATACACCATTTCTTTGCCTCCTAATCAGACAACTTCAATGTTGACCTCCGATTGTCTTCAGAGCGACCCTGCAGGACTGAATCATGTTATACCCACCCCCTGGTGGGATCTGCCTGGATCTTACCCTTGCTTATCTTCCTGCCACTCCACTTCTCCACTCTAATACTGCATCCTCTTAAATAGTTCCTAGTCCCTCGCTTTCATGAGTTCTATCTCAGAGTCAGCTTCTAAAGACACGTATTACGGTTCAGATGTGATAGTTTCCAAAGTCTCCTATATTGATCAATAAATTCAGATGCAGGACTTTTGGTAAGTGATTGGATCATGAGTGAGTTAATCCACTGATAGCTGACTGAATAACTGGGAGGTAGTGGAGGCTGTGGAAGGTGGGGCCTAGATGAAGGAGTCTGTCCTTGAGAGCATTCTCTTAGGGACTACATCCTCTCTTTGGCCTCTTCTTCCCATCTGCACATTCTCTCTCTCTCTCTCTCCCCCCTTCCCTCTCCCTCAGTCTCTCTCAATCTCACTTATTCCCCCATCTGTGTAAGCCCCCACTTACTACCTGCCACGAGCTAAGCAGCTTTTCTCCAACACATCCTTCGGCCATGATGTTCTGCCTCACCTCGAGCCCAAAGCAAGGAGCCAACCATGGACTGAAATTTTGAAACTACAAACCAAAATAAATCTTGCCTCTTTTAAGTTGTCCACATCAGGTATTTTGGTCACATTGAAAAAAGCTGACTAACACTGAATAGCTATTATTAGTATAATTTCTTTCTTTTTTTATTTTTTGGTACTGGGGATCGAACTTGGGGTACTCAATCACTGAGCCATATCCTCAGGCCTATTTTGTGTTTTATGTAGAGACAGGGTCTCACTGGATTGCTAGCACCTCGCTGTTGTTAAGGCTGGCTTTGAACTTGCGATTCTCCTGTGGCAGCCTCTCAAAAGTGCTGGGATTCCAGGCATGCACCACCCCGTCTAGCTTACAATTTCTATCATGACTAATAGTGATTGAAAATAATACAAAGACGATTGAGATCATTTTCCCAAAAGTTTTACAAAAGAGAGTTCAAAAAGGAAACCACTAGTATCAAGATCAGCGTAAGATTCAGTCAGTAACCACAGCAAAGTAAAAAGAAATCAGGTTGCCAAAATCTCAAAAGTATCAAGAAAATGGATTTATAGAATACTTGATGAAAGTGAGGTATTACTGGAAGTTTTTAAGTACAGAGAGCCATGTCATATGATTTAAAAGCCTTAGCTTAAATAATTCAGCAAAAACATCATGAAGTCCTAGAGTTTGTGTGTTCTTTATGGATATAGAAATGGGACCTTTTCAATGTGACCAAAAATCTGTGTTTTGCAGCCCTATCTCTTCACTTGTGGAGGTTGGTATGGAGAGTACCAAAGAAAAATGAACAACTGCAAGTACCCAGAGTGAAGGCTATTCTTAAATATGCATACACTCATGAGCACACACCACTTGACACAGTCAAATTACCCTCAGGCCTTAAATAAACTGTTTTTGTTGTTGTTTTGCCCCACCACTGAGATATGATCCCAGTCCTTTTTATTTTTATTTTTGAGACAGGGTCCCATTAAGTTGCCCAGGCTGTCCTCAAACTTGAGATCCTCAGCCAGGCACGGTGGCACACACCTGTAATCCCAGCACTTTGGGAGGCTGAGACTGGAGAATCACAAGTTCAAAGCCAGCCTCAGCAATGGCAAGGTGCTAAACAACTCAGAGAGACCCTGTCTCTAAATAAAAACACAAAATAGGGCTGAGGATGTGGCTCAGTGGTCGAGTACCCCTGAGTTCAATTCCTGATACCAAAACAAAACAAACCAAAAAAAACAAAGAAAACTTGAGATCCTCCTGCCTAGGCCTTCGGAGTAGCTGCGATAATGGGCGCCACTGCACCCAGTTACACATTCACTTTAGAATCATACTGTGTTGGCATCAGTCTGCAGATTCCTCATCTCTTTATCTTGGTATCCCATTGCTGGTTGTGGCTCTTTATTAATCTAAAACATATGCCAGTATGGGTTTCTAAATTATATCTCATTTTTACTCCTCTCATAAAAAGAAAAGAGTTTTCAAACACTGATGAAAACACTTCACAACCATGATTTCAATATTTCCACATTCATCTAGTAATGTTCACTATTTTGATGACTTCCTGATGAAGAATATTTGCTATTTATTTCTTGGCTACAGATAGTGTTAATTGCTCTAGGAGCTGGGAAGATGCTGCCTAACCATTTACAAAGGTCCATATATTTTTAAGGACTTGACAATTAAAGAAGCAACTTTCACCATACTACCTAGTGGATTATGGGAAACTTTAAGAACAGGGCTTTCCCACTCTGTTCCATAACCATTACCTATGCAGTGATATTTTTAATTTTTTTATTAGTGCATCATTGTTATACATAATATTGGGGTTTGTTTTGATCTAATGATGAGCATGAAATTGTTCCAACCCAGTTCCCAGTACTATTTTTAAAGTCTCTTTAGGAAATTATTAAGTCCAGTCAGTGTAAATAACCATGTCCTTAGGCTGATAAATCTCACTCTGAGATATATTCATTTTAACATGAAAACTGAGAGCTTTGGGTTACAGTTGGCCCAAAGGTTTCAAAAATGATACATTTGTATAATTCTTGTCAGGTTATAAATTACTATCGCAAATTAACTTTGTGTGTGTGTGTGGGGTAAGAGTATGTATTTCTTTGTTTTTTTAGGTATGTTTTTTGGATATGTTTCACAAGTTAATCCTTATGAGAAAATTATGGTATTTATTTAATTTATTTTAATCATTTTCAATAGGAAGAAAGAAATCCCTAGGAAGGTATGATATATTCAATGTCATATAATAGTAACAGGACACTGGTCTTCTAATCTCAGGCACAAAATTCTGTTTATCAGGGATATGTGCCACTTGTTTGATGCATCGAAACATAACATCCTTCAGATACCTTTGCTAAACACTGCAACTATTTATACATTTTTTTCTATTTTGCTGAAAGGTTTTAATATGAGGTAAGAAAAACGAGGTCATTACTGCTGTAAGATCTAATCCCTTTACAACATGTTTCAGCAAATTTGTATTGCATAAATTGAGAATTCTCCCAAGTCAGTTTGTAATAAAATGGCTTCAAAGACTATAGAGTATTTCCTCTTGTACATGTTCATTAGGAGGTGTTTTAGTCAGCTTTTTGTTGCTGTGACCAAAAGACCTGATAACAACAACTCAGAAGAAGAAAAGTTTATTTTGGCTCATGGTTTCAGAGGTTCAGTCCATATTCTGCTGACTCCACTGCTCTGGGCCCAAGATAAAACACAACATCATGGCAGAAGGGTTTGGAGGAGGAAAGCAGCTTGGAATAAGATAGCCAGAAAGCAGAGAGAGAGAACTCCACTCATCAGGGATAAAATATAACCCCCAAAGTCACACTTCCATTACCTATTTCCTCCAGTCACATTCTACTTGCCTATAATTACAACTCAGTTAATCTATATCAATGGATTAATCCACTGATTAGGTTACATTTCTCAAAATCTAATCATTTCACCTCTGAACATTCTTATGTGTCTCACACATGAGTTTATGGAGGACACCTCATATCTAAACCATAGCAGGGGGTTACACTTGTTCACTATGGTAGACATATATGCATTGATAAGGGTGATCGTGGCTATTTCAGAAAGAAGTACAAACACATTTGGGAATTATTAGTATTTTAACCAATGTACAGAATTCTCAAGTCAAGAGTTTGTGCCTAATCCATAATTTCTTTCTGTTATTAACCATCCTACTCAGTGCTACATACAATGTGGGTCACTATCATCCTTATAACCCTATCTCCAACACAGTGCCTGCAACAGAGTTGAATATTTGTGAATAAAAGAATCAATAATGGAGACAAAAAGATGTGTGTGTGTGTGTGTGTGTGTACCTGCTCATACTTTAATAGGATGGGAGTAACAATAGAAAAAACATTTCCAGCAATATTCTTCATTAGCATCCTCATGAAAAAGCCTGGGTTTAAGAGTACTGGAATGACAAGGGGTCCATGTGCAAACACTTCTTGCTACTTTTTTCTCTAAAGAATTTTACTGCTCAGACATCCTCTAGCAAACTAATTTTCCTTTATGCAATGCTGCTATAAAAATCATTTTTATTCTTATTAACATCCCTCTTACTTCATCATACTTGAGATAATATCACCTCTAAAATATAAAACATAAACCACAAAGGACTAGAATCTATGCAACAGATGTCTACAAGTCAGTCTAGAGAGTTTTAAGAAAAGCCCATGGGGTAGAGATTTCAAATAAAAACAGCCCATAACTATAAATATCTCTATTCCTTACTTGGCAACATGATAAAAATAAAAGCAAGTATTGGGTTCATTTTGTAAGCAGTGAGGCAAAGCACTACCCTATTTAGGGTGACAGGTAAGGGGAAATACCTTTAACCTATGAAGAATTAACTAAACAAAGAAAACTATTCATTTGTGCCAGCTGTCCAGTCTTTCCTATCACATTCAAGTTTACATACACCTAGAAATGACAGAATAGAAAATCTAATTCCAAATCAGCATGTACACATTGTAAGCTGCTCCAAGTTTATTACTTGCATAGGATAAAAAAAAAGATAGTTCTTATATGATTAGGAAAATAAGATATATATAAAATGTTCACATAAAAAGGTAATCTTTCTGGGGCTGGGGTTGTAGCTCAGTAGTAGAGTGCTTGCCTAGCATGTGTGGAGGCACTGGGTTCGATCCTCAGCACCACATAAAAATAAATAAAATAAAAATATTGTGTCCATCTACAACTAAAAAAAAAAGTAAGCTTTCAAAAGCATACTTATAAAATTTGAGTGGGCAGAATTCAAAGAGAAAGAGAGGAATATGAGTCGGAACCATTCAGTCAGGTTTACATGAAGAATGTAGAGTGTTTGGAGATGCTGGGATAAAAAAGGAAATAGTTTATATTTAAGTCAAAAAATAGAAACACATATTTCATATAACTTTGCCCCTGATGTTTTTACTTAGAACATTTTATCTTTACTGATAGTGACCTCTTCTGTATTGCCGATCAGAAGTACAAGGTATATCATTAATATTGGGACAACAAAGAGAAATACAAATTGTGCAATTCAGTTGAGATAAAGTATTTCAAAAAATATAAAAAGATAATATATCTCATAAAACAAAAAACATTATAAATCTCTACTTTTCATGTCATTTTATATTATTCTTTTTGATGACAGCATGTCTACTTATGAAATGTTTGAAAGTTATTACATTTTTATTTCTGTCAAAAGACTTTTAAGCTATTTGAATTCAATGCTTTGTTTTATGTATCACAGATGACTGAATTCTTTATATTATTGAATTGTTCTATGTCATAGAAGATATCATATTTAATAGCATTTGTATTCAGACCTAATTCAGAAATGTTGCAAGCTACCAGGCTAAAAAAAAGAGTACAAATATTGATTTACTCCAAATATAAACCTATAATCAGAATATTCCACTTCATCTTCTATTCAACTCAAAACCCTAAGATGTCCCCTCAAAAACTCCAAAGATTCCTATTCAATCAATTCTTTCAAAGATTCCTATTCCTATTTAAAGTTGTTTCCCAAATAACATCTTAACACCAATTCCCTTTCTTCAAAAAATTTGAACTCTTTTGTTTGATACTCTCTCTGTCACTCAAACTAAGTAACCTAGTTCAGCTTACTTGAGACTTAGCCACAGGCCTTTGACTTGTCCCTCAAATCATTCTAAGTTGGAAATAATTATTGATGAAGAGTATATCTCTGTATAAAGTTTTTCTTAAATAGACACTGACCATTTATGTAGTAGCTCTGTGGTAACAGAACACAAAACCACACCTCAGGAATTGCCAAATTGGACTTGTACAGCAATGCTTGGATCAAATGGTCTCCTATTCCCTTCCATTATTAAAATTCTGTGATGCTGGTGTGTTACGAATAAATATGGTAGGCTTTGCCATCAAACCTGGTTAGGGTGCTTCCTTTGGACAACACCACTGATGAATGAGCATATACATGTGCCATGCTTATGCCTGTCTACTCTTCCTCACATGTATGTCCTGATGTTAATACAAGCCTATTATGGACTGAAAGTTATTTCATCTGGTCTGAAATACATAAATATGTTAGATAACTAGAACTTAAAGAGGGGAAATGAGTTATAGAGGTATGGTAAAAACCAGCAGTTAAAGAGGATTTGGGGGTAAGGGACACAGGGAGTGAATAGACATAATCCTACAAAAATGGGAATTCAAAATCAGAATTTCAGTACCTGAAAAATGTCAGTAAATATAGGTGGAAATAATTCCTCACTCAATCCATACTTTAATCAGATAATTAATTTTCCAATATACCCTGAACATGTGGTTCTACTGGCCAGAATCACTTTTCTCCCACCTCTTTATCTAATTCCCCTTTATTTTCAGGACACAAAATAAATACCCATTTCTCCAGGGATCTGTTCAACCATCCAAGAGTCTGGCCCTCTTACCATTTTATCATATTATCCTGTAACCCCCCCCTCTTCATTTTAGTATTTACCATGACATACTGATATTATCTATTTATTTAGTTCTACTCCACATCAGAGAGTAACCAGAAAAACAAATTAGCTAGTTGGCTATCAATACAGGCCAATAAAATATTAGTGTCACATATGGAGAGAAGTCTTGAGGATGGGACCTGAATTTCTCATTTACAACTATGGTTCTTAACTCTAGCACAGCAACTGGACAATGGAAGAACAATAAGCATCTGATACCTTAATAAAGAAATAGGAGAGATTCTTGGCAAGACTGTAGTAGTATGTAGATAAAATGTATTTCCTGGGCTGGAATAAAGGACTGGACCAGATTAAGAAGAAGGCTCATTCCTAGTGGGGCGTAGTGGTACATGCCTGTAATCTCAGCACTTTGGGAGGCCGAGACTGGAGAATCGCGAGTTCAAAGCCAGCCTCAGCAACGGCAAGGCACTAAGCAACTCAGTGAGACCCTGTCTCTACATAAAACACAAAATAGGGCTGGGGATGTGCCTCAGTGGTTGAGTACCCGAGTTCAATCTCTGGTTCCAAAAAAAGAAGACAAGAAGAAGGAGGAGGAGGAGGAGGAGGAGGAGGAGGAGGAGAAGGAGGAGGACGACAAGGGGAAGAGGAGGAGGAGGCAGGAGAAGAAGAGGAAGAAGAAGAGGATGATGACGAGGAGGAGGATAATGGAAGAGAATGGAGGAGGAGAAGGAGGAGAAGAAGAAAGGAGGAGGAGGAGGAGAAAAAAGGTGGCAACCCATTCCTAAACCCAAGTAAAAATTCATAGCAAAAACTCCAGACACACAGACTTCAGGATTCACTGAACTCCTAGCTTAAGAACCTTCACATGTCCCTAGATTCTGAACAAGAATGATCCTCTAGCATGAGCACAGATAATTTTCTAAGGAGGTTGGGGACTAAGTTTAGAGGAAAATGGTAGAAGAGAATCAAAGAAGACATGTCCAGATACTGAGTAATGTCCAAAAGAATATATTAATATCATCATTTTCCTATTGCATGTATTCAATGTTTGTGTGTCCCCAAAATTCAAATATTGAAGCCCAGAATGTGACCATATCTGGAGATAGGGCTGTGAGGAGGTTATGCAGGTCAAATGAGGTCCTAAGAATGGGCCACAGATTTGTTAGGACTAATAATCTTCAAAGAGATAAAGAAACACCAGAGCTCGTGTGTTCTCTGTACCATGTGAAAACAGTGAGAAGCTGGCCATTTACAAAGCAGAAACAATCCTCATCAAGAATTGAATTAGCCACCTCTTTGATCTGGGGTCTCCTAGCCTACTCAACTATGAGAAATAAATATCTGCTTTTTAAGTCATCCAGTCATTGGCATTTTATTACTATAGCCCATGTAGACTCATGCATGTAACAAATTAATTTTGTGTATAATCTCTCAATATAAATAAAGTTATTTATCTTGTCAGCAATTGTTGCCCCTCTGACAATATGGAAAAGAACCAAACTAGATGGCTACTGATGTCCACAGAAAGAAACTCCTGAAGTTGCAGTGGGCTATTTAACACTTCTACTTCACTACTATGGAATTTGCTCATTTCTTACTAACAATACCCAACAGTTTAGAAGCCAACAAGATGGAGTTCTCAATGCTACATTATGAACCCATCCTGCATCTATCATTCTGTAAGTCATGCTATAGCGGCTTTCAAAAATGAATCACTGACAAGGTTATATGACAAGTGATCCACGAAAACTCCACCCAATGTCTTAACAATGATGGAGGATCCCTTGGCTATTGCAACTGTGAGCTTTGCTACTTTCCCTTTTGCTTATGAAAATGACTGAAATGTTCTAAATATCTTTAACAGTCTGGGTATAAAGGGATAGTTAGCAGCTGAAATGAAGTGGTTCATCTGACTCTATTACATTACTGTCCTTGGGAGATGGGAAACCCTACCCAGAATGTTGAATCTGGAAATCTTCCCCAGACTGTGGACAGCTTTCCTGTTGATGATGGATGGATGTCATAAAAGAAAGTTACCGAGGTGTGACTTACCATCACAACTGAATGCTTCCCTGAAGTGAAATGGCAGAGGCTTGCTCTATTTAAAAAAGAAAAATGCATTATATGTAGTTGTAAAGCAGGTCAGTACCTTCAGTCTTACTTGTCTATACTTAACTATTTTGCTTTCAATAAGCATATACTATACAGTACTGTGACATCTCACAACTGCGACATTGACTGTAGGGTAGAGTCTGATAGTAAGCCAGTTTATTTTGGAATCCATCCAAGAAAATTTAATTAAGAATATCTAAAGTACTTGGTTATGAAATAATATTACCTATAAACTGGTCTCAATGACAGTGCTATGTCAAAGTTCCCCAAAATATGTGCCCCCTCCTCAAAAAAGAGCAGCACCAGATTTATTCTCCTCTTTTTCCTCCTATTCCCTTTTCAGAATAGTCAAATTGCTTAGTAAAGGTGCAAAAGGACAGTTACACTATGGTTCTTGAGTGCCCAAGTGTGGGAATTTTATTAGACTTACCTTTGCACACACATGTGCATACACACACACAAACACACACACAAATCCTGATAGTCTGCAACCTAAAGCAATTGTAAAATGGAAAGAATAATAATTCTAATGGTCTCAGAGAAAAAAATTAGTTTAGTTGCTATTCATTCATTTAAAAATAATTCATAAAGCTATAAGATCTTATCTAGATTATACTTAGAATATTTTTCTAATAAACCTACAGGAAACAATAATGAGCATATTAATTAAAGGTACATAAATTATCAAATGTAATTAATGCCCAGGTGTGCTGGGATACGTCTGTAATGCCAGTAACATTTTTGATATTTCAATTAAAAAACTATATAATGCAGTTATTTTTTTCTAAACACTATAAAATTCTAATAATGTGCATTTAAAAACAGCACAATTACTCAAACAGATTTTAGATGTTTGATATCCATGACTACTTCATTTTAAAGAATGCTAATATCTGTATGAGCATTTAGTTAAAGTTATAACTGCATAACCAAGTTAAGATATTGACAAATTTCAATAGATACATACCACCTGCACAAATTGAACCATGATGATATAGAAAACCTAAACCTAAACAGACCAACATCAAGCAATGAGTTTGAAGCAACTATTAAAAGCCTTCCAACAAAGAAAAACCTCAAGACCAAATGGATTCTCAGCTGAGTTCTACCAGACCTTTAAAGAACTAATTCCACTCCTTCTCACATTATTCCACACAAAATAAAAGGAAGGAGCACTGACAAATTCATTCTATGGAGCCAGTATAACCCTGGTATCAAAACTAGACAAAAACACATCAAAGAGAGCACACTTTAGACCAATAGCCTTGATGAATACAGATGCAAAATTTCTTAATAAAACACTGGCAAATAGCACCCAAAAAACACATTAATATAGTACATAATGATCATGTGGTTTTTATCCCAGAGATGCAAGGTTGGTCCAACATACAAAAGTCAATAAATGTAATTCACCACATAAACAGACTTAAAGACAAGAATCACATGATTATCTTAATAGATGAAGAAAAAGGCCTTTGACAAAATGCAACACACATTCATGTTTGAAACACTAGAAAAACTAGGGATAGAAGGAACTAACCTCAATATTGTAAAGGCTATGTATGACTAACTCAAAGCCAACATATTATTGAATGGAGAGAAACTGAAAGCATTTCCTCTAAAAACAGGAACAAGACAAGGATTTCCACTCTTAGCACTCCTATTCAACATAATCTTGAAACTCTAAGCCAGTGCAATCAGGCAAGAGAAGGAAAGGGACACAAATAGAAAAATATGAAGTCAAATTATCTCTATTTGCTGATGACTTGATCCTATATTTAGAAGACCCAAAAAACTTCACCAGAAGATTTTTAGAGCTGATTACCAAATTTAGCAAAGTAGCAGGATACAAAATCAACATACATAAATCAATCACTTTCTTATACTTCAATAGTGAACACTATACCATTCATAATAACCTCAAAAATAAAATAAAATAACATACTTAGGAATAAATATGGCTAAGGAGCTGAAAGATCTCTACAATGAAAGCTATAGAACACTGAGGAAAGAAACTAAAGAAGACCTGAGAAGATGGAAAGACATTCCATGTTCTTAGATAGTTAATGTAGAATTAACATTATCAAAATGGCCATATCACTAGAAGTGGGATTCAAGCCCAATCCCCATCAAAATACAATGACATTCTTCACAGAACTAGAAAAATCAGTCTCATAATTAATCTGGAAGATAAGAGACCTAGAATAGCCAAAGGAATACTAAGAAAAGCAATACTGGAGGCACCACAATACCTGCTTTCAAATTTATACTACAGAGTTATGGTAACAAAAACACCATGTTACTGGCACCAAACTACATGAAGACCAATGAAATAGAATAGAAGACACAGACACAACCCTCCATTAGATTCAGTCACCTGATACTCAGCAAAGATGCCAAAAACATGATTGGAGAAAAGACAACCTTTTTAGCAAATAGTGCTTGGAAAACTGGAGTATATATATGAATGAAACTTGATCCCTGTCTCTCACCCTGCACAAAAGTCAAATCAAAGTGGATCAAAGACCTAGAAATTATACCAGAAACTCTGCAACTGCTAAAAGAAAATGTGAGTTCCACATTCCAATATATCAGCATAGGAACCAATGTCCTTAACAAGATTCCTAACCACAAGAAATAATACCAAGAATCAATAAGTGTGACAGCATCAAATTAATAAGCTTCTGAACAGTAAAGGAAACCAGAGTGTGAAGAGACAGCCTACAGAATCGGAGATCTGTGCCCCCTGCTTTTGAGATAGTGGATTAATATCCAGAATACATAAAGAACTCAAAAAACTTAACACCAAAAAACAGATAACCCAATTAATAAATGGGAAAAAGAACTAAAGAGAAACTTAAAAAAGAAACTGCTCAAAAGAAGAAATATAAATGTCCAATAAATATATAAAAATGTTCAACATCCAGCAATCAGGGAAATGTAAATCAAAACTACTTCAAGATTGAGATGATCACTCCAGTCAGAATGTCAATCAAGAATACAAACAATAATAAAAGTTGGTGAAAGTGTTGATACATTGTTGGTGGAACAGTAAACTAGTATGACCACCCTGGAAAGCAGTATAGATATTCCTCACAAAACCAGGAATGGAATCATCTTATGATCCAGCTACCTGACTCCTCAGTATATATTCAAAAGATCTAAAATCAGCATACTATAGGGATGCAGCTGCATCAATATTTATAACAGAGTGCAATTCATGATAGCCAAGCTACAAAACCAGGCTAGAAGGCTGCCAACAGATAAATGGATAAAAAAAATGTGGCACATATACACAATGGAGTTTTACTTGACCATAAGAAGAATGAAATTCTGGCATTTACTGGTAATGAATGGAACTAGAGAAATCATGCTAAGTGAAATAAGCCAGATTCAGAAAGTCAAGGATCAAATGTTCATCTCTATACAGAAGCTAGACCAAAATAACAAAAAAGAAGAAGAAAAAAGGAGAAGGAGGAATTCCATAAAAATAGAAGAGAGATCAGTGGAATAGAGAAAGGGGATGGAGAGGGAGGGTGAAGCAACAGGAAAAGGGAAGAATAGTAAAATAAATCCAATCAGACTTTCCTATGTACATATATGAATTTCACCTTTATGTATATCCACAATGCACTAATTTAAAAAACTATAAATAAATAGAAGAAAGATCAGTAGAATAAAGGAAAGGAAACAGCAGGAGGGAGGCCTGGAGGGAAAGGGGAAGTACTAGGGACTCTACTGCAGCAAATTATGTTTCATGCTTGTAAACGTATGTCCAAATGAAACCCAATATTACATATATCTATAATGAACTAATACAAATCATGGCAAAAGAGTTATGTTTGCCTTCAATCTAACATCTCTTTTGCTATAAATATGTGAGTTTTTTACTTTCAGTTTGGAAAGCTTAAAAATACATCTATGATTGAAAGGTAAAACTGTGTGTTTCCTTTTTTTTCCTATGTGTTGTATAATTTTTTGGCACAAGAGATATAATTTATATGTAAATTTTATGAATATAACTTTCAGGGTTTAAAAAGTAAATATTTTTAGATCATCATAAAATCATAGACAAAGAATACAATATTTGCCTAAGTACTCTTTGTATAATAGCAGTAATTAAAGATAATCAAACATACTTGGAAGTGAACATACACACAAAGCATTTGTCAATTATAAGTTCCTGCCATATTTATTGAATTACACAACTTATAAGGAACTATGGAAGAAAACCTTTAAGAAGGGATTATTACTTTATCCAAAATATTGCATTTAAAAACACCTATGCAGTTGAAAATATGGAAAAAATTTACAAGCAAATTTATTTTTAATCATATTCAGATGTAGGCAAAGTTTCTGAACAGTACATCTTTTATTTTTAAGAGATTTATTTTGATAATTATTTTTGACATCTGTAGCATGTTTTTCTGTTAAACTTGCTCATAGCCTTTAAGAGGCTTCTGATGTTATAAAGTGACATTTTGAACATATGAACATTTTCTGTCATATTCATTTCTATATTCTCTCTGTTAATAATCTCTAAATAAATACTTCATGAGTCAAAAAGGAGACTGGAAGCACTTTTAACCATTCAGTTATTAAAACTACAGTCACAGACTAACATGCTACAAACAACCCATAATTTGACTGATTTGACTGTAGCACTAAAAAAAAAAAAGTACATGGGAGGAGAATTAGTGATCTGTGAAAGTGAAAATAAATGCATAAAGTAAGAAAATGACTGATCTATTAAGGGAAATATAAACTCTAAACTCTCTAAGATTCTTTTTTTAAAATGAAACAAAACAAAATTTTAAATTTCTATGTGTAACCCAACAGAAAGCATAGGACTAGAGTATATATTCTTGCTAGACACACTGAACAATTGCCTATCAATTGTCTGCTGTCCATAAATCAATTTAAATTAAACTTTTACATATGAAGTGTGTATAAATCATTTTAAATAACTCCAGAGAATTTTCTTAAATTACTGAAAAAAATCATATTGTAAATTTTATGAGTCATAAAAGTTCTTCTGAAAGGCTCTCTTTGGCCTCTTTCTTATTTTGAGTATTTAGATTGTGTGTGTGTGTGTGTGTGTGTGTGTGTGTGTGTGTGTATGTGTGTGTTGCTAGCAATGGGACCCACAGCCTCAAGCATGCTCAGCAAATGTTCTGCCACTAAATTACAACCCTGTCTGAGTATTCAGACTGAAGTACCATATGATCTCTAAGACCCTGTTTCTTTCTGCCATATATAAGGTGGGAGCATGTGCTCTGTACTGCCAGTGGACACCTGAGCCAACAAAACAGAACACAGAGGCCCTCTCCCACTGAGCAGCATTGGATGATTGTGCTCCCTGGACTTCAGACAGGACAGGATTAGTGATGGTGCAGATGAAGGTGGAAGCCAGGTATGACTAGCAATTCTATAGGTTAACTGGTGACAGAGGGTCTCTATCCATATCCTTGACATTGCTAGAAACATCCTGATGGAAAAGATGAAAAAATAGATTCTGGAATCTAACCTTGGAAGGTAAAGTGCTTTTTCCTAGCACATGGGATAAAAATCACACACTCTTTGAAAGACACACTTGATTTCAAACGTATATGTGAAAGGCAATTACTCCTTTAAAATCGATTCCCAGATCCCTCGACCCCCTTGAGTAGAAATGCAATGGAAAAGCACTGCTTTAACATAATGATCCCTCCATGCACTGTGTTTGCTTTCTGTGTGTTGCTTGATAGACTGTTTTGCCTGAGGCACATTTATTTTGACTCTGTATGAGAAATGAAATAAATGTATTAGCTATTTCTTATCAAATAGCATTTTACAGCATTTTTTTTCCAAATATAAAATCAAAAACCTTCATAAGAGCAGACATTTGACACAACCCAAATAAAAGCTACTTCACTGAGACAGTAGCAGGATGATTAAGATTATAACTTTTATATCAAAGACTGGCTTATTTCTATCTTAACACTGGATGGACAATGAAACCTCAGATTATATAAATCATTCCTCAGAATTTATGAGGTAATAAATGCAGAAAAATATAGGTCCATATGGGAGAGTTTATGAAGTAGCATTCAAAATCATTTCAAGATAATTAATCATGTATTTAAGAAACAAAAAGACTAACTTCAGGAAATGGCTTATGCATATATTAAAGTATCATATTTACCTTAACCCAGTTATTTTTATCTCAAAGATAAAAGCAAAAATTAAAAGTCACTACTGCATTCATTAAACAAACTTTTAGCATTTGATTTCTAAGAAATATTGCATTAGGCACTCTGCCATTCTCTTCTGGAAACCCCTGTTTCAGATGAATTTTTCCTCCCATTATGTGCCACTGCATTGAAGTCTTGTTTTCTTCTCAAGATTCTACTGAACAGGTAAAGTTGCCCTGAATTTCTTTTACACATTTGTCCTTCATCTCAAAACAAAGACAAGTTCATTCTACAAAACTTCCCACAATCAGTGCCACTAATTCTGCATACAAGGAATATGCATACATATTCCTCCAAGGAATATGCTGGAAAGCAATGTTATCACTTTCCACAGCACAGAATGTTCCACAGTGACCCAGAAATGTAAACTACCTCAGATTCCCTCTACCTAGGAAATAGCTCAACACTAAACTGAAGAACAAACCTGGGAAAAATTTAAGATGATTGGAGCATATTAAAAGTTTGGTTTTGATCAGGGATGTTGAGTTCACATCAAAATCAAAATACATTTGTCAAAACCAAAGAAACTAATATTGGTACAATGTTATTAACTTAAGCTACATCTCAATTCAGATTTCACCAGGTTTTCCCTAATGTCTTTATTCTGAGCAGGACTGAAGGCAGGATGCCATACTGCATCTTATCATCAGATCTCCTCCATCTCATTCCAAATTATGGTGGTTTCCATCTTACCTTGTCTTTCATGGCCTTGGCAGTTTTGAAGATTATTGATCAGGTATTTTATAAACCTTCAATTTGGATTTGTCTGATGTTCTCTCTTTGATGAAACTGAGGTAATGGGTTTAGGGGCAGAACACCATAGACATGCAGTGCCCTGATGGCACCATATATCAGGGTGTACATCACTAGTGACCACTATTCAAGGTTTCTCACTACCAACTTTCTCTGGCATGCACTCACTATTTTTCACTTTCCATACTTAATCGTTTACCATTTTCTACCTACACTGAAAGGCAGGGAATTAAGATTCACCTTCCAGAGCCAGGAGTATCTATTAGTTGACACTTTTTATGTAAAGAAGAATTGTGTCATCCTCCCTATATTAGTCAGCTTTTCATTGCTATGACCAAAAGACCTGACAAAGAACAACTTAGAGGAGGAAAAGCTTAATTTTGGCTCATGGTTTCAGATGCTCAATCCATGATCAGCTGACTCTGTCATCCAGGCCTGATGCAAGGTAGAACATCATTGCAAAAAAGCATAGAGGAGAAAAGCTGCTCAGCTCATGGCTGCTTGGAGGCAGAGAGGGAGCAAGGAGCCAGAGGGCAAGATTTAATCCAAAAGGGCAAGCTCCCAGAAACTCCCTCCTCCACCCACACCCGTATTTATGACCAAACACAGTACTCCTTTCAATTTACTAATCCATCAAATAGATCAATCCACTGATTAGGTTATGCTTCTCATAATCTAATCAATTCACCCCTGCATTAACATAAGAGCTTTTAGGAAACACCTCATATCCAAACCATAACAACTCATTTATTTGCTTATTTTATCATTTGTTAATATTAATATGAACTCACGGATATTTATTCTTCATGTCATAGTGTATTTTTTTGTTTTCATTCTTTCAATAATATTTCAAAGTAGGGAATATGCATAGTTTTATCAATATGTTGCAGGTGAATGTGTGATTCAATGTTTGTAACTACTACCAAATTTACTACAGAGATTCAGGTGAGGAGCACCCATGATCTACCCAATCATAAACCTCAGAGGAAGCCAGAGAAGGGAAACTTAAGTAGCACAGGCAGACATGTAAATAATTAAAGTTGAAATAACATTCCAAGAGAGAATTTTTGTAGAATTCTAGAAAATAGTAGCAGAAGGCAACCCAACTATCTTAGGGAGTAGGTAAATTCACTGCATTTAAGTCAAGCATGAAAAATGAGTATAGGATCTGAACTAAAAAATGAAGAATACACCACTTTATGAAGAGCAATGTATTTCTGTGCCTCACACAGAAAGCATCTTCTAAAACTGAAGAGTAAAACCCTCATATATTTTACATATTGTACTAGAGAAAATACATATAAAAATGAGGAGGAAAAAAAGATTGCTCTTTTGCTGTGAGAGAAAAGCATATCCAGGAATTAAAGTACCAACTTTCTCAATGGATATATAGATAAGTAAATTGTAGATAATGTAATCTCATTTTATATTTATTCATAAATAATAACTATGACCAGGATGCCTCAGAATCTAAACATGAATAAATTGATCTGTTTGTTTAATAAACCATTGGAAGGTGATATTTCAAATATATTACTACTTTTGTTTTATGATTTAATAATAACAGCAAATGATTGAATTTGGGTACAGGGAAAAGTCAGTGAAATGAGTTCATGAATTTAACCTGAATTTTTTTCTCATTTCTCCAGTTCAAATGAGGCTACATATAATCTATGCCTTAGATAAAGAAATAGGTTTGGTCTCAGTTTACTTTGAGTACAGTCAGTGAGAAGGTTTTCTAACATTACAGAGATACTAAACAATCTCAGGTCATTGAGAACTGAAAGCAACACCACTCCAAACTCTTAGTTCAGAACACAGAGAATCAGATGCAAAAGAAAGTACCCTGATTATATTTCCACATATCATAGAATTCCCTTCAAAGAAAGGTCTTAATATTGTGAAAACAAACAGTACAGTTATATGCTGTAGTTCATTCTGAATCCATGGCCAAACTGATGAAAAGAAGTCTAAAAAAATATTAAAAACTAAAAAGGTTATCCATGCTTTTTTGTATAACAGTGTTTCTTGTCAGAGTCAAATGATAAAAGCATAAAGTTAATCACTTTGCACATGGCACTTTTTAATTTAGCAAATCAAAAGGATAACTAATGGAAGATGCAAGAGTTATAACTAAAGAAAAACAATATTTTCTGAACTTAAATCAATTAAATGCTCTAAAAAGGGTTTTTGTTCTGTTTGGGTGTCCACAGAGCAACATAGAAATGTGAGCTAAAAGCCAAGATTTTAAGAATGAGCTTTATGAAGATCTCAGAACCAAATATTTCAACAGGACACTTCAGAAGAAAATATAACAACTATTCTTACCACATTTAAAACAGTGTGGCTAGAAAAGAAGAAAGATCTAACACCATTCACCTAAGCTTCCTAATTCCTAATTAGGGATGCCTCTTAATTAATTTTGTGAGGCCTAAGCTTATAAGATGAGAAAACTGAATAATAAAGCAAAAGAAAAGAAGTACCATGAATTAGCGCAGAAATCAATGACATTAAAAAAAGCAATCAATAAATAAATGAAAACAAAAG
The DNA here is from genome assembly GCA_028644305.1 of Xerus rutilus. NCBI lineage: Eukaryota > Metazoa > Chordata > Mammalia > Rodentia > Sciuridae > Xerus > Xerus rutilus. Next base: position 35,205,454 of record CM053406.1, read on the forward strand.
CTGGTTCCTTGGAAAGATCAATAAAAATGCTATCTATGGCCAAGGCTAATTAAGAAAAAAAAAGTAGACACAAATTACTAATACCACAAATAAAAGAAGGGACATCATTACAGATCCTATAGATATTAAATAAATAATAAAAGAATACTAGGAAGACAGCCTCAGCAACTTAGTGAGGACCTAAGCAACTCCATAAGACCCTCTCTCTAAATAAAGTATGAGTAGGGCTGGGGATGTGGCTTGGTGGCTAAGTGTTCCTGGATTCAATCGCCCATACCAAAAAAAAAAAAAAAAAAAAAACTAGAAAGAACTCTAAGCCTACAAATTTGATAATCAGGATGAAATGGACTAATTCTTCAAAAGACAATTTACAAAACTCACAAAAACAGACAACCTGAATTGGTGTATAGATATTAAAGAAATGATATCAATAATTAATAACCTTCCAAAGTAGAAAGCACTTGGCCCACAATTTGTTCACTGGTGAATTCCATCAAACATTAAAGAAAAAATATTAAAACAATTATTTACTATCTCTTTCAGAAACTTGAAGCAGAAGGGATGCCTCCTAATTCATTTTGTGAGGCCAGCACTAACCTAATGCTGAAATTAGACAAATATATGAAAATAAAACTGAAAAACAATATTTTTCATAAACACAGAGACAAAAATCCTCAACATCATAATAACAGATTGAATCCAACAATATATAGAAATAATTATACACAATGACAAAGTGAGATTTATCATAGGTACACAAGGCCAGCTCAGCATTCAAAAATAATGAATGCAATCCATCACATCAACAAGCTAAAAACTAAAAATCACAAGGTCACACCAATAGTGCCAGAAAAAGGACTTGATAAAATCCAACATCCACTGAAGCTAAAAACTCAGTAAACTAGGAACTGTGGGTAACTTCCTCAACTTGATAATGAATATCTACATAAAACCTATAGCTGATATCATACTTAACGTTGAGGAAGTGAAATCTTTCCCACTAAGATCAGAAACAAGATAAAATGTCCACTCTGACTACCCTTTTTCAACTTCATATTGGAATTATTAGCTAATTCAATAAATTAAGAAAATAATATCATCTTAATCCATGTTGTGTTGCTATAATGTAATGTCTGAGACTAGGTAAATTATAAAGAAAAGAAAATTATTTTGTCACAGTTCTGGAGGATGGGGAATCCAAAATCAAGGCACCAGCATCTAGTGAGTACGTTCTTACTGTGTCACCATGTGGCAAAGAAGCACTCAAGTCATCCTTTTATAATGACATTAATCCCACCACAGGAATTAATCACAGCACTAATTACCTCAAAATATCCTCCTAACAATGCCACAATGGCAATCAAATTTCTACATGAGTTTTGGAGAACACATTTCACCCACAGAAAATATAAAAGTTATACAAATTGGGGAGGAATAAATAAAAATGTATTTGTTTATAGATGGTTTGACGGTCTATGTAGAAAATATGAAAAGAATCTGGAAAAACAGACCTAAGAATGAATATAGGATATTGTAACATATGATGTTAATATACAAAAGTCAGTGCCTTGTGGTTTTCCTCAGTGTTACAGCACCTGCCTAACATGGCTGAAGCCCTGGGTTCGATCTCTAGCACTGCAAAAAAAGAAAAGAAAAGAAAAGAAAAAGTCAATATCTTTGTTATATACCAACAATGAACAAACGGAATCAGAATTTATAAACACAATACCATTCACATAAGAACCTAAGAAAATTAAACACTCAGGAATTATGTGCATCAGAGTTTTGTAGTTTTCCTGATGTAGATCTTGTATAATCTTTCCATATGAAGAAAACCACAAACCTCTAATGAACAAGATAAAAAAAACCAATTGCATAGACTGAGAGATATTCCAGGTTCGTGGATAGAATATTTTCAAATATAATAATTTCAAATAAAATAATTTTCTGTTCTTTATAATTTACCTAGTCTTAATATTTTCACATCATTTCTTTCCAATTTAATCTATAGAACTAACAGAATTTTAATAAAAATCCTAGCAAGTTATTTTGAGAACATCAACAACTTATATCTTAAAGATTATAGGGAAAGGCAAAATATCTAGACTAGTCAACACAATATTGAAGGGTAAAAACAAAATTAGGTACTGAACCTATCCAGTTTCAATACTTAGTATGCAGCTACAATAATGAAGACTTAGTATGCAGCTACAATAATGAAGACAAGATAGTACTGGCAAAAGAACATATAAATCAAGGGAATGGAATAGGCAGCCCAGAAACAAACCCAAATAAATGTAGTCATTCATTGCAGGTAAGAATGCAAAAGGGTACAGTCACTTTGGAAAAGAATTTTGTAGTTTCTTACCAAACTAAACATACTCTTATTATATAATCCAGTAATCATGCTGGTTTCTAGGCATTTACCTAAAAAAGGTGAAAACTTCCACACAACAATCTGCTCACAGATGTTTAAGCAGTTTTAATTGTAATTACCAAAATGAGAAGGAAACCAAGATGTCCTTAAGCAAGCGAACGGATAAGTAAACTGTAGTAGTCAAAGTCCTCTGTTGCTAAAAATGTATTCAGTGCTAAAAAGAAATAAACTATTAAGCAATGAAAAGACATGGAGAAATCTTACATGCATATTACTAAGTGAAAAAATAGGAATTCAAAAAGGCTACATATTGTATGATCACAAGTATATGACATTCTGAAAAAAAAGAAAAATTATGGAAAGAGTAGGTAGTTGCAGGGATTGAGCAAAGGAGACACAGAGAGAGAGCTCAGAAGATTTTTAGGGCACTGAAAAATTGTATGATATTTCATTACACATTTGTCCAAATCCCTAGAAAGTACATCAAGGCTGAACTCAGGACTTTTAATAATTATGATGTGTCAATGTAGATTCATCGACAGTAAAAAAATGTACCACTCTGACAAAGAACAATGGTAATGGGAAAGGCTATGTATTTGCAGGGATGAAGGAATGTGGAAAATTCTCTACCTTCCTCTTAATGTCACTGCAAACCTGAAACTGCTCTGAAAAGTAAAGTCTTCAATTTAGAAAAATTAAATTAAATTATTAAATTGCCAGAGGATGGCAACCTTACCAAAAAAAAAAGTAAAACTAAGTATTCAGACACTTGGAAAACTTTAACCAGAAATTAAAAATAAATGCTACTGCCAAGAAAACTTTTATCTATGAAAGATTTAAATATCACACAATGTGCATATATAAAACTGTTTCAGCAAATGTTGTTAATATGTATATATACTATATGTAACAATATATTTAGGAAATATAACTGCAAGTATATTATTTCAGAATAGATAAATGTAATACTTTACCAAGACACTATCTGTATAATACACTGTGATAATAGCAACATATGTTGCTAGGAAACCCAGTAAGAAATAAAAAAAGAAAAAGTTTCAACCATGTAAAGAGCTGATGTAAAATCTCTTAGGTAGAACAAATTCGTTTCTGGTCTTCATGTCTTGACCTTTGCAAGACTTAAATTGTTTCACATAGTAACCTTAAATATGCATACAAAAACAAGTAGCTACAAATATATCAGGATGGTCTGATTTTTTTAAACTACTATCTCTACATGCCTCAAGAAATATTGGCTACTCCTTCCCTGGTTTAACACCACCTGGTATACAAAAATGGTTTATTCATTTGTCATTCACTGATTCATTCATTTGACAACTCAACAACGAATCATTAACACTGATCCTTTGCCAAGCACTGTAACATAGATATTTAAGAGAGAAAATTGAAAAAAAAAAAAAAAAGACTGTGCAGATGCTTTAAGAGAAATATAAGTTACTTTAGGATTTTTAAATAGGTTAAGTGCACCTAATTAAGGAGGTCAGGAAAAACTTTCTTGAGGAAATGACACATAGTCTACATTGATGGCAAGGGTGGGCAAGTGTAAACCAGGTGAGAAAAGGAGAAAAGAACTTTGTAGGTAGGGCCCTATTGCAGGGGTTATAGCATGGAGAACACCCCAAGACAGGTTGGAAACAGGTTGAAAAGGGTATTGAGGAGTGAGGAAAGGCAGGGGCCAGCTATGCCTGTCCTTGTAAATTTTGTTGTTTTGTCTTGATGCCAAAAGTAATAGGATGGCTTTGAACTGTTAACAGCAGGGTAAAATGCTATTTGATCTGCCTTTAAACAGTAACCTTGGCTGCTATGTAAGATAATAGGGGAGATAGAGGTCATGGGGAAGAGAGGTTAGGCTATTAACTGGTCTAGGGGAGAAGTGTGGCAGTGTTAAGTAGGACAGGAGAGAGATGAGCCTGAGTCAAGCTGTTTAGGAGGCATTAAGATTTGGTCATTAGTTAAAGCCACAGATCATAGACTTCTTTGATCATAGATCTAACAGGAAGAGGCTGTCAGAACAAGCCTCTATCCCCAGCTTATGCAGAAATGTGGCACTATCTGAAATAAGGAACATTTGAAAGAAGTCCAAGGTTTGATTGTTTGCTTTCTTAATTGGTTAGTGACTTCGGTTATTTTGAGAAATTAATTGAATTTTGGTCATGTTGAATGTGTCAGAGATGAATGTCAGACAAGACTGTGTGTAGGACCTTCCACAGTAGCCAGTTACTGTGGGAATCAGCAGCACTATCAGGACTGCACAGACCATGGGACCAACTTAAAATGGCTCAACTTTACCCCAATGTGAGAGTGATATATATTCAGTAGAAAAGCTACTTTGAATTTTGATCTTGCTATATGCAATATGATACTCTTATAACACTGGGCAGTGGTAGTGAGCTGCTACTCTGAGCCAGCCATGTCATCAATAAGTTAAACAACTGATACGCTACAGCATACAGTGTTGCTAAGCTATGGCGTTCAATGAATATTTGTATTTGCCAACTCTCCCCACCTCTCTGCATTTAATGAGGTCCATGTGGTTGTTTCTCACTAATGGAGCATGGACAAGAGTGCCATGTGTCATATCTGAGCCAGGAAGATGAAGCAGCAGTGCGTTTTCGTACTTACTCTCTCATTTCCCATCCTCTGTCCTCATGTGTAATTCTATAAACCTTAAAAGGGAGTTAACCTATAAGACAGAGGGAGTCAGATTCCCTCTATCACCATGCAGAAGGCTGCTTGCTGACCAGAAACCCTTAATTGGGTTGTTATGTTATGCCAATAACATAACACTTTAGAACTTTAGGCAGCGTCTGTTACCATAACTATCAATGTCTTGACTGAGGATTCGGATGTGCCTTTGAGACACCCATGGGAAGGTGTCAGGTAGACAATTAGAAAAATGGATCTAGAGCTCATGGGAGAATTTTGGACTAAAGATAGCAATATGAAAGTCTTCTGAGTAATGATGATTTTAAAAGTTGTTGGTATGGATGAAATTGCTTAAGGAGGAAACAAGGGAAGAGAACCTTAACTTGATATCAGTAACATTTCACTTATGCAGGGACAGAAGTATAAAATTATTTTCTTCTTACAGATGTAAAGTATAATAGATATATGAGCAACCCAAGTTTCATCTATTCAATATTATCAAGCAGGCTTTACACGTTTCTGGTTTTACTCCTTGAATATTCATTGAGCATCTGCTTAATACCAAGCACAGGTTGGAGCACATGGATGCAAAATCCATGTTTATCAAGTTTTAAGAAAGATCGTATAGTAATTTATAATGGAATATCATCTGGCCTGAAGGTCAGGTAGAGCTTCTGAGAGTACCTAACCTCTGAGGCCTGGAGTAAGAGAGGGTGGGTAGTTCATCCCTGGGAGAGGTTGCTTCATGAAGCTCTTGAGATGGGAAGAAGCTTAAGACCCTACAGAAAGCAAAAGAATGACAGTGTGATAAAGGGGAGAGGTGGTCCAAAAATGATGTAAAGATGAGTTCATATGTGCATAGTATTAAGGACTGTGGACTTTTTCCTAAGCAACAAGACACAGCTTGACGGTTTTATGCAATGGAATGACATAGAATGGCAACTTCATATCTAGATTTCAGGTTTGTGGTATTAAGTAGGTTTTAGGAGTTGTTTAACAATTTAGCAATCATATATGACATTACCTCAAAGGAAAACCTGCCAGAGTTTCCCTTTCTTATGGATTGGAAACACTTCTTATGAGCTATTGTTAACTCAGTTTCTTTGTTATCTGAGCATTATTTTACAGATAAGTTATTAATATAAATACCCCTTAGTTAAAAACAGCATTGCTATAGAGCCTACAGAATTTCACCAACACAATTTTGGAGTCCTCTTTACATTCTTTCATTAAATTTAACCAGTAATTCAAACTTCATGAATTACCAATTCATATTTACTATTAATTACTAATCCATTTAACAAACATTGACTGGTATCTGGTAATACAGAGGAAAACAAGACCTGGTGTCAGCCATTAAAAAGCTCACTGTCTAGAGATAAAAAGAGAAAAATAATGACAAGCCAGTATAACAAACTCTCAAGTGCTATGTGAGAGCAAAGGAAGACTGGTAGACTCAGGGAGGTCCCCACAGCAGAGATGATATGTGGTCAACACCACATAGATAAAACAAAAATGTGACAGACTGTGCAGTAGAGAGTGCATTCCAAAGAAAAGGAAAAGAAGAGGTAAGTAAGAAAACAAATTTCAAAATACACATAAAGCAATAAACACTGAATTTGTAGTTGATTCCAGAAAGGTCTTTTACATCAGGCATAGTGACTACCCCTCTAAAGTGGCACACATAGTAAACCTCACATCTCTTACTTTGATGGTTTTTCTAACACACACATCAATTTCTAATACATGCACATTACATTATATATATGTATTTTATAAATATATATATATATTTATATAATTTCTAATGAGAATGTTCCCTCACAGCAATCAGTAATCCTGGTCTGTTCTCTCCATTAAAGTAACTAAAACACCTATCTTGCATAGCAAAACCTTAATAAATGTATTTAGTGTATAAATCTCATTCTATGAGCCAGCTGTCATCAAAATGCTTTTTAACATGTATCAGTTAAAAATACTTGAATGCATATCACAGAAATATAAAATGGTTTATATATCGACTCCATCATGCTTATATATATTTACATGATGAATATCTCACAAAACAGAAATTTCCTTTAAAAGGAGATAAAAATAATTACATACAGAGGTTATAACCATTTTTCCCCCAGGCTCTATCCATGTGTCATGTTTATCTAGGCACAGGAGAGTTTTTGTCATCAGATGCCCTCATGGACCATTGGCTAGAACCACTCATAAGACTTCTAACACAAAAAAGAGTCTGGGAAAGGATTGCTAGTGTTTCCCAGCTGCAATGCAAACCTACTGCATGTGTAGCATCCGTCTAGGCCAATGGACTCATCCCTCTCCTCACCCATCCTGAACTGAGCACAGAGGAAACAAATTCACAATTTGAAGCTCATGCTGCTTGTGGTGCTACAAATAATGAAGTCTTTTGTCTCTTACTCAAGACACTGATGTTTTCTAAGAGCATCCCTGAAAGAGTAACAGGCTAACTTATTAGCTCAAAAAGAGAGAACAATCAAATCTTAGAACCTACTGAATATTGGTATCATCCTGCTCCTTCTGAAATTGTTAAGGGAAATGATTCATAATATCTTCTTTTCCCAGTGTATTTCTAATTCTACATGTCAGTGATGGCCTTGGTTTTTCAGTGTAGCTTTCAGGAAAACATGCATAAATATGTGTGCAGATATGAATACATTTTAAAAATTCTTCTGTACTTGAATTAAACCCAAGAACCATTAAGCAACTTATTATACAAGAGTTAGTTTCACTGTATTACTCAGGAGAAGAGTGGTATTTCTTAATGAAGAAGAAATGTGCAGCTCAGAAACAATGAAGTGATACATGGAGAGAACAAATGATTAAGCCTCTTTCCCTGGGAGTTTAGTAGAAGAGCGAGAGTGAGAGATGAAGAGAATGGAATTGGATATAAACCATCTAGAAAGGTCACTTTAGAGAAGAAATTGTTTAAAGGATTTACCTAAATAATTCAAGCATATTTACATAAGTGCTAAAATACACAGATTACTGTGGACTGAGGTGGCTGCAAATTTTTACTCGTAAAGATTTTGCAGGGAGAAGAAAGTGTTACAATTATCTGGCTTAATTAAGAGTTCCATGGCCAAGTTCAAATGGCAGATTTAAGAAACAAAGGATGTTTTGTTTCCCACATTCAAATCTCTTGAGTGCAACTGTTTTTAAGGGCTTGAGGACTCTTCCTCTAAACTTCAGAAACCCATGAAAATAGGATATTTATGGGCCATTAGTTACATTTGCTTTTCAGACTCCTTTCAGTATCACAGGTGCAAGAAAAACTTCACAAGGTTAGTTAAGACAGGAGGGTTGGAGCTGCATGAGGTACTTGAGCTACATATTTTTCCCCTTGTTTCTACAAAACAAGTAGAAAAAGCTACCCTAAATAATGAATAAAAAAGAGAGGTGGCAAGATTGTTGCAGTATATGATTATAACTCAAAACAGCATATAGCATCTACTGCCTCCTCTGGCCAACAGCATTTTCAGTTCAACAAACTGTGATTTTTAAAAGTCTTTACTTTTATGCAACAAATGAAGAGATAGCAGCAGATTGTTTCTTCATAAAATGCTGAGCTTCTGTAACTTTTTAAAAATGAGTGGAGGAAAAAGTTGTAAGTGCAACTACTTAGTCTCTAGTTCATTAAGAGGATATTTTTGTGTGTTAGTTTCAACAGTCACTCTCACATACATTTTTTGGACATTTCTAGAGAAAATATCTTTAATGACATCTCTATTAAAACACAGAACACATGTATGCCATGCCACATGTTGCCTAGATCATTTTCGACTGTAACAGTATTACTTAACAGATTTGAATGTAATTAATTTTATTTAAAAATTTATCTCAAGGGGGAAAATTAAGGTTTAAGTTCCAACAAAGTAATTAGAACTTCATATGTTCTTGGAACTGTAACTTCTTGATGCAAACAGCATTAGTAAAATAACACTTTAAAGGGTTTCCACAAAATGTTCAAAGGAAAAACTAAGACCGACATATCAAAATTCAATAATATTTGTAGCTTGAAAGTGCAGATTAGTTCTTAATCACTTCCAAATTCAAAGTTCTGTTCTAGGAGTAAGAGGCTGGGCCATCAAACATGACAGGTAAATGAAGTGTCCCTCTTCATGTCCATGGAGCATCGGGGCCCTGATTGTCATGTCACCCTGTACCTCATGATGCTACCCTACAGCAAGATGCCCTTGGGAGCTGCTATAGGAAAATACTTCTTTTCAGTTTTTTAATCTTTTGTGATATTATCCCATCATCTTTAGAATCCATCTCAGTAAGGTTTATTTGGCTCATAAATAAGAAAATAAAGAGATAAGTTCACATTGGTGAAGTCTCTTCATCCCTCCACACCTTTGCAATCTCCACTGTAAATAAGAGGGTTGGTCTGAATGGTCTTCCAAGCATCATCAGGATTCAAAGTCATGTTAACTAGCACATGTGAAAAAGAGTTACTTTTCAAATAGCTTTTTCTTAAAGAACTTAAAGGACAGACTCAGAATTGTCAAGTCACTGAACTCAACAATAACTACCTCACACTTCCTACTTCATCAGGAAGTTTGAGGTGCTAGACACACAGAAGGCACACAGTGGGTCTCAGTTCCCTTTCTTTCTCCAGTCTTTTGCAGACATTCATAAACTAAATACTACTGAATTAAGTGAATATTTAAGTTTATCAAGGATATCGCCTTGCCTTAGATTACTCTGTACCTTGCAAATTACCAAGTATACTGCGGTGGGGTCAAAACATGTTCAGTAGTGAAGTCCATGAGAAAGAAAGGATCCCAGATGTTTAATGCAACAAATTTTTGATGAAACGCATTCAACTCATCCTCCATATTACCAGTCCTGTGCCCCACAATACCTCTTTCACTTCCTTCCTAGAATGAAAATAGAACTTAGAGCAGTGGAATGGATAATTGCTGTCTCTTGTACAATCACAACAAATAGGAGCTGTCAGGTGTCCACCAACAGCTGGGGAGGGTGAGCCCATGGATGCACATATCAGGAATTTCCCTTAAGTTTAAAATAAAAAGATAGAAAATTAATTAGGCCCTAGTGGGGAAACAGACATTTCCCCAAAAAAGATGATAAGCACATGGATAGTTTTAAATATAAAAAAAAAAAAAACCCTTTAAAGCCTGGCAATAATCCCAGCAGCTTGGGAGGCTGAGGCAGGAGGATTGCAAATTCAAAGCCAGCCTCTGCAACAGTGAGGAACTAAGCAACTCAGTGAGACTCTGTCTCTAAACAAAATACAAAATAGGCTGGAGATGTGCTCAGTGGTCAAGTACCCCTGAATTCAACCCCTGGTACCAAAAACAAAACAAAACAAAAAAAAACCTTAAAATATTCAGAACTTTTCTTACTTTCTGCCTTTTACATCAACTTCATAAACAATTGTATAAAATAATATAAAATTATATAATATAAAATATGTAAATTATTTGTAAAATAATAAATTGTTTATAATTATATAAACAATGTCAATGTGGTTCTTCAGTTTACAAAGTATGGGCTTACTACACTATGATGTTTTGAAATCCTAATACTATTGTGCAAAAATTTTTAACAGACTAACAGTAGTTTTTTTCTCTTCCTTTATCCCTACCTTTTTCTTTGGTTCTATCCTTTACCCATTCAAAATTTGATAGACCTTGGAAAATATATTTAAATATTTCTGGGTTTTGCAGTTTTAATCATAAGAGCATCTCATTTAAAAAGTTCTCAAATTAAAATGATACCTTCATTAAAATTTACATATTTAATATTTTCACATATATTACTTCTAAATCACATATATTAAAGAGATCTGATATGCAAAGTAATAACACACACGTATCTACTGACTAACTGATATTTCTTAATGGCTAATACTGACTAATAAAAATAAGATCTATCAAGCATTTGAATTCTCCTTTTATTTTTTTATCTGGTATGTGCATAAGCGAGAAATGTTCCAGAAAAAAAAAAGCCTAATTTAAGCACATGAATAAAATCTGCAGTTATTCTAGAGTTGTTTTGGGGGGCAAAGTAGCAGGTCTCTGCATATCAAGACACTGGGGCAGGAAATCCATTTATTTAATTTGCCTGGTCTCTTGCCAAGATTATTAACACTTTTTAATACCACACATCTAACCATTTGTATTCAAAATAATGTTTTGGTCAACAAGACCAATAACAAAACCAACCCAATTCAAAAATAGGCAAAGGATGGAAATAGACATTTCCCCAAAAAGATGATAAGCACATGAAAAGATGTTCAACATCACTAATCATTAGGGAAATGGAAACCAGAACCACAATGAGATGCCACTTCATTCCCATTTGAATGGCTATTATCAAAAAGCAAAACAAGACAAAAGAAAAACAAAAAAAATAGCAAGTGTTGGCCAGGATATACAGAAATTGGAACCCTTGTACACTGCTGATGAGGAAAATGGTGCAGCCACAATGGAAAATGGAAAGGCAGCTCTTCTTCAATAAATGAAAGTGGAACTAATATATGATCTATCAGTTCCACTTCTGGATATATTTCCCAAACATTTTAAAGTAGGGACTTGGACAGGTAATTACACATCCATGTTCATAGGAGCATTATTTACATCAGCAAAAGATGGAAGCAACTCTGTCTATGACAGGCGCATGAATAAACAAAATGTAGAATATACATATAATGGAATATTGTTCAGTGTTTTAAAAAAAGGAGGAAAATTCTGACACAGGCTACAATATGCATGAACTCTGAAAATATCATGCTAAGTGAAATAAACCAGTCAGTCACAAAAAGATGTCCTGTGAGATTCCACTTCTATGAGGCATTTAAGAGGAGTTAAAATCATGGAGACAGAAAGTTGAAAGCAGATTACAAAAAACAGTCTATTGTAAGGTAGAAACACGGCAACTATTTTCCTGATGGAAGATGGTTTCTTTAAAAATCCATTTTATTTAGCCTTAATGATTGTGCTATGGTCTGAAAATTTTGTGCCCTAAAATTTATATGTGAAAATTTAACCTCAGAGGTGATGGTACTAGTAGACAAGGCCTTTGGGAGGTGATCAGGCCATGAGGACAGAGCCTTCATGAAGGGGATTGGTGTCCTTATAAAACTGACCCCAGGGAGTACATTCGCCCCTCCCAATCATGGGAACGCACAGATAGAAGCCAGAGTGGGGAAGAGGAAAATGAGGAGTTACCTAATGAATACAGAGTTTCAGTCTGGGAAAATGAAAAAAAGTTTTGGAGATGGTTGATGGCAATGGCTGCACAACCCTGTGAAGGTAGGTACTGAATATAATTGAACTTTACACATAAAATGGTTAAAATCGGAATTTTGTTAACATATATTTTGCAATAATTTAAAGGAAATATTGAGTCATCATATCTTGTCCTAATAAAGCAAAACATTAAAAAATGACATTTGGGGGGTTCTTCAACTATTTTTCTTCTTCAGATTTCTCAGTCACTCTGGAAGCAAAAGCCAAGAAATGTCTCCTTTCCCTGGAGTCTTTGTCCTGCATCTGTTAATGGTGATGCTGAAAGAATAGGCTTGCTTAGATGTCTATCTGCAGTGTTCTCATTCTTTTCAGATGAAACAATGCTACATAATGGGATCACCCCACTAAATCCATGCATTTCAGTGGATGCTAAACGATCTCCTAAAACACTAAAAGCAGTCATGTATTTTTAAATGCAGAAATTAATGTAATTCAAAATAGTAGCTATTGGCAAACCACAGCAATTCTTAATCACTTTTAATCTAAGTCTTCCAGCAAAGTGCTTTGACTGATTTGAGTTACCATTTTAATGATACTTATTCCATCTCTTCAAATGAGATGGGCTACTGTTTGAAAACACATTTCATCCTGAATGCTGCACAAGGGTTTTTATCATTGTTTTGAAAGCAAAGAAAATCTTTAAACACACACAGTGAAAGATTTTAATAGACGGCAAGATAAGGTGTTTTGACATGTCCACAGTTACCAAATTACGCAGCTGAGTCAGTTTCAGTGATTCTCAAAACAAAGCTCAGCTTGAAATTGTACTTTGGGACAGTTGAATATGCCCATTTTAACCCATCCTGAGTACTCTAATGATTCCTTTTATGGCATCTCAGAAAAACTAAATTATCCATTTTGAACATTATGAGAATGGTACACAAAAGCAGATGTAGGGCTGGTGAGAGCAGTTTTTCAGGATTAGGATACCTCACTGGTGCATATCTTCATGTTCCACATAGGTGCCAATATATTAGTGTACTTTAAAAATAGATTGTTAGAGAAATGTTATCAACTAACTAGTATCCATAATTTATTCTCAGATTATTAGAACACAACTGCTATTTCCCTGATGGAAGCTTATGTCTTAAAAAATCTGTTTTACTTAGACTTAATGACTGTTCTATGGTCTGAAAATTTTGTCCCCTAAAATTTATATGTTGAAATTTAACTCAAAGGTGATGGTACCAGGAGACAAGGTCTTTGATAGGTGATAAAGTCACGTGGGCAGATCCTTCATGAATGGGATTGGTGCCCTTAGAAAAATGACCCAAGGGTGTTCATTCACCCCTCCCAACCATGGGAACACAGTTAGAAGGCACCATCTTTGAAGCCAAAAGCAACCAGGCAACCAATCTCCTAGCACCTGGATCTTGAACTTCCTAGTTTTCAGAACTGTGGAAACAAATTTTGTTGTTCATAAGACACTCAATTTGTTTTAGCAGCAAGAATGTATTAAGACCAACAGGTGCATCTTTCAACAAGTATACCATGCACATCTGTGCTTTCTGAAAATGGGCCTTGAACTTAACCTTTCTTCAGGTAGAAAAGACAAATGTGGCTGGTGCCCTGGGTTCAAACAAGGAGACCTAGTCCTGAACCTTGTAACTACTTAAAGTTCCTATAATAATGTTCTCAAAAGCTAGTCAGAGGCTTTGGAACTGATAGTAATACTCCTATACCCTCTAAAATATCCTCAAGCTGCTACACTTTCATTCTTCTGTTGCTAGAAATACCGTCTGTCCTTCAGTTTCTACTAGGTCGTGTAATGTTTATTGCCATCATTGAAGCTGCGACAAAGATCTTTCTTCACCTTGTCCCTTCAGACACTCTGCACTGCTTTACGATGAATGCATGCCCATGGATATTAGTTTCAGTCTGAGAACAAGGTGGTTTTAGTGAAGACCTGTGGTCCTTGCTTATTGGTAAGGTGCATGCACGTATCTGTTCGTGCACAGACTTTATAAGACCTGTCTGCCTGAATGCTCTGGGGCCTCTTTCATTTCTTCTCAGGATATCAACCATGTGTGGTATTTCTATATACAGTAAGATGGTCAAAAAGGTCAAAAGTGTTCCTAAATGACAAACATGTCCTCTCAGTTATGTGCATATTCTGTTAGTTACAGAAATACTGTCAAAGATCAGACAGTACTGATATTACGTTAGTACTAATACTGTCTGCAAATCTTTTTTTTTAAATATTTTTTAGTTGTTGGTGGATATTTATTTTATTCATTTATTATTTATATGTGGTGCTGAGGATCGAACCCAGTGCCTCACGCATGCTAGGCAAGCGCTCTACCACTGAGCTACAGCCCCAGCCCATTGTCTGCAGATCTTAATCTAAACCTCCAGGATCATTTATTTTTAACTTCTTGAAGAATATTTTAGGTGTTTTGCCTCCTTTTCTAAGTGCTTACTTTTACATAGTCTCACAAATGGATTTCTCCTATTCTAATAAAACTACTTTAGCAAAAACTCCCTGAGTCTTGAATCCAAATGCTTCCCCAGATCTCCTCCTCCTTCATGTTTTCTTCAGGCTTCACCCTTCTGGCTGCTCCTCTGTCCTCTCTTTTCTAACCTCTTGATGACATACTATCTGGTACTTCTTCAGATACTCCAAGGACTTATTTTCTCTTCAATAATTCCTTCTCTTCAAATACCATGAGTGGCACTTCAGAAAACATGGCCTCATTTTTCCCACTAGCTGAATAAGACCCAAGTCTGAGTTGCTAAGTTTGACCTCTAAACAAATTCTGTAACTGCTTGGGGACATTTTTCTCACCCTTACTACTGTTACTTCAAGTGACACAGAATTCAAAACAAGCTTCCAGTCACTCTTACTTAATTGGTTTCCCTGTACCAATTGGATGGTCTCCCAATAATGTCACTCCTCTCAGCCTCTCTCTCTGAGCTATTTGACCTACTGTCCTTTCCACCACTCCATTGACTATTTCATCTGTCATTACACATCAACAATTACTCTTCTAAAGCTCTTCTGATACTAAAATGTCAACCTCTATCATCACTCTTACTACTTGATGAAGGCTAGTTCCAAGGGCCCTGTCTCTTCATAATTGAATTGGGGATACTGTATCAATGGAAATACTATAATTTCAAATTGTTTTGTAAAGAAAACACAGGTTTTTGTTTTTATTAATCACAATTTTTGTTGTAGTTATGATTCAGGCTCTCATTATCTTCAGATCTTACTGGGTGGGCTCCTACTTCCATCCCCTCTCTATGTGAATTGATCTTGACACCTACTTTTCTTAAATGTTGCTTTGAACATATCACTATAAAATAGAGAAATAACTGTAGCTGTATGGTGCATATGATAAAATTTAAACTGCAGATTTTAAAACTCTTCTTGTGACAAAAGTAGCATTTCAGTGCTAAGTAGGTATCAGTGATTGTCTAAAGCAAATTAGATGGCTGGATTAACTATTTTATTTCCTCCAATGGCTGTATGAGGTAAATAGCATTATCACCTTTATTTTATAGGGTAAGAAAGCAAGGCATAGACAAGTTAAGTAATTTGTGCAATGTGGCATACACTGTCAAGTCAGGATTGAGAACCTGATTCCAGCAACTAAGTTCTTCAAAAATGCATCATACTCTAAAATCCATAGTCTTACCCAACTCTGACTATCCATTCATAAGCCCCACTATACCTCTACAGACACTTTTTCTAAAAAGGGTGATAATGTCTCAGATCAATGCAGCCTTAAATCTTCCATTTTAACTCTGATGTTAAATCATCTACATTTTATCTATTTTCAAAAACCAACTAGACCTACCATATCATTAGACCTTCCTGAGACACTAATCATTCTAATTGTTGGTGACCAGGTAGAAAGTTCCATACCATATCATCTTTCCTCAGATTCACAACACCAACCTGTGCACAGGTTACATTGTAATCAATTAATGTTTATTTATCATGTTTACCAATCAAATGGTTTGTCTAATGGCAAAACTTAAAAGGAGAATAGAAAAATTAGAACTAAGCCTTCAGAAATGCCCAAAGTTAAGAAGCACGAAGACAACAGCACAAAGAGAGAAAAAAAAATGAATTTTTAGAGCTTGTTGTAATTTTTTTCACAGCCATCTGATTACAAAGAATTATAGCATTTGTGTAAATTATCTGGCTAAATATGATAAATGATCTCATTGAATATAACAGGGCACAAACTAATGCTTCACATTAAATATTTCTTAATTCCACTTATGTTTTCAAAGAGTTAATTCATCTTAAGTGGCTATTTGATTTCAATCATTTATTGTCATTCTAAAAGGAAAAATCAATATGAAAAAAATGATAGCTGATATAAATTATTCAAATTCATTAACTCTATGCTTAATAACTGAATTGTGTTTTCTCTGTTTATTATTTACTCTTAGCAGTTTTACGAAAAAATATTTAAAATTGTATAAGCTGCTATCGTCATTTTATTCATACTCATGATATTCAAAGGGAAGGAAATCTTAAAAGTTTATAGTGTTTTTGAACTTCAAGTTTCTCTCATCTTCTTATAGCTCCATCCCTTGCTCTAGACATCTACTCTCCTCCTGAGCTCTGCCAAACACCCACAGTAAAGTCAAACTACAGGATTATTGTACAGGATAAATTTTTTTTAAAAAAACTAACTTTTGTTACACAACAGGATTCTTCCATTTACAAAGATAGCTAATAGTGAGTCCTGGGTTTGGAGGTAATGTTACAGGGTCTGTTACAGGGTCTACACTCTGCAGCTGCACAGCTTTGTGATTTCCAGCTCTCTGAATACAATACAAAGTCAAATGCTGGATCAAAAATAAATTTTAGAACCAGCATGATCAAATCAAGGGACAATGATCCCCTCTGCATTATCCATTTGAACAGCGTCTTACATCAACATTATTCCTATCAGCACCTGGCCTGACACCAGCTGTCCTCATCCTCCAAACTAAAAATAAGATGCCTGATCTAAAATAGTAAGGGTCAACATGAAGGAGCTATGTTTCATTAAAGAGTTATTTCTCAATGGAAAGAAAAATGGATGATACACATATGTGAATGTCCATTGGCTATGTAAGTGCCTCAGTTCTAACACTTTACCCTTTCAGATCAGCATTCTTTCTTTTTTAAACTTTCAATTTGTATAATGATGCATGATATGTGATAGATTGGCATGTAATATTACTCATTAAAAAACAGTAGCAATGGCCAAAATGAATCCTGAGCAATGTCATTGGTATAAACCATCAGCTGCTTTGTTTTTGAGGCCAAACCATTGAAAGACAGCTAAAAGGATTTTTCCCCCTATCGTTTATGATATATTCACTCTAATTGCTTCTTGGATGAGTCCTAAAACTGCAATTATAATTTGACATGTATTATTTTTGAATCTCGTATGGAATGATGAGTAGAAGCAATAGTTTAACTTTCAAATATTGAGTTAGGTAACATCATCGCATAGGCTTTAAGCAAAACAAAAATTGTTGAAGGGCATTGCTAAATAGCAAAGGGTTGGCACAAATATCCCAATTCATTTCAAAGCCAGGATCAAATTTTAAGAAATTCAATTCAGAATGAATAAATACATCCTAGTAAACATGTGATCTACACTTATGATGTCCAAAATAGCCATCAGGGAGAGATTTTGAATTGGTGCAGCCACCCAGTTCCTGTGAAATTTATTCAGCTGTGAAGCCTCTGGATAGTCAGAGTGAAAAGGCAAAGAGAACATACTTTTTCCACCAAGCAGTAATCTGTTGCAGCCACACAAATAGGAAATCCATCTACAAATGTGTCTGCAGAACTAATCAGGACCACTTATGACAGACATCTTGTTTTAAATTTCCAAAAGAAATTTTAAAAAGTCCCTTCTGTTCTTTTTGTTCCACTTTTCTTCTTTGTGCCAATACCGTATTTTCTAGTGCCTGTATACAAAATGTAAGAGTTCATTTTAACGACTTAAGTAGGAGAACGAGAAATGATGATTAATTATTAAACTGTCAGATATTTACTAACAATATATCTGTTGCATTGGGCACATCGTTTTGGTCCTTCTTTCAATACTCCTTAGTCCATAAAGAGGCATACAAAAGATGGTAAACAGAACATTTTAAGGCATTTTTTTATTTTGAACATTGCACTGTTTTAGGCATGGTATGATTAAAAAGATGCATATGACAGCTAAACACCAGGTTATTACAGACTTAAGCATGATGTCTCAGTTCTAAGACCTAACCCTGAGAAAATACCCAACACTTCACTTACTTTTTTCTTTAGAGAAAAGACTTTTATAAGTGATAGGTAATCACCTAAAATCTTATCAGACTATTCTTTCTCTTTCTGCTGTTTTGACAAAGTATTATTTAAGTTGAAAAATAAGGTATAGCATCTGAGGCAATGAGCAAACTGTTTACTTTAAATTGGTATTGCTGGTCACGCTTCCCAGCTTTCCATTCTAGTCCAAGAGGCAATTTGGGGACTGGCACAGATTTCTACTTTTAAGAGCTAACTCACTGGTGTCCCTTTAATGTCTGCTTATTGGAAGTGCATCCTAAATAATTACCAGGCTGGCATGGGGTATCTCTGAAGGTTTTTCTAGAACCTAACTCTTGATTGTGTTGCACTGAGTGCTGCTTTTCTTCTTTCCATTTTCTTTAAATTAACAAGCAAGTCTGGGAATCCTCCAGACTCAATTCAGACTGTATTTTCTAATTAGATGATTGGAAAACTGTAATTAATAAGATGACCCCAGCATAAAAATCAGGTCATATTGTTAAGCACTTATAACTTACAGATTTAAGCAAGCACCAACTTTTGCAAGTCAGCCAACTTTGTTAGTTCTCAACAATTCTTTAATTAGGCTGGACAGAAAGGAACATGTACTAATGTGTGCCCTGGCTAAATTCCAGCAGGGGATAATTGCAGTGTGGCTATGCAAACTTCCACTGGTTTTAAATGAATACAGTAGGCTTTTCCAATCCTACCCATCTCTATTTCATTCTGCCCTGATGTTTTCTGAAAGGCATACAGATGGAAGACTCCTGCTTTTCACCCTGAACACTTTGGATTACCTGTTAACAAGACATGCTGAAATCCTACCACATCCAAAAGAATGATGTACTATGAAATGTAGAGTGTACTCTAAGTAAAACCAATTCTCTCTTCCCACATATATACAGAACACCTAAGTTATCTCCTATGAAGAGTATAATTTTTATTCTCCCTCCCACTCTTGTCCTATACCAGTACACACACACACACACACACACAAATAAAAAATAAAAAAATAAAAAACTTTCCATTCACCTTGGACGTTCAGGGGACCCAGGTACATCTTTGTAGGGTTGCACACAACTGAAAAAAAGACAAGCTTCACCTCAATGCAGTTCTAAATTTAAGGGTAGGATTGTTTGTGCTCTATGCTTGCTATTCTGCCCAGAATGTCCTAGAGAAAAAAAAATGCATCAGATGATATGTTAATTGCCCTCCATACTAATATGAAGCTGAAAAAGCATCTTCTGGCCTGGTTCTTCTAGAGAAAGGCAATTTTAAAATTCAAGATTTAATCATAAAACCATCAAGCTAAAAGGACCTTCAAGAAGTCATGTAATTTACTCCTCTTCCTCCAGGCATGCAAATTAGAGTCCACCAAAAGGCTGTTACCCAAAGAAATCAAGTTGGATCAAGAGAAATTATGCAGAGGATAGGATAATTTAAAAGATAAATCTCTTCTGTTTTACTACACTTCTTTGGCAATAACTGGGCCTTCTGGTGAATCAGGATATCAAATATTAAAATGCTTGTTGAATATTCTGGGGTTTGAGAAATCATCTAAGGAATATTAATAGCTTAAGTATTTTTCAATTGTAAAATTGAAGGGCAGCGGCTCTGTATGTATGTATGTGTGTGTGTGTGTGTGTGTGTGTGTGTGTCTGTGTTTGTAGGAGCAAGGAAAAGTTCCTAAATTCTTTATAGTCTGGAGACATGATTATGTTTTTCATTGACAATCATATTATTCTTATCTAAATATTTTATTGAAGTATAAACTCACAATTGACCTAAAACTTTTTACATTCAGGAAAAAGCATTTGCCCTTCATGTAAATAATTATACATCGATCTTATAGTTAGCACACATACCTAATCTCAAATCTTTCTTAATTAATACCTTTCATGAAGAAACATATACTATAGGCACATTATAGCAAATACATTTGAGAGAAGATACATTAAATGTGTCAAATATCCATCAGCAGTCTTTACTAGCATTAAAAGAAAGGTGACATTCACTGAGTCTTAGATAAAATCCACTCGGCTCAAACTGAGCTAAAATAAAAAGCTAAGAATGCTAAAGGTTTTGTTGAGCACATAAGTGACATAAAAAGTAGCTTTCAAATAAATCTAGATTCAACATTGCCTTCCAATCAATATTCCCACAAATGCTATCTCGGCACCCCTCTTTCCTAATATATGTCTCAACCTACCTCCCGTCTCCTTTCCTTGCACCCTGCTTTCCCTGTAAGCCTTTGTAGCTGCTATTCCACTTCCTTGTTTGCTTACTACTGGCTTGGACACACACCAAAATTATCTATGGTTCTCTAAATGTCTCCATGGCTACAGTTGCCTCCAGAGGTCAAGGAGATGAGGGCAGGGTGCTGGTACTAACCCTGTAAAAAGCTCCAGATGAATCTGACACAGGGCCACGGTGCATAACTCTCATGGGTCTGCAGTGCTCAGCCTCAAGTCTCATCTTTGCCCTCATATACCTCTCCACTGTCCTCTGGACCACTCAAAATCTGTTATAAAAAATGTATTATTATTTCTGAGTGATTTTTCTAGCTTTTTGCATTAGCTCAGTGGATCTCAACAAGGGGGCTGTTTTGCAATTTGGTAATGTCTAGAAATATTTTTGGTTTTTGCAACTGGGTATTCATTATTGGCATCTAGTGTGTAGCATCTAGGGATGCCACAAAACACCCTGTAATGCACACAACAGCTCCTTACAACAAAGTGTTATACAATCCAAAATACAAATGCTGTCCATGCTGAGAAAAATGCTCTGCCTGAAGCCTACGTTCCTATTTCCATAGTTTCTCCTTTACATAATCACTAACTACATCCATTCCTCCTAAATCATTCCCCCACAAGCCAGCTGCCTCTAGACATTCCCTAGCCATTTTTTCCAGTTCCAGTCACCTGCTTAAATCAAACTTTCCACAAATTCTCACCACTATGTACAATCCATAGGACAACCTCACTTTCTCTTCAGTCTCTTATTTCCAAACATCTTTAGTAAAGCCAAAAACACACAATGATGCTTCTTGTAACAGTGGGCCTCATTGCCTCCTATGCTTCTCAACAACTAAACATTCCACTTAATTTGGTGGGCAAAGACATCTCCATCACACAGGAAGTGCTCTGCATCATACAGGAAGTGCTTCTCTCCCAAGATCTGGACTTCTATACTCATTGGCTCTTACTACAACCTCCTCACTGACCTCCTTCCTCTCCTCTTGCCTCACTTCTGCTGTACGCACCACCTTATTTTTGGGTATCTGCACTGTGTTCCAATAATTCCCCTTTCCCATTCTGCCATCAGTTTCCCAGCCATACCTACCTTTATTCTCAGACACCTTCGAGCTCTCACAAACCCTTAGTCTTGTTACATCTATATACAGAGAAACTCAACTTTCTGCTTTTTCATTCCAACTCTTAGAAAGTTAGGAAATGATGGAAAAGTAATTTGTACTCCTACAAACACATGCCACCTAATTTCACTAAGGCCTCTAAAGCAATTCAGCAACCCTATAGTTTACCGTTGCTTTGCCTTCACATTCCCCACAAGTCTGTCTCCAAACCTCAAGCCTCATTCTCACATCGTGTTGTTTCCCTTGCCCCTGTAGGGCCTAGGGTCAATAACTCCAAGAATTAAAATCAACAGATCCTGCAAGGTTCAAACACTTTCAGGGCCTAAGGTCCTCCTTCCACTCTCCAATTTACCTTCCCGTTCTTCCTCCCTTGCCAGTCTGATTCTTTTGTTGTACACCTAGGTTCATTTATTCTCATCTTCTTACTACTACCATTTCTTCTATTTGGGATGTTCTTTTCTCCTAGCTATAGAAATTCTACCTACCATGTAATAGTCCTTCATATGCTGTGTGATAGATTGATGAGACCATAGCTAATCCTTCCCACGACTATGCTTGTTTTGTTTATATTTTGGCAGTGCTGGGGATTGAACCCAGGGCCTTGCAAATGTTAAGCAAGTGCTCTAACACTGAGATGCACCCTAGAACCTTTTATTTTTTAACTTCATTTTGAGATAGGACCTTGCTAAGAGATCCAGGATCTTACTAAGTGACCTTAAACTTGCAACCCTCCCAGTAACTGGGATTACAGTACTTTACTTTTACTTTTCTTAAAATTCTAATCTCTCTGTATTACATTGTACACATCTACGCATGTCAATGTTCTTAACAGAGGTCTGGTTTGTTTTCACTAGGTGACTCTTAAATGTTTCCTGAGTTCAAAATAATTAAATTAAAATTGTTGATAAGCAGAAACTTTCGATGAAATGGCAGTCCAAAGAAAAATTAGATCATGGGTTTTCACCTAAGTTTAATGGATTGGGATCAGAAGTTTGAGTCCTCTGAGTTATCTTAGTTTTCTTCTGCTGAGTCAGTAGATTTCACAGGTTCTTAAAAGAGTCCATGACACACAAAAAGTTAAAAATTATTGCTATAGAGTTATGAAATAGAAAAATAGAATTCACTTTATTATTTCTATTCTGATCAAATATTTAGTTTTGGAATACCTAAACAAAGTTGAAGTAGCTGAATTAAACAACATTATATAATGTTAAATTGATTTTATATGAATTAACATTTTAAAAATGGACCAGACAAAAATGCTTGAGGAGAATGGCACAGTTTACAGTAACAATACTTACTTATTTACAAGAAGTTTAAATCTAACTTCATGGCATACACTGAACAGAAGACAGAAAAAGCATTTCAAGTTTTTATCACATTAAGTAAGCAGTATGACTTAGTAAATAAACAGTAAAGACTGAATTGTAATTTAAACTCATATTATTACCAACACTAGATAGTAGATTTATGATGGAAACATGGCTTGACATTCTTTCAGTTAAATCATATTCTAATTGCCACAGGGTAGAAACATATACTCAACTTATTCAGCACATGTTAACTATGCTATTCATGAGTGGACATTTCATAAATCCTACTTGATAAAGTTACTTTAGTAATTATTTTATTTCCTTCCACTATTTATTTACCAATTCATCCTCTTTAAAATTATCCTGTCACACAGCACTGCATGTTAGGAACCAACTGCAGGTAAAAGTTTTACAGAGTCTCTTCCTTATTCCCAAAACTCACAGCAGGGCCCTATATACAGCTGGCACTCTGTCTATAGTAACACTTTTATTCACATTATGAAAGATTAAATTAAAAGATGGGCCTACCAGCAGCAAGTATGCAGAAAAACTAGGTTGCATGTAAATTCTGCAACAAATCACTATATAAATCTCAAAAAAAAAATCATTGGGGTTTATTTTTCTCAATTTCACTGGAAAAGTAAGATATTATATTATGATATTTAATAAAACATGAGTTAAAGCTGGTATAGCAACAAGTGATAATAACCACCATATTCTATTGAAAATAGCAGAACAATCAGCAGGTCTCCAAGGATCAAAATAAAAAGCAAATGATTAAATGACACCAAACACTATTGTTACATAATTCACACTTACTAAATGTAAACTGATTGATGCCATTTGCTTGATATTAGGGAAACATTTCTAAATGAAAATATACCTATTTTAGGACAGCCTATGAAACTGTAACTAAGAAAACACTGTCCCATATCTCTAAGAGACTGTGGAACTTTTCAGAGAAATTTTCATAAAACCAGAAATGCATTCTTGAGAAAATTCATTAATGGATTCCACGGAACTCCAAGTAAAACTTAAAACTACTTATTTTAAGTAAGAGTAGTGCCTAATTGCTTTCGAGCAGTGGGATATTCAGGAGCCTCTTCACTCCTCCACTCCCCTGGCCCCATCTTTAGAAGAAAGAAGGAAGCCTTTAACACCAACCAAAAGAAAAGCAAAACTTCAGTTGATAAATGCTACTGAACAGCCACAAACTACTATCTTTTGACTGATAAAATGGAACATTTTATAAAAGATGAAAAGAAATGCCTATTCATTCCTTCCCATAAGGGTAAGAAATACACAATCCTATACATAGCTCTAATATTTTAGAAAAATCACAAGTTATAGGTCCACCATCATCAAATTTGTGCTCAAGTTTTATTAAAAGGAAAGAGAGACAGAGAGCTCTTTATGTACCATCTGTGTATTATCAAATTCACAACAGCTTCTAAAGCCTTCAAATGCATGGTTTTCTCATTGTTCCCAGTATCTAGAGCTAAACACATCCATGGATCCTAATATCAGTCCTGCACTTCAGAGCACTTAAATGGAGCAAATAGGTAGCACCTGAATATACCATCTGGTTTGGGGTGCATCATTTCTACTTTATAGATTAAAGAGTGGAGTCAGAATCACAATGTCTGCAGCAGTGAATTATGACCCCAGGAACAAGCTGCCTCCCACCACTGCTGCAGGTGCTGCATAGAAAGAGGAGCTCAGCACAGCCCTTCCCCAGGGGCCAAGACCACAGAAGGCGGCACACCACCAGGATATACTTTTCTCTTCTCATGGACACCTGTGGAAATCAAAAGTGGTTTTGTTTCCCAGTAGTGTCAGAAACTGTCCTTTCGAAAACGATACTCTGGAGATCCACCTTGTGGATCTGCTTGGCTAGAACTCCTCTAATTAAGATCACATGAATTCTCTATCACTGAACAGTTCAGACGTAACACTGACTCCTCCATCATTTGACACACAGCTGTCAGTTAAAGGATTTGAAATATCTCCTTATTCTATTGTGTAACATAATACAGATGCACACAAAGACTTCTGTGAACAAGAATAGGGTGCACTGATTTGATTCCCCCATTCCAAACCAAGACCCATTTGTTTCCTAAGAATGAAGCATTGTCAGGGCTTTTAAATGTGTTACTGTTTCGGAGTGTATGTATTTATTAGAAAACAAAAGTCTGTATGAGGACTCTTCACCACCTGCCCTACAAAGGCATCCACATAGGGAGTGATGCTGAAGGAGCCAGCCGGGTTCCAGATGTAGGATACAGACACTGCTCCTCATCCACCGCTTTCAAAGGAAAGTGCTTCTGCAGACATCCTCTTCACCATGTTCTAAAGTTCCAAATAACCTTCCACAATTGCTGCAACACATCACCCTCTTTGCAACATCAGCAACTCAACTTGACTAAATTTCAAATTAAAATTCCAAGTCAGTGGCTGAAATATAATTTTAAGAAACTCAAACACAGGAAAAGAGAGCGCTAAATAACTGAAAACAAGGTCTATTCCTTTATTTTAATAGTGTGATATTTGATATCCTTAAATATTTTTATGTATTATTGTTAGAACTATGTTCAATGGGTTGTTTCCATAGTGAATCTAAGTTTTTAAGTTTTATTTAGAAAATCTACATAATGTTAACCATTAGACTGCATCATTAGCTCTGAGTCATATTTCAATGAAAACATTAGTTCCATGGAAGGTTAATAGGGGATATCAGAGAAAGAACTTTCTTCAATCATTGCAAGCACTTTGTAAATATTAGCTGAGTTAAATGGAATTAAGCAGGGATTTCTTTAGTGCAGGAATTCCTTTAGCTCTCAGTATACAATATGTACTGTGGCCCTTGGGACCAGGGGCAGTGAGAAATAAGAGCTCTGGGTTAGTAAAATATTTTTTAGTGACATAAAACAGTTTTTGAAATGCTAGTCTGAAGGAGTACCCTGAGAAGTTTATGAAAACCATGTTTATGTCTTAATGAATATGTCAAGTATGCATATCAGACACATAAGCATATTGTTTTATCCATTTCAAACTACATGCCCCAAATACTATAGTCCTTCATGGGTCCCCAAAAATTGTAGGCGGATGAAGAAAAAAAATGTTTCTTCGGAAACATTAGTTGTAACTAGGGCTACTGTTCAAGTGACATATAAGCATGCCTATAACTCCTTCTAGGCTCACTGGATGAACAGTTCTAAAAGATTAAACCATTAGTAATCACAACGATTTTAATTTAAGCATACTTCCTCCCCTAGATGCTCCAAAGCATCCTGTAGGATAAATGGGTCAGGAATTATTTGCCCCATTTTTCAAGTGAGGAAACTGCACCCAAGACTATAAATGGTTTGAGCAATACAGAAGCACTAGGCAGAGTAGAGAAAAATCTGGCTTCTAACTTAGTCCAGTGCTTTTTCAGCATATTCCCTCCTCTCTCTCCCAGGGCTGTGCTTCACACAGTGAGAAGCTATTCCACAAATTTAGACTGGGGGCTAGTCTAGGAAAGAAAGGCATTTGAAGAATCTAATTCCATTCCAGCATCACCAGGCATAAGGGTGCTTTCAGATTCTTGTACATCTCTATTCATTGCAAGGGCACAAATACTGTGAAAAGACCTTCAGTTTCTCTTACTTAAACTTCTGAATAGGACTATGCTAGAAGACAGAAATAGGCATACTTGGTCCAGAAGAAAAACATTATTTCATCTTAGTAATAGGCCAAGGGAAGAAATGAGTTCATTATCTAACAGGGGTGGACATTTTCAAAAACAGGTCCATGTACTCTCATAACACCATTACCACTCATGCCATATTCAAGACCATTAGTTCTCACAGGATTGGTTCAAGACCAGCAATATAGGTGGCATCTGGGAATACTTAGAAATGCTAATTTTCTAGCCCTACCCTAGGCCTAAAAAGTCAGAAAAATCTGGGTGGAGGCCCAGAGATATGTGTAAAATGCCCTGCCAATGACAGGGATGGAAATTCAAGTTCAAGAAGTGACTTCTAGCATATTAACATATTTTAAATAACTTATTTACTCTAAGTCCCTCAACAATAATTTTGGCAAATATTCTGAGTCGATAGTGATTAGGATGGATTTATGATTTGGGGGATGTAAATAACACCACTATGAGGAAGAATTAACATGCTCTAGTCATCCATCAAGAATCAGTTTCAAAAAGAAAAATGAATACATTTTTTCTTCCCATAGAGTCTATTTTAAGCATATATATCAACCTCCCAAGACCCTACTGAATGGTTATCTGTTAAATATTGGCCAGAAATATACAACAGCTGTAACTTTTATTCCCACCCCTTAAATCATCACAGAAACACAGCCAAGGATTATTTCTCTCTGGTACAGCTATAAGTGTTTCAGAGTGCTCGAGCACACTTGAACTGTAGTGGGAACAGCAGGGACAGCCATTGCATGAGTATATGAATGCTCTACAGGGGCATCCTGTTCTCTGACCTTTCCATTCTCTATGCACACACCAGCAGCTCCTATTTGGGACACACTCAGATTACATAGGCTAAGCAGGTTGGGACAGCAGCCTGACATCAACTTTGCTTCCCTAAGCCTCAGTAGTCCTGTGTTAATTATTGCGGCAACAAGGAATAAGAAAGTAGATACTTATTTTGTTAATAAAGCCAATTTAAGACATTGGTGAACTTTCCTGTTACATGGGAGGATTCAGTGAGGCAGAGGTCACAGGCTCAGCTGCAAGTTCAGAGCTCCATACAGCTGGGTTTGAATCCAAGCTGTACCACTTACTAAGGGGGTGACTTGAGAAAGTTGCTTGATCTTTTAGGTCCTCCATTTCTCTCTTCTGTAAAATAGGGCTATTCATATCTATTACCTTCCTTAGAGAATTAATGGAGAGGATTCAGTAATATATTTAGCATGAGTTAGCATGATGACTTAGTATGTATCCTCAAACAGGTATCCAATACGTCTTCATTATTAAGTATTTTACAAAGCTAGATTGTAAAGGCATACCAGATTATAAAAGCCACACAATTTTTAAAACTAATTTATTTCAAAGTACTCATACAAATCACATTTTCAAAGTAGTTTCTCAACAGAGATAAAAGTTAGCCTGTGATCTTTAAGTACTTGAAAAGGTACAATTATTAGCATCAGAAGTCACCCTATTCCTGTTTCAGGATGGAAAAATGAACTTTATAGGTTCCATAATATTAAATGCTAGGATGTTCCTATCAGTTAAACTCAGTGCCTATATTAGAGTTCAAGAAAAAAAGAAGGAAAACGGGTTTCAGGAAGACAAAGTAAATAATTCCTTCAGAGATTAAGAATTTTCATATCTGAACATAACTGAAATATTAAAAAAGAGGAACATAGTTTGAAAATTTCATTTCTCTCTCTCATCTGATATAAGAAAATAATATTTTTTCTTGTTTCTTCATAATTTTTAAATGTCTTTCAATTTCTTTATAATGGTAGGAAAAATGCTTCCTAAAATTCTGTTTCCAAACCACAGAAATTAGGTATGAATACATTACTATTTCTATCATTATTAAGACGGGGGAAAAACAAGGAACCCTACATGTACTGATGAGCAGTCATGCACTCTCTAACAATATCTCTGTCAGTGACAAATCCACAAGAGATGAAGACTGTGACATATGGCCTAGTGTACATCAGGCTTGTGTAAGGACACTAGGTTTGTGTTTAAGTACTACATACTTACATACTCTGGGAAATTCACACAACAATGACAAAGCTTTTGATGCTTTTGTGGGAATGTTTTCCCATCATTAAACAACACATGACTACTTTACTATATTGAAAAATATACAACTATCAAGTTTCTGCTGGGAAGGGGAACCAAAATTGGAAGAGTTAATTATATAGGCGGGAAAAAAAAACAAATATTTTTACCATGTGTGTTTGATTTCTGACATTTGTGTGTTATCAGACATGAAAATAGGTTAATTTCCATTATTAAAAATATTAGCTTCAAAATTACTTTGGAAAAAATGACATAGCATTGCTTGAAATTCTACCAAAAAGCATAACTGAAATCATTTTTTAAATGTTAGGCACTAGTAGTATATACAAATATTTAATGTAATTAATGCTATAATTTAAATACTTCCATTTCCATTATAAAAACAGAAGTATAAAAAATGTGTTTCAATCTCTCAGATTGCATTTCTATTAAATACATACATATACAAAAAGGAACAGATCCAAAAATAATGATTTCTCATTTTAAAAACATCCCTGACTTCCATTCTGAAATTCTTAACTGGGCAAGTAGAAACTTTGTCCCCAAAATAAAGCAGCATGGTTGGGGGAGGGGGCTGCAATGTCCATTTGCATTTCTGCACCCTCACTTATGCAAGGGCCTCATGCCAGATAGGACTCACATTATGCAGTGGATGCTGCCCCACCAAGCCTTCATTTCAGAGAGCAGGGGAACAGTTCTCCATAGGTTGATTTAAACTTCAGGTATGACAGTGTAAGATGTTACCACTTGGTTTGTGGACCAAGAAATGCAGCTGGACTCTGGAAGACATTTCTAAACCTTTCTTTGGTAAACATTAGACAAAGTGGAGTAGTGTTGAATTAGAATGAAAGTAAACTGAAACAAAAACATGCCCCAAAATGTTTTTGTACAAGACTAGGAAACATAAAAGAAGGAAGTTATTGTACAGCTTAGCAACCTCTTAGCATATTTCTACTTTCCAAGTTTCTATAGTAGTGTAAGGCAATTTTCAGTCTTGTCCATCCATAATCAGATTAACAACCTTAAGATTTTATCAATGGCATTTGAATCTGAAATTTATTTTTTTCTGAGCAGGAGAGTTTGCGAGGTAGGAACAGCTCTAACTTTGAAGAACTGTCAAACTTACCAGAAGTATCCTAGGAAAATCATAAGATTCTACCTGTACTTTTCAAGTCACTTCATGTTAGCGCTTTAATTTCTAAAACGTAATCAAATAGCATGTAATTAAGAACATTGCATCAAATCACAATCTCTACAATACTCCATAATTATAATAATTTTTTTTATTTAGTCTATCTCTACACTCATGACCTTTTTAAAATAAATCTGTACATCTGAAAATGTTTAGTAATTGTGCATAAAGAGCAACTGATCATTCTTAATTGAGTTTCAAATGTGCTGCTTCACACAGCTGCACACACATGTGTATTAACCTAATTGTTAGTTGCACCTGTTCCAAGTTAGCAATATTTCATAAAGCACATGGCAAGAATGGCATTTTCAAGTATTAATCTGTTGAATGTAAATCTAGACTTTCTTTCAATAGTTTATGACACATACGCTTTGTTCCACATAGGAGTCTGATGTACAAAAATGTGGGCGATTTTGAGCTTCCTTACTTGAAAACAAAGCTGTCTTTTCAATCTAAAATAAGTTATGTTCTTCCATATTATAATTGAGTGATTTTTTTTTTCACTGAGAACTATCAGAGCAATTTTTTTCAACATTTATATAAAGTACTCTTTGAGTCAACTCAACATTGGGGAAAAAAAACAGCTAAACTCTTTTACAAGCTGCTCAAAGTTGTAAATAAGAAGTTAAAACTGTTCTTGTCCTATACTTCTAAATCCATTGCTGCCAATGCAGTCATGATTTTTGTTACTATCAGAAATCTTCAGTTTCTAAGCATTAAGGACAGCGATGATAAAAAGAAAATTACCTTCTTGAGATTATGAGCTTAAACTCTGGATTCTGCACATGGAGCAAATCTGTTTCCAGAGATCACACCCCTTTTTGTAGAAATCACCCTAAAATCTGAAGCTGGCGTAACTATACAGCCCAAAGATTTGAATTTGTAATATACAGGCACGGTTTTCCATTAAAGGCAAATTTTATTTTTAACTTTTATGGTATGCATCTAATTTCTTGTCTTATTAGCTGATTTTCTGATTTTTTTGAAAAGCCTTTATCTATACTTACAGTTTGTCAAACATTAAATTAAATGCACATTTTAATAAAATTAAAAGCAAAGACATAAAATCTCGATTGATGAATTTCTGTGGAGCATTTGTCTCAGTACTTCACTTGTTAAACGGTCAAAATTCTTTGCCTGCACTAAAATAATCTGATGAATGAGGCCCCTATCTCCACAATGCAAAAGTTGCTTCTTCCTTTCCTAAGATTACTTGTAAATTGATGTACATGTAAATATTAAATTGATAGTACATATAAATATTTAAGTAAAACACAAGTACTCTGCTTTCAGGACTGGAGATCAATGTTTTTAAAACCTTAAAAAATTACTAAAGATTTTATCTGAAACTATTTTTTACTTCAATTAATTTTTAAAAAGCAGGTTTTTTCTGTATAGCTACAAAACAAAGATGCCAAAATATTACAAGAACACACACTAGATACTTCCAAAGTTAACAAAATTGAGTGAACTTTTGTGTCAATGGGATACTAGTCATCATAAGTCAGTGGGCAAAATTGGTTTATTTGTAGGAATGATTTTTACTCATAATAGCTCAAAGATGCACAAAGTTTATAATAATCTATAAAAAGCAAAAAAAAAAACAAAAAACAAAAAACAGGTACTTTTACCGTTCTTTTATTGTAATGCTTTTCAACAAGTAATTTTCAACAGAACTATTTTGGTCAAAATTAAATAATATATTTTTAATAAGCAGCAATTATCAAGGATCTCGAAGTCCTTTAAGGTTTGATCACTTCACCTATCAAAACAATTGGATTTTCTTTGTTCTTTGTTTTTTGTTCTGCATCTGCATTAACATGGCTGCTAATTATATTAGCCTGGTGGCACCTAAAGTGTGAATGGGAAAAATCACATGATTCTTATGAAGCATAAAATACTCCTTAGGATTCAAATGTATGCTTGCTTATATTGAGCACACCTGTACTACCTCTATTCTGTTGGCAAACTTAGCTATGGTTCAGAATTTGTTTTAAAGTGATTTTGCACTTGTCCAATACACCACTGCATGTATCCAAGTACACAGGCACACATACACACACGCACAAAGAAACCTTCAGCTTTATTATGCTGCTTTGTGTATTTAACTTCCCTGTTTGTATATTTATGTGTTTTTGTTCTAAAATTGTTTAAGTTCTAGAGGAGTTTGAGTTCATCATGCAAAATGTCATTTGATCTACGTACATACACTTACCTACTACAGTAATAAAGCCCCATGACATTAAATGCTTCAAAGTTAAATCACATTTTTAAATTGAAAATTGAAAAGAGCATAAGATGCTCTACCCACTCACTTGTTCTGTTTTATACTTTTATGATGTGAATCAGTAAAATCTTATCTGAATCATACATAAAAATAGGAATGTTTTGAAAATGTTTATACAATCTGGAATATTTGGCCTGTATGGGTGGTTTAACAAAGTAAACTTCATTGTACTGGTAGATGTAAATTAAGAGCAAAATTTCATTATTACAAAACTAATATTAATCTTTGGTAGAGAAAAATAAATTGGCTTACACTTCATTGAAAAAAAATATAACATTCTTAAAATTATAGTTCCATTTTCTTTTCCTACAACCAAGAGCATAACTCACAGGTCAAAGCAGACATCATCAGATAACTTCCTGGGAAAGAAAAGAAGTCTGATACAATACAATGACAAATGTACAGCTTCGACTAAATATTAAACAAAACAATAACAAACACTCAGGAGCTTCACAAAAATTATAAATACTGAAAAAAAACTTCAGGAATTCTTCTATCAATTTCAACTGCAAATCCTTGATCTTTCAAGCACTTTTTAATGATTGGACTTGAAAAATTCTCCTCCTGTCTTGTGGTCCTTTCAGCCTTTACAGAACAACTGTTGGAAATGTGGGTGACTATTCACATTAATTTATACTTTCTAAGGAAAGCTATTTGATGACGCGTGAGCAAGAACCTCCTACCTCAAATTAACCACTTAAAGGTGGTATAATTTTCCCCTCTACACTGCCTCCTCAGCCCCTCCTTTCATCACCCTTAGGGAACTGAAATTCAGAGACATGACGTTTTCCATTATTGGCTCCTTGCCTCTGCAACTGTATGACATTCCTCAAAAAGTACATATAATTCTCTATCCTATGGGATCAGACAACAGTAGCTATTTCAGGAGCAGTATCATACATAATGCAAGACAGAATATTTTTTCTTTGAATTATTTGTAATAATTGTGATTTAAAGGTTACTGGTTCAGTCTATGGCAATGGTGTTACTGAGTTCATCAAAGTCGTTCTCTTCAATCTACATACTTTTAAAACTCAATGTGGCTTCTAGATCAAACTGCTGTTTAGAATACCATTTAGCCTAAATAGTGGGTTTTCAGAGCATTGTGATTATAAGACAACATATTCCTAGAAAAATGACACATATCGATGAAGAAACAAAGCCATTGCAAAATTAATCTATAGAGGAAAAGTCATAAATTCTATATTTCTCTATTTAACACCTGTATAGTAAAATGTATGTGAAAATCACGTTGTTACACTAATAGGAATGCAAAGCATAAAAGAACAAGAGGTACATCATGCTTTGCTTAAAGAAATTAAAGACAACAAGTTTAACCCGCACCTGCCAAACTGTCTTTGGAGGGACAGATATAGGTGGGGGCAGAAAGGCTTACCTCTCCTGTACCCCACAGTGCGTTTCCGTGAAATCATTTTAAATATAGGCAATATATCTGTCACCTTCTCTCTTTACATTTTTCTTCCACTCTAATCAATGGCAGACCCTTTATAGCACTCCCCTGCCCACTATCTCAAAGGCACATTACAGAATAAGAGGACCCAAGTGTCACTTACCAGTTGCATGCCACAGATAAAGATAAGCGTGCACCTGCCACTGCAATAACCCATGGTTTCCGAGACCCCTGCCACAGCCAGACTGTCCCACGTCGGCCACCGTCGAGCCCCCACTTTATCCAATCAGATCGCAGGGAAGGACAGGCAAACCTGCCGAGGGCTCGGGGGCTCCGGGCTGCCACAGCCAACGTCCTGGGAAGTGACAGGCATTAGGACCTGCTGGCGCGGCGGCGGCGGCGGCGGCGGCAGCTCCAGCCGCGCCCGCCACACATACCTTCACTCGCTGGGTGCACACGCCGCGCCGCGGGTAGCACAGCCTGAGGAGACGCGCCCTGGGCCCGCAGGGGCAGCAGCGGCAGCCTGGCAGCGCCGCCGCGCCCTCGGGCATCTGGCCCCCGAAGTTTCGCCCCCGCCGCTCGCCGTGCCGGCTTGCCTCACGCCCCCTGCGCGGCCGCCGCCCGACGCGCGCTCGCCCCAGTCTCGGCGCGCCGGCTCCGGGGGCGGCAGAAGCGTGCGCGGGGCGCTGCCCGCCTCCTTGCGCCGCCCGCGGCTCCTCTGCCCGGCGTTGCGGGGCCCGGCGGGCGGGGTGGGGCGCGGGCAGGGCGGGGGTGGCCGGGCTCCGCGGTCCCGGGCGGCAGCAACCGCGGCGATGCTGAGCTCAGTGATGCCGGGTTCGCGCCGCGTCCCTGCAGCGGAGCTGCCCCTCCCCTCGCCCAGATGTGTTAATCCTCCTCTTCCAACAAATCCTTCAACCTGCTTCCCGCCGCCCCCTCCCAAGGCGTTAACTTCTCCGAGGTCCGCCGGGGTTGCAGACCAGGCGACTGCTGGCGTGATGTCTAGGCGGGAAGGAGCAGCGGCTGTGGCGTGTAGCAGTGTGCACCGCGGGGACTCGGGACGAGGAGTCTGGTTGGCATGACCGTGTCTTGCGTGGTTGGTGTCGGTCTTGCGCCCACAACCGAGGCCGAAGCACTACGCGCGAGAGAGCTGCGTGAGCTTGTGTGTGCACGCCTGGGGGAGAAGGGACGAAAAGAAGGGTTGGGGAAGGGAGGTGGGGGTGATAAAACGAGGGTGCAGCCGAAGCATCCTAACCGGCCGGAAAGCCGGAGTGGTGAAGAGGCGGTAGGAAGCGAGAAGAAGGGGCACAGCGGCAGCCAACCCACTGGCGGGTGCGCGACACCCGGCTTCTCGAAAGCTGAAGGGCCTGAGCGTGGAGTTAACGAAGCGGACGCTACTTGGGAAGGGGGACCGAGTTAATGCCAGAGTTGGGAAATTTGGGGAATCGGAGAGAATAAAGGCGCAATAAGTTGCTGTGTTTCCTTCAAACTCTTTTCACTCAAAAATGTAAAGGATCAGAGACCATTTTACTAGCACCTATTACTGAAGCCTTAAGAACTGTCCCGGCCTGTTAAGCATCTGTTACTGACACTCCAGCACCGCTCCAGAGCGCGGGCCGGAAGCTGTGCTGCTACTACCCTTACCTGCAAGCGCGGTTCGGAGCCCGCTGCTGCCACCTGCCGGCGGAAAACTAAAGAGCGAAATAACCTGGCCTGGGTGACCGCCCCTGGGGCCTGGGTGTTCAGCATAATAGCGCCAAGTTTCTTTTACTGCTGCAGGCACCTACCAAAAGCATCCCTAATTTTGCTAGGAAGTGAACACTTGGTGTCGATATCTCCTAGGGAACTGAGTCGTTGAGATGAAGTGCAGCGAGTCAAGAGAACAGATCTTTTAGGGAGCTCAGTAGAAAGCATCTCCCCAATGATTAGGAGATTAAGACTGAGGAAACTCCATCAAGCAAGCTTTCCATAAAATGTGATTGTCCCTACTGAAAGAAAAAATGACATTTGTGTATTTTATATTTATGCTGGGAACCACAATAAGAATCCCAAAAGATTGCTTCCCTTGAATAAATATTATGGACATATCAGAATAACTAAATAGCAAGAGATTGAATAGGGTATGGGGACTGTATTCCAGGAGCCTGGGCTGAATTTTCAGAAATGATTTGTGGATCCTGGAAAGCCAAAAAGAGGTTTGATGTGTTAAATTTATGAATGAAGATATTGCATCACTGTAATGAGAGTGTCTCTTTTTTATATTGCCCATTTGTAAATGGGCTTTTATGAAAAGTTCATTCAATGTTTAATGAAATTCACTGCAAGGTCTGTCAGGTAACTAGTATTCCACAACCTTTGGTGAAAGTGAAGCCAAAAGAATCTAGTAGCAAATTCTTTTTAATTGTTACTATGCTGTCTTTAGCTATTAGCTGCCCAAAAGCTGCTGAGTTGCAGGTATTTTGCATCACCAAACAAGAAAGCTGTAAGCAACTGCTGAATATTGAGGAAGCTACTACAATATTGTCAAAAGCATTCTATTACATTTTTAAATTTATCACAACAATGCATTTGTGTGGATCCATCCATAATTTTAAATTTATCACAACAATGCATTTGTGTGGATCCATCCATAATCCCACAATGATTTCCCTATATCCAGTAACAGCCAGAGTAATGTTTAAGACTGTACAGGTAAAAGAAAAGCATAATGCTGGGGCTGGGATTATGGCGCAGTGGTAACGTGTTCGCCTAGCATGCAAAAGGCACTGGGTTCGATCCTCAGCACCACATAAAAATAAAACAAAGATATTCTGTCACCTACAACTAAAAAATAAATAAATAAACATTAAAAAAAAAAAGCATAATGCTAACTGTAGCTGACTGTCAGTTTTCCATCTATAGTCCCTGGATTATAACCTTTCAGTACATGCCATCCTTCTCTTCCTAAGCAGATCTCTTTTGTAAGCACAGGAGGTGCTTGTCTGAGAAGTGAAGACCAACCTTCAAGTACTAATAGATAGGAGTTGATGAGAAAAGACCTCCACTTCTTCAATGCATAGATGGGGAACCCCAAGACATGGGCTAGTCTATACCATTACCATCCCACTAGGATTGAGTCTTGCTTGTCTTGCACTCTAAATTGTTTTCTTTCCCTTCCTTGCCTCATTTCCCTATCTCTCTATCCATACTCCCTGGGCACTGGATTCAAAATAATCCATTTGCACTGGAATCCTTGTGTCAGGGCTCTTCCTCAAGAAATCCAAACTAAGGCCATCTCCAAGGGCTTTTACTGCTGATCTATCATTATCACAGTATTCTCAGAAGAGCGAATGACAAATATGATCAAATTATCACTTTTAAAACTACATCATCTCTTCTCATATATAATGCCCATTTTAAAGGCAGAAACTAAGAGAAAGCAAGTGCACATATTGATTAGAAGTGCACATATTCTAAGTGGCAAAATTATCAAGTTTGAAGGCACATCTGTAGGACACCAAATATCACTTTCCAAACCACTGAGTTATCCTCTCTTTTATAGATATTTTACTATACTTATCTATCATTCTTTTGAAATTGCATCAACATATATTAAAAATATTTAGAAGAATGATCACATATTATCTCTAAAGTAAATTTATGTTACATCATTTACAGTATGGATAATGCCTAACTTAAGAGATGCAATTCCATTCCTTAAGGTGACTGTGCCCTTCTTGTTCCATTTCCTGTTGTCCCTGGAACTGAGTGCCTTAATGGAAGAAACATTAATCATGACTGAGAGAATCGCAATTGTTCCATAAAAGTGCAGGAAGGGGAGAGATGTCTCAAATTGGAATGTCGATTGCCTTTTCATTTAGAAAGAAGGGCATAAACTATTTAGCTATAAGGTGCTAAAGGTTTTCCTTGACTAGTCTGGTGACATAACTGTTGTTAATTACTTTGTTTCTCTAGGGAAAATGTGCTACATATCCCACATCTCCAACTGGCTCACCTTGGCTTTAAAGTACTTTTCAAGGTTGTTTCACACCTATTATCTCATTTATCTTTCAGGACAACTCATGGACTGCAGTAGGTACACAGCAAGAGTGCTCAACACCCAGTTCAGCTAGAGCAAAAGCTCAAGACTTTCTCTGCAAAAACTCCACTGAAGAATTACTCTCTTGAGTTTCACTCTGTCTCTACCATCATAGTTTAAAAACATAACTGCAACAATTATAAGAAAAAACAACAAATTTAATTCATTTTATACTTTATATAACAAATGTTTCTTCTTGTTTGAATAATAGTCAATAGGAAAATAAGAGTATTTAAAAAGAATATATTGATAGCAAATAAGATGAAATAATCATTCAATCCTTCAGCCCAGTAGTAATTTCCATCATTTTTCAACAAATCTTTTTACAAAAATAATATTATAATGTCTAATATATTTCATCCTTTTATTCTCATTTTTTTTTACAATAGAGCAAGAACAGATATACAAATCATTAAGTATTAAGTTTTGTGGACTCTGTAGCTGGACAATTTGGTTTCAAAATCCAAGCTTGGCCATTTGCCAACAGTTGATTTCAGTGTCTCAATATTACAAATTTTACAATAAATAAATTTGTAAAATTTATTTACAAATGTTTTTGCCTGCATTTTGATTATTTCCTTATGATGAATTTCTAGAAGAGGGCTTGTGAGTCAAGGAAAAGAGCAAAATTATACGGTGATTGGTCAGTAGTACCCAGTTTCCTCTGAAGGGTTTCTATCAATTTGTACCTGTAGGAAATGTATTTGCTCTTACCCCTAAAACTTTACCAATAATAAATATTATCATTTAAATTTTTTTTCTATTTTCTGTCTTAATTTGCATTTCTTATATACAATAACTGTTCATTAAAAAACTTGGTAAATGTGCTCAAGTAGACTGTGTCCACCAAATTCATCACATTGGCTCACATTTCTCTGATGATTTCACTTGAAAGTTCAATTTATTGCTGAATAAAATTATGCAGTGACAGATTCTACAGTATAGAACCATAGCAATAAAAATCCATTTATCTATTTGACCAAATTACCAGCCTTCAGAGAAAACTCTGAAGAGATGTTAAGCCAAGATGACAGATTATGACATGAAAAGAACCAGAGCTGTAGTTATGATCAATGCCTGACCACATTTTTTTAATGGAATAACATTTGGATTTTATCCTTCTAAATTAATCACTTTAGCTTGTAATTTACATGCATTTTACTTATCAAGTAGAGTGCATAAAACTAGAGGTTAAACATCTCTTCTGAAATCTAAAATGCTCCAAAATCCAAAACTTTTCTATTACTGGATGATGCCACAAATGGAAAATTGCACACCATGAAACCGTTTCATGCACAAACTTTTTAAAAATATGTTTATGAGGTGTATATGAAACTTAAATGAATTTGAGTTTAAATTTCAGTCCAATTCCCAAGATAACTCATTATATATATGCAAATATTCAAATATCTGGAAAAAATCCAAAACATTTCTGGTCCCAAGCATTTTGGATAAGGGATATTCAATCTGTACTGGAATCTTAGTCCCTATTTTCTGGCAATTGTTTTCACACATTAAGTTGAATATTTTCAAAATGTTAATCATATTTAATATGGGTTATTATAAGCATGCCAATACAATAATTTTATGAATGTATAAACAGTAAACTTTAGTAAGTTATCTCAGAAAACCTGCCATTTTACAAGTGAAGACCTTTCGAAAGAAAGCCATATATTAGTTTTTTCTCTTTCCTTAAATTTGTGCTGATTTTTTTTAAATGCAAAGACTTGAGAAACAAGTATAATGATAAGCTTAGTGTTCCAAATTACTATTACTGTATAACACCCCTCTCCAAACCATGGTGTTAAGTGATACTGTGCTCATGGATTTTGTGGTAAGGAATTCTGCTCTAAGATGCTTGGGAAGATTCCAACTGCATGGGTAGAACAGGGATCATCTGAAGTTTCATTCATTCACAAGTCTGGCACGTGGGCAGGAAGGACCAGGACTGCTGCCAAGCAGAGCACCTACAAGTGAAATATGCTTGAAGCTAGGCTTCCTTCTTAGCATGCTGAGTCCCATCAGTGTAGTCAGACTTCTTAGATGGCCCCTGAGAGCTCTAAGCACAGAATGAGGTGCCAGAAGATAAGACAGAAGCTGCAATGCTTTTATTTTTTTAAACATTATATTTATACATAGTCTACGTGGTGATTGGGTTCATTTTGACAAAATCACATGCATGCGATTTGATTTATTCCATTTCTGTTCCACTTTCTTTTTTGCCTTCCCTTCTCCTTCCCCCATTCTCCTTTCTCTACTGACTTCCTTTTGCTGGTTTGTTCATTTATTTTGGATTGGTGCTTTCTACATATACTTAGGCAGAATTCCCTGAGTTATATTTCTATGTGCACATAGTGTGATTTTGTTAAATTCATTCTGCATTTCCCCCTCTTTACCATCACTCCTCCCTCCCTATCTCCTTCTAACTCTGCTGATCTTCCTTATTTCTTTATATTTACATCCTTCATTTTCCCCCTTATTTTGCTCTAGCTTCCACATATGAGAGAAAACATTTGATGCTTAATTTTCTGAGTCTAGTTTATTTTACGTAGCAGGATGTTCTTTAGTCCATTTAGCAACAAATGCCATAATCTAACTCTTTGTGGTTGAGTAAAACTCCATTGTGTATGAATACCACATTTTCTTAATCCATTCATCTATTGACAGGCATGTGGGCTCATTTCATAATTTGGCTATTATGAATTGTGCTGCTATAAACATTGTTCTGCCTGTATCATTATAGTGTATTCATTGTAGTTCTTGTGAATGAATATCAAGGAGTAGGATAGCTGGGTCATATTGTGGTTCCATTCCTATTTTTTTGAGGAATATACACACTGCTTTTCAGACTGATTGTACTAATTTGCAGTCACCCCAACAAAGTATCAATGTGCACCTTTTCCACATATCCTCACCAGCATTTATTATTATTTTAATTCTCAGTAATTGCCATACTGACAATTAAATGAACTTTTAGTGTAGTTTTGATTTTTTATTTCCCTGATTGCTAGAGATGTTAAATGTTTTTCATTTATGTGTTGGCCATTTGTGTTTCTTCTTTTGAGAAATGTCTGTTTAATTCTTTTGCCCATTTATTCATCTGATAATTAACAAAGGTGGTAGTGTTTTGAACAGCAAAGGAAATGAGTAAGAACATGAAGAGAGAGCCTACAAAATGAGAGAAAATCTATGCCAACTACTCCTCTGTCAGGGGATTAATATCCAGAATATATAAAGAACTCAAAATCTTAACACCAAAAAAAAAAAAATCAATTAACGTGCAATGCTTTTTATTACCCAGCCTCAAAGTCACACAGGTCTACCTCCAGTATGTTCTTGATAATCCCACTTGTTTGAAGGGAGAAGCTTTGGAGCCCTGGAAGACATTTATAGGAAGAATGTCAAAGGCCATATTGTAAAATCTCCAAGTCACTGAAATGTTTTTAAAAATAATTTACTGTCTTAAAAATTAAAATAAGTAAAAATTAAAATATAGACATTAATGCTATATGTTAAAATTAAAAAGCTACCTTTATACTAACATATCAGGCAAGCCAGTTAATTGACCATAAAAAAATAGTTGCTCTGAGTTATAATCAGAATAAAAATTAATATAAAGTTAACAATTTGAGTTTTATATGCTGTGGACAAGGGAAGGAAAGAGAACATATGCTCTCTATTCAAATGATTTCAGATACTTAGAAGAGAGTTAAAAATTGGGATTTATTTCCTACAATTATGAGATGAGGAATGGAGTATTTAAACCATTCAATAGAATGAGACTAAACAAATGATTAGTTTTTAGTAAGGCAGTAGGAATATGTAATCTACATTTTTTTTCTGTGTAATTAAGATTTATTACACAGCTTGAAAGTATCTTTCCAGATAATGTAGTTACTGTAAAATTTCTTTATTTGCTGTGCTTTGCACAGTTTTCCTCCTGCAACCCTAATAAACACCAATTTAATAGAATATTAGAAAGTGACAAAGAGAAATGTTAGGAAGGTAGATGTAGTATACTTACTTATAATAGGATTAATTCAAAATCCTCACACAGTGGTATGTTTTGATCTTCTGAAGGAAAGAAAAATAAATCTCAAACATATTGTGTCTTCTTTATCGTGAAGATGTTCAGTAATATAGACATAACAAAATTTCATTTCCCTTTTTGAGGGAAAGGAGTGCATTCTTCAGTGTGATACTGAATTTGAGTTGTCTCTTTAAAGTCTGGAGGTAGATGAAGTAGTTAGGCCTTTTGGATTGCTGAGAGCTGGATAGTTCACTAACATTTCTTTTGTGGGTCTGTTCAGGCTACCTTGCTCATCCAGGGACTGACCAGGAAAGATATAGAGATTCATAGATGTTTCTAGGAGCAGTGCCTAGGCATGTTGTAGTAAATATGGGTGCTTCTTTGATGCTCCTTATATAGGTCTTGGGGCAGATTATGACCAATGATATTCCCTTCCTAAAGTACCTTTGCCTTCACATGTGCCTTTTGCCAAATCCATATAAACACTAGCTTTAAGTCACAACAATTTTCATTAGTTATAATGCCATTCAGTCTAATAGCCACACTGATGGCATTACCATCAGTGTGAGTGTTATGGTATGTATATGAACCAATGGAGGCAGCAGACCATGGACTTTATGAAACTTCTGAAACCTAAAACCAAAATAAATCTTTCCTCCTCTAAGTTGATTTTCTCAGGTATTTTTCACAACAATGAAAGTAACTGGATACCTACCACAAAGTAGGTCTTCAGCCAGTACTGTGGGCTTGAATGAAAATTCCACCATGGGTTCAGAGGGCAATTCTAGATACTGTCCACATGTGACTCAGGAATCCAGAAAACACTGAGCACTCCACCTAGGCCTTCACTCTGTCTGGCTACATGTTGCCTTGCCAATTTTATTCTGATGCCCTTGCCTCTTGTTAGGACCACAAGGATGAGAAATGTGGCAAAAACCATTTTCCTTTAGACTTTGTCCTCAAGCTACACCTACCACCCACGGATTTCATCTTCAACCAATCTGGGAGGAAGACCATGAAGCGCCTTCTCACTTGTCTGCTGCTCCTACTTCTACTACATAAATACTTTCCACCCTCCCTTTAATGGCTAAAAGAGGTTAGGTTCTCTCTCTTTTCCTTGTCTAGTCAGGAATCTTCTTGAACAATATCCTTATTCTTTTTTTTAATTGGTTCTCTTTAGTTATATATGATAGCAGAATCCGTTTTCATATATTATACAAGCATGGAATATATCTTATTCTCATTAGAGTCCCTTTCTTATGGACGCACATAGTGGGGGGATTCACTGTGTTGTCTTTATACACATACATGGGAAAATTATGTCAGGTTCATTCTACTGTCTTTCCTTTGCCTATCTCCCCTCCCTTTCCTCCATTGCCCATTATTTAATCTACTGCACTTCTATTCTTCCCCTCACCTGCTACCCTTATTGTGAGTTAGCTTCCAGCCATCAGAGAAAACATTCAAACTTTGGGTTTTGGAAACTGGCTGACTTTGCTTAGCATGATAGTCTCCAGATCCATGAATTTGCTGACAAATGCCATAAAGTCATTCCTTCTCCTCTTCGTCTTCCTCCTCCTCCTCCTTCTTCTTTTGAAATGTTATTATTTTTATTTTTTTGCATTTTTAAATTAATTAATTAATTCTAATTAGATATATATGAAAGCAGAAAGCATTTTGACTCACTATACATAAATGTAGCACAACCTTTCATTTCTCTGGTTGTACACAATGGAGCATTTCACCATATGAGCAGTTATACATGTACCTAGGGTAATGATGTTCATCTCATTTCACCATCTTTCCTGCCCCCACATTCCCTCTCCTCACCTCTCTCCACTTTGACCAAATTTCTTTCATTCTTCCAATGCTCGCCCCCCATTATGGATCAGCATCCACTTATCAGAAAGAACGTTCGGACTTTGGTTTTTTGGGATTGACTTATTTCACTTAGCACAATATTCTCCAACTCTATCTATTTACCTGCAAATGATATAATTTTATTCTCTTTTAATGCTGAGTAATATTACATTGTGTATATATACCACAGTTTCTTTATCATTCATCTAGCGAGGGGCATCTAGGTTGATTCCACGGTTTAGTAATTGTGAATTGTGCTGCTATAAACATAGAAGTGGCAGCATTACTGTAATATGCTGTTTTTAGCTCTTTATGGTATAGAATGAGGAGTGGGATAGCTGGGTCAAATGGTGGTTCCATTCCAAGTTTTCTAAGGAATCTCCATACAGTTTTCCAGATTGGTTGCACCAATTTGCAGTCCCACCAGCAATGAATGAGTGTGCCTTTCCCCCCACATCCTCACCAACACTTATTTTTCCTTGTATTTTTCCTTGTTTGATAACTGCCATTCTGACTGGACTGAGATGAAATCTTGGAGTAGTTTTGATCCACATTTGTCTAATTACTAGAGATGTTGAACATTTTTTCATGTATTTGTTCATCA
The DNA here is from genome assembly GCA_028644305.1 of Xerus rutilus. NCBI lineage: Eukaryota > Metazoa > Chordata > Mammalia > Rodentia > Sciuridae > Xerus > Xerus rutilus. The sequence continues at coordinate 35,249,997 of CM053406.1, forward strand.
ATTGTATTTCTTCTTCCATAAAGTGTCTGTTAAGCTCCTAAGCTCGTTTATTGATTGGGTTGTTTGTTTTTTTGGTGTTAAGTTTTTTGAGTTCTTTATAAATCCTAGAGATTAGTGCTCTGATGTGCATGTGGCAAAAATTTGCTCCCAAAATGTAGGTTCACCTCATTGATTATTTCTTTTGTTGAGAAGAAGCTTTTTAGTTTGAATCCATCCCATTTATTGATTCTTGATTTTATTTCTTGCATTTTAGGAGTCTTGTTATGGAAGTCGGGGCCTAATCTGACATGATGAAGATTTGGACTTATTTTTACTTCTATTAGGCGTAGGGTCTCCAGTCTAATTCCTAAGTCTTTGATCCACTTTGAGTTGAGTTTTGTGCATGGTGAGAGACAGGTGTTTAGTTTCATTTTGCTGCATATGGATTTCCAGTTTTCCCAGCACTGTTTGTTGAAGAGGCTATCTTTTCTCCAATGTATGTTTTTGGTGTCTTTGTCTAGTATGAGATAAACGTATTTAAGCGGGTTCATATCTGTGTCTTCTATTCTATACCATTTGTCTACATGTCTATTTTGGTGCCAATACCATGCCGTTTTTGTTACTATAGCTTTGTAGTATAATTTAAGTTCTGGTATTGTGATGCCTCCTGCTTCATTCTTCTTGCTAAGGATTGCTTTGCCTATTCTGGATCTCTCATTTTTCCAAATAAATTTCATGATTGATTTTCTATTTCTATAAGGAATGACATGGGGATTTTAATTGGAATCACATTGAATCTGTATAGCACTTTGGGTAGTATGGCCATTTTGACAATATTAATTCGGCCTATGCAACAACATGGAGATCTTTCCATCTTCTAAGGTCTTCTTCAGTTTCTTTCTTTAGTGTTCTATAGTTTTCATTGTAGAGTTCTTTCACCTCTTTTGTTTGACTAATTCCTAAGTATTTTTTTTTGAGGCTATTATGAATGGGGTAGTTTTCCTAATTTCACTTTCAGAAGATTTATCACTGATATATAGAGATGCATAGGATTTATGGGTATTGATTTTATATACTGCTACTTTGCTGAATTCATTTAGTGATTCTAGAAGTTTCCTGGTGGAATTTATTTTGATCTTCTAAGTATGATGTCATGTCTTCAGCAAATAATGATACTTTGAGTTCTTTTTTTTTCCCCCTATATTTAAGCTTTTAATTCCTTTTGTTTGTCTAATTGTTCTGGCTAAAATTTCAAGGGCTATGTTGAATAGAAGTGGTTAAAGAGGGCATCCCTGTCTTGTTCCCATTTTTAGAGGGTATGCTTCCAATTTTTCTCCATTTAGGATAATGTTGGCCTTAGGTTCAGCATAGATTGCTTTTACAATTTGAGATATGTTCCTATTATCCATAGTTTTTCTAGTGTTTTGAACATGAAAGGGTGCCGTATTTTGTCAAATGCTTTCTCTGCATCAATTGATAAAATCATATGATTCTTATCTTTAAGTCTGTTGATGTGATGGATTACATTTTTTGATTTCTGTATGTTGAACCAATCTTGCATCCCTGGAATGAACCCCACTTGATCATGGTGCCTATTTTTTAAATGTGTTTTTGTATGTAATTTGCCAAAATCTTATTGAGAATTTTTGCATCTATGTTCAAAAGGAATATTGATCTAAACTCTTTCTTTGATGTGTCTCCGTCTGGTTTTGGTATCACAGTGATACTAGCCTCGTAGAGTGAGTTTGGAAGGGTTCTTTTCTATTTCATGGAATAATTTGAGAAGTATTGGTATTAATTCTTTTTTTTTAAGTATTTATTTATTTTTTTTTAGTTGCAGGTGGACAGAATATCTTTATTTTATTTTTATGTGGTGCTGAGGATCGAACCCAGTGCCTCACGCATGCTAGGCAAGCACGCTACCACTGCGCCACAATCCCAGCCCTGGTATTAATTCTTCTTTGTAGGTCTTGTAGAATTCAGCTGAGAATTCGTCTGGTCCTGAGCTTTTCTTGGTTTGTAAGCTTTTGATGCTGTCTTCTATTTCCTTGTTTGAAATTGTTCTGTTAAAGTTGTGTATGTCCTCCTGTCTCAGTTTGTGTAGGTCATATGCCTCTACAAATTTGTTGGTGTCTTCAAGGTTTTCTATTTTACTGTAATATAAATTTTCAAAATAGTTTCTAATTATCTTCTGTATTTCAACAGTGTCTGTCATGATAGTTCCTTTTTCATCACAAATTTTAATAATTTGAGGTTTCTCTCTCCTACTTTTTATTAGGGTGGTTAAGGGTTTGTCAATTTTATTTATTTATTCAAAGAACCAGCTTTTTGTTTTGTCAATTTTTTGAATTGTTTCTTTTGTTTCTATTTCATTGATTTCAGCCCTAATTTTAATTATGTCCAGTCTTCTGCTTTTTTTGGTGTTGGTTTGATCCTCTTTTCCTAGGGCTTTGAGTTGTAATATCAAGTCATTTATTTGTTGACTCTTTATTCTTTTAATGAATTAGCTTAATGCAATGAACTTTCCTCTTAGTGCAGCCTTTGTACTGTCCCAGAGATTTTAATATGTTGTACCAGAGTTCTCATTTACTTGTAAGAATTTTTTAATCTCCTCCCTGATGTCTTCGGTTATCCACAAGTCATTCAAGAGTGTATTATTTAGTCTCCAGGTGTTGGAGTAGCTTCTACATTTTATTTTATCATTGATTTCTAATTTCATTCCATTATGGTCAGATATAATGCAGAGTAATATCTCTATTTCTGCGTGTGTGTGTTTGCTAAGACTTGCTTTGTGTCATAACATATGATCTATTTTGGAGAAAGATCCATGTGCTGCTGAGAAAAAAGTGTGTTCACTTGTTGATGGATGGAATATTCTATATATGTCTGTTAAGTCTAAATTATTGATTGTTTTATTGGGTTCTATAGTTTCTTTGTTTAGTTTTTGTTTGAAATATCTATTCAGTGGTGAACAAGTTGTGTGAAAGTCACCCAGTATTATTGTGTTTTGGTCTATTTGATTCTTGAAGTGGAAAAGGGTTTATTTGATAAACATAGATGCCCCATTGTTTGGGGCACAGATATTTAAGATTGTTAGTCTTGTTGATGTATGATTCCCTTAAGCAGTATAAAATGCTCTTCTTTATCCCTTTTCACTTACATTGGTTTGAAGTTCACTTAATCTGATACGAGGATAGAAACCCCTTCTTGTTTATGTGGTCCATGTGAGTACTATGGTTTTTTCCCCCAATCCTTTCACCGTCAATCTGTGGATTTCTTTTCCTGTGAGATAAGTCTCTCTTGAAGGCAGCATATTGTTGGGTCTTTTTTTTTTTTTAATCCAATCTGCCAAGTCTATGTCTTTTAATTGATGAGTTTAGGCCATTGACATGCAGGGTTATTATTGAGACATGGTTTGTATTCCTGGTCATTTTGGTTTATTTTTGGTTTTGAACTTGACTTGGTTTCTCCTTTGATTGGCCTTTCCTTTAGTGTGGTTCCTCCTTTTGCAGCTTTTCATTGCTCTTTTTCATTTCCTCCTCATGAAATATTTTGCCAAGAATGTTCTGTAGTGCAGGCTTTCTTTCTGTAAATTCTTTTAACTTTTGTTTATCATGGAAGATTTTTATTTCCTTCAAGTCTGTAGCTTAATTTTGCTGGATATAAAATTCTTGGTTGGTATCCATTTTCTTTCAGAGTTTGGTATAGGTTTTTCAAGGATCTCCTGGTTTTGAGGGTCTGGGTTGAAAAATCAGCTGAGATTTGAATTGGTTTTCCCCTATATATAATCTGATTCCTCTCTCTTGTAGCCTTTAAAATTTTCTCCTTATTTTGTATGCTAGGCATTTTCATTGTAATGTGTCTTTGTATAGATCTGTTGTAATTTTGTACATTTGGTGTGCTGTAAGCCTCCTGTATTTGATTTTCCAATTCATTCTTCAGGTTTGGGAAATTTTCTGATATTTGAAGAGACTGTATATTCCTTTGATTTGAATCTCTGTGCCTTCCTTTATTTCAATAAATCTTAGGTTTGGTCCTTTGATGTTATCCTATAATTCTTGGATGTTCTGTTCATGGTTTCTTAAAATCTTCACAGTTTGGTCAACTTTATTTTCAAGATTGTATATTTTGTCTTCTTTGTCTGAAGTTCTGTCTTCCAAGTGATCCAGTCTGTTGATGATGGTTTCTATTGAGTTTTTTATTTGGTTTCTTGTTTCCTACAAAGATTTGGGGTTTTTTGTTTGTTTGTTTTCCAGAATCTCTATCTCTTGAAGTAGTCTTTTGCTACCTGTATTTGCTCTCTTATCTCTTTGTTGGTGTGTCAGTGGTTGCCTGTATTTGCTCTCTTATCTCTTTGTTGGGGTGATACATTTTTGCCTGTATTTACTCACTAGGTCATTTAACTTGTAGATCATTTTAATTATGTACATCCTCAACTCTTTATCTGAAATTTCATCTACTGTGATGTCAATGGATTCCATTGTTGTAGTATCTTGGTTTGTTTGGGGCACTTTTCTCCCTTGTTTTTTCATGTTGTCTATATGTCTTCCTATCTTGTAGTGCAGATATGATGTATTGCAGCTTTTACTCTATAATCTTGTAGTGTCCCTGAAGGTTACCAATTCCTCACCTTTATGGAGGATATCAATGTTACAGCACCCAATGCACCCAATATGCAGCCATGAATCAATTAGCTTCTATTTTGACATTTACAGTTTTTTTGCTATAAATAGAAGTGATGACTTCAGTTATCTTCTACCCTATATCCAATAGGTTTGCATAAGGATTTACCATTTCTAATGTTGGTTCTCCACCTGTTTGAAGATGCAGCAATGTGGTGTGTGGGTGTGGTCCTCAGCATGGTGGGGAAGTAGTCTGTGATGTTTATGAGATAGGATGTGGGAATATAGAGATATTAGATTATAGGAATAGTGAAAGGGTAATCAAAAGAAGTTGGCTATTAGCAGCAGAAAAAAGAGAGAGAGGTTTCCCCATGCAAGGCTCCCTGTTGTGTCTGCAATAGTATGGTGTCTGTTAGTACACTGCGTAGAGATACCTGTGGTGCAGCCAGGCCCACAGGGACTTTGGTGATGTTCTTTTAGATCCTGGTTGTTGTTCCTAGATGAGAGTGGCCATGCCCCTAGTTGGTGGCAGCAGTAGCATCAAGCCTGTAGGTACCTTGATGTTGGGCTTCCAGATCCCAGTCAGTGTCCCAAGATGGAAGTTGCCCCAGCTAAAGATGGTGAAGGTGGCAGTGAAGGTAACCCAAGATGGTGGTGGAGGTGTCCCAAGATGGAGGCAACCACTTTCAGAGATGGGGCTGAAAAGATGGGCTGTATAATGGCACTTGGTGGCCTATTTGGTGATGCCACAGTGTGGCATGTGGTATTGCAATGGGCAGCTGCCTCCTTGCCCTCTGATGTCCCACAGTGGAGTTTACCACATTGGGAGGGATATGGCGGTGGCTTCAATGTCACAAAATGGAGGCAGTTTGGGTGAAGCCACATGTTGCTAAATAGGGATCCACAGCATGGGGCTCCTCTCTGCTGGCAGGGCACATGATGGGGGGTTGGGCTTGGTGATGATCTTCTGTGTCCTAGCTATTGTCCTTAGATGGAAGTGGCCATGTCTGTGGTTAGTGACTGGGTAACATCAAACCCGTAAGTACTTTGGTGTTGGGCTTCCAGCCATCAGATAGTGTCCAAGATAGAAGCTGCTACAAATAAAGATGGTAGTGGCAGCAGCAAGGGTAACCTGAGATGGTGTTGGAGGTGTCCCAGATTGCGGCAACCACTTTTAGAGATGAGGCTGAATGGGCAAGCCCAACAATGGCTTTAGGCCACCTGTTTGGAGATGCAGCAATGTGGTGTGTGGGCATGGTCCTCAGCATGGTGGCAGTCCTGTGCCTTGGCCTTGGCCTGGGCCTGGGCTCCCCAGGATGCCAGGGTGGTCCTGGGCCTGGGCTTTTTGGGGATTACCAGGGCTATCCTGAGCCTGCTGCATCTCCAGGGGATTGGCAAGGCTGTCCTGGGCATACCTGGGCTCTATATGCAGGGCTGTCCTGGGCCTACCTGGTCTCTGCCAGGTCAGCAAGACTATTAAGTCATTCTTCTTTATGGCTGAGTATAACTCCATTGTGTATATACACCACATTTTCTTTATCCATTCATTTATTGCAAGACATCTAGATTGCTTCCATAGCTTAGCTATTGTGAATTGAGCTGCTATAAACATTTATGTGGCTATGTCACTGTACTATGCTCATTTTAACTCCTTTGGATATATACCAAGGAGTGGGATAACTGGGTCAAATGGTGGTTCCATTCCATGTTTTTTGAGGAATCTCCGTACTGCTTTCCAGAATGGTTACATTAGAGAAATGCAAATTAAAACTACCCTAAGATTACATCTCACTCTAGTCAGAATGGTAATTCTCAAGATTACAAATAACAATAAATGTTGGTGAGGATGTGGGGGAAAAGGCATACTTATACTTTGCTGGTAGGACTGCAAATTGGTGTAACCACTCTGAAAATCAGTATGGAATTTCCTCAAATATCCTTATTCTTTAATAGAGGCTAGAGCGCAAGGTTAGATCAGCCAACAGAAAAGAAAGAAAAACATTGTTTCTGTTAATATCTACAAGTTGAGCGAAATGTATAAACCACCTTACAACCTTCAATGGCCAAACATTCAAAAGGTTAGAAGAGATTTTAAAAATTACCATAACAAAATAAAATTTTATTTTTATTTTTCTATACAGGGAATTGAACCCAGGGATGCTTAACCACTGAACCACATCCCTAACCCTTTTTATTTTTTATTCTGAGACAGAGTCTCACTAAGTTGCTTAGGGCCTCACTAAGTTGCTGAGGCTGGCTTTGAACTTTCTCCTACCTCAGCCTCTGGAGCCGCTGGGATTATAGGCATGCACCACCACACCCAGTAAAAGGGAAAAATTCTTAAAAGCCATAAATGACTAGAGGAGAAGGCAAATCTGAGGAGGCAACATTATTGTTATGTGATGTATCAGGACAGAGTATTTAAATTGGCTCATATGTGAAAGGTGGAAAATATCATCATTCTGGACTCAGTAATAGAAATCAGTTTAAATGCAACACAAGACTCTGGAGAAGAATAGAGGACAATGCTATGAAATGGCAGGTCTGAATGTCAATCTGAAGCATTTGGTCTCTTGGCATAGGCAATACGGAGCCCTTTATTCTTCTTGAGCAGAGTAGTGACAACGGCTACATGCCAGAACAATTCACCTAGCACTTGTACATAAAATTTATTAGAAAGAAGTTACTGGAAGTATGGTGAGTCACCACAAATTAAAGCCAGAAATATTAATCCATGTTTTTGTATTAAAGCCAAGAAATCTAGAAGAATGTTTTTAATGTAACATATCAGATCCATTTTTCCTTACCCTTTGGAAATGCAAATATATACAATGGATTTGATGTTCTACTGATCTTTTGATATTTAAATATTTGAATTCTAAGAATAAAAGATACACTGTTTTTTTCAATTGTTCTAATGACATATGTATCACCACACTCAGATCCACTTATATCATAAGCTTCATTTTTAAATAACACATAGTATACACTTTTTGTCTTGATAATTTTATTATAACTGTTTAAATGCATTAAGACATGTAAATATACTGGTAACTTATTTAAGTATTAGTATATCACCATTGAAATGTGTCTATTTAGATGAAAAATGATTAAAATGTATTTATTCAAATGGCAGTATGTAATTAGAGAATGCCATTTTTAAATGATGCACTAGAGAATGTATTTATAACGTAGAGTAAATGAGCAAAACTGCAGAAGTATTTGTATAATTAATTTAAAACATCAAAAACATTATTGAAAGTATATAGTTTCAACAATGACTATATACTTTGTATTCTATACTCTAAATAACTACATATTCTAAAGAATTAGAGTTGCACTTTGGGAGGCTGAGACAGGAGAATCACAGGTTCAAAGCCAGCCTTAGCAATGGCGAGGCACTAAGCAACTCAGTGAGATCCTATCTCTAAATAAAACACAAAAAATAGGGCTGGAGATGTGGCTCAGAGGTGGAGTACCCCTGAGTTCAATACCCAGTACCAAAAAAAAAAGAATTAGTGTTGCTTGTAGTTACTCTAGCAAGGCTATAATAATGCCAAATTGTTATAGACATTTCATACTTCCTATGAAGATGGAATGCTAAGTGTTTTTCTCCTTTTCTCCTACAGGATTTCATGATTTGATTGCCCAAGTGACATTTATATTGTCACATACTTTCGTAGAATGCCTTCTGTTAATTACAGTTTTCACATTTTGCATGGTGACAAAATTGTCATATTGTCTTATGCTTGAAATCTTAACTAGAGTGATTTCTGTAAAGATATCTTACAAGTGGGTATCTCTGCTGTAACACTTTATTTTAACTAACTAAAAATGTATTTTTGGAAAAGTTTAATTTTTTTCTTTGCTAAAGGGGAAGTAGTATAAGCTATAAAATGCCTTAGGCATTCAAGTGCAAGGGGGAAAATCCTATGTTATAGATAAAAGCTTAATGAAGTAGAATGGTGGTCTTAGTCAGTAAAATTGGGTAATAGCAGTAATTAACTAATATATAGTCCTTAACAGGTTACAAAGTGTTTTCAAGGCCATCTGTATAAAAATATTCACTTTCAAATGTTTTATATTTAGTTTAAATGCAAAATTCAAATACTAAAAACAAATATTTTGACATAAATATCATTGATTAAAAGATATTTTGTAATTATGAGCATCCAAGTCTTACAGTCTCTACACATGTAAAAAGCAGAGCACAGCCTTGTCCTAGCAACACGACTTACTCCATCTTTTACTGCTCGGTGTCTTCTTATAGAGTCAAAGGCCAAGTAACACCAAACTCAATAACAAACAGAAGGAACCAGAATCAGAGACTAGTATCTTCTAATTTTCTGTATGCTATGAAGTCAAATAATGAAATTACATATTAAGTAAAATATAATATTGAAAATAATTACAGCACTTTGAAAAACATTCATGAAAATTCAGATTTTTTAAGACAAAATTTGATAGTAATATACCCTTTAGGAAAATATTGCCAAGGAATTCCTATAAATGAGCTCCTGTATTCTAATGTCAATCTTGCACTTTTCTTTCTCTTTCTTTCTTCCATTCACTGTTTTTTTTAGTACTTAGCATGTTCCAAGTCCTGTACTGATCACTTTACTCACATTCTCATCCATTTCTCACAATGATATCTGAAATAGATACTACATGATCATTCTGCAGGTAAAGAAACTGAGGCTTAGATTAAGCAATTTGCAGAAATCAAGAAGTTGGGAGAATCACAGTAAGGTCCAAAGCCCTGTTCTGTGATCCCTTCATAACATTAGTAGTAAACAATGCAAATGCCAAGCTAAGGCAGTATGGAGCATGGGCCTTGGAGCTGGCAAGGGAAGCATTCAATATTCTCTTTTGTTATTTACAATTCATGCAATTTCAGACATCTCACTTAATTTTTCCATTCCTGTATAACTTCATTAACAAAATGGGAACCACGAACATAGCATATATATAATATGATTGCTGGAAAAATCAAATGACATAAAAAGTTATAAGGCATTTACATTGTGTTACTGAGTACTCTAAAATTAATTATTGAATAATTATAATATAATTATAGAATAATTATATTATAATTATAGAATAATTACATGTATTTCCCTTTGAAATTTGACAGTCTCCACTTTCTTACCTTCTTATTCCTTGCCTTGCAATCCCAAGGCTATAACTAACTGTTGCTAGTAGTTTATAATGGGTTTAGTTCACCTGAACTCATGAAAGCTTCTGTCTGGGATGTCAGAAGCCAGAGAACCATGTTTGTTTGTTTGTTTGTTTTAAACCACATCAAGCTTGTAATGAACACTGTGCCTCAGGGCACATCAGCTGACAGTTAACCCCTACTTCTAAGCATGGTAACCATACTACATCACACCACAATATTTGTCATGGGCTAATAAACAGCCACAAATTCTGCAAAGATTGCTCCAATGTCACTCACAGTCCATGGAGGAGGTCAGATTCAAATCAGTCCCTATCACAGACTATGGACTGACTAAACATGCTTGTGATAATTTTCTGAACTGCGATGAGCACCCAGGTTCCATTATGGTGGACTTTGTACTGCAAAAAGATGCTCATCTCTGTCCATGGTTCTTAGTCTCACTAGCAGTCACTGCACCACGTATGCTTCTGGTACTTTGATGCCTAAACCCAGATCCAGAAAAATCGACAGTTTGCATTAAAGGATACCACAAATCACTTAGTATTTTTACTCCAACTCCTGGGATTTTTTTTTCCTTAGAGAGTTAATAAGAGACACTTTTGTTAATTAAATTATCACATTAATCCACTTGACTTTAAACAATATGTTCATCCCTAGAGCTGAGCACACCAAGAACTAGATTCATTGTGCTCTTAAACAAGTCATTCTTCCTAGAATTACTTTCATGATCTGGTGACAATCTTCTAATTTATTAGAATGGCCAGTGTCTCAGTGGAATTCAGCAAAAGTTCTAGTGTCTTCAATCTAGTATTTAATTGGCCATGCATGATGGGCAGACCTGTTGTTTCACACTATCTTCTCATTAGATATCAGATTAGGATAAGCAGAAGTGCTGTGCATGCCTACAGTGAGATAATGCATCATTCTGTAATAACAGCACAGCAGGGCAGGCAAACTCAAAGAGGATTGTTTGAAATCTGCGTGTTCCTGATGAACCTAATGGGGATTACAGAAGTCATTGGTGAGACTCACACTTGGTCTTGAACATAGGGCTAGAAAGAGAAAGAGGTGTGCTGCCATGGGAATGTTTATTTAGTACAAACCATCTGACAAAGAAATAAAGTCAAAGAGGAATTGACTGATTATAGAACACAGAAAGTGTTTAGAAAGATCAGGGCTAATTTGAGGGTACCAATCTTTTTCAGGGATGAATTGAGGAAGTGTGTTACGGCTACTTCCTAGCATTGCCTTGTCTGCTTCCTAGAACTTACACTATCCTGATTTCTTAACTAGTCATCCATTATGTTGTTTTTTGTAGGTGATCATCTTAATCATAGATGCTGAAAATTTTTGAAAATTAAAGAAATGAAATTCCAGCAACATTATAGAACCACTTTGTTTTCAACTTGAAGAACTAATACTATTAACATAAATTACACTAAGCTCAAACACTTCTACATGTTCAATAAAATCTATTAAGAAGAGATAAAATTGAAGCTAATACATTCTTATAATAATGAACATTTTAATGTCTATTTATCACACTAAGTAAATAATACACAGTTCCCAAATTTAATCATTATAAGCAATCATTTTTTCAAAGAAACTGAGTAATTTCTCCGTTTCAGCTTCCATCTAAGTGTCTACTGAATTAAAATGTTGACTTAAAATACATTTCTAATGTTAGCCTTATTACGATAATTGCCCATGATCATATCTTAGAAAGCTACTTGTAAAAATCACCAAATTTCTTAAAGTTATGGCCATTTCATCTTGGTCTAGAATGTTACCTGCAAGGGAACATCTTCTTTGCTTTCATGATTAAGGAATAACTTTTAAGTTCAAAATGAGAAAAAGTCTCATAAGAAAAATATATGCATTATGAAAACATTGCAATCTTAGGCTAGGGTATACTCTCTTACTATTCCTGATGCTTCTGTTCAGTGTGATTCCTGTATGTCATTGCTGCTTTGCTCTCTCACTCATGTCTCTGCAGGGGAGAAGGAGAGGCTTAATCTGAGTGGTACATGCAGAAGGAAACCCTGGATAAACTGCTGGGGCCACAGGTGCTTTCCTGGGTCAAGCTGAGTTTTCATGGTTGTAGCCCCCTGTTTCAGTGTGGTGGAATCTTTGTGGGATTCCAGGGATGGGGAGAAGCAGTAGTTTCTGACCCCTGGTAAGAATGTAAATTAGTAGAGCTATTATAAAGAATAACATATCAATCTCTCAAAAATAAAAAACTAAAAATAAATCTACCATATGATTCCAAAATCCCACTTTTGAGTATATGTCCAAAAGAAATAATATCAGCATTTCAAAGAGACACCTATAAGCAGTGTTTGTTGCTACACCATTCACAATAGGTAAGGTATGGAATCAACTTGGATGCTGATCAGTGAATGAATGGATAAAGAACATGTAGTGTATATACATGATAGAGTGTTATTCTGCCATAAAGGAAAGATATCCTGACATTTCAGCAAAATTGGTATCAACGTAAGACATATGTTAGGCTATGATTATTACCCATGCTCATTGTCTGTCTAATTTAGTATTAAGAATGTCATTTTTCTAGAGATATGTTCTCCAATATCAACCTTATCCATAAAAAAGTTATTACATTGACTTTGTTTCTTATTTTATTATTTCTTATTTCTATGATTTATTATGCTTGCATCAACACCAAGCAATGTTGATTCAGTTGCTTATTCCTTAAGTATACTATTTTGGCCCATAAAATTAAAGGAGAAGTCTTGTGTTTTACTCTCCATATTGTTATATAGACTTGGTAAATTCATATATATGAAGATAATCAGCAAAGCTTCAGAAACAGAATAGACATCAAAAAGTCATGTACTCAGGAACCCTATTTTGAGCCTCTGCTACATACTTGGAACATTCTAGATGCTGAGAATATATACCTAGAAAAGACAAAGTCCCTGCTTTTATGGAACCTATTTCTACTGTGGAAAACAAACAATAAGCCAACCATATAAATACATACAACATACACATTCAGGTTAGTAGCTAGTAATAAGAATATACATAATAAACATGTTTTGCAAAGGATGGAGTAATCCCTCATTATATAGGATGGTTAGGGAATGACTGGGGGAAAAAAAGAAAGAAAGAAAGAAAATGAGTTAACCTGAGACATAAAAACATGAAGATAGTTTTCCTGAGAGTATTTAAAAAGAAAATAATTCAGACACAGGAGATCAAAAATTCAATGGTCCTAAGAAGAAACATGCTTATCAAATCCAAAGCACAGAAAGAGTGTCCAGATTGCAGTAAGAACTTCAAAGCCCAGAGAGGTAAGCAGGACCTAAACCATGTAAGACAACCTTGTAGGTCATGGTTTAATTAAAAAATATATTCAAGATGAAGTAAGAATGGATAACTGTGTTAAAGTGTTTAAAGTTGATTGTGAGTAATCTGAATTGAGTTTTTAAAATTTCACATTGGCCCTTCTGATTCTAAGGATTGCAGAGAGGGCTGATAAGTCTTGATTGCTGTGGTTCTGGCATTAAACTGTTTAGAGTGGTTCTTAGAGTAGAGTAGGAATGGATCAGATTAGAGAAATCCAGGGAGCTAAAGTCAATAGTTACTTATTTGCAATAGCATATAGGATAGAAGTGGGGCTACAACTTTAGAGGTTAAGAATAACCCCTGGGTTTTTATCCTGAGCAACTGGGTAAACAGAGGTACAAATTCCAGAAATATAAATTACTTTTTTTTTTTTGGTACCAGAATTTTAACTCAAGGGTACTTGTCCACTGAGCCACATCCCCAGCACTATTTTGTGTTTTATTTAGAAATAAGGTCTCACTGAGTTGCTTAGTGCCTTGCGTTGCTGAGGCTGGTTTTGAACTCGTGATTTTCCTGTCTCAGCCTCCCAAAGTGCTGGGATTACAGGCATGCGCCACCGCGGCCAGCTTGGAAATTACTTCCTGAAGTCCAAGTTATGCTTTATCTTGCACACATAGTTCTGTTTGTTTCTATAAGTTTGTAGCATAAAAATATATAATCAATATCAAAACTATCTTCATATCTAAATATGAAAATATCTTCATTTATATCTCAAGGGAAAAGTCAGAGCTAGAAATATTTTATCTTTGCTGCCATGAGTTAGGGAACAGCTGAAAGCTAATGAGATTAGTAATAAAGACCACTGACTGCACATGGTCATATATTATTTGAACAGCATTATGCTAAGCACTGTATCTCTCATCTATTTAATCCTCACAACAGCACCTGGAGAAACTAATGTGTGAAGACAGTAATAATATGTTCAAAGTGCATACAGGTAATAAATGGTAGACTAGACCGGCAATTCATGCCTGTCTGACTCTAAGTTCCATACTCATCGGGCTATCCTCAAGGAGACACATTGAAAATCTAGTCTCTTAGGTAAAGAGTCTGAACTTCATGTGTTACCTTAATTAGCTGTGTGACTTGCCCTAATGTATCAACCCCTGGAATTTGACATACCTGAATGCCTGACTTGAAAGTCATAATGATATAGTACAAAAGAGCATGGACATCCAAGGAATTTTTAGGAAGCAGATTTATTGCCTTCAGGGTTCAGAGGGGCTATCACCTAAATCATTCTCTAGACCAAGAGTCTAGAAATTGTATGGACTTTATGGACTTTATATTTGGGAGTAGAATGGGGTCTTGGAGGTTTACGTTTTTGCAGGAGTCTACATAAAAGTAATTTTTTCTTTGAGTTCTCAGAAAGTGCTTTTGTTTAATTTTTTAAGAACAATCAGGTTTTACACGTTTTACCACAAAAGCAGGTGTAACCTCCACAAACCTGAGGTTAAACTTAGCTTTTGCAAGACAAAGCAACAGGAAATAGGAAGTTCTTACCACACTGAACTCTTTTGCAGAAATCTTTGCTGATATTCTGTTAACAAGAGCAATTATAGTGAGGGTCTTCTGGGTGGGGGGTCTCTGTCCTGCTTCAATAAGAAGTAGTAATTTGTAATTTAAAAGTCCAGTTTGGGGAGAGAGAGGCTGTTCAAATAATGGGGTGGATGTTAACAAAGAACTTCTAATCTCATGTCCAGAGTTTTTACTAGATTACCTGAGGAGGTTGGTCATAAATTACAGTGTGTCCAAAGCAAACCTAATTTATTCCTGCTTCCCCAGGATAATTATTAATAATACTTTCCTTTAATTCTCAAGGGTATCCCATTTTTGACAAATTATATGGTCACTCAAATGGAGTACAAATTTTGCCCACAGATTCCACACTCTTCCTCTTTTACAGAGGAGAGACCAAGGTCACTGAGGTGACAGAACAGCACCTTCCTCAGGGTCCCTGATATTCATTCTCCATTTTCACCTATTAAGGTCTAACCCGTGCTCCAGAGTTCAGTTTTGAGTTCTGTCATACATTTATTCATTGTTTTCCCACATTCGTATATTTATGCCACTACAAATTATTTTCTGTTCAAGTGTAAAAGGATTTTTCTTTCTTATTTAAATGCAAGCCTTGCTAATCTTGGAATTTCTCAGTATTTTCATCTTAGGTGCTCAATAAATATTTGTTGAATCAATGTTGACAAAATTGAAGTATCAGACAGGGATAATGAGAGACATATTTGGTAGTTATTGTCTTTTAAAGAAATTAGTTTGGGTTGTAGTTAAGATCTCGTACTTGTCTATGTCTTCCATAGCACAACGAGCACATCTCAGTGTAAGAACAGAGAGAATCTTTTATAATAATCTCAAGGTGCACACAATTGGCATCATATTAAATTGGTGAAGGACTATGGAGGCATTCTGGCCAAAATTCCAAAAATCAAATTGTAATTTTAAATAATAATTACATTTAAAAGTCATAATCTACCACAAGGCTACATTACAGAATGTAATATTGGAATTTACTAACTTTAATTTGTTATTTTGAGAGCTGAAAATGTGTTTTCTTAAATAGCACATTTTTTTGTGAATTGTCTCATATAAACTCAAGCAGAATAAATCAATATAATACAAAATATTAGTCATACATTGCAACACTCTAATACAGTGAGGTTAAAATATTTTTATTCTAGGTTCTAAACCAAAGAATAATATTATTTATATATATACATATATATATATATTCTCCTTATATTAGTTCTTATTAGCAATGTTGTTTTAGAACAACTAAGTAAGACTATATAAAGAATAAAAGAAAAGTTTAGATTCAAGTGTTTGAACATTCAAAAATTGTTTTAGATGAGTATTCTAGTTGAAGGGATAGAGGTTGGGTCAAAAGAATTATAAAATTATAAAATATTCCTGCCTGCCTGCCAGTGTCACTAGATTATTTTAATATTAAACACTTGAAATTGTAAAATACACTGATTGCTATACTAAGTGTTGTGAGAATCAGGTAGATAGCCGAGCAGCGTGTATTTGGGTTATGACCTACTCTGCTGAAGTTAAATGTGCATTATTAGCCTTTAGTAAGTTATTATATGTTAAAAAATGACTTGCAATTTTCAGTAGCTTTCAAATAAAAGGTTATTTCTTATTCAGGAATGTATCAATGACAGCAGAACCACATTTGATGAGTTTTTGCCAGGATGCACCAACATTATTTCCAAAGCAAGCCACATGGCCAAACTAATATCCATAGGGCATTGAAGTATAACCTCATATAGAAAGGACAACATATAACTGAGAAAAATAATAGAATTTACCACAGTGCATATAATGCATCTCACAGCAACCAGAGGATATGCATTTTTATTATGCATAAAAATAGAAATCATGTAACTCTGATCTAGAAATCATAACAAGAGAAAATAACTCTATTGGAATAGCCTTTGCTTATTTCTTTTACCTACAATTAACAAACATGCATATGTATTTAAACACACCAGTAAATCCAGACTCACCCCTCCAACAGTGTTAATAATCAACAATCTCTAAAAACTAAGTTTTTTCTGCCTCTCAGTGTCTTTAACTGGATGCCAACTAGTGCAGCAATAATTTCTTAGATTAATGGAAAGAAAGGTGCCATGAAGGACAGTTGTTATCTGCAATGTCAGGTCCTATGTTCTAATATATGACACTGGTTTGAAAGGTGAAAAATGGTCCTCTTTGGAAGGAAGTATATTTATTATCAAACAGAAAAATAATACGTTGTTTTCCAAATCAAAAAAGATTTATTATGTTTCTGCCCACTCTACATTCACAAATATTCTAGGTATTATAAAGGACTCCAAATAGTAGTCGATGGTGATGTCCTTACAATTTTTAACTTTGACATGTCAATCAATCTCTCAAGTATTTACAAAAATAGTCAAATGCCCTGAAATATGACTTTACCATATGTTTCATCAGATGGAAATTTAATGCTTAGAACTTATAAATAGAAACAGGTTTGAAACTTATGGAATGTAGCATGTGATAAGGATCTCAACATTTCATAATTCACACACAAAAAAATGAAGTGGAAAAATTAGTGACTTAAAAAAGCCTTGGAATTAACCAGCCAGAATGAACTCATTAGGTGAAAAACTTTAGCAAAATCTGAAGTTAGTGCATTTTTCTCATTAGTCATCTCTAGTCCCATAAAAGAGATGATCAAGAAGACATAATCCTAGTTTAATAAGGGCTTGCCAAATATAGCTCTTCAAATTAATTAGCCTAATCATAAAAATAGAAATGAATAGGTGGGTAGATTTTCTAACATGGAAAATATCCTGAAGAAGCACTAGACCATTTTATTCTACTTAAAATGGCTATCAATTTTATCTCACATTATACTAATATTAAAACATTGAATGAAGCCGGGCATAGTGGAGCACGCCTGAAATCCCAGCACTTGGGGAGGCTGAGACAGGAGAATCATGAGTTTGAAGCCAGGCTCAGCAACGGTGAGGTGCTAAGCAAATCAGAGAGACCCTGTCTCTAAGTAAAATACAAAATAGAGCTGGGAATGTGTGGCTCAGGGTTTGAGTATCCCTGAGTTTAATCCCAGTACCCTCCTCCCAGAAAACACTGAGTGATATCCTTAGTAATAAACAATTTTCTTTTCTCTTTCTATTATCTAATCTTCATGAAGGACCCATTTTTCATGTTTCCACTCAATCATGTTGGTAATTTTGTCTTTAAGAAAGAAGTAAAATCATCATCATCATCATCATCATCATCATCATCATCATCATATGTCAAATATTCAATAAAAATATTTTATAAAAATGTAAGCATTTTAGTAAGGCCATCAGGAAGTATATGTAAAAATGGATACTATTTCTCAGTGGAACTTTAGAAAGCAGCTGAGAAAATAGAGTTGGGAAAGGATGTTGGAGATTTTGGCCAGGTATGTGAGTGACCAAATGTAGGAAGAAAGTCAATAACCATTTGCTAAGAATTTTAATATTTTATGAGATAAGATAGCATATTTTATGTGATTTACCAAAGATCTTCAAAAAATGACATAGAGAAGAGTATAAGAGATTTTTTCCACATATACTAGAGTTTTATTTCATAGGTTTTCTCTTATAGTCTTAATGTGTCTGTGAACAAATGTAACCTCACCATAAATAACTCATACAGGAATTGGGACACCTCTGATGCATAATCATACCACACACTAATTCAGTCAAGAAATATCCATTACCTTTGTACTACTTTCCAAGAACATACTGTATGTTGAGGTCCAATGTCCATATGACACCCACACAAAAGTTTAGGTAGGCTAGTTTGATACTGAAGAGACATAAATTAGGTGGATATAAGCATATTGATAGTATTTTTTTAAATGAAGATGAATAAAATAAGTTTGAGAGGTAGATAGAGATGAGAAGAAGATTCAATGGAGCCATAAGAATACCAATATTTAGGGGTTGGGTATTCCAGAAAGAGGAGCAGCTAATAAAGTAGGAAATGATAACTGTCATTATAGAAAGCTGTACAAGAGAAAAAATTTAAAAGATAGTGGTCAATTCTGTCTAACATTACTGAAAGATCCAGTAACAAATAACAATAATCAGTGTCCATTGGATTTGGTGTCATTGAGGTAGTTGGTAATCTTAACAAAAATTTGTTTTGGTGACCTTCATGGGAATAATGGCAAGAACACAATCAACAGAATCAATCTCTCTCTCCTCTATACACACAAACACATACAATCATATACACACAATTATAATGTCCTTTGGTTTGTGTACAGTATACTCAGGATTGTTCCATTGTTTGGAAAACCTTATATATCTGTGACCAGTCTTTAACTTGTAACTCTGAAGTGCCTTATTTCAAATTGGACTTTTGAATGTGAGGAAGTAATGACTTATGTCAACAACTATTATATTTCCACAATTCATATTATGGCCCCTTGTATTTAAAATAAGCAATATAAATAATAAGTTAGTTTTTATTTTGCTAAAGATATTTCACAATAATTGACTGACTATAAGACTAGGAAACTTGCTAGATATGGTGGTACATGCCTGTAATCCCAGCAATTTGGGAGGCTGAAGTAGGAGGATCACAATTCTAAGGCCAGCTTCAGCAACTGAGGCCCTAAGCAAGCCTTTGTATTAGAATAAAAAATAAAAAAGGACTTGAGGATATAGTGCAATGGTAAGGCACCCCTGAATTCAACCCTCAGTACCAAAAATAAATAAATAAAAGACTAGGAAACTCACCATGTTCATTAAAGACACCAGTGAGGATTGAATGACTGGGAGTCTTATGTGCAGATAATTACTTAAAGAACAAAGTTAGCTTTTGTATACATTACTGAACCTAGTTTTCTTTAATAAAACTACCCTAAAAATTAAAATTCTGGATTTATTGAAAGTAATAAATGATTTTGCTATAAAATTCTCAATTTTTTAACAAGTATATCTGAATTAAATGAATTTCTAATGTATGTGTTGTAAAATACCCCGTCACTACCCTTCCACATAGATTATTTATTCAAGTCATAGATTCTCAGATCATTCAACCAGGAAAATAAAGATTTATACAGTAGTTATAATTCATATATGAACAACAGTGACCTCATGTGGCTAATGCTTTATGCTTGAAACTATTAGATTAATAACAACAACAAAAAAAGTCTCTGCTGTACATCAAGACTTATGTCATAGTGAAGGATTAGACCTGCCCATGTCTTGCAAAATGATTTCTTTTTCTAAGATTTCTGATCACAAAGCAAAGAAGTCTTATTGAAGAACCCATTCAGAATCACTCTGCATATGTTTGTAAGGTTATGTTTTTTCAAAGATTAATATTCTGGCATAAGATGTCTTGAGGCCAGTGATCAAATCTTGCTTCTTTGTATTCCCCAAAGCACTCACAGCTACTCTATACACATTGAAAAAACTTCCCAAATACTTATTGAATCCATCTTGCCCTGATTGTTCTGGGTATACCAATATTAAAAATAAATGCCTCAATGGAAATTTTTAACACATTACATTGTGATTTCATTACCCAGATATTCCTAACTTTAGAGGAATGGCTATATTTCTCTTCATTCTGAAGGAATTCTCTTAACCCACCTGACTTATAATACTTAGAGCTTTCATGCAAGCATTTGTTCAAAAATATTCTATTATTTTATTAGCCAGAATAACAGTAGTTGCAAACATATTTATTGCTTTGAAAAATAAAGTAACTTTTAGATCTCTCTCCTTTATAATCAAGGGCAATATCTTTATCACTGATTTCAGTGCATGTTATAGTTAGATGATAGGTACATATCTAAATGCACTAGTAAGATCTTAGCTAGACAATTCTCAATTGAGGCTAAATGTTTTACTTTAGATTTCTGTAGTAACATGATATTCAGTAGGTGACATACTGTTGCTCCCAGCACTGCTCAGAATTATGTCCTAATCTCCCAAAACAGTGTTAAAGTACATGATACTGGATCAGAAAATGTGGCTGGTAATGTTGACTCTAACATATTTTGGGCATTGGTCTAGTCTTATCTTCTCTCAAACTTAGAGTATTCATCTTTAAAATGTGAAAGGATAACAGAATCTGCCTCAGAGAGAAATCATGAGGATTAAGATAGAAAACATATGTACACAATTTCATAGGATTATAGCACATAGTAAGTGCTTAATATTTCAAGCTATGAAGTTGAATTAAATTTTTGTGTTTTTAGAACTAGAAAACAGTCCTACAATTAATTTGGAAGAATAAAAAGATCCAGAATAGCCAAAGCTCAAGAAGCAATGCTGGAGGCATCACACCATATGACTTCAAATTATACTACAAACAGAGGTATAGTAACAAAAACAGTGTGATACTAGCATAAAAACAGATACATAGACCAATGGAACAGACTAGAAGACCCAGAAACAAACTCACACAGATGCGGTTATCTGATCCTTGACAAATGTGCCAAAAACATATATTGGAGGAAAGATAGCCTTTTTTTTTTTTTGCTTTAGAAAATATAATTACTTTTATTATTCTGTCATTGTGGACATGCAATGGGTTTAGAATAATTTTTAAAACAAATGGTGCTGGTAAAACTGGTTATTTATATATAGAAGAATGAGACTAGACCCTTATCTCTCACCTGGCACAAAAATCAACTCAAAATGGACCAAAGACCTAGGAATTAGACCAGAAACTATGCAACTCCTAGAAAAAAAAGCATAGTCAACATTCCAACATACTGGCCTAGGCAATAACTTTTTCAATAGAACTCCTAAAGCTCATGAAATATTGCTAATATTTAATAAACATTAAATATTAATAAATGAGTTAATAAATAGAATGACATCAAATTAAAAAGTTTTGTGCAGTAAAGGAAATGATTAAGAATGTGAAGAGAGAGCCTACAGAATGGGAGGAAAAACTTTGCTTGCTACTCTTTGACAGAGGATTAATACCTAGAATATACAAAGAACTCAAAAAATTTAATACCAAACCCACAAATAACCTAATTAAATGAACAAATGAACTAAACAAACACTTCTCAAAAGAAGAAATACAAATGACCAACAAATATATGAAAAAAATGTTCAATGGCATTAGAAATTAGGGAAATGCAAATGAAAACTATCCTGAGACTTCATTCAATCCACTCAGAATGACAGCAGTCAAGAATACAAACAATAATAAATGCTGGAGAGAGTATGGGAAAAAAGGAATATGTTTACACCGTTAGTGGGATTGTAAATTAGTACCATTACTACGGAAATCAGTATGGAGTTTCCTCAAAAGACTAGGAATGGAAGCATTAATATGACCCAAGTATACCACTTCTCTGTATTTATCCTGAAGAACTGAAGTCAGCATACTACAGTGATACATGCATACCCTTAGCAGTACAATACACAGTAGAATAGAACCCACCTAGGTGTCTGTTAACAGATGAATGGATACAGAAAATATGGCATATATGTACCATGGAGTTTTTTCCAGCCATAAAGAAAAATGACATTATGTTATTTGTGGGAAAATGAATGAAACTTGAAACCATTATGGTAAGTAAAATAAACCAAACTCAGAAAGTAAAGAAAGTCATGTTTTCTTTCATATGTGGAAGCTAGAGAAGAAAAAGGAAAAGAAAGTTCTTGTGAAAATCAAAGGGAGATCAGTAGAGTAGAAGAAAGGGACAAGGAGGAAGGAAGAGGGGAGGAAAAGGTGAAATACTGGGGAATAATATTGGCCAAATTATATTGTTATATTGTGTGCATGTACAACTATTTAACAACAAATCTCACCATTATGTACAGCAATACTGCACCAATAAAAATATAGAAAAACTATATGTTTTCATTATTTTTACTTCTACTCTGTATTTCTGTGAACTAGGACATAGTATAAAAAGAACAAGAGCTTGATATTACTGGAACATCCAGAATGAGTTGTGTCTTCTTGCTAACAATGTTTATCTGGTAAAGTTTTTATGTGCAGCAGAAGAAAAAAGACATAGTGTACAGTTATCTTTCTCCTTCTTTCCTGCCAGTTTTTAACTTGAATCAATGTTTACACTTTTCCCCTTTA
Organism: Xerus rutilus; assembly: GCA_028644305.1. Taxonomy (NCBI): domain Eukaryota; kingdom Metazoa; phylum Chordata; class Mammalia; order Rodentia; family Sciuridae; genus Xerus; species Xerus rutilus. The sequence goes on from CM053406.1 coordinate 35,272,755, forward strand.
TCTTCTTCCTAATCCAAGAACTTACCAGTTAAGTAGTAGCATATGTAATTCTTGCTAATATATTGTACCTAACTAGTTGTTCTTTGAGAAGTTAGTGTTCTGAACATATCAGCAACCACAGAATTCCTTAGTTCAAAGTCTCAGTTACCCAGAAAGGCTTCTTAAAAATTAGATATAAGTTTGATAATCACATTTACTATATATATTTAGTATTCTATAGCCAATACAAAACCAGCAAAACTCTACATGTTCAGCATATATAATGCCTTCATCTATCTTGATGCTTACAAATAAAACAATAAAATCAGAATAATGAAATACCTTAAAACAGAAATACACATCATAGCATAATACAAATATACCTACATAAGTTTTGCACATTTTATTTCCATGCCTGAGAGGATGTTTATGTTTACTTCACTCTATTAAGAATTATAGACTACCATTTATATTAAGTCAACAAATATATATTAAGAATCTACTATATGCCAGGTACTGTGTGATTAAATATGTTAGAGGATGCTGATAGGTGGGACTGACCAATATGGAGTCCCTTGGTTTCTAGGTGACTATGATAAGGACAAAAGGCAGAGTCAATTGGTTAGGAAAATGTAGAGAACACATAGAATCAGGAGACAAAAATCTATGAAGGATCAGAGGAGTAGCACATCAGAGGAGTAGCACATACAGTCAAGTAGTCTAGGAGATTCTGAGATGTCACTTTCAAAGTAAAGAACAAACTAAGGCATCTTGTAACTCCTACCCATAAAAAGAAAACACAGAGACTAACAGGCCTCTCTGGGTCCCAAAGTCAGCATTTTCCTCATTTAGGAGTTCTTTCCTAGCCCTATTACTAAGTAACATGAAAGGCTGCTGCTTGGAGTGGGGTCCAGACCAAGAAAATTCTCTATAGGAGATTCAGGCTAGAGTGTTAAGTGGTTCCTACATTTTGGACCACATGACACAGTGGCATTTGTGATTTTAGAGGTGTCTGTGATGGGAAAGTAGCCATATAGAGGTAATAGAAAGTCCCAGTAAAGGAATCACCTAGCATGGTTTCAGAAATCATCCTTTCTGAAAGCAGACAATGCTAGCTACAGAAAAGAATTACATCTGAGCATGCATCATCAAATTTCTAGGCTGCCAGAATTACCCATCATGAGCTAGATATTGTCAGATCTATCAATTCATAAGGTTAGGCAAAGCCAGCAGCAATCCACTGTAAAAACAGAAAAGTATCAGGCATGAGCAGGCCCAATGGAGTTGCACAAGCAGGTGGCCCATGTGACCCATTATTGTCACACTGACACTTCTCCCTTGGCTAACATCTATGGGCACATGTTTGTGTGTGTGTGTGGGGAGGTTCCCTCAAAATCAAATATAGGAAGAAAATGCCTGGGATTTTTAAAGGATAGCTTCATGTAGTATGTACCTGCAAACTGAAAATGAACAGCAGCTATAGTATAGCTCTCCTCAGAGGAAGGGCAGAAAAATAGCAATGAAAGAAAATCTTCTCAAACAGGGTATGCTTAGTCATTACTTTTGCAAGAAAAAGAGCTGGCTGATTCTAAAATTTATGAGTGAATGGCCATTTGAGGATAGCTTATCTGAAATGAGAAATATTTGGAGATCAAGCACAAAATTCTAGAATAGGGACATGTGAATGAGCCTCTGAAGTATTTTGTATCACATATCAAAACCCCCAGAGAGCACTGACACTAGAATAGGCATTAAGTAACCAATGTGACAAAATAATTCAGCTAATTGACGCTTACTAGCCTCTGTCATTAACCACCCTAGAACAGGCACAATGGTCTAATGAAACATGTAACCACAGTGACTGGAACATAAGCTACCAATGGCCCTGGCAGCCTGGCTTCCTCTCATTAACACTGATTTGTCAGGAACAGAAACCAATGCTAAGTCTTCAATACGGCACCATCCTTTTAGGGAATCAACAATTGAGAGACTTAAGGGCTAGTTGATTACTTGGTATTATTTTCAGGATATAGAACCTCAGCCAGCACAACTCCAGGTTTAGAAATTATTTAATCTTCTTAAATCCAATTCTGTATACCAGCATATCAGACTAAAGAACACATTTTGGTGCGTAAGAGATGAGGTTGTGGGTATGTGATCATGGAACTGGCCAACTCTACCACATACTGTGCCCCATGTGAATTATCAGCTTGACAGAGTAATGGAAAGGCCTCTAAAAGCATCTGAGGTGCCAGCTTGAAGATTATTCCCTGCAGAATGGGGCATGATATTTCAAGGTGAAGTTTACATGCTAAAACAACCTCCATTATATGTAGTATACACTCTGAACAAATGCCGCTAGGTGTCTTTACTAGATTGAATACCAGAGTCAGGGCTGAAGGAGTTGAAGTAGGATGGCTTTGCTTACTATCACTCCCAGTAAGGCTTAGTGAATGTGTGCTTCTCTCTCCTGCAACTCCAGGCTCTAGTTGCATCACGGAATATAGCACATGTCCCCTTACACTGTCAACTGTGGCTACAATTTCTCATTTTGAGCCCCTGTGCAGATCACCAGGAAACAAAGGATCAAGTTACCATGTTCATAGGTGTAATTAATATGTCACTCAGGTGGCGGGGGGTAGGATCCCATTACATTATAGACTCAGAGAAGAAAACATTTAACATTCAGGTACCCACTGACTAGTCTTTTGGACCTTTTCAGTCCAATTGTGATAGAAAATGGACAGTGGCGACCTGCTCAGGGAATGGTTATGAGGAGGCAAAATGCCAAAGGAAGTTTTGGGCTGCCCTACTAGATAAGCCACATAAACCAGCAGAGATACTAAGTGGAGGAAGTGCAGAATGGTTAGTAGAAGCGGTTGTGTTATGACCAGCTGTAGCACTAAGTACTCTAATTGGTGCTTTTTATCTTCCTTTTGCATATTCTCTAGAAAAAGAGAAACCAGAAACGTGAAAGAACTCTACCTACATTGGGTAAATTTATACAAAATAATCAAGTACATCCAAGCAATTCACGGATGACTACAGTGTGCCAGTCAGATTCCCCTTCAGAACCAAGATGGCACCCAACTACCAGGCTACTGCCTGCTGACAGGTGCAGCACAATTCACTGCTTAGCTCCTCCCTCCAAATTAAGCAGATGAAAAGAGCTGCCTTAGCCTAGTTTATGTCTCCCTTTACAAGTTAAGTCTCATCTAATGACTGGATCTTTTGGGAGGAGATAAGAACTGGATATTGCTTCAGTTTAAGATGATTTGTGACATCTCTGGATGCATATTCTAGATCTAGGACTCCCTCTGCAATTGACTAAGACCTCTGGTTGTACCTTATCTTCATCAAATTCTCCATTTGCCCAATCCTCCTTTACAGATGTTTTTAAGATGTACCCTCCCTGATAAACTCCTGTACAATAATCTGAACTCAGAATCTGTTTCCTGGGGAACACAGCTTGAGACAGTAACAATCTCACAATTGTTTGACTTTACAATGTAAAATAAGTTAATGATATTTTCAAAGAAGTGGATTTTAAACACAAGTATTGGTTATCTAACTGACTAAATTAGTTCCCAAAATAATTCAATGAGACAAAACAGATTTTACTACATTTATTACTTTTGGTTTGGTTTCTGTTCTGCAACCAGAGACACAGGAAGATTTGATTCGCACCAGCCAATCTCCTTTCTTCACAAAGTTCCTTATGAGACTTAGTTTTTTTGCTTCTTCTTTTTTCTAATTTAGATCTTTTCCCCATATTCTAGTTATATAAAAAGGTATTAAGACTATACCAGCAAGGAAAAGAAAAAAACAAAATAAACTTTTGTTTGTTTCTAAATACCCTATAGGAAGTTGTAAAAAGATTCATGCATAACAACAGAATGTAAATTTAGGTAATGATTTGGATCTTCTCCAATTGCAGCCTCAGCCTTGAAAACAACAGATTTCCTCAGAAATTCATTGTAGCTCAGACATAAAATCCTTGTTACACCATTGCTAATTGACACTGCACAAGCATATGTAATGAGTTTTTCAATAAAGAAATAAATACCTTTTGTGTACAGGGAGAAAAAAAGGCCAATATGGGAGAATATTTTAGTAAATGAATCAAGATAGGGATTTGGATATTTTAAGTCTTTTTGTTTATATTTGCATTTATATCACTGATCCGTGAAATTTCCAAATGAAAAAGTGCCAGCACTCTGTGACAGAAGCATACTAGAGTAATTATAGGGAAAAAAATCCCCAAACCCCGAGGTCCTCATGTTTAATTAGTATAAAAGCATTAGCCTTGCAAATTTACACAGTTTCATTTCTTCTTCTTCATCATCATCCTCTTCTTCTTCAATTTTTTTTTTGACCCAGAGATATAGGGAAAATAATAATTAGCACAAAATATAGATGTGGGATGTGTTCTAACCCACTATGTTTTTAGCTTACGCAGTTCAGTCAATTTGCTATTTTTAAAACATTTCTTGAAAACCTGCTAGTTTCTAGAAAAGATTTAAGATGGTTTAAAAAACTAAACCAAAAAAAAAAAAAGTAAGAGTAAACAAGAGTTAGTAAATCTTAAAAAAGAAAAAGAGAGAGAGATTATGGAGGATTTAAGCTGAAGTCAGTTATTAGATTAACATTCAACATAATACTAATACTAAGCAGTACATTTAACAGAGTGTAAGGTAAAAGAGCCCTCGTTTAGGCCCCTCCCCTCTCTAAAGCCGAGGCAGTTCCCCAGCGGTTTCCCGCTGGAGAGAACAAAGCCTGGCCACTCAGGTTACTACATCAAAGAAGATCACGTCCCGAACCAGGAATGCTTATCTATCACGCCAGTTTTGAAGTGACCAATTCATACCCCACCACGCGTTTATAGCGGGCCCTATAAATTCTATGCCCCATGTCCCCTCTGCCCTTCTCTCCTTCCTTCTCCTGGGCACCAACCTGCACAGACCCCCACCATGAATAAGGATCCCTTGGCTATATGGAGCGTGTTGCCTCTGGTTTGTTGAGAACCCCACATTTTTAATCTTTCACAGAGGACTACAAATTTGTTCTGAACTTTCTAGCAGCCAATAAAAACAATAAATATGATAGGGATTGGATCTCTACATGTAGAAAGAACCCAGCAAATGAAATATGAGAAATGTGTCTCCTAAGTCTTCCCAAGTATACTATATTGCTTAAAAAAAACCCTTCAATTACATTTTCTATAAAAATTTTTGAAAAAGCAGTTTTCCAAAGTTATTTCCATAATGCCCTTGAATTCAAGCCAGTGACATAATGCTGAAAAACAAGTTGGCCAAAGAAATTTGAATAAAATTTATCGAAGACATACTGTACACAATATGCTAACTTTGAAGACTATCAACTTCTGTTCAAAAAGAGTTTGTTGAATATAGTTAAGGTTTGTAGAGCTTCATCTAACAATACTGATAAGTAGTACACAAACATGAGAAGTAGGAACATGAGGTTGAGGGATGATTCTATAGACTGGGCTTACTGTTCTGATCCTCACAGGCTTTCTTTTAAAAGAAGTTTACCTCAGGCCCTGCCCTGGCTTAAGGATAATAGGATATGCTACATTCTCAGCAAACAGGCTGTTATCTGGAGAAGAAATGCAGGCCCAGAGACTTCTTTCTGCCAAGATGAGGTAGATAGTAATGAGCAGTGGAATGTAAACCATAGCAGGTCCATGGTGTTTCTTTGAATTGTCTTTAATGAAAAATCAAGTAACTTGTAAAACAACAGATATACTCTGTTGTTTTATTGTAACTCTGACAATAAACACATTGGTGCTAACTCCTAAAACTGTCCATTGAGATCGTTGTCAAGTTAGGATGTATGGCCATAGGTTTCTCAATGTATTTCACAAGGGACATTTCACTAATAGAGCAGCCCCAGTAAGATGAAGTTTACCCTGTCATTGACTCCAGTGAACTGTGAATGAAGCCTTCCGAATGGGATGGTTGCCATGACAGTTCTGGAGAGGACTAACTGGGATAAAAACACTCCTGAAGTTTGTCCTGATGTTTGTCCTGAAGGAGAGGTTAAACATCTGATTGGGGAAGACTGCAGAAGGTGGAATCCAATTCTCCTGGTAAACATCAACAGTAATAAATTTGGAAGTAACATTATGTTTCTTTATTCTTCTCTGAGAAGACCCATTCTCTCTTAATAGTGTTCTTTGTTTGAGCCTTACTTTACTTTCAGAAGTTGTCTTGTTTGACTTTTTATTTCTGAATAAATTTTCTTTCATCAGGACAAAAGAACCAAAGTTTGAAGTTTTAGCTCCCTGCTCTCCTGTTACACCAATAAAATGAAAACAAGTTACTCTGAAGCAGGGGACTTATATGACTTTTATAAGACCAAATGTTCCAGGACTCAAAGAAAGAGGGTTTCTTGGATAGGTTTGAGCTTAGTTCTAATTTCTGAAGACTTCTTTATCACATCCAAAAGGGAGCAAGACTCCTGGGGCCAACATCTATGTCTTCCTAATTTCAGAGGAGGAAGTGTTTCCAAATTCAGCTACTTGCAATTCCCTTCAAAATCCCTGATTCTGTGAAAAACACATTGTCCTCTCCAGAGACACTCCAGGCTATACTCTATATGTATCTCTCTTCTTTGATTTTCCTAAATAAGTTCATGCTTGCTACTCTGTACAACCCACTTAAAACGCTTCTGCCACTTTGCAAAGAACTGGCCATTTCTAGGATTCAATGCCAGCTTCGAGTCCAGAGGATCTTTTGGAGCTTCAGCTCCATGGGTGGGCAGATACTGAACTACAGAATAGCTTAGAATACTGTGTGATGAAGCAAACATCTTAATGCTTTGATCTGAGAATGAGGGAACACAGTGAGAAATAACTGTTTCCTAGTTTCCACATTTCTATGCCAAGGAGCTTCCGTTAATGCAATGAGCCTCCAACATTTTACCTTAAGACATCTTTATATTTTTAAATATAACCGAGGACAACAAAGAACTTTTACTTATGTAAGTTATATCTACTATAATAAATCAAGTGATATAAATATATTTACCTCTTATTTCATTTAAAGTAAGACATAATAAAATAATTGCATGTTAACATAAGTAACATAGCTTTATGAAAAAAATTAAATTTTTCAAATTAAAATATTAATAAGATGAGAAGCACCATCATACATTTTTTTTGCAAATCTTTTATGTCTGACCCAATAGAAGACAACTGGTTGTTAAATCTGTTTCTCATACATAGATGTAATGCCTTATTTTGGTTAAGTACACAAAAATTATACAGCCTCCTACAGATATATCATTGGACATGCAGAACATTGCAGACTCCTAAAATGTTCTAGGGGAAGCCCCAGGAACCTTCTGTCCACACTTGCAGAACAACTCCTTTAAACTTAACCCTCCTACTCTCTGTGTCCCCATACATTTCCCTCAAGGGAGGAGTCATGGATTTCCTAACACATGACTTGGAGAAGGAAACGGGCTATTCTCTATGACATAAATTTTATATGGCATAAACCCTTTAGGGGTGGTTTGTGATTGTGCAATATAGCTTCTATCTGGGTGAGTTTGTTTGCCTAATTCTGCTGAAACACAGTGCATTTACCATAGCGCTAAAGACACATTTTTTTTTCTGATGAGAATTTATCAGAAGAGAAAAAAGTTAAAATATTTATCTTCATCTGCCCAACTGCTGTGCCTATCTCACAACTGACTCTGAACAAGAGAGAAGACATGAGTGTTATTTATTGACTCCCTTAAATGCCAGCAAATGGAAGGCCATATGTCGGGCCATCCAAAGCCATATTGCTTTGAAAACATCATGACAGATCTGACAAGTGAATAAATTTAAGATCTAGATGTTAAGTAATATTTTAATTTTAAGTAATATGTATAATTATGTTTATCAATTATCTAGAATATAGCTAAATAAAAATTAAACTGGAAAGATGGCATATGCCAAAGCTAACTACTTTGAATGGTTAGGATTTATAAGCTAATAGAATAATTAGTGAAAGGAACACCTGTTCTCTAGGAACAAAGCTTTCTCTATACTGATCATGCACCCAGGTAGAGGAAGAGCTCAGAATGGAAACCACAAAGGATCATGTTCATTGATTCAACTTTGATTTGCAATACACTTGCTAAACACAAAGCATTATTCTAGTGAAAAACTTACTATAGAGAAACAAAATGAAAATAATCCATTGAAGGCTCTGTTGAAAGGACCCCAGCAAAATGTTTGTTATTTTGAGCCTTCATAGCATGAAAAATAAAGTGCTCAGAAAAAAAAAATGCATCAGTGCAATTACTGTGTTTTTTTGCTCTGATGAAAACACAAGGAATTTATTTCTGCCATAAGATGCAAATTTGTTGACATGACTCAAAATTAATAATAAAGTGACTTTGAAATATAGCCTCCCTTTCAAACTTAGTCAAAGTGCTAATTAATTTATATGAAAAGTCAGCCCTGTTTTTCACTTAAGATTGTGTTATAACTTGAGGTTTCTCAGCTCATCTAACTATGATTTCTTACCTAAGAAGTGTGGAAACAAAATACATTTAATTAGACTACAGGACCCTCTAGAAAAGGAGTTGTGTTATCTAAGTAAATGTGGATATGTTCACATTCAAGTTAGTGTTTTGAATATTTAAGATGGTTTCAGCTTGAATGAATAAGTGAATGTTCCTTTATTATATGCTTTCTTCTTAGCTACATCATCAGTATTTACAGCTCTTTACTAAGGATTCTGCACTTAACCTACATCCTGAATTGTTATGAATAGTTCTATGCCCATTATATCCACACTGTTAATCATAACAATCAACCTGCTGTCTTTGGTTTTTCCATTAGAAGCAGCATTGAAGTGAGGTCAGTAGGACACTCAATTCAGGGACAAAATTTAAGGAGTTGCTAATAAGCTTAGCAATTTATGTAAATACTATTTTAGTAAAATATTTTTAAAATGCCAAAAATGCATAATACACAAAATGTAAAAATTTTAAATAAAGATAGACTGTCATTTGTTTTATATCCTTACCTTATTTTGTAACAAAATCAATATTCTTCTAACCAACCCAGTGGTTCTCAGGTGCCCCTGTGAGATGGCTTTATGAGGGCAACATAGAGCCTTACATGTAGTTATTGTTTTTATTGAAAAACTATTTTTAACCTTTAATACTTGGTTCAAAATATAGGAGGATATTTTAATAAATGCATCTGGGGGTGCACATTTTTGCTCTTGGCTCAGTCCAATATGGTTTTGCTGGGCACCAAACTAAATCATAACTAAATGCAATCTTTTCACCTATGTCTCTTGAAAACAAATTCAATCTCTCTGTCTCCCTCCTCTCTCCTCTTTTTAGTTTAACTTATTCTAAAATGTTTTACATTGTCTTTTCTTTTCCTCACCTCAAACTTATTCCTTGACTCATTCTGCACTTCCATACCTGTTACTCTATGGGAAAACTACTTGATAATGCCCTTAGTATGATTCATATTTTTAAAACCAGGGGGTACCTTTCGGACTTCATTTTACTTCACTCAGTGTCACTCAATACTGTGGATCACTTTGTCCTTCCAAAAACAATCTTTAGCTACCATGATGTCATATGCTTTTTGTTTTCCTTATACCTTTCTGGCTTTGTCTTGTGTCCAGTACAGGTTCTTCTACATTTCTGATGTCATATGTGTGATGACATTTTCATTCTAAATTCACTATTTGACAATCTTATCTGCATCTGTAAATTCACTGTCACCTATAGCCTCAAAACATCTCCTCATATGCATAGCTCTCAGACTCAGAGGTATATTCTTCCTCTATAATTCTCTTACTTCTCTCAAAATCATTTTACTCTCAATTTGTCTAAGACAAAATTCAACCTTCTTCATCTTTGATCCTTTGTATACAATAAAATCAGATTCGACACCAAGGTATCTTTCTTCACACATCTCTCACTACATCCCCCAGAATTGTCTCTTCCAAATCCATTTGAGTACCTCTACTGGTGCCTCTATAATCTGATCACTTCTGAATCATGGAGTCACTTCTTGACTATTGTAATAATGCCAACTGGTCTCCTTGGTCCACTCGTCCCTCTTTATTCATCATCCGCCCTGAAGCTGTCATTCTTTAAAGAAAAATATTGTCTTATCTGTATTGAAAATCTGTTCTGGGTGTCATGTGGAAGATGAATTTGAAGGAGACAGTGTTGAAGGTAAGAAGACAAGTTAAGAGGATTCTTCAGTGGTTCAAGCAATATACTATAAAGGACAAGAAGGACTAATAAGTTAAAGATTCAAGCTGTTTTTAAGAAATAGGGTGATTGCTTATGGGGACTGACTGGATAAAGAAATACTGACCTGAAGAATTTAAGTATCTTGAACTTCACCACAGAATTTGAAAATGATAAGAGTAAATGATCTGAACTCAGATGTTTCAGATTCCACAATAGAGTGTTTTAAGCATTTCTTGCCTTTTAGCACATAAGTGTGTAGAAATTTTCCCCATTAAAAAATCTTCAATACTACACCTTCCTTCTGCTTTGGGTTATTTCTTAAGTCAAAATGCTTCTTTCTCTTAATATCTCTTAAATCTTCTTTCATTTCTCTTTTGCAATTTCAAAGTTAATTCAAATTGGTCATTATTTTTCATGTACATAAAGATTGTCTACATCAATTTATTTCTCATATTGCTGTCAGAACCTATTTCTTATTAACACCACTATTTAAGATCTTTTAATGGTTAAAGACACAAGTACTTTAAATTTCCATAAGATATGTAAAACCAAGGATACATAAAGATATAATCATCTTTACCACTCCTACTTTTCTACCTAAGAATTTTCTATTCCCTGAATATTTCCCCCTCTTAGATTTGTACCTTTGGAATAAATATTTTTCCCCTTGCCTAAAATATCTTTCCCACCTGACCTTCTTATGTTGCATGTCCACTAACTATTCAAATTTTAGTTCTTATTCTACTTCTTCCTAAAGAGAGACTTTGGCAAGTCCCTTTCTGAGTTAGATACTTCTTTCAAAAGCTGAGATACCATCCTCTGGAACAAATTTTTAATAATGTATTATCATTTTTCATTTGTCTGTCTTCTCCATTAATCTGAGCACCTTGAGAGCAGAAGTTAATATTAGATAGCAGGAAAATGCAGCCTTGTGGTGGACAGGTTGAGTTCTGAATTCTGATAACTTGCCTTTAAATCCCCACTCTGCAATTTTTTAGCTATGTATTAAATTTGTTGTCTGAAAAAAAGTGATAATAGTTGTATGAACCTCAAAAACATTTTGGGGAGATTAAAATAGGTGAAATATACAAAATTAGCTCAGCATTCAGTATATAATATTCAATAAATACTTGTAAGAAAACTTATATTTGGCTCCATATAGCCAAGTTATTCTATACCTTTATAAACATTATGAAGAATTAGTACGAAGTGCATAATATGATAAATTTTATTGTCATTCATGTCCTTCGTGGGCAGTGGGGATGAGGTTCCTTTAGATGGAATGGGCTGGCTGAGCAATAAAATCTAAGAGAAATATGATGATGGAATAACCACAGAACACAGAAAATAGTTTTAAAAAGCGGGGACAGGACAGGCCTGCAACCAGATGGGTCTGGCTTCCAGCATCTAACTTCTAGCTGCTAGCTTCTGGCTTCTGGCATCTGGCTTCTGGCAAAATGGACCCCACATGTGCTTTATTTACATCAGGGAACTTCAAAAGCCTTCCATCTAACATTCTTTACCAAGGTAGGAAAAAGGTGGGGGCAGGTAGGCTGACTCAATTCCTAACTGGATACGCCCATTTCTGTTACTACAATGAGGACTTCCTTAGCAGAATGGAAGAGGCAGGGCACTTACATTGGGCAGTCCTAACTGTAGAATGCTACAGAAGATTCGAAATGCCAGCCTGCCTCTCCCCTGTATACGATGCTGAAGAGAAGTCCCTCATGCATTCCACAGATGGCTTCCTGCATTTTATGATACGTTTTTGATCATGCTGTTATATATTCAGTTAATGTTAAGTCTCAAATGAGAACATTGCTAGGTGAAAAAGCTGATCCACTGCAGGAAACCATTTCCTATAACATATTATGGAAGAAAAGTTACTGTTTCTATCATGATGTCCAAAATTCTAAATATGTTTATTCATCATAATCTTAAATTTGTTATACTTTTTCTCTTGATTATTCATTATTGGTTTCTTCAATTTTTAAAATCATTTTTCCTAGGATACCAATGTTTTCTTGTTTTAACAAACACCTTTTTTTTACTCTCATACCTGTTCTCAAGTCTACGTAAGTGATATGGTATTCGAAAAAACCATTTGAAATGCACACCTCCTTCATAAAAGTGTTATGGTTACGAGTTGTGCTGTGAAGGTTAATTTCAGCAGATCTGAAATTACTTGGAGCTGGTTTATTGAAGTCAGATAAACCAAACTGATATTGACTTTTGACCGAGAAGAATGTATTGATTTATAGTGTTGCTTTGTTACCATGGATCCTTTAAAGCAAGTCACACTCCAGCCCCACTGGCATTATCTGTCCCTTAAACTCAATAAATTCAAAATTATCTCACTTTTGGCATTTCAGAATCCTTCACAGCAGTTCACCGGAAGTAGCTATACACACCTCCTTATCACTGTCTATATAATTGTCCTGTTTTTCTGTACAGCATTTACTATATCTGAATGATATAGTATATGTGTGTATGCTTATTTCTATATTCCCCACTAGAAATGGAAACTCCTCATTGCCAAGTCTTAACATACACATAAGCTTACCCTTCCCTGCTTTAGGAGTCTGTGTGGGAGCAAATGGTGACAAACCAAACTAGCTTTGACATAGCTGAACTGTGTGTGGGTAAAAGAGTTGATACTGTGAGCAAGAGAGCAGAGCTTAGCAAAGTTTTTTACTGAATACTCCAACAACAAAATCACAAACACACACACACACACACACAAAACTGGAAGAAGAAAAGAAGGAAAGAAAAAATAATATGAAGGCAGATAAAGAGATTTTGAATAAATATGAAAAGAGCAAAAACAAGTAAGAAGATAGTTTAAAAGGAATTGTTCTCATATGTGATTGACCTTGTTGTTCATAGTACTGTAATCTTGGTACATGGAAGCTAAGCTGCTTTTATGGAGTTAAAAATGCTTGTATCCCACACTTTGGCTGACCTGATACTTCTCTTACCTAATGGAAAGACATGAGGAAGCATGGCCAACAGAAATTCCTTTCTCCACCACAGCCAATATCAATAGGAACCAGTACAATTCCCAGTGCCACCAGATTAACAAGCAAATCAAACTGTCAAGCCTTGTAGTGCAAATGAAGCCCACAAAAGTAGACTAGGGCTAAACTGCATGCTAAACCTAAATAAGCATAAGAAGTCCCTTGCACAAAAAAATGTCTCTATCTGGGGTAAACTGTAATAGTTGTAACCACAGTTAAGCCACATATCTCAAAAGAATTAAAACAATCTATTGGTGCACAACCTAGTGTATGCATGTATGTGTATGTATCTATATCTATCTATACATAATACACACACACACACACACACACACACACACACACATACACACACAGTTTTTAAAGGATGTGAAGTGACTGCATAGTGCTGCCAAGTTTGAACACCATTGCTTTAACACAGGGGCATGCAAATTATAGGTCAAAGGGCTAGATCATTTTGGCATTCTCTTTTTGTAAAGTTTTACTGAAATATGTTCATACCAATTTGATCCTGCACTCTCTGTGGCAATTTTCCAACTACAAAGGCAGAATTGAGCTTTGCTCACAAAGCTAAAGAATCTACTATTTGACTTGTATTTACAGGAAAACTTTGGTGACCCTTGGTCTAAATAATATGATCATTGTCTAGGTCTCTAACTTATCTGAACAAATATTTCTCCACAGACAACTGTATTGATTGCTGTACAAAAAAAATGAAATAAAATATCTCAAAATACTTGCTCTGCTTTATTTTTAGTATAGCTGAAATTATATTATGTTGTCATTAAATTTGTCTTTGTATATGTCTTCCATTCAAATGTAAGCTTTTTGAGGGAATCATTTTGTTATGTTCACTGCTGTCTCTCTAGTTTTAGAAAAATAACTGGCCCATTTTAGATGTTCTATAAATAATTATTATGCAAATAAATGTATGTCTTTAAGCACATACTCTTCTCCCTACATTGAAATAACATCCTTTCCTTTTTGCTCTGATGAACATTTGCCATCCTTTAGTAATCTGCAATGCAGGGTATCACCAGGGCCCTTTCTTGCACTCACATTTCTGTCCTAGTATTTCATCTCTGTTCATATGTCATATATATGTACATGTACCCACTTTTTCCTACCACATATACTAGTTATTTCACATTGGGCAATCAATCAACTTTTTAAATTCTATTTTTCAAGGGTTTAGTATACATTCTTTCTGCCTTTATTTCTGTTTGTTTTCCATCCTCTATTCTAGTAACTAGCACATTTTGTCCCTACTGAAAAGTTTGATAGATAAGTAGATAAAATTGTAACTATGTTACAATCACAAGTTTTAGAAAGATGCTCATTTTTTCATTATAATTGGGGACTATAAAATTTTTCTTCTTCTTCTGTCTTGGCAAGATGTAGGCTTCCTCTCTGTATCTTTAGATTTAAATATGTTCCTTCTGTTATACCTGTTGATTCAAGAATATTATTTAGAAGAATCAGGTTAGGGTCATTAAGAAAAGTGGAATATAAAACACTTTGATATTTATCTCTGTCATTTATTGTCTGATCTTAACCAAGTAAAAATCTCTCTGAACCTCAATTTCTTCATCAGTAAAATAATGCTTACCTCATAAGTTTGCTATAAGGATCAACTGTGATTATATTTGGCAGATAGTATCTCTTTAATAAATGTCCACTGTAATTATTATTATTTGTAGATAACTTATAACTGTGTCTGAGTAAGAGAATATTCTGCATGGGTCTTAGTTTTTAGATTTCTCTTCGCCAGTGATATTAAAAGAAAGGGATACAATTTAAGACTTAAAACTGTTTGAACTATAAATTAAAAAATGAACAAGCATTTCAATGTTTTATGAATCTGTTTTTTTCATCAAAAGATTTAATTTCAAAATGGTAGTCTGGTAGATTTTGCTGTTACACACATCATGACACTGATCTTTCTTGTTCTTTCATCTTTCTAAACTCATTTTTATTACTTTTTCAGCTTATAAATTTCTTATCATGCCATAAAATTTTCTATTTCAAAACAGTACTTCTTTTTCTCCTAATGTTTTGCTGTGATTTTTGAGTTAGGCTTCAAAATGTAAGAAAACTTACAGTTAATCTTACTGCTTATGGAGCATTATTACTTCTGATAGAATACAGTGGTTAAATAGGTATCAAATTCTATTCTCTATATATCACAAAGAAAATATTTTCTATCCCTTCCTGCATCCCTAAAACTAGTCTTAACAAATTTTC
Organism: Xerus rutilus; assembly: GCA_028644305.1. Taxonomy (NCBI): domain Eukaryota; kingdom Metazoa; phylum Chordata; class Mammalia; order Rodentia; family Sciuridae; genus Xerus; species Xerus rutilus. Next base: position 35,288,237 of record CM053406.1, read on the forward strand.
TTTATTTTCCTGTAAAAAATACACCTCATATTTTTAGTGGTCAATGTCATCCCTAAGATCACAAAAGTTATAATCTTCTTACCCTAAGATTGTTCCATATATATTATAAGATAACTCTAATAAATAGTAACATTTCTTTTCAGGATAATCAGGAAATTTATGAGGTTTATGCAGATATCTACCTGGTGTCTAAATGTGGTCATTAAGAACCTCTGAAAGTCACACAAAATATTGAGAACAATTTAAATGTTTTAACATCTGACCTATATAGTATGCTGGATAGTTTATTTTGTAATTATTTGCCATTCAATTTTTATGCTTCATTTTTTTCTCCATAAGATAGCCATGAATATTATTTTACTTATTTTTACTTTATATCTCTTCCCATTAAAAATGTAAATGCCAAAAGGGTAGGTAATATTTTAAACTTTTTAAAGTTGTAGTTTACGTAAGGCTTAGATAAGTGGTGCCTAGTACACAATATTAGGCACTTTATATATTCTGGTATTTTAAGTGAATAAATTTGATATTACCATAGTTTAGGTATTATAAACATAAGTAACATTTTTATCTTTAACAACAAAGCATATAATTCACTTAGATACCCTTTCAATGAAAAAAAATTGTCCTTTCTCTTCTTGCTAAGTAACCATATAATAATTTTGCCAATAGAATTTTATATATTCAAAAATCAATTAAAATATATGCATACAATTTGTATATATATATGTATGTGTGTGTATGTATATATGTATATATATAAAATTTCTTGACCTACTGAATTGCATAAGAATATTAATAATAATTAAAATGGCATTTATAGTGCCAAAATATAATTTAAAATTTTACAGCAATGAGATTCATTTCTCAAGTCAAATATCTATTATCCATGAAAATTACACCATTATTCCTGTTTTAATTACCTATCTTAAAATTTAGACATAGAAAATATTACTAAAAGTAACAATGAATAGAAAGGACACTTTTAACCTTTCATGGAAGCCATAAAACAAAAGAAAAACAACAAACCCAAACCTACTTGTTAGTTATCTGTTTCACAGCCAAAAAGAACATGAGTTGAAAATAGTTCAAAGAAGGAAATGACAGATGATGCTGACTCTCATGAAGGTTTACAAGAAAAACAGCAAAATTTTTCCTATTTATATATCAATATTTAGTATAATTTAGTGTGACACAAATACGGATCTTCTTATTTTCCTTTTCTCAAAAGCCTCTATATTGTTTAAATATCATGTCGAATTAGACTGTAGCACTCTCTAAATTGGATAAATGGTTCTACAATAGTGCAACTGAATCTAGGCTGCCAGGCAAGTGCCAACTCAGCATGATTTTGAATAGTTGGTAAATGAAGCTTCAACACTCTGGTGTTTAAATGAAAACATTTTCTTAAGAAAAATTATCAGAATTATATGTCTGTTACAATATCAATTTTGCAGAAAATACGTTGACATTTGAACCGGAAAGGGCAAACATGATTTAGGTGATGAAAAGGCAATCATTGAGTGTTTTCAGTTAATTTATACTACCTGAAATGGAAAACAGAGAAGAATTGTTAAATGGGTGTTATTGTTTAGTTTTTGGTTTCCCAAATAATGCAAGAAAGTTGAGAAGTGAAATGATTGGGTAGTGACAGTCTTAACATAATCAATGCCTTAATCCCCTGATAGGAATTAACTGGATGATACCCGCAGGCAGGTAGGGGTGGCTGGAGGTGGTGGGTCCCTGGGGGCATGCCTTTGGGGTTTATATTTTGTCCTTGTTGTTTCTCTCTGCTTCCAGGCTATTATGAACTGAGCAGCTTTCCTCTGCCACAACCTTCCCCCACTATGGGGCTGCCTCATCTTGGGCCCAGAACTATGGAGCTGGCCATCTATGCACTGAGACCTCTGAAACTGTGAGCTCCAAATGAACTTCTCCTCCTAAATTTTTTCTTGTCAGTTCTTTTGGTCACAGCAGTGAAAAAGCTTACTAAAACAATTAGGATCACACAAAATATTATTTATTAATTGTATTTTAAATTAAAATACATTCCATTGGAGAAATGGAATGGCATTAACAGGAAGGACAAAGCTGAGGGGCATTTTTTGCCTTTTCCTGGATCCATTCAGGAAGTTCTTCTCTCAGGAAGTTCTTCTCTCAGAAAGTTCTAAGATTTCTCCTATCTAGGAAAAAAAAATGATCTTATCCAATCACTCATGGTATGGATTTCTTTCTGGTAAGAAGTTTTATTCTTAAAAACTAGGATATCACTAAAAATGATAATGAATTGCTAGTGATAAAGGCCCTGGTGTTAGAGACTCAGTATAGCAGAGGGTGTGTCTGACCTACATGCTTCAGTAAATCAAAACCATCATTCTTTTTCAGCAATAAGCTACTAGCTGTGAAGTGGGTGGATCGTGGTGGGGGAGAAACAAAATGCTTGCTGCTGTCTTAACATATGCAAGTCAATACATAAATCCACAGTGAATGGTGAAATATGCCACAATACTATGTCTTTTGTGAAAATGTAGACAAAAATTTTTCTATCTAGTGAAAAATTAGAACACAAAAATAAAATGACAGTATATTCTGAAGGGAATATTCTGCCATCACATCAATAGATACATTTCCAGTTACATCCCTCCATGTGTCCTGAGTATTTCTGTGCATGGTGTCTAAAATGTATAATAAATTTGTAATGTACTGCAGTGCTGCTCTTCATACTTCAAATTCACCAATGATTAAGTACCTTCTTGGTCCAAACAGGGGAAGATCAGTTAGGTATGTCCAATACTCCATGCCTATTGCTTTAAAGAGGGGGCGCCGTGTGGGTCCGCTTGACGAGTTGGGAGTCCAAAGACACAGAAAAGAAGGGGTCTCCGGGGAAGACAAAATGGAGTCTCAGGATGGTGATGGTCAGCGGAGCCATTCTCCCCAGACCCCTGTTGTGTAGGTAAAGAACTACTCTGCCGGAGTGAGATGCAGAAACACCCGGAGTGAGAAGCAGGAACACCGTTTATTCCAGAAAGTGCAGAAAATTAAATACACTCCTGGACCAATCAGGTACAAGGGTTTACAAACAAAGGGGTGCGCTCTGTCAAGAGCATAGTCTATTAGCATAGAATGGGGAAAGATGGAAGGAAAGTGTTGAAGGTATGGAGAGTGCTCCTACACATGCCCAGTAAAGCTTCCTATGAATGAATTAATTCAATAGACAATTGTATATTTCAATCAATGTGCTAGAAAATGCAAAGATGAATATGACAGGATTAATGTGTTGTTTGACTTTCTCAGATTCTTGCTGAAGATGAACACAATAAAAATTAAGAAACAAACACTGAGAAATATTTAATAAACATTCTCAAAGTAGAAGAAATGATTAATTTGTTTAGAAAAGTCAGAAATACTAAACAGAGGAGGTGATTTTTAAAACTCTTATTATAAGAAAATTTTAACTATTTAATATGCATAACATTTTCCAGTGAGTTGACTCTTGCTTGTTTTCAGAAAGTCTTCTTTCTTCCAAATAAATTATTGATACTCAACAAGGATATCTTTTTTTGAAAGTGTCTTAATTACTCACATACTTGGCATTTGCCAGCTTCATACTTACTCTATGACTATTAGTAAGTCTGTGATATGTATTCAGTTGTGATTTTGATGAACTACAAACTTGAATCACAGCTTCATGAGTCCTGTAGGTATTGTGAGTCTGGCCATCTCTCACTATTCACAGCCTGATAGTTTTGTTGTACTTTTCAACATTAACAACTCCTATGCTATGCAAAAACTATTTACAATTTCATCTAGACATACTAATGCTATAAGAAGGTATAAGATAGAGCATATAATATTTCAGTAGTGAAATGAACTTTAATAACATCAAAACTTTTTGCTCTGTATTTATTGAATCATTTACACATTGGAAGCCATCTCCTAATATGTTTAGTTGTATTTTACTGTTTTATAAGGAATATTTTGTGTTAAAATATCATCAGCAAATTTAAAGAGTCCCAATAACCCATTATTGCCTCAATATCAAGTGTATTGGTATGTCCCAAATCACAAGGACTCAATATATACTTGTTAAATGGTCAAGATTAAAGCAAAATCTTTCCATATTAATCATTCCTTTTAAAAGTATTTTTGTCATTTAAATAATTGCAATGAGCAATAGGATTGCATGGGTCTAAACAACTAATTTTTTTAAAAACAAAGTAAGTGATAAACATGTTGTTAATGACAAATTGCTCATTTGGAGGTTTTTATTCTCATTTACCCATGAGGACTAATTTGTAAAATGTCTCAAAGACTTCTTCAATTGACACTTAGTAACTGGCTAGTCTACTGTTTCACTAATGACAAAACAATAACAGAATTGTCACAGGTGAAGCATTTATAATAAAAGCATTAAAAAGAGTTCCCATTTGCAATTACTCCACTGTGAAAATTAAGGATTTTGAAGCCTTCTACTTAATTTGATTTATAATAATTCACTACTGTTATGTATGTTGCTGTAATTTAATTTTATAAACATGATTATTATCAGTAAAAAGATATTCAATATATTTTGTTTTAATACACTAATATTTTTCTCAAATATGGCCAAACTAATAATACAGCTTGGATATATGCAAATAGCATCACAAGTAGAGAATAAACACATATCATTAAATGTATGTTGGGGAAATCTTCCCTCACAAAGCACTTATAAGGGAGGCTATTTTAATAGAGTTCTGTTTTCTTAAAGCCAATAAATATACTGCAAACTTTAAAAAAAATGAATTTGAGCTCTTGATTGTTTCCTTTGCTGTGAAGAAGCTTTTTGGTTTGGCACCATCCATTTTATTGATTTTTTTTTTTTTTTTTGGTACTGGGGATTGAACTCAGGGACACTCGACCACTGAGCCACATCCCCACCCCTATGTTGTGTTTTATGTAGAGACAGGGTCTCGCTGAGTTGCTTAGCGCCTCGCCGTTGCTGAGGTTGGCTTTGAACTTGCGATTCTCCTGTCTCAGCCTCCCTAAGTGCTGGGATTACAGGCTTGAGACACCGTGCCTGGCTTTTATTGATTCTTGATTTTACTTTTGTGCTTTAGGAGTCATGTTGAGGAAGTCAGTTTCTAAACTGGCATGATGGAATGTTGGGCTTATATTTGCTTTTAGTAGAGACAGGGTTTCTGGTCAACCATCAAATACCTACCAAGAAAGAAAAGCCTGGGAACAGATAGATTCTCAGCCAAGTTCTATCAGAATTTCAAAGAAGAACTAATATAATCTTCCTCAAATTGTTCCATGAAAAAAAAAAGGAGAGAACCCTTTCAAACGATTCCAAAACCAAAGGCTTATCAAGGAAAGAAAACTTCAGGCCAATAACGCTGAAAACATAGATGCATAAATCCTTAATAAAATACTGGCAAATTGCACACAAAAATATATTTAAAAATAGGTACCAAAATCAAATAGGTTTCATTCCAGGAATGCAAGGTTGGCTCAACATACAGAAATCAATAAATTTGCCACATTAATAGACAAAGAAAAAAGAATCACATGATTATCTCAATAAATGCAGAAAAAGCATTTGACAAAATACAGTATCCATTTATGTACAAAACACTAGAAAAACTAGGTATAGTAGGAACATACCTCAACATTGTGAACGCTGTATATACTAAACCTAAGGCCAACATCATTCTAAATGGAAAAAAATCTGAAAGCAATTTCTCTAAAAATGGGAACAAGACAGGGATGCCCTCTTTCACCACTTCTATTAAACATAGTCCTTGAAACTCTATCCAGAGCAATTAGGCAAAGAAAGAAAATAAAAGGATACAAAAAGGAACAGAAGAGCTCAAATTATCCTTATTTGATGATAACATAGCCTATTTTTAAAAGACCCAAAAAATCCACTAGAAAATTTCTAGGACTAATAAACAAATTCACATCATTGATTTTTTTCAAATAACTAACATTTTGTTTCATTTATTTTTTGAATCTTTTAATTTAAATTCTATTAATTTCAGCTCTGACTTTGATTATTTCCTGTCTTCTACTGTTTTAGTGTTATTTTGTTCTTCTTTTTCTAGGGCCTTGAGATGTAATGTTAGGGTATTTATTTGGGGACTTTGTATTCTTTTAATGAATGAGCTCAATGCTATGAACTTTCTTCTTAGAACCACCTTCATAGTGTCCCAGAGATTTTGTTATGTTTTGTCTCTTCTCATTTATCTCTAAGTACTTTTTATTTCATCTGATTCCTTCTGCTATCCATAGATCATTAAGAAGCATATTATTTAGTCTCCAGGTGTTAGTGTAACTTTTATTATTTATTATAGCATTGATTTCTAATTTTATCCCATTTTGATCCTATAGAATATAAAGTGTTATCTCTAATTTTTATGTATTTGCTAAGTGTTGTTTGTGGACAAACATGTGGTCTATTTTAGAAAATAGTCCATGTGCTGCTGAGAAGAAAACATTTAGTCATTGATGGATGAAATATTTCATATATGTTTGTTAAGTCTAAATTATTAATTATAGTGTTTAGTTCTATAACTTATTTGTTTAGTTTTTATTTGGAAGAGCTAACCAGTGATGAGAGATGCATGTTAAATTATCCAGTATTATTATATTGTAGCCTATTGGACCATTGAAATTGAGAAGGCTTTTTATGGTGTATGTTGATGCTCCATTGTTTGGAGCATCAGTTTTTTATGATTGTTACATCTTGTTGATGTATAATTCCCTCAAACAGTATGGAATGACCTTCTTGAACCCTTCTTATTAACTTTGATTTGTAGTGTACTTTATCTAATATGAGGACAGAAACCTCTGCTTGTTTACAAGATCCATGTGAATAATGTTTTTCCCCATCCTTTTAACTTTCAGTCTGTGGATGTCTTTGCCTATGAGGTGAATCTCTTGGAGACAGCGTATTTTTGGGTATTGTTTTTTAAAACATTCTGCAAGTCTGTCTTTTGATTGGTGATAGGCCAGTTATATTCAAAGTTATTATTAAGGAATAATTATGACACGCCATTTTGATTTATTTCTGGTTTTTAATTTGAATTAGTTTCTCTTTTTATTGACTATTCTTCTAGTGTAGTTCTTCCCTGTGCTGGTTTTTTAATTTGACTTTTTATTTCTTCTTCATGAAATATCCTATTGAGTATGTTTTGTAATGCAGGCTTTCTAGTTGTGAATACTTTTAACTTTTGTTTATTGTGGAAGGATTTTATTTCATTATCAAACATGAGGCTTAATTTTGTTGGATGTAGTATTCTTGGTTGGCATTCATTTTCTTTTGGGCCTTGGTATATATCATTCCAAGACCTCCTTGCTTTTAGTGTCTGGTTTGAGAAATCAGCTGATATCTGGATTGGTTTACCACTAAATGTGACCTGTAATTTTCCTCTAGCAGGCTTTAAATTTTTTATTATTTAAAATTCTCTCTTCTGTATATTGGACATTTTCAAAATGATGTGCTTGGGTGTAGGTCTGTTGTGATTTTGTATATATTGAGTCATATAAACCTCCTGGATTTGATTTTTCATTTCATTCTTAAGGTTTGGGAAATTTTCTGGTATTACTACATTGAAAAGATAGTGTATTTCTTTGGTTTGTATCTTCAAGCTTTCATATAACCCAATATGGTCTTTTCACTTTATCCCATATTTTTTGAAATTTCTGTTCATGTTCTCTTAACATATTTTTTCCATAGTAAGTTTTATTTTCCAGATTATATATTTTGTCTTCATTGCCTGAAACTCTACCTTCCAAGTCATCTAGTCTGCTGGTGATGCTTTCCATTGAGATTTTAATTTGGTTTATTGATTCCTTCATTTTGAGTATTTCCAGCGGATTCTTTTTCAGGATTTGTATCTTCTTATTGAAGTGATATTTCAATTCTTGGATTTTCTCTCTGATTTCTCTCTTTACAGTATCCTTTACCTCACTATGAACTTTCTACATACCTTCTTTCACATATACTCCACTGTGGTATCATTGGAATCCATTAATGAGGTATTTTGATTTGTTTGGGATGGTTTTTTTTTCCTAATTTTTTATGTGGCTTGTATGTTTATTGATTTTTCAGTAAGAATCTGAGGTGGCAGAGCTTCTATGCTATGAATTTATAGTGTTCCTGAAGATTTCTAGTACCTCACATTTTAGGGGGAGACAAATAACAACCATTGCCATGGGAGACACACAGTGCAGATCATCCACTGGTTCAGCTCATCAAGGTCCCTAATATCATCCTATTTGCTTCAAGACATGCCTTGGTACCACTCAAAATGTGGGCTATCTTAGTCTCCCACTCCAATCTGCTTGTGGTGGATCAGCATTGGCATCCACTGGTTCTGGTAGTGTTTTTTCTTTTTCTTTCTTTTATTATTATTTTTTATTTTACCTAAAGAGTCCCTAGGCCATTCAAAGTAGGATTCATTTCTTTCTTTCTTTCCTTCTTTCTTTCTTTCTTTCTTTCTTTCTTTCTTTCTTTCTTTCTTTTTCTTTTTTACTGATCTCAAATAGAAGCTGTTTGTCTGCTTTCCTTGTCCTATATTGTGGACTGGTTTGGAAAGTAACCTTCTCTATTCACCAGCTTGATGCCCTGAAAGGTAACTTAAGTCAGGTATATTAGAGATCAAGTTTAGGTATTGTAAGTTCTTCCTTCTTCCATCTTCTACTAATTGTATGAAAAGTTCATTTCCCAGTCCACTGAAGCTCTGCAAGGCTGCATTTTACTTTTGTCTGTGATTTTTTTTTTCTTTTGGTACCGGGGATTGAACTCAGGGTTACTTGATCACTGAGCCACATCCTCAGCCCTATTTTGTTTTTTATTTAGAGACAGGGTCTCACTGAGTTGTTTAGTGCCTCATCACTGCTGAGGCTGGTATTGAACTCACGATTTTCCTATCTCAGCCTCCCAAAGTGCTGGGATTACAGGTGTGTGCGACTGTGCTGGGCTTGGCTGTGATTTTTAAAATCACAGGCAATCTATTTTAATCAAACTATAAATTCCTTATGACATGTAAAGACTGATGCATAAGATTTCTCAGTAATAAAGAGAAGAATGAAATGTGTATTTGCTCCAGTCTCTGAGACATGAATAAAAATAATAAATATATACCATATTTTATATATGCTAAAATATGTTTAATATAATAAAATGGCAGAAATAACATAGATAAGAGATATGAGAGTCCATTCTGAAGGCTATAAATGGAATAATTAGTTTAAAATAATTGCTTTACTTCCCAACTTGTCAGGTAGAAAAAGACACTAATTTTACTTTGAAGCTGAAGATCCTGAATTGTAATAGAGCATCACTAGGATTAGAGTAAGAGCATAAAGTCAGGTTCCTCTTTGGTTATTTAGTGGTTGTGTAACATTGGCTTTGCTTGGCTTCTTTGAGCCTCCATATTTGGTTGTTTAAATTGAGGATGAATTACTTCAGGTCAGCTGTGTAGCATTATGTGCTTTACAGCCTGCATGTCCGAGCTCAACTTCAACTTCTGGCGGCACCTTACACTGTGGGATGTTAGGCAAATTACTTCATTTCTCTATGCCTTGGTTTCATCACCTATAAAATGAAAAATTGTCATAACTTACTTCTTATTAATGTGAGGAAGTATGACATAGTAGATCCTTGATGAAGGTCATTATTTTATTTTAATGGTGTTATATTCTTAACAGTACACCACAAAGAAATATTCACATAGTTGTTCTATTTCTATTATTAAGAACCCATGATAGGGTTTCTTTGTATAATTTTAATATCACACACTAATCCCTTAGCAACTTGTTACCTTGCACATTTAATTTTTGCCTAGCTCCAAGGAGTTAAAGATATTTGAGTCACTAACTTTCTGATTTTGGCACAATTTATCAAAACTTATTATTAATTCACAAAAGTTGGCATTAGACCATGAACTTCTTCAGAAATAATTACAAAGAAAGAGCATTCAGCTGCTTCAAAAATAAATTTATCTTTCCTCCTAAATGGGGAGGATTTTAGAATAAAATGCATTCCTTTTATCTTTAAATTGATTTAGAGACATTATAAATTCTGTATTTTAAGAATCAATCAAACATAATCTCAATTAACTATACACAGAAATTCCAATAAATAGGAATAAGCTTTTAAAAATTACCATGTTGGTCACTACAAAAAAAGAATATTCGCAGAATTAGATATGTCTCCGCACAATATTATAGGTTTAAATATACAACTCAGATTCCAGAGCTATTATTATGGTCTCAAAGTCTGAGACTGAAACTGAAAGATGCACTTCAGCTGCAAATATGTAGCAATTATCATGAAATGAACTTTATTCCACATTTTTGCTAATCACCATGGTAACCTGCATTCAATGGATTCTTTCTGGGAAATATTCCAGACTTCATCAGACATTTTTAGTTTAGTTCAAAAGTTTAGAATACTTTCACTTACTTGGCTGCTTATATTGTTGTTTTTAGCAATATACAATGGTATTATAAATGCATATTCTATAATACTGAACCACTTTGAAAATTCTTAACCAAGGAGCATGTTCTTAGGTTTAAAATGCAATATATATGTGTGTGTGTGTGTGTGTGTGTATATATATACACATATATATACATATATATTTATATACATATACAATTGATATATACTAATCATATCTTATAAATATCTTAAATCAGTGAGCTTATAGTTTTACACAATTTAAGTTATACAAATTAAACCCTTATTTTGACTATTGATGACTTACACAATTTCACTCATACATGTTCTAATTTAAATATTATGATTTTGGTTATAATATTGTGACCTATCTTTTTTTTTGTTTTCTACCAGGGATTGAACCCAGGGGCATTAACCCCTGAGTCACATCTCCAGGACCTTTTAAAAAATGTTTTATTTAGAGACAGAGTCTCCCTGAGTTCTGAGTTGCTTAGGGCCTTACAAAGTTGCTGAGGCTGGCTTTGAACTCAAGATCCTCTTGCCTCAGCCTCCCAAGCCACTGTGATTATAGGCATTGTGCCACCATGGCTAGCTCCATCTCCTCCTCCTCCTCCTCCTTCTTCACAAGTGAGCAGGAATTTTACTAAAAAGGAAAGTGAGAGAAAGATTCAGAATTCCCATTGCCGTGTGCCTGGGTGTGTGGGGGGGGCAAGAGTGCCATTTAAGTCTTATATTGCTCCTCCTTTAAAGGCTCTTAAGGAAAATTGATAAGTTGGTTTTTGATATTTCAATTGTCCCACAGTGGATTCAGGCCAGATTATGAATCATGGTTACTTTCTATGAGATGGAGAAACAGAAACTTCTTTATAATATGTTGGGGCATTTTAAAGTGGCTGTCCTCATGCTTGACCTCTTATTGACCTTTACTGTTCCTTTCCTATTCTTCATTGTCTATCCTTTTCTTAGCCCCCCTCTGATAAAGAAATCTTTATTGCTGTAAGAGAAATTGGATAATGATGGCTCTAGCTTCTTCAAGCTGAGAGGGGGCTTTGAGGGATAAGCATTTTGGGTTTCCCCTTCAGGGACAACTGGGCTGATCAAGCTTAGAATCTGGAATGAATGCTCAGTAACTGCATCCTGCTGTTAAAGGGGTGTGGAGAAGTAGCAGTGAGGACTCCCTTGATGGCCAGTCCCGAAGTCCCTGACAGATGTCCATGTGATGTTCTTTTGTGTCTAAATGGAAGAGATTTTTTGTTGGTAAAAATAAGAAGTTTGTTTAGTGAGTGCAGCTTTGATTAATCTCTGAATGAGACCTTGTATGCAGGGGATGATTCAGCACCCTACTGTATTAGGGGTTCACTTAATGCTTTGATTATATCCCTTGTGACTTTGAAACTTACATGTTTTTTTTTCTTTTTCCAAACCTCTTCTCCCTAATCTTCTCCTCCCTAACCTTCTCCCTGATCTTCTCTGATCTTCTTTTCCCTAACCTTCTCCTCCCTGATCATCTTTTCCCTGATCTCCTTCCTGATCTCTCTTTCCTAATCCCATTTTCTCTGAATCACCTCTTTAAAAAAAAACCCTGTTCCTCATGATAGGCAGAATAACAGCCTTTGGGACAGGAGTCCCTGTGTTTCTCCATGCTAGAAAAGCAATAAACCTTCTTTTCCTTTTTTCTCAAAACCATGTCCTTGTTATTGGATTGGCATCATGGACCATGACCGAGGTTTCAGCAACACTACTGCAGTTAATACCCCAAGCACCATGATTAAAAATTTACCACAGCATATCCAACTCTGCTTTCCCTTATTCTACAAAAGAACTTTCATCTGTATACATACTAAAATGTGGATTGAACAGGGGAAAACTTTGGAGGTCTCCCTGGGCTGAGTAATCTATGTCTAAGGCTTGTTGACAATCATGTTCAGGGTTTCCTTCTAATGATTCCTGAAGAAATGTGGCTTATTTTAAATTTGAGCAAGTCCTGCTATTTTAGAAGGTGACTATCTGAGTGCCATAATCCCTCTTTAGTATTCAGAATTCCTGGAAGGTCATGAGGTTTATACCATGAAATCTCTTTCTAGGGTTATCCCAATTGCCTCAAGGACCAGCAAGGCTACTGTAGCCACCACTCACAGGCAATGGGGCCATCCTTGAGATATCATATCAAGCTTGAGTTTTTGTTCCAGGTCACTTTTCTCTAAACTTAAAGATTCCTTCAGACAGTTGTAATCCTATATATTGAGTCTGTGGTTGGCATAATTAGGCTTTCTTTTTTGAGATCTTACATCTTTCATCAGATAATTTAGTTACTCTGTAGTGGTCATTTGACATTCCTTCTGGGTGGAAGCACATAGGAGGATGTCATCCACATATTGGAGGACAGTTACAGATGACCTGTCCTTTAATTCTGCTAGGTCCTTTTGAAAGGACATGCCCAAACAAGTACTGTATGAATGCTTGGAGTAACACTGTCCAGGTTAATTGAGATCCACCATCTGGATCCTCAGAAGCAAACATATTGTGACTGATTATCTAGTAGTATACAGAGAAAGGAATCCTTTTAATATAGTACTGTTAACCAGTGGTAGCTGGAATGTCAGAAAACAAGTATAAGGTTTGGGCACAACATGATGAGGAGGATGATTGCTTCATTGATTATCCTAAAGTGCTGGACAAGGCACCATTCTCCATTTGGTTTCTAAATTCCTAAAGTGGGTGTATTGCAGGGCCATTGCAAGGCACTAAGAGTCCCTGTTGTTTAAGGTTTTGAATGATCTCCAAGGAACCTCTTTTTGCACAGTGCAGGGGGGTACTGTGTCTGTTGGGGGAAGATGGTGTGAGAGCATTCTTGTGTGCATGGCTACTTTCTGTTTACCAGAACCAGCTGTACCCTGATTTCTGAGAGAAGCCACAGGTGCTGACCATTCCTTGAACTCTCGTGTTCTCGTGGTCTGAGCTTGTTTTGCAGTCTGAGCAATTTCCACACCTGGGTCTGCAGTTCCACGCCTCCCACGCCTCCCATGCCTCCCACGCCCCTCGGGGGTAGAAAAGACATATAAGCCCAGAGTGCTAATGAGCTATGCGCTTCTTTTTCTTCAGAATTGTTGTTGTGTGTGTGTTTTTTCATCCGTGGCTCCCTTGCCTACTGGGTTTCACTTTGGTCCGGCGCAGGCGCTGGAGAGATGGGAAGAAGGGAGGGAATGCCTGAGGGACACCCCGGGAAGTGGGGGGTGAATTGTTAATAGTGCAGAAGATGGGTACTACCCTCAGTAGGAAATTGTTGGAAAATTGTTAGTAGTGCAGAAGATGGGCACTACCCACAGTAGGGAATTGTTGGAAAACTGTTAATAGTGAGGAAGATGGGCACTACCCTCAGTAGCAAATTGTTGGAAAATTGTTAATGATGCAGAAGATGGGCTCTACCCTCAGTAGGGAATTGTTAGAAAATTAATAGTGCAGAAGATGGGCACTACCCACAGTAGGGAATCGTTGGAAAATCAGATCGAAACTGTTGAAGAAAAAGGGTATGGGGCTAAAGAAGAGTACTATAAGGGTCTCCTTAAAGACTACAGAGCAGTCTAGTCCCTGGTTCCTTCATTTGGGAGGTCTTGATGTTTCAGATTAGGAACAGGTCCGTGCAGACTACAGAAAAGGCTACAGAGGGGCCACAGTCTTTTCACATTACCACCTTCTCTGTATGGAGGCTAATTAAGGACTCTTAAGTAAAAAGGCTTTGATTTAGGAACTAAGTCAGTGAGTTATCTAAGACCTTTGAATCCACCCAAGAAGCGATTTCTACCCAGTCACTTAAAGAAGTTGAAACGGATAGTGAGGAAGGGAAAGGTAGAGGAAGAGGAGGAAGATGAATTGCGATTGGAACAGGATGTTCAGACATTGCAAGAGAGATTGCAGGAGTGGGAATTAAAAGAACAATGTAAGCAGGAACCAAAGTATTATTCAGTGGGAAGACCACCTCA
>CM053406.1:35303166-35328545 GCA_028644305.1 Xerus rutilus
CCCGTGTTCTCGTGGTCTGAGCTTGTTTTGCAGTCTGAGCAATTTCCACACCTGGGTCTGCAGTTCCACGCCTCCCACGCCTCCCATGCCTCCCACGCCCCTCGGGGGGTAGAAAAGATATAAGCCCAGAGTGCTAACGAGCTACGAGCTTTTTTCAGAATCGTTGTCTGTGTTGTTGTTTTATCCGCGGCTCCCTTGCTGACTCGGTTTCACTTTGGTCCGGCGCAGGCGCTGGCAAGATGGAGAGGTTCTTCAACTTTGTTTTAACCGGAACTACACTCTTTGCTCACCTGATTTTGTCCTCAGTGGCCCATAGTTGAGTTTACATCACATTACAATAGAGGTAGACATAATGGACCCTGAGTCCCAAATCATGGTGATGGAGGACTGAAGTTTTTGAGAGTATCTTTTCCCAATATAGGTATAGGGAACTCTGGGACTATCAAGAATGCATGAGAAAACATGACCCCATTTACAGCTTAATAAGGGAATAAAATATCTAGTGATAGGCCTTCTAGACACCCTTCACACCATCATAGTATCAGAGGAGACAGGTCCAGGGTAAGAAATGAGTATGAGGAAGCTGGAGCCAATATCCAGAAGGAAACTGACCTTCGGGCTCTCTACTGAGAAGTGTGCCCGGGTTTAATCATGGTAATGGGAGTCACAAGAGCCATTAAAGTTGACCCTGGACTCCTTCAGGCCTGGCTGGGGAATCTGCCCCATTTGGCCCATAAACTTGTGCCCATTGGGGAACACTCATTCCTCCAGTGATTGCCTTGACAGATAGGATAGGGCCTTGGAGGTGGTTGCTTAACCTGTTGGCATTCCCATTGATAATGTCCCTTCTTTCCACAGTGGAAATAAGTTCCTTTTGTGGCTTGCAGTCCATTATATTTATCTCCTTTAACATCCCAAAAGCTTGGTCCCTGCAAAACCATTACTAGTACTTCAGCTTTCTTTCCATCTGTTCCCTTTCCTTCCTCTCCTGATCTGTTAAAGAGATGTTGCGAGTCAGGATATCATCTAAGGACTGATCAGGGCCACATGCCAATTTTTGTAACTTCCTCCTAATTTCTGGGAATGACTGAATAATACTTATTTTTTAAAATTATGTGGCCCTCTGTGGATTCAGGATACACTGTGGTGTTTTCACAATGCCTCCCTGAATTTATCCAGAATAGTTGCAGGGTTCTGAGAGCCTTGATGGATTTCAGATATCTCAGTAATGGACAGGCTTCTATCTTGACCTTCTGAGACCTTTAAGAGTCAGAGCCTAAAAATGTCTCAATTCCAATCCTGTTCATTGTTTGGATCACTTTCAGGATTGTTCTTTGTAACTGCCTGTGCCACAGATGGATAATCGGATTTACTCCTAGTCTGTTACACAGGCATGGCTGAGATGCAGATTATCTCCAAAATGCTCAGCTGCCCTTAAGACAGTCTCCTTTTCATTAGATGTCAAATTTGGTTATGCAGTAACATAATATCCTTCCAGGTAAGACTGAACACCTACCATAAGTTTTAGAATACCTCAATGTATTTGTCTGGATCCTTTAAGAACTTACCTAAATCCATTTTTATCTGCCTCGATCTTGAAAGGAAAAAGGAGCATGGATTTTGATTGGCCCAAATTCCCTTTCTGGCATTTTCTGAAGTGGAAATATGTTTTGCCCTTCTCTAGGCATAGATGATGGGGATCCTGGGTAGGAAGAACATGAGGGCTGTTGACAAGGGTTAGTAGGGGTTGGGAATCTTCGGGATTTTTGACCTTTCTATCCTGGTGTCTCTGTAGACTTCATCATAGCAGCAATCATAGTTGGTGTAGCTTACACTGCTGACATAATTTGGGAATCTCCATCAGAAAAACAAGACTGAACATAAGGGAACTTAGACCATTTTCCTTCCTTCCAGAACAAACTAAGCTTCAAGGTAGTATAAACATTTATACTTCTCTCTGGTGGCCATAATTCTCAACTGGAAAGTTTGTATTGAGACCACATCTGACAGCAGAAAAAAATCAGACACTTTTTCCTGAAAAAATCAGACACTTTTTCCTGAGCATCTTTGGATCAAACTTATCCCAATTTTTCAGTAGCAGGCTAGTGGTGAACCTGGTACTACCTTTGAGGCTAAAGTTCCCATCTGGATAAGAGAAAACAGAACTTAGGCGCTACACCAGAAGAACTTCCCATGCTCATAGGGACGTCTCCCTGAATGAGCTGCTTGGCAGTTGGCAATCCTGTCCTTCTAACCCTACATATGTCTTTGGTTTCCACATGACAAAGACCCAGGGAAAGCCAGACTTAGTAGACTTTGTTGGTCTCCCCCAGACACTGTTGCACTTTCATATATAATGGCTGATAGTTAAATATTGGCCAACAGTGGGATATATTCCTTTGCTTCCTATGGCTGCAAAATTGGTGAGCTTAGTGAGTAGGAACTCTCCTTTCAAGGTCCATAGAGATTATGTAAGGCCATGGTTACCATGGACAAAATATCATTTAAAGGGGTTTTTCCATCTACAGTCTGGATTCCAGAAGTCCCAGAAAGATAAAAAGGACAGGTTGTCTCAGAGGACCGTCTGCCGCCTTCATGGAGAAATTTGAGATAGAATTTAACAGGCTGTGAGCCTAGTGGGCTTGAAGGTAGCTAGAGGGATAGAATTCAGCTTCCTTTTAGAGGAGATGTGTGAGATATGTCTCCCTAGATCCCTAAAGAACAAAAGGGGTAGCCGGGCACAGCGCAAGCCTGTGATCCCAGCATTTATGGAGGCTGAGACAGGAGAATTGAGTTCAAACCCAGCCTCAGCAACAGTGAGGCGCTAAGCAACTCGGTGAGACCCTGTCTCTACATAAAACAAAATCAGGGCTCAGTTGTTGAGTGCCCTTGAGTTCAATCTCCAGTACCAAAAGTGGGTGCCCCTTCTTCCCTTATAGGCAAAGAAATTGGGAAGGCACATGTGGGCACAGAAAGCACAACGGGGATGTCTGTGGCATGTCTGCAGACCTTCAATATGTGAGAAAAGGGAGCCCAAACCTCTCCCTAAAACTACTAACCACTCTGCATACTATATACCTCTTTCCGCAGATAGATTTTTAGCTATGAGGGAAGCACTGGGAAGATCGAGTGTGAGGGAATAGGTGTGGGTGGCTGTATGAGGTGACGGCCTAGAATATTCCCTTAGCTGCCATGATCAACCAACCACCCCAAGATACCCCAGAGGCTATGAGGAAATGGCATCAGAAGACAGGCCCTTGAGTCACTGGACAGTAGCCTCAGTCAGAACCTAGCAGTTCCCTCCCAACTTCACCCAAATCCTTGCATTCAAAGGCAGGCCAGGATCAGGGACTACTGTCTACTTGCTCTGGGCACACCCTGAACCAGAATAGAAAAGCAGGAAATGGCTCTGTAGAGCCCAGTGTCCCTGACCCACAGGGCAGGTGACTAGGAACTACAGAAACCAAGAAACCTATCACCTGAGACTTGAGACTTGGGATTGGCAACCACACTAATTGCTTTTAAATGGCTGACTGGTACCCAGTTTTCCCCCAAAGGATAGTTAAGACAAAGAACATCAAGTGCAAATTTACCCTGGTGGGGGCTGAGGATCATGGTGGAGCCCCCAAGATGTTACTGGCAGAAGTTGGGATTGGGTTCCTATTTCATAGAATCGAAGAATAAACACCATGAACACCGCCGAAGCAAACAAGGGAGCAGAATTTTTATTAAAAAATGAAAGATTCAGAACACCTGGCCCAGTGTGCCTAGGAGGGGCAAGAGTCCTTCCACTTATTTATGTAGATTATTATGTTAGTAAAACTTAATTTTGGGTAGCAATTAGGTGATAATCGTTAAAAGAAACATCATATATGCTGGGGTACTTAAAGTGAAATCTTAGATTGAAACTTAGTGTGCCAATTACATATTTAGTTTTGAATTTGGGCAATAGATATTTTCAAATGTAATTTTTATTCTTGGAATACTGTTGCACATACAGATTGATATCCAATCGTTTGTTTACATCGACTTTATGGATCTGACTTCCTCTTTTTATTTGACATCAAATTAAATTGTATATGAAGAATTATCTTATCGATGAACACACAACATAATAGTACTTTCACATATCAAACTTTTTGTAGAATACTATTCATAAAAAGTGAGTTAATTTTAAGTCTGAATTGAAGAAGCAATAATATCTTGTATGGATAAAAATCTTGATTTGTTCAATACATATACATAAGCTCCTTATTAATTTTAAGGATCTACCAGCTATCTTTGTTCCTGCATAGGATCTTCAATATTTTAGGGGTCTTACTAAGTAGTATTTTAAATACCCTCTTATGCCTTGATGGCATTTATTTTATGCCCTTTGCATTTACTGATGCTAAAATATTTTTGTAGACAATTCAGCAATCAAATCCTCAAAGGTCAGAAAGTCCAAAGAATATTTCAGTGCAATGTACCCTTGCATAACATAAGGGAGACATTTGGATTATGAAATTTTCTATCTTAAGGATTTTTATATTGATGTATGAGATTGTGACATATACACACATCTGTATGTTTGTGTGCATGTGTAAATATGCCTCAAGAACTTTTTTAAGAACTTCATAAATGAAGTAGAAAAAAATTTAAGTGTATTTTCTATATTTTAGTGAATATTAGGGATGAAATACCAAAAAAACTAACAAGGTAGGATTTAATGTTGGAAACTCAAACCATTTTAGATATTTAGGCAAGATATTACTTAATACAGGGATTTAAGTGTTTTACAAAATTATTGGATGAGGTAAAACAGCAGTTTACAGGCTGGAGTTCTTGGAATGACTCTAAGAACAATTCAGAACTGATCCACTGGGGAAGCTGCCACATCTGATGAAGTTTTATCAGTCTGAAGTTGTGGACACACCTAATACAATCTCTGTACACAAGGGAAGAAGAGAATGGGTACTTGATGCTGGGAACCAAGCAGGTCAGATTAGTTATTGCTGCTGCTCTTGCTTAAAAATAACAGTGGGCCGGGAGCGGTAGTGCACGTCTGTAATCCCAGCACTTAAGGAGGCTGAGACAGGAGAATCGCGAGTTCAAAGCCAGCCTCAGCAACAGCGAGGCACTGAGCAACTTAGTGAAACCTTGTCTTTAAATAAAACACAAAATAGGGCTGGGGATGTGGCTCAATGTTCGAGTGCCCCTGAGTTCAATCCCTAGTACCCACCCCCCCAAAAAAAACCAAACAAATGGCATCTGCTACAGGGAAACCAGAACTCATTGGTGGTGACAGCCAGAAATACAGAATAATTCTGACTCACTAGTCCTTTTGAGTTTTGGAGGAATGTGGTTTGGATATGGATGTTCCCCCACAAAAGCTCCTGTTAGTGAAAGCATGCTCAGAAGTGAAATAATTGATTAGAAGAGCTATTACCCAATCAGTGGATCAATCTATTTGATAAATAATTTGAATGGACTGAGTGGTAAATACAGTCAAGTAGGGTGTGGCTGGAGGATTTGGGTCATTGTGGGTCATAACTTGAAGATTATATGTTTTGTCTCTGGATTCTCATGCTCTTTCTGCTTTCCTGCTGCCATGCTCTGAGCTGCTTCCCTCTGCCATGACTTCTGCCATGATGTTTTGCCTCACTCGGGCCCAGAGCAATGGAATCAGCTGAACCATGGACTCTAATTTCAAAACTGTGACTCCCAAAATAAACTTTTCCTCCTCTAAGTTGTTCTTGTCAGGTCTTTTGATCACAGTGATGAAAAGCTGACTAACACAGGGAAGTTCATCTAATTAAAAGAACTTGAACTTCTTGAAAGTCCAAGAAATGTAACTTTTGGCTTTCTAACTCCTTCAAATAAAGATCGGTGAAATAACGGCTCAGGAAGTCAGTCTAAGGTATCCACTGCCACAGGTTAGACACATTTTAGAACAAATTCCCAAGAAAATCAAAGTAAATTCTCAGTTACTTTAAGGGTCAAGAAAAATGTACAGAATTTATACCTGACATATAGTAACTGGCATAAAATAGGAGGTCAGTACATATACTGGAGCACTTATTTAATTTATAAGCTAGATGAGTAAAATGACATAGATAAAAGAATAGCTCATTTTTTGTATTATAATTTTGTTTTTTAGAAGACTCTTACCTTTCCTCATGTATATAACAGTAAGAGATATTTTAAAAGATATTAGTATAATGTTAAAAATATTTGATCTGGAAATATAGAAGTTACCAAAATGGCATCATAAAAACAATTTTTGTTAAATGCACACATAGTATATTAAAGAATGGTTGAAAATAATTGAGAAAATCTAAGGATATGTAAATGTGAAAATTAAACTCTTTGGTAACTTTCCTCCCATCTTGGTACATTTCTTAATTTTTATTCTATTGCAGAAGTATTTTTTTAAATTTGGAATATCCCCTATAATAATTTTATACTCTAAAAATTTCACATAGTAAAATATTTAAGCATACTTCATACTATTGAACTTATACAAAATTAACAATAGATATGCAATAACTTTATATACACAAACCATAAATTCATTCTGCCATTACTCTTTTGTCATCTATTGAAGTTTGTTGCAGATTTTTACTATTATAAAATTATGTTCTCTCATGATAATCTAAATACTTGAGTGAAATTACTATGTTTAAAAAAATTCTTCCCAAATATTTCCTTTTTAAAAGTGTAAGGCTTTTTTAAACATTAAAAATTCACACATATTTATCAAATAAGCTCTCATCCCACGTTACTAAAAATCACTTAAATTAGTTATAACAAAGGAAAAACTGCAAAATGAAGAGTCTAAGCTCCAAAATGAAGTAAGCCAATACCCAAAAAACCAAAGGCTGAATGTTCTTTCAGTGGATGCTGATCCGTAATGTGGTAGGGAGGCGTAGGAAGAATGGAGCAACTTTGAGCAAAGAGGAAGGAGGGGTGGAGAGGGGGAATGGGGACAGGGAAGATGGTGGAATGAGAGGGACATCATTACCCTAGGTACATGTTTGACTGCACATGAGGTGCAATGCTACATCGTGTACAACCAGAGAAATGAAAGGTTGTGCTGCATTTCATTACAATGAATCAAAATGCATTCTGCTGTCATACATACCTAATTAGAATCAATCAATCGAGTCCAAGTCCAAAACAAAGAAGTTGGGGATTTATATTTAGAAATCTGAATATAAAAGGTACTGGTCTGAAAAATCGTTGAAGTTTTTATGAAAATAGATATATTTTTCTGAGAAATAAAATTGATATGGGGCAATTGGTAGATAGTTCAAAGCATTGAACTTAGCTATGTATGTAAGACCAGTCTTTCACTTTGCCTTATTTCAGAAAACAAAATTCTTAAGTAATAATCTCAATTTGTACTCTTGTTTTTAATCTTTTTATGAATGTATAAAAATCATATTTTGTAGTGTTATCTTTCACATCTCTCTTGAAAATATGTAAAAACTACAATTATGTGTGATTTTATCAATATTGCTATCTGCTCAGTTATTTTAAGATTGAACATGATTTTATATAGTTCTTTGTTGTTTACTTAAATACTAACTGCATAATCATAACCCTTGCAGAATAATTTATGATTGAGGATTTACAAACAGCCTTACAACCATTAGTGTTAATCTTTACAACTTGCTTTGAGGGCTTAATGTGGTAACTCGTAGCATTTCTGATTTATAGATGGAGAAAATGAAATGGGCAGGTGAGATTATTTATTTGTAATAGATATTGACTGAGCTGGGAATGAAGCCAGAAACCTGGAGTCTTGTTCATTCTCTAGGTCTGTTTCTTGGTTATGGGACCTAATGATTCATTATTCTAATTGAGTTACAATAACATAGCAAATTATCTGACACCTGACATCCTGTCAAGTGGAAGTACACATCTACAGTTCTATAATCAATGCAGTTAACAATGGCATCTCTAACATGCTTTAGGTAAGAGTTTTCTGAATCTAAATCTATTCAACTAAAACACTAAATGGTAGTGATAAAATATCTTTTACTTCCTCTTCTACTTCCTCCTTTGTGGAAAATATTTGGGAAATTTATCATCTGATATAAGAATATCTTATATAAAGACTGAATCAAGTAGACTTTTTGTGCTATAAATTGTTTCATAGATAAAGCAAATCCATGTTGAATAATAGCTACCTGGTTGTACTTGCATTTTATTGAACCCATAGCTAATTAATTGTGATATAAGAATCAAAAGAAAGCTGTCAGTTTTGGTCAATCAGAAAATGCTGGACCTAGTGGAATTCATCAGGATATAGCATGAAACTAAACTGGGTTGTAACCAAGATAAGTAATTCTTGTGTGCAAAAGGCACATATGAGACGTGCAGTATGGAGTAAAACAAAACTGATTCAAAATAGAGATTGCACTGTCTTGAAGCCACAGACAGAATCAGATATAAGTATTAGAGATAAATACCAGACGTGGTGTTATAGATTTTATGTGGAAATGATATGCATATTTTGGCAGGAGTATTCATCCAAAAACAAATATTAGCTTCTTTTTGCTGTTACCTGACCTAATTGATGATTGATAGATAAGCATTTACTGGTATGTTCTACTGGTTCTCAGGGCATTGGATTACGGAGGGAAAAAAAAGCTATTACAATGATATAGTAGCTTCCAGGTCAAATCTTATTTGTATAAAAAAATCAAGTTCTGTATTAGTCGGGCTTCTCTAAATAAACAAAACCAGTTGTATAAAGCCAGTAGAAACAGAATCAAAATACACATAGACATTTATTTCAAGCAATTGGTCCATAGTTGTAGGGAATGGAAGGTGGAAGTTCTGTAGGGCTGACTGAAAAGCTGTAGGAAACTGGAGATAGAATTTGTTTTTCCTCAAGGAACTCCCAGTTTTACTCTTAAGCTCTTCCAACTATTGGATCCAAATTATTGTAGATCATTTCCTTAAAGATAACTAATAGCAAATTTTTATTGATATACAATATATCTTCAGAGCAACAACTCTTCCAGGTTTAACTGAATAACTGAATACCATAGTCCAGTCAAGTTTTCACATAAATTTAACAATCACGAAGTCCTAATGCAAAACTCATAGTTCAAAAAAACTGGAAAATGTGTTTTTTATATATTAGAGTATGTTTGTTAAAGATGTGTGGGAAAGAATGAGCATTTCCTTTTAAGGAGTACACATGTGAGAGCAGAACCTTGAATGGGATTTAATTCAGTGGCATTAATCCAGTAACCCACAGAAGTTCTGATGATCTCAGTAGTGGCTGGAGACCTTTAAAGATTGTCTCAAAATCCATCAGTAGCATTCTGATGAATAAATTATTGATACTATTAAAATATTTGTGGTGTTTTTGTAGTAGTTTGGCTCAGTTTGAAGTTCATTTATTCAATAATTTTTGTATATATTTATAGTATATCTGTCTAGTGACACTGGCTATAATCTATGTAGAACAAACTCATGGAAAACTAAGCAGAAGAAATATGCTTATCTGCCTGTATGTGCACTACTCCTTTTGTTCCCCATGCAGTCAGGTTTCTACTGTGGTGATACGCTTCACAAGATTTTTTGGTCTTGTTCCTTAGAAAATTGGGCATTCTTACTCATGTGTTTGTTGAGGGAATGCTCCTATGGAGAGTGAAGGAATTAGAATGCAAGAAAGGAATTGGTGTGTGTCTAATATGAGTGTGTCTAATATGACCCACCATGGTGAAGTCTGGGGGGAAATGTGCCATATATTCAACAAGAAGGAAGTGTAATATTTAATTCTATCTTCAGTGAAAATTTCTAGGGGAATAGATGGGTGTATGTATAGCTGTTCAGTCAAACTGGCATCCATTGGCTGAGGGAAATTCTCTGCATAGAGGAGCAAGTAAGAACAGATATCGCCAACACTCATAGCAGCTAGGAAAATAGGTGCTCTTCACTTTAAGAGGCACTTGGGCAGGGCACTAACAGCTCTACTACTATACGTTATGCTCCTCTCCCTGTGCTTCAAGTCCACTTGCTGATAACATTAAGTTCTCTACATTCAAGCACAACTTCTTCAGGATTCTGATTTGTCAAAATTCCTGAGGGGAAAAAAAAAATTAAGAGCAACATTAAACTACAGCTGCCATTGCTTTACTTGATCCCAAGGTCATAATTAATACCTAACATTTATTCTATTAGATTTTCCCTCTTTGACTAATATTTTTATTGGTCCACTTGTCTTTCCTTATAGGTTGACTAAGATTCATATCCATAAGTCATTTGATTCCTGATAATTATTCCCTTATCAAGCTTCAATAGTTGTGCTCATACTTTTATAGTTGTAATTCGTGTATCAAGATCCTCCCAATTATGTGCTAAACATATTTCCTTTTGTCCCTATTTTGTAGCAACAGCCCTAACTCCTAATGAAACCAGGATCAATTATCACTGCAAGTATGAGGACTCATTTCCTTACTTCTAATTCCAAATACATAAGGAACACAAAGCAACCAGAAAGTAGCTATATTTTCAAATTTAAAGAGAACATGACTATCTTGGCACAGAAATATACCCTTTGGAAAACAAGAATTCTAGACTAATGAAGCCTAAGCCTATAGGAATAGGAAACATAAATTCCCCCAAATGAGTCCATAGGAGGAAATGATGATAAATGGGACCACTCTGACATCCCTATTGGTCCCTAAACTGAAGTATTCTTACTGTGGATCATCAGTATCGTAAAATGGTCATGGATATAAGCATGTACCTCATCTGAAAGGACAGCATACTATGCTTGTAATGTATCATGTCCCAGTTGGCCCTTCATCTGTGTCTACAGGAAGCTACTTCATTGCTCTCTGAGGCTGACAATTTTTGACTGTGCATTATGTGAAAGAATTGGTACTATGGTTGCAATTTTACTTTGTCATAAAGTAGATCTCTTGGTCTGAAGTGATGCTATGGAAGATGTTATTGTAGATCAAACATTCTGTACAACCTAGATAGCAGTACTACAAAGGTGAACACATCTAGAAGGTCTATCAATTTTGATCAGTGTGCCCTTTTCATGATGGAAGTTCAACATCATCACTTTTCCACTAAGTAGCTGATTAATATCTCTGTGATATGATATCATATTGAGAACTCAGCATTGGTCTCTATTCCTGAAAGTTTGAAAACATAGCAGAAACTAAAGATCAAGTGAATCCAGGGAGAGGGAACCTGTACTAGTGGGCCCATGCCCAGGCTTACTCTCTGCCAGCATGGTAATTCTGTTCATAATTCAAATTCCAAAACCTTATGGTGGCCACCAAAGCTAGTTATTCAGTTTCCCTTAAGAGTGGCTTCTCTTTGGTGTGTATTAAGTGTGGTATACAAATATCATCTCACTCTTGCACCCATTCCTACAGGTCTATCAACATACCTCTTATCCAGAACTCCTTAACTTGATCTGTGTTCTAGATTTATGACCATCTTAGATTGAAAGATGCAAACTACCAACCATCATTCAAGTACAAAAAGATAACCCAAACTAGGTTATATTAAACAAATAAAAATTTTAGTTAAAAATGCTCCACAAAGAGAACTCCAGGTCCAGATGGCTTTCCTTGTGAATTATGCCAAATGTTTAAGGAAGAAATAATACCTATCTTATAAAAACACTTCCAAAGAACTGAAGAGAAATAATTTCTAACACATTTTATGAAGTCAAAATTTTACTGAGACTAAAACAAGATAAAAATATCACAAGAAAATTTCAGACTAACATCATCTGGGGACATATATGCAAATATTCTAAACAAAATTTTAACAAATTTAATCCAGCTATGTATGAAATAATAATTTTTGATCAAGTATGGTTTATCATAGGAATGCAAGGTTGGATTAATGTTAATAATCAATAGATGTACTTCACATTTAGAAACTAAAACAAAACAGCCCAATAGACAATGCTTTTGATAAAATCTATCATCCATTTCTGAATGAAAAAGAACCCTTAATAAACTGGGTACAGGAAAGAAATTACTCAATCTGATGAGACATTTACAAAAATCCTACAACAAAGTATACTTAATGGTGAAAAACTGAATACATAGCCTTAAAATAGGAACAAGATAAGGAGGTTCACTCTCAACACTTAGATCCAATATTGTATGGGAGGTAATATCCAGTGCCATCAGATGTGAAAAAGGTAAAACAAGAATCTAGAGAAGTCTTTGTATGTACATTTTATTAATGCCTCTGGAAATCTAATCTATTAAAATGCTATTAGAATTAATAATTGGTTTTGGCAACATTGTACAATATAAGATTAACTTATAAATGTCCAGTATATTTCTTTAAACTAGCAATGAAAAATTGACAATAGAATTTTTCAACACAACATCGCTTCTAATGACATCAGAAATATGAAATTTTGGGGTATGATTTGAATGATCATGCTTGTTCATTGAAAAGTATAAAATATTGAGAGAAAATAAAACCTAAATATAGAAACATGCAATATTCATGGATTGGAAGGCTTAATATTACCAATACTTGTAGATTCAACACAATCATTATAAAAACTCCAAGCAGCCTTTTCCAGAAGAAATTAAGAAACTGATTCTAAGATTCAGGCAAAAATGCAAAGGATCTTGAATAGTCAAAACAAGTTTGAAAATAATAAAATGTTAAAGAATTAATTCCATCTGACTTCAAGTCTTATGCTATGGTTTAGTATTTTTTTCCACTCCAAAACTTATGTTTTAAATGGGGATTAAATTTCCATGAATGTGACAGTGTTGGGAGGTGTTTAGGTCGAGAGGATTCTGCCATCACAAACAGATTATTACTACTATATAAAATGCATCTGGGTATGGGTTCTCCCCCTCAGGCTATGAGAGGATAAAATGTTCCTTTTCTCTTGAAGATGCAGCAATGTGGCTCCATGTTGGAACCAGAGAATGAACCAATCAGCACTTTGATCTTGGACTTCTCAGCCTCCAGAACTGTGAAGAAATTGATTGTTTTTTACAAATTAGTATCAAGTATTGTTATAACAGAAAAAAGACTAAGATAACTAGTATAACAATATAGGATCAAGAAAATGTGATATATGTATAAAGATAAATGGGTCAATGAACTATCTAGAAAGCCCAGAAGTAGGCCCACACACTCATAGTCAATTGATAATCTGGCAAAAGTTCACAGGCAATTCTGTGAAAGAAGAGACAGCTTTTCAACAAACAGTGCTACAACAATGGATATAAATGTGAGAAATTTAATATCAATTCAAATCTTGAATATGTAAATAAAAATTCAACTATGTTGTAGAACTAAAATGTAAAATATAATGACATGAAACCTCTAGAAGAAAACATAATAGAAAATATTTGTGGCCTTGTTCAACAAATATTTACCAAATACAATATTAGAAGTATGAGCCATGCAAAACAAATTACACATCAGACTTCATAAAAATTAAGAATCATATTTTGCTTTTTCAACTGCAGAGGATAAAACTCAGGGACTTATACATGCTAAGTAAGCACTATGCCATGGAACCATATTTCTAGCCCCAATAATATCTGATCTTTAAAAGACACTTTCAAAGATTTTAAGAGAATGAAAAGATAAAACTGAATACTGGAATAAAATATTGGCAGATCATATATCTGATAAAATACTTGTATCCAGAATGTATGAAGAACTCTCAAAATTCAGTAAAAGGATCTATCGTCTAACTTCAATTTTCCGGACAACTACTTTTCATTAGTTCATACATTTCAGGAATAGGAACAATTAGCAGTCCTCTGAATTGCATCAATTTTTCTTTGCTTCATATTACTTAGGAATTATTTCATAACGTCTTACAAAAAGTTCTGCAATATTTTATATGAATAAAAACCTGTGATTATCCCCATAATCATCAGGATGTGAAATATCAATGGGGAGGTGGAATTACCATTATAAAGTATGTTAATTATGACCATATTTCTATTTGATTCTTTTACTTGTTTTACATCAAGTGTTTTAAGCTTCCTTATATGTATTGATGAAAGCAAGTATGTATTTTTTTTTTAAAACACAGCTATTTGCTTTCCAAGAATTCAGTTCTCTTAGAAACTGTATCAATTGCAGGCTTCATATCCACGTTCCAGAATTTTTTACTAACTATATGACTATATAAGTTCGATTTTTGCTTACTTACGTCAGTAAAAATAAAACTATCTGAATCTGCCAGGGGAATTTATGTATTGTTTGACTTATGATATTGTGGAATAAAACTTCTAGGTTCCCTAGAGACAACACAGTGTAGACTCATTTGTGACTTACTCTTGACCAATGGCAAGTGGTAGAGATAACACCAAGACTTCTAAGTTTAGCTCATAAAAGGCCTTGCAGCTTCCACCTAAAATGCTCACTCTGGGGAAGGTCAGACTCATGTATAAAGTTTGTTTTGAGATCGCCATGCTGTGAGAAAGCCCAGCTTATCTATGTGGAGATGTCCTATGGAGAGATTCCACTAGAAAGCTCCCAACAATTCTATCCATCCTAGCTGAGATACCTTCCATGAAAGTTATATTAAACATTGAATCTTCAAAAGTTACTACCTTCAGTCACTAATGGACTTCCACCACCTAAGAGACTTCACAACAGAACTTCCCAGCTAAATTCTTTCAGCTTACAAAATCACTGGAGATAATAATAAATTGTTTAAATCACTATATTTTGGGGTGAATTTTGTACAGTAATAGATATATGAAATAACTGAAATCCTGGGACAGAGTGAAAGTTCTTACAATGAAGGGTGTAGTGTTCTAGAGGCTTGGTAAGACTTCTAGTTCAGTTATGAATTACTTCACTTTTCCCCCAAATATGCTGTATGCCTTCTTGAAATACAAAATCCATTTAAATTAGCCACTTCATTCTCATAATATTGACATTTCAGAAAGGAATTGGTAAATAGTGACCTCTTTGTAATATTCCCATGTTATCTCTACCAACTGATCTGGCCACCATATATATTGTTGCTATTAGGCATTTGTGGCATGGGCATGGTTTGGGTACATCATGTATACCCAAATATTGAGTGTCCAATGGACACACTCTGTATGCCTATACTATTTCTTTCTCCCATCTAAGATATATTGGTTCTGTTTCTACTTTCCTTAATACTATTTAATCTATATTCACACTTGAAGTAGTTGAAAAAGTAAAGCAAGCTCTGGTACGCTAGGCCTGCAACAGCAATCTGCTTCTCATCATTCCCAGGCAAATACTTTGGCCGTGTGCTGCCATATTAACTGACACAGTGTACAGATGCTAAACTGTTCATCAACGCATTCTTTGTGAACTCAAAGGTAACTTCTCTGGATATCTGCAAAAGAACCAAGTAGTAAATACCATTCATAAACAGTGAGCCAAATGGTAGCTACAATTGGCAGTTCTAATTGGCTATTGGTCAATTGAGTCACCAGGGGGCACTGCATTGCATATTTTCCCAGACTTTCCAGGTGGAGTTTTCAGGCAAAGCCTGTAAATAAGCATAAATTTAGTTTTTCTTCATTGGAGGAAAAAAAAAATCAGATTTCTCCCAGCATTGGCCATTCATCATGATATAATCGGACGGAAATATGAGTATTATTCTCTTGCTCTGAGAAGGTCTGGTGGGAATAATATTATTCCAACCTTTCCTGGAGTTCTAAACCATTCGTGCCCCCTTTCTACTTGCCATAATCTTTATGGTCTCTCTTTATTACCCATTTTAACCTATACCCTTCTTCCCTGGTGGGATAATTTGATTCAATAGTGCTGTGAATCAGAAAGGAGATGTTTTTCAAAAGGTATGTGATTCTCTAATGATGATGGCAAGTCCTTGAGAACCTCAGTTGTCTTAATTGAGAGTCCCTTGTTGGGACTTTATAAATTTCTCATGCTCTACTTTTTTCCCATTACCTTACACATATCCTAATATTTTAGAGTCTTCAGGTGTGTTGCCCAAAGGCAAGGCTGCTTCCAGTGCAGCCTGGACTTGCTGTGAGGACCTTTACTACTTTAAGCTCCATTCAAAGCTAACATACTTTCATATCATTGGGATATGTGATGGACCCTTTTTCCAGTTTACCCTCAGAATCTAATAAAACCTTTTCTACAAAAACATAGTGAGACAGATTTGGCCTGAGGGTCAGAGTTTGCTAACACTCTTTAGGTCCTTAGAGATGGTACTATTTTGCACTATTTGCTCAGAGTGCAATGTAATTTTTATCTCTCTTGCTTTATAAGGGTGTTCCAGTCATTTACTTGGTCCTTTTCATGTGAAACTATCAGGGTAAGAACTATGTTTAGGTTGAATACATAACCAAAAATATATATACAAATTATATCTTCAGTGACTTCAGAAATGATTAGAGAGTGGGCTTATGGGCATGGTGGACCTATGTGGGACCTGGACTTTTCAAACAGTGGCTTCCAGATCTGAAAACTTCATTAAGTCTACAGACCATGATATTTAATTAGGTACCCTCAGCCTTCTGATTATTCATTCCTGGTTCATTTTGATGGGACAATTTTGAATAGCTCTTGATGGCTTTTGGTTGTCCATCTCTTTGCCTTGGAAACATCATGCTTTGTTAATTATATGCAGGTCATTTCTCCTGTTGCTATTCCAACTTTGCCTCTTTGATAATTGAAACTGCGTGTCCTCTATGGTTTTAGGTTCCTACCACTGCCTTTGTGAATAGTCTAGTTTTATAGCACCTCCAGTTTTTAGCTACAGAGGAAAACTACAAAGGGGAGCCCACACTGAACTGAGTGATACTGGAGCTCTCCTCTTCATGATAATTAAGTCTTGGTAAATGATAGATCGATCCTGTAGCCTTTCAGTGGAACATATTAAGGATTTTTTCCAGTTTAGCATAGAGCATCCACTCCAGCAGGGCCAATTCTCTGTGCCTTTGAATTCCTTCCTACAGAATTTCCCCTAACTTCTGGCATTTCAACTCTTAGCAAAGTGTACTTATTAATTATGCATACCCACATCAAATTACTTAAGGCAAGTTACTAATGGAGAAAATAGGCTTATTTAGCTCGCATTTTAGAGGTTCAAGATCATGATGCCTGCATTGACTCAGTTCTAGTGAGAGCTCGGGTGACTACACCACATCATGGCAAGATATCAATGGCAGGAGCCACATGTGAATAGGTGACCACATCTTGTCATAGGAAGCCAGGCTGCTGGGTGGCACCAGGCTCAGGCTTTTATAGCAACCCTCTTGTGATAACTGTCAAGGGATCCCCTGGTAACTACCTTACTATCTCAGTGGTTAGGATCCTCTATGGTTAGGATCCCCAGTGACCCAAGGACAGATTAAGATCCACTACTTAAAGTTTCCATCATCTCTTAATAATGCCACTATGGGGACCAAGCCAACAACACATAGACCCTTGAGAAAAAAAGAAATACAAACTGCAGTACAAGGGCTAGCTCTTCTCTTTTTTAACTGTAGGAACCATCCAAATAAGAAGTTTGCACAATCTCCTGGGAATCCTTGCCAAGCTATTGAATTCTGTATTTCAGGAGAGTACATCCAAATCAATAAGCTTTCCTTATTCAATCCTGTTTTTCAGTTGCCTTCATCAAACAGCTTCAGAATCTAC
Organism: Xerus rutilus; assembly: GCA_028644305.1. NCBI lineage: Eukaryota > Metazoa > Chordata > Mammalia > Rodentia > Sciuridae > Xerus > Xerus rutilus. The sequence goes on from CM053406.1 coordinate 35,320,792, forward strand.
CTCCATGTATACTTCCCTGACTTGTACTAGTACATGCTGGGGCACACTTTCTACCAGGGCTAAACTTTGACTTAGACTTTTTGTCATTGTTGCTGCTGTTTGTTGTAAGCCTAATATTTAGGATAAGAGACAAGAATAAGTACTAAGAGGGGAGTGGGTTAGAGGAGAGGAAAAGATAGCTCTAAACAGGAAGGAATGAACCACTTCTGAAAGCTAAGAGAATCTGGGAACCAGGGAATGTGGTCCTCAATTTTGTCTTTTTGCCTCTTGGTTTGTATGCTATCATCGCCCTTGGGTTTCACATTTGGTTTTTTATTATAGCTAGTGAAATCCCTTCTTACGTACACAATTTTGATTAACTACAGATGTAAATTTTATTTAGATTGCCATCATTCTATTAATCTGTTGTCTACCTAAGATTAGTGATGAGTTCCTCATTACATAACCAGACTATGTTTGATAAATCCTGCTCCCAAGTACCACTTCTGGTGCCATCCTAGATAGAATTCCCTGGATAGCAGATTCTAGATGGAATTTACTATTTCTCATATTTATTAGGGAGTATCTTTAGGATCAATACTTGTGAAAAGTAGGGAAAGAAAGCAGAGTTGGGCAGAGAGCAAGGCCAAGCTGTGACACAAGCCAATAATACTGTTGGCCAAACTAAAGTGACCTCTTGAGCTAAAATTGACTCTCAAAGTCAGCCTACTTTGGCCCCAAATTGCAGATCATTCATTTGGCACCCTTGCTACTCACTTTTTTGTATGGGCTTCCCTGGGAACTATGTCACTTCAATGAAGCTGCTTTTCATACCTGAGGTAATTCCTGTGTACAAAGCTTTAGCAATTAACATGGATTTATAGATTCCTGGGATTACTAATAAGGGTTTGATATGAGCCACTTATCAGCTATGGTTAGACCTTTTTCCTCAAGGAATTCTTCCTAAAGCTCTTTTCAAATTATTTATTTCCTTTTGATATCAAGTACTGTCCCTTGCCACGCTGGTGATTTTAACAGTTCCAAAGGGATTGTCATCATCTGGAACATCTTTGCTTTAATTGAATACTCCCATACCTTTTTATCTTATGAAACCTAAAAATATAGATTTTAATCTGGGAAATACCATCAATGAACTGAGCAGTCTTTTACCTTGTTTGCTAGAGTCATAGATTTCAGATCATAAAAGATGAGGGTGGCTGGCTCATTAGTGAGCTCTGCCATTGGCATCAAAGTAACCCGTTTATTCATATATATGTGATGAACACCCACTGAATATTTTCCCTTTTGCATATCTTAAATATACTAATTTAATCAATATCCTGTTTTTCTGTGTCTCTTTACTGTTTCTCTAAAGTTATCCAAGACATCATAGGTAGTTTTAATCTCAGGATGTTCTTTTGCAATATGTACCATCTTAGCAACAACTAGTAGCAAGCTCATTATGTTCTTTCATAAGAATCATATAAAGTACCTTAATCAGGTTGCTTTTGAATCTCAAACTTCAGCAGTTTTCAATAAAGAGCAGTATTCAATTTCTGCCATATGCTCCAAATTACATGTGATCTATTTGCAGATACTTTTAAAATTAAGTGAGCATTTGTGTCTAAAGATTTAAGAAACTTGGCTGGGACAAAATATTTGAAAATCCTTTGACATATTACCCCACAGGATAAATGTTTTAATTTATTCCTTGCTAGTCTATTGTCAGAACTTGTGTTGGTTCCATGAACAGACTATCTTGTTTGTAGGTAAGATGACATCTCTTAGAGAAGTAGTTAATGGAAACCATCACTCAGTTTCAACCATTTCCTCAAAGAAATGGTCTCTTACGTTTTCCTGGAGTTCTATATTGCTTGTTGTTTATTACCAGGTAGGATTCCAGCAATGCCAAGTTTTCCCAAGTTTGGTAAAGGGCAGTGTTTGCTATAACTTATTGACAATGGAATGGGTAGATCAGAATTTAAGCTATGAAGCGAATCTAGCAAGGGCTTTCTCAAGGTGCAAGGGTCAAGACTAACTTTGAAGATGTTCTCCGAGTTCCCGAGAGTTGACAATGTGTTATGAGTGTTCTAATAAGAATCTTTTCAATTTCCCTTTATTTTCCACTCTTCAGCATTCTTTTTTTAAATTCTTTTTTAGTTGTAGATGGACACAATATCTTTATTTTTATGTGGTGCTGAGGATCGAACCCAGTGCCCCACGCGTGTGAGGCAAGTGCTCTTGCCACTGAGCCACAATGCCAACCCCTTCAGCAGCATTCTTAAAAGCCCACCTTGTTAAAGTAGTTAATGATACCTTTTTCCCTTTCCATTTTCCCTTCCATAGTCTTCCCTTTGGAAAGCACAAATCTTTCCCTTATTTACTCTTATGAGTGACAACTGGTCTACTGAATCAGATTATTTCACCTGAAAAATTTCTTGGCCCCCACACATTATTTTGTAAAATACCTGAGATTGAAAAACTTACTTTTGCAGCTCCTTTCATTGGTCACTTATCAGCATTAAATTGTCTTTTTGATCATAAAGTCAACCTGAGAATGCCTGTGATTGCATGCCCCTAATACTTCAGAAGGAGTAGTCCATGTCTTAAAAAGGCAAGGAATATCTCAATATGGGGTTGTGCTCTCAGGATAAATCTGCCAAACTCTCACTTTTGCCTACTGCATCAAATCAGTTATCATACTATATTCATGATGATCTTCATAAATGTTACATATAATTGCATATCTCTGGTCAAATCTCTCCATCAGCAGTGTATAGCATTAGTAATAAGATCCCTTGGTCATTTATTTTGAGACTTCATGTAGCAGGGACTCCTCAGTCTTCTGTAGAACTTATGTATAACATGCAACAGCTATTTGACAGCCCACTCTCTGGATGTCTTGGACATCTGGTTGTGGCCCTTGACTCCCTCTATAATCTTTTTAGTGATTAATGGTCACTAGCAACTTACGTTGTGAATGATATAATATCTGGAAAAGTGACCATAGTAACATGAAAAGCTTTCTGGTAACTGGAGAAAAAGGCGGGGAGGGGGGTGGTATTTCTTTATGTTCTAACTTTTTACTTGGCCCTTTAGAGTTTGAGGTTTCATTAATGACACCAGTAGCAGCTTGGTGTTCTCTCTCCAATTAGCTAATTTTCCTAGGTCTAGGTTTATTTTCTTCAAAGTCAATTGGTAAGACTTATCCTCAATCTTCTACAACATTTTCACCACTTGTTATCAAAGAAATGTAGGAAATAATCCTGGTGGTCTCAAAGTCTCATCAAATTTTTATTTCCCCTCTTTATCAAAATCTTCCTTGGTTTGGAAAAAATTTTGCTACCACTATCAATATGTGCCATAAACATTGAATTGTCAAAGTAGAGTCTCATGAATCCAAAGCTTTCGCAAAGCGAAACGTTTCTAACATTTAGTAAATTATACAGTCAAGCTTCAAGCACCATATACAGAGACTGAATTGTATTCTTGCAGTCCTTTTCTTCTATCAGTCTTTTGCTCTCTTCCACCATAATTCCCTTTGACCACTCTTACGATCCTCACCAGTGACAAACCCTGCCTTTCCCAAAGCCCTGTACTAGCAGTTGCCTTCCAACTCTCCTCAATCTGTCCTCAATACTCTATATGTATCTCAGGGATTGGCTATTTTCCCACTAAGTACCACATATAAATTCTCTGGCTGAAGCAACTCTTCCAGTTAGCATCTCAGCACCTATTTTACTTTTTCTTTGTTAGTTCCTTAGTATTACCAATTCCTGGGAATTATTTTGATTTTGTTACTTAGGATTCATGGTTGCAAATAGAAATCACTCAACATTTTCAAGCATAAAGAAATCCAGTACCAGAACTAATATGCTTACAAAATTGTGTTGGAGAAGTTAGGGGTCAAGAAATGTTATTGACATTCAGTAATCAGGAAAGAGAAGTTGAGATAGCACCACCACCAACCCACAGCTAGGACTCATCCAATTGATTCATTGGTGCAGGCCAACAACCAGGCTCTAGCAGATGGGCTATCTGCTGGGTCCTGCCTATCTGCCTGCTCCCTTAAAATAGCAAAATGATACCTATTCCTTTCATTTTCCAAACATAAATAAGTATATCTCAGTGACAGAAGCTAATCTTATCCAGACTTGTTGCAAAGGTATTTGGGAAATGTAGTTTTAGCCATATTGCCCCTGTCATACAAGGCATTGCAGCATAAAATGGAATGTTCCATTTTATGAACAATCCGTTCAATGGAGTGTTCAATGGATAACAATTCCTCACAAATTTGTTAGCTTTCCCAAAGAATCTCATTGCACAATGCCAATGTCCTGTGTCCACCCCTGCTTCTGCCTCCTCTCTGCATTTCCTTGTCACATCTTTTCAATAATTCAGTTTTCATGAAGTGGCAGATATTTATAATTTTAAAAATTACTGATAACAGATTCAGTTTCACTATTGGTGATATATTTGCATTAAGGTCTTCTGGAAACATTAACTTCATTTTCATGATTTTATTGGGAATTTCAGGTCTTTGACAGCTGACATAGGAAATATGTTGCTCAGCAAGATTTTAGTCTTTCAATGTAGGACAACTCATAAAATCTTCCCTCATCACCTCTGTCCCTAGAGCTACCCCTAATCCATTATGGTGTAATATCAACCAATTGCTTAGTTTAAAGGAAATTTTTCATTGCCCAAATAATACTTTCTTACAGTTAAATTATCACTGCTAGAAAGTCGATATTTTTGAGTGTAGTGCTTTTACTGTAATTGTACAGAATACCACAATAGGAACATTATTCAAAGCCAAATATTCAAGATATTGTGACAGAACAAAAGAAGAGAACAAAGAAAAGAATGTTTTTCTGCCTCTGGGGTATGAAAATCTGGAGTTACTGATGGCACTGATTTTTCATGAGGCATATTATTCACTATTTTTTAACAAATTCTGCATGTTAATGAACATCAGACAGTGTTACCAGAGAGGCTAAGTTTTAATCAGCTACAGACACCAAATGAAAACATCCCAAGTTTGTATAGAAAGTGTCAGGAAGAAATGTAACTGTCCTTTACTAGATACCCAAAATGTCAATGATACCTAGATGCAAATTTAAGACAACAAAGAACAATATATACATTAAGAACTGATTTAAAATTGTGCTACTCACTAAATTACAAATACTATATTAAAATGATTGGAATACTGTTTTTTTGTAATTTCTCCTAAAGAGATCATTTCAATACTAATATGTCTAAATATTCAAGGACATCTTAATATTTTGTTAAGTGGTAAAAACTGTTATTTGTAAGGAATGAGTCACCTATAAAAATGGTTTTTCATAGCTGGAGGTTAGAAGAGAGACAATAAAGCAAAGCAATTCAATTCCAAATGTCCTAGACAACTCCATCTTATTCATGCCCATACTTAATGGAGTGCATGACACAAATGAGTCCTCAAATATCTTAAGAAATTACCAATGCTTCAGTAACAATGTAAAATAAAATATTCATTGTATAGCTAATCACTGGCTAAGATTTGGGTACAAATTCAATATTCTTATTTTGTGCCAAGCTCTGCATTAATCTCTTACATGCATCTCACTTCTTTCAACAGTCGGGGTGTGCAATGGGAGGAGAGAACAGTTTTAGCTCATTCCAAAGTCATTTTATGGCATTAAGATTCAAATGAAAATGAAGTAGTATGAAACATATTATAAAAATAATGTTTGAACCAAAAACCATTTTCTTGTATTACCAAGCAAGAAGCAGTAAGTTCTGACAAGATGTACAATGCCTTTAGGAGGTGTGACTATGGCCTGGTTCCTAATAGCCTTGAATAACTTTCCTTTGAACTTCAACCCAAGACATGTTCACTCAACCTGAGTTCTTTCTTTGCCTCTCACTCAAGGTCAAATCTGAATTGGAATCTCATGCTTTTTCAGCTTTCCTTGTATGTCCGCATTTTCTTTCACAAGCTTGCTTGCTGTTTGGAGGACCTGGATGAGCACAGATACTAGGTGAACCCTGCCCAGTTTTTCACTTGGGTGGATGTTTTACTGGTGTTGTTTAGTGAGCCATCAGAAAAACAATCATCTTAAAAGGCTGACAATCCTTTTATCTCCTAGAAATTGATAGAATTTTCAAGACTGTTGAAGAGAACTTTCTAGTTTTTGTTGCTCCTTCAGGTAACTATGCTACATTTTTGCTCATTCCTTTGTTCATTAAGTCTAATATATGATGAGGAGAAAAAGGTATGCAATAGCATTTGAGGAAGAAAAAGAGGTATTTACTAGGAAGTTGAATTTGAACATCCTTACTCAAAGGTCTTTAATATTCTAATAAGTTAAACTCTGCTCAGTTTCTCTCAATATAGCCACTTTCATACATTTCTATATTTTTTCTTACCTTATATATGTCCATTAACCTCATTCAGCACTATTCCACCCTCAATTTATATTGTCTTTCAAATGCTTATACTTTGTGTTTGCTCCCTGTACCACATCTGGCTTGAAAGTATGTGTCCCCTTTAAGTTCATGTTAGAACTTAAATCCCAGTGTGATAGTACCAAAAAGTGGGGCCTTCAGGAGGTAAGTCACAAGGACAGAACCCTCATGATTGAGGTTGCTGACAGCAACAAGATGCCCTCTTGAAAACAGAGAAATGGGGCTTCTTGACTGGCTCAAGGACTGGGCACATTGATTTTGAACTTTCCATCCTTAACTGTGAAAAATAAATTTCTATGGTTTATAAATTACACAGGCTCAGGTACTTTATTATAGAAGCACAAACTGATAATACAGTTATTCATTTTACCACATTGACTGAATTTATTGAGGGTCAGCTTGTGATACCAGGCAAGGAATAACAAGTATAAAGAAGTGCTATAACGTGGATTTATCCTCTGGAAATTATTGTACTAAATATGAAATGCTGTATAGCTCTTTTTTTTTTGTTTGTTTTTTTGGTTTTTTTTATTTCTTTTTTTTTATTTTTTTTATTTTTTAATTTTTTTATTTTATTTTTTTTTCCCAAAAGTTGCATTTTAATACATGTTGGCAAACATAACAGAAAAAAACAAATTATCAGAAGCTGTACACACTATTCACTGAAAACATTTGTTGAGGCAAATAGCTCTTTTAATAGTTAGGAGATACCTAAAGAAAATAGACCAACCCATTTTTTGGCATGACTTTTACTGGCTTTTGTGGTGCATGTTAGTTACCCAGGTCATGTGAATATTTGGAGAAGGATTTACAAGTTCAGAAAACTAAAAAACTGTATTATAGATAAAAAGTGAAGGACAATTTATGTAACTGCTATACAGAGGTTGCTATAGTAAGCATATTTTCCCAATCATATTCATAGCTTTTTTTTGTAATCATGGAAAACTGCTTATTGTGAGCACTTATTACCCAATTGAAATGATTTCTTTTAAGGATAGAGTGTGATTGAGTTTTATCCGAATGGAAGCTTATCATGAAGCATGATTGCCAGTCTTAATGCATTACATACAATCAGAGAATATGTTAATTAGGTAAATTCTCTGCAAGTATGTTTATGAAATTCTGGGTTTAGAAGACCTTGCATTCAAAATTGACAAATGACATGCTCACAGGACAAGGTCTATCTTAGTCTATTTTCTGTTGCTCTAACTAAATATCATACACTAAAGAATTTATAATGAACAGAAATTTATTTTTCTTAATTTTGGAGACTGGCAAGCCTGATAACAAGGTGTTGGCACCTGGTAAAGGCCTTCTTGTCA
>CM053406.1:35329045-35378278 GCA_028644305.1 Xerus rutilus
TTTACTCCAGTAAATCTTACAATAAATTTGCTTATCTCTCTGACTCAATCTTAAAATAGTTCATTCCCTGACAAAGGTTGTAATTCTACTCTCAGAGCAGTTTCAACAACTTTTACTGCCTACTAAATGGTAATCCAAGAAATACTCATTTAACAATATTTATATACTCTTTATATAGTTCTAAGATGGTGATTTTGATGCCTAATTTGGTAGTTTGTACAAAAATCCTAGATAAGAGACCAAATGTAAGCCAGAGGTAGAAGGAGTCCTTCTTTTATATGGTTTATACAAACTGAGGACAGATTTTTTTTGGCTAAATTCAGTCCTTACTCATCCCAAGACTGAATGTCATTTTATGGAACACCAGTTACACAGGATATATAGTGGCTTTCTAAAATCCCCCAATTTTGTCTTATATTCTTAACTTCTTGGTTGTTTCTGTCCCTGAATTCAAATAGACTGAATCTTTCTCTTACTGACCTAGTCAGACACTGTCCCAAATACATTGTGATTTTTGAGGTTTTATTAAATATTTGCAAGAACTGGTAGCAGGCGGAACAACTTAAAACATGAGCTGATCCACTCCTCAGGCTGACTTCAACTTTGCTTCCTCTCTTTGTTGTGTCATATTGCATAACTCCCTAAACCCCACATACCAGGAAATATAAGCCTCCTTGAATATAATACTAAGATTTGTGTCAAGGTTGGATACTGCAATTAATTCCCCCTCAAGACAAACTTGCAGCCACAGGGACATTTCTAATGTCTATACCTCCCGTGCATTTCTAGGAAAAAAACTATTCTTGATCTCTTATGAAATACATAATCACCAAACATCTTTCTGATGAAGGTTCAGGAAGTTTCTAAATGTTTTGAATAACCTTATGTATTGTTGATATTCAGTGAAAAAGAAATAATGAACTAGAGACCCACAATGTAGTATGATTTTAAAAAACTTAATAGGTGTTTTGACTTATCAAAATATATTGCATATCAAAAGACCAGTTTTTGGATTGTGTTACTTTTATCCTGATGAAAAATTCCATTAGATATGTCATTGAAAATTAAGTAATGAAATGATTTGACATATGAAAGAAAATATTAAAACTAGTTTTTCTTCCAGCTGTCACAACTCATTTAGATAGCAATTGTCTGTGGTTGCACATCTTTTAGTTGAAATATCAGCAAATGGCTGTCTATGGTGGGGAAAATGTCTCCAAGATGAACATGAATATCAATTGCCAGAACTATATCAAGAAAAAGACAATTGTTATGCTTTAAGAATCCTAAGAGGATTAAAAGTACACACAGATATTGGACAATTTGGCAGAAATGAAAACCCAAATGCAAAGCATTCCCTCCAAATTGTAAGTCTGATGCTATTTTGAAAATTTGTTCCTTTGACAAAGTATTGTGTCTTATATACACTTTAAATCTTCTCAACACACTTTTTGAGACACTTGCAATATTTCTGGAAGAAGGAAAAGGCAAGAGAGGAAAACCTACTATTTAAATAGCTCTGCCTTTGTCAGTATGTAATAGTTGTATTATTTCAGAAATAAGCTATTATGCTCCAAGAATGTCATTTTTTAACATAGTATTTGTACAATAATACTGAAATATCTGAGAATGATCCTGAAAAATCTTACCACACTCTTTTGTAACTTGTGGGTTACAGAGATACTCACTGGATAGACCTTTGAGACTGAGGTGCTTGAATTTATTATATTAAAAAATCTACAGCTCTATTAGTAAAATAAGGACATAAAAGAAATATATGTGTGCAAAAAGATAAATATTCATTCATATGCTATTTTGAAAATAATAAAAATACAAGATTACAGAAACAGACAAATCCAGTTTAAAATATTTGTATTTTACAATATAAAGCAGTTGAATAGACAAAAATAGTTTGCTATTACTTTCAAGCATAAAAATGCATTTTTATGTATTTTATCAAATTTATTTTTACTGTAAAGTGAATGATTAATACATATAAAATAACATAGTGCTGGATTTCCCCAGCATTCCTTTAAGTTTAATGTCAGAAGATTACAATTTCCAGAATTGGTTGTTGTGGGCATTATTGAAAACAGCACTTCCTCTTCGAAATAAAATTTTGCACATACATGAGAAATAAATGATAACATTCTGTATTAATAACAAGACCTCTTTCAACTGTACCCTGAGTAACACTTGAAGGTAGAAAGTTTTATTAGCTACCAATATTTCAAAACAAACTATAAACAAATCAATCTCTCTCTCTCTCTCTCAGGTTTTATGCTAACTCCATTTACTTATGACTCTTAGAGAATTTTTGCTGGATTATTTCTTCTTATACATGGAGAATAATTTGGATTCACATTTACTGGAAGGCTCTTTTACTGGGGCACTATTGTAAAGAGCTGAAACATATGGCCCTCGCATACATCAGATCCTCTTTCCTGAAACATTATATGGTAGTTTTTTTCAAGTGTGATTAAGTAATGGTTTTGAGATGAGATTGTTGTGATTATCTAGGTAGACCCCCTCATATCATAACAGGGAGATGTGGTGTGCACAGAGGGGAAGGTGATATGAAAATGGAGGCAGAAAAAGGAGTGACACAACCATACACCAAGGGATCTGGGCTTACTCAAGCTGGAGGAGACAAGGAACACAGATGTACTTAGAGCCTCAGGAGAGAGGGATTGTGACCCGCTGACACCTGCTCTATGTTCAGTGAAATGACTTTTGAGCTATATTTTACAGAATTGTGAGAATAAATTTGTTGTTTTATTCCATCCAATTTGAGCTAATTTTTTGTTGTAGCTTTAGGAAACTAATACACTTGTCATGAGTCAAATATGATATAATAAATATATAATTACCTAATTTATTTACTAACATTTTTAAAGGCAGGCACTCTGTTATTCAAATTTTTCTTTTTGAAACCCATTTTGCCATTTAGAGCAATGAGCAAGAAAATAGCGTAGGATATGATTAACATAAGGCAAAATACGGTTCTTATAGAAAGTTTAATTAGAATACAGGAGAGCTATATCAAAACAAACAAGTCATGCTCGGCGCGGTGGCACAAGCCTGTAATCCCAGCACTTAGGGAGGCAGAGACAGGAGAATCGCGAGTTCAAAGCAAGCCTTAGCAATGGCGAGGTACTGAGGTGCTAAGCAACTCAGTGAGACCGTCTCTACATAAAACACAAAATGGGACTGTGACTCAGTGGTTGAGTGCCCCTGAGTTCAATCTCCAGTACCAAAAAAAAAAAAAGCCACTATGTTTTTCTACTATAAAATTATATATGTATATATAATTATATATATATAATATGTATATTATATATATTCCAATATATATAATATATATATTCCAGACCAATTTAACTTATCATTCATCATAAATTTATAGTGTGTACAGAAAAAAAATCACATATTTCCTTCTTTCAAATAAAATATATATTCAAGATTATTGAGATAATTTTTTTCAAAAAACGGAAAATACTATCATTTATTTCTTTTAATATGTATTCTCATAAACTAATCTGTGAAATACATCAGATTTCAAAATACTTTTTAAAAATATCTTGGAACATTCTCTTTAAAAAGATTTGGGCTGATATAATGATATTTTATTTATAAGGATACAAAAATTGATAGAATCACATTCATAGAGAAAGTTTCACTTTCTGAAAGATATTACAATCAAAATAATAATTAATATCTGGGCATCATGCTGCATGTCTGTTAATTCCTGCTACTTGGGAGTCTGAGGCAAGTTTGAATCCAACCTGGGCAATTTAGCAAACTTCTTTCCCAAAAAAACAAAAAAATTGAATTTGGTTGTTCCAAAAGACAAAAACAGTAAGGTAATATTAAAGTAAGTCATGCTTCATTATTCTTTTTCCCTCTCCTCCTCCTGTCCTCCTTTTTCTCCTCCTTTTTCTCCTCCTTTTTCTCCTCCTTTTTCTCCTCCTTTTTCTCCTCCTTTTTCTCCTCCTTTTTCTCCTCCTTTTTCTCCTCCTTTTTCTCCTCCTTTTTCTCCTCCTTTTTCTCCTCCTTTTCTCCCTCCTTTTTCAGGTGTGGTACATGAATTAAAATTTTTCATTTGGCAGAATACAAAAAATAGTTGAGGCAAAGTGATAGATATTACCAAGATAGGAATGAAATTTAGTAGTAGAGAGCCCATAAATATATTGTGGGGCTTGGCTAAGAGCACCTGTCACTGAACATTTGTGAAAGGTTGAATAACAGCCCTCAAATATGTCCTAGTCCTAAACCACAGAATATTTGGAAGTTTGTAGCAAAAGAGACTTTTTAGATGTCATTAAAGGAATGGTCTTGAGATGAAGAACTATCCTGCACTACTCAGGTTTTCCAGTATAATCACAGTGGCCACTATAAAAGAGACGTAAGAGGACTGAGAGAAAAGTTATAAGCAGAAACAATGACCATAATGATTTGCTTTAGAACTGGAGGAAGGGCCAAGGAACACAGACAGATAGAAGCTGCAAAAGGCAAGGAACAGTAGCTTCGATCTCGAGAAAGAAGGAATCAAGTCTTCTGACATCTTGACTTTGGCTCTATGGAACTGATTCTAGACTTCCCATGCTCCAGAACTGTAAAAGAAGAAATATAAGTTAATAACTCATTAAGTAACAATGAGAAATAGATCCAACATATCAATCATGTCAGTGAGTCTTTAACATGAAGATTTCTACCCTTCCAATCAACTCTCCCCTCACACAGGAGTATCATGGGGTAATTGAGCATGCATGAAATTAATATTTGTGCAAGATTTCGTTGAGATGATCAGTGAATTATAAAATATGTGTGAGAATGAGTACAAGTTGAGGAAAAGGGTAATATGTGTGAAGGATATTGTGTGTAAAAGAACTTATGAAACCTCGAAGGATGTGAACAAGCTAAGTTAAGCACAGAGGGATCTTTTAGACTTTTGTATACAGGTGTTGAATAAATAACTGCTGCAAGTATATAAATATTTTCACTACTTTTCATACCATCAAAGTAGACATGACAGCCTAGAAACTACCTTGGCATTAAACAGTTCATAATTTAGATTACTTGCATACCTATAAAATGATTCTAAAGTTACTATATCAATCACAATTTCCTTTATTAAATTATTATTAAATAAAAATGCAAGAAACAAAGTCATGTAAATGACTTCAACTAAATTACAAATATGGTCATATTAGACTAAAAGAAAATCTTATCCCTCAGAAAAATTTGTTAAATTTATCAATTTGTTTTGCTTCTTTCTTATGTATTAACTTATTTCCCAAGTTATCTAAAATTGTATGTATGCTATAGTCAGAAATTATGAGTTGGTAAGGCATTTAATTATTTAGTTATGATTATGCAGCAGATTTCTTTTATTTAAAATTCATATCTATATTGAGACAGTCAATAATTAGAATTTATTTTAGGAAGCAATTTCTAGGAAATCAACATGATAGCTACAAACAATGAATATTTTAATAGTCTATATCTACTAAAGTTGGTGACTTAGTCATCAGAAAACAAAGCATACCAACAGGGCATGGTGGCACACACCTGCAATCCCAGGTACTCTGGAGGATGAAGTGGGAACATGGTAATTTCGAGGCCAGCCTATGCAATTTTGGGAGACAAGTTTCAAAATAGAAAATTAAAAATAAAATGAGGGATGGGGATGTAGCCCTGAGGGACAATGTTTTCTTGCCCAGTAGGTTCAAGGCCATGGGCTCAAATCCCTGTACTGAAAAAAGAAAACAATACAAAGAAATTTTAACAATTAAAATGTATTAAATTCCTATGTGCCAAATGCTAGTTTGAGCATTTCATATAGTACCTTGTTTAATCTTCAGGATAATCTTGACTATCATTACTCTCATTTAGCAGATGAGAAAACTGAAATGGAGATTAAGTAGTTCATAGAAATTTAATACAGTTAATAAATGATCAGGATTAGAACTCAATGTAATTTCAGAGCTCCAACAGAATCACAATTATTAACACTATAATCCTTGCAAGTACAATTTTAAAGTAAAAAATTTGGAAAATACATTTTATTTTCCTCAATTATGAAACTTTGTGCTGGGTATTAATTTTTGGTTCTTTTGTTGACATATAAGATATGTAAGTGTTATACAAGACTTACCCTTATTCTTGTAAATAATAATTTATATATTTGTATAGTATATGTAATATATACACACATTATACATTTATTGTATCCACTTTTGGCTACTGGTCAATATTTCATAGTACATGATTATGGTCGTGAAAGTGTTTTGCATGATTCAAGTACCACCTGTTTTGTTGAATACCTACCTACTTTTGCACATAAGTGTGTCTCTGGGGAGTCCTTATTTATGCTGTGTAAATCGTTTTTTTTTAAATTTGGAATTGGGATTCAGGATACATGAAAATTTAAAAATCTAGGAACAAGTTGTCCTTTAGGAGCAACTGTGCTTAGAGAAACAGATTACTGTCACACTGCTGACAGAGGAAGAGTCAAGAGGTGGATGTGCAGAGAGAACCCATGAGCCAAGGCTTGTGGGAAGCAAGTGAGTTGTAGGTTTCAAACTTCCACCCCACCAGACTGGTCTCTGCTTTCTGCTCTTGACTTTCAGAAGTGACTGGGAATCCTACAGATAAACATTGCTCTTTCAAGCTATATATGTTCTTGTTTTAGTCTAAATGATACCACACAGAATAATTACATTTTGGAAAAATGTTTGTTTCAAAGAATAATAAAAGACATACAAAAAAGAATTCCTCTTGCTAGTAATTTCAAGATATTCCACATCATTTAAAACTATTTTGACGAAAGGTTAAATAACATGCCTAAATATTGGGGATTTCTCTTCACTAATTAAGAAAAGTAATGGGTATTTTTCACTTTTAAAATATTTTATCATTTATAAAACACATAATGAATGGTAATCTCATCAATTTGGGGAGTGGATTTTAAAGGAGTATAATTAATATTATCATTATTATTTATTTTTTATTTTGATTTTTTGGTACTGGGGATTGAATTCAGGGGCACTCAACCACTGAACCGCATCCCTAGCCCTATTTTATATTTTATTTAGAGACAGGGTCTCACTGAGTTGCTTAGCACCTTGCTTTTGCTGACTCTGGTTTTAAAATCACGATCCTCCTGCCTCAGCCTCCCAAGCCACTAGGATTACAGCCATGTGCCCCAGTGCTTGGCTTAATTAATATTATTTTTAAGTGTAATAAATCACGTATCATAAAGAAACTCCGGTATATAAGATACATAAAAATATCTTTTTAAGCCAAGTTTCTTTAAAATGTAATTTTTACACATCTTATTGTACATTTAAGAATTTGACAAAATTTACTCGCTCTATTGTGACCTTTCTTTTCTTTTTCTCTCCCTCCATTTCTTCCTTTCTTTTCTTTCTTTTTTCCCAGTGCTGAACCCAGGCTAAGAAAGCACTCTATCACTGAGCTTTATCTCTAACCCCTGTTCTTTTATTTTCATACAAGCAACATACATTCATTATAAAAAATTTAGGAAAATATATTAAAATACTAAATTAAATGGAAGTCATCTGCATACCTTTCAAAGAGAGACATTTTAATCATTTAATGTGTTTTCCTTATGCTTTTATGTCTATTAAATATTGGTCATGTCAAAATAATTTTAATCATGCTTTTTAATTAATGTATTTACAAATACTATTCTTATATTATTTTTTTTTCAAAATCACATACATTTTCAAGATTCTTTGCTACAAATGCCCACAGTATTGCATACTAATCTGGCCTGTGGTTTCAATGTTGAAGTAAACATCATTGTACATGAAAAACTACCAGCATAAGATGTTTTGCTTTTAACTATTTTCACGAAGTTTTGTTCTAGTAAGTTTTTGTTTTGCTACAAATTGAAAATATGTGCATCAAAATTCTTTGTCTTGTATCTTTTAATACTATACATAATTTATATTTCCCTTAGATCACTTTTATGTTTAACACTGTTTTGCAAGTCACATCATACTGATATTAGCAGAATTTGACATAAATTTATACTCATTTTTATATTTTAAAATGTTTATTCCTTTGCTGATAAGTGTCAAATGCTATATATGCTGTAATTTCCAGGTAGCCTTTAAGATCCTATGGAATAGAGGGAAGGAAGATGGTGGATTAGGGGAAAAACCCACCTCACAGCAGTCCCTCAGCACTGGACTCACAAAGCAAGAAGGCTTCCTAGAGAGGTGAGTAACAAAAGGGAACTCACTGAAACTTACTACTGCACTGTTAAATAAAATTATAGAGACGCACAAAGTCAGAAACTTGAATGTAAGAAATAGTTAAGTAAATAAGCGCCAGCCTGGGCTCCAGGAAAGGGACCAAGGGGAGGAACAGTGCAGCTCAACGGAGACAGCATGGCTGGTGGATAAAAGAAACCAAAAACAAACCAACCTAAAAAAGAAACAAATTGGCTTGGCAAAACCCGTGTGTTAGGGAAGAAGTGATCTCAATGGACACATAGACGGCAGGGGAAGCGGCTTAGTGTAAGGAAATCCAGTTAGTTCTCTTGGATTAGGAAATGCTCCAGGTGTGGAAATTGTACCTGGGCAGGGAAAAAGGATATGTTACTTCTAGCCCTAGGTATGAAAGGCAGTGCTGTCTGCTAGCCAGGTAAGGAAAGCACCTTCTGCAGTAAATATGCTCTGCATGATCCCCTCAACAAGGAAATCCACCACCAGCACTACTACCACTGTGGTCTGCGCATGCCTGAGAGGAAAGGCCACTGTGGCCCTGAGCCTTGTGTGTGGCCAAGCAGAAAAAGGTCTCACTGCATGGCTGAAAAGGCACAGCTACCGTGGTCTGTGTGAATCCCAGATGGGAAAAACCCTTTTGGTATTGTTGCGGTGCACATGTATGCATGTGTACCACAACTGCTAGCAGTGACAGGAAACTGGGAATACTCATACCCTGTTAAAAAATCAAAAACAAAACAAATAGCAAACAAAAGCACTAAAAAATCCCCCAAATACCCAGAAGACACCTGAACCAGAGAGACCAAAATAGGCACAAATAAAACTATACCTAGCCCCTGGGGCTCTGGATCCCAAAACAGAAAGCTACTTTTGTTGCTGATGCTATTGCAGATACACAGGGGCATCTGCACTCCAGGTCAAAAATCCAGTATTTCATATGTATTGGCAGTGAGGGTGAAACTTAAGGAGGTTTTATCCCTATGGAATACAGATATCCTGCAGCAACTGGCATCTCCCTAGTAATAGGGAGTATGGATCAGTTCTCTAATTCTCAACCACAGAGTTCCAAATTTCAGTTGAGACTAACCCTCGGTTACTAGAATCTCCAAATTATAACATCTCACCACTCCCATCACAGAAACACAATGATTTGTTAGCACCTAAATTGTGATACTGCACCACATACTGGGAAACTGGAAGCAGAGATCCAATACAAGCTGTGCTTCCCAATCAGGAAGGCAGGCAGCAACCCTCTATCCAAAGGCTACAAAGCCAAAAAACAACAACGAAAATTGAAATGCAATCCCTGCCAACAGTTTTGACCACCTCAGAAAAACAATCTCCTTATTTCTCAGCAAGATTTTTTCTATTTAAATTTGCTTTTTATTTTTTCTTTTGTTGTTGTTACTTGTTTTTCCTTTTATCCATACTCTCATTTTATTCTTATATTTTAAAAAATTTATATTTTTTCCAAACATCATTTCATCATATTGTATTATTCCTTCTTTACAACTGACATTTATTACCTACCTCCTGCTTTTTCTGATTGCTTTTTAAAATATATTTCAAACTTTGTCCCACTGTCCCATTCTATTTTTTATTTTCTTAAGAAAATTTAATCCCACTGAATAATAGAATTATGTAGCTTATGCAGCTCATACCCCACTAATGTTGAGGTGATTACTAATACAGTTGACAACATAATAGACACTTGATGTTGAATGCTGGATCTAGTTCTCAGTTTTGTACTGCTGGTACTGGTATTAATTGTTGGCCTCATCATTCTTATATGGGTGGCAATTAATGATACAGTTGTAAAAGTTGGCTCTGGACATTTATTTCTATACATCAATTACTGACATTAGTGCTACTTCTAGTTCCCTCCTGCTTCTAAGAGGGGCTACAAAACAACTGGGACACTCCAAAATTAGAGTAGAGAACCTGTTATGAAGAAATTCTTACAATATAGCCAAACAACAGTGAATCTCACACCACACAAGATTTAACCCCACTTGAGCTTAAACATAACTTCAACTAATAGAAGTGGGGGACAGCCTGATGCTGTGGCGCACACCTGTAATCCCAGCAGCTCGGGAGGCTGAGGCAGGAGGATCAAGAGTTCAAAGCCAACCTCAGAAAAAGTGAGGCACTAAGCAGCTCAGTGGGTCCCTGTCTCTAAATAAAATTAAAAAATAGGGCTGCATGTAGCTCAGGGGTTGAGTGCTCCTGGGTTCAATCCCTAATACCAAAACAAAAATAGAAAAAAAAAAAAGGAAGTGAGGAGAGAAAATACCCCAAATAAAAACCAGGCCCCAAGGAGGGACAACCAGAGGGAAATTTCAGTTTTCCCTTCTCCCTTGACATTTACACGTACATAACGAACAGAGAGAAATCCTAGGCAGGGAAAAATGAGATACATAGGTAAGGACATGCATGTAAAAGAGGAAAGGAAATCCACCTCAATTGATGCACAAGTCCAGAACCTCTGAATTCATGAGGAAACAGGAAAACAAATCTCCCCAACAAAACTCAGAACCCTCCAACAAAGAATACCACAAATACAGAAGTGTACAAAATTCCAGAGAAAGATTATAAAAAATGATTATTAAAATGTTCATTCAACTAAAAGAATCTAAGGACTGAGTGAAGAAAGAAAACACAAGAGGTGAAAGTCGAAGTCAATAAAAAAGAAACATTGAAAAGAAACTGATCAAAACTCCTGGAAATCAAAGATGCAATGAGTCATATTAAAAATTCACTCAAACATTTTATCAACAGATTATATTATAAAGAAAATAGAACTTCAACTCTTGAAACAGAATCTCAAGGTCTTGAAGACAGGATACATGAATTTGTAAACACAGAATGGAATAAAGGTAAAAAAAAAAAGAACATGGTAAGAATATATAAAATATCTGGACTAACATCAAGATACCAAACCTAAGAATCATGGGATAGAAGAGAACATGGAGATATAAGCTAAAGACATTAAGAACATCTTCAATGAGATAGTCACTAGGAACTTTCCCCATTTCAGAAATGAGACATACATCTACAACACACATAGTACCCCAAATAGATCTGACCAAAAGAGAAGTTCTCCAAGACACTTCATAATCAAAATGCCTAAAAATATTAAAAGAAAGAATATCAAAAGCTTCAGGAGAGATGTATCAGGTCATATTTACAAACCAATAAGGCTGACTTCTGACTTCTCACTGCAGGCACTAAAATCGAGGGAGGCCTGGAATGAGATATTCCTAGCTCTAAAAGAAAACAACAATTGCCAACAAAGATTTCTATGTCCAGCAAAAATCTCCTTCATATTTGGAGAAATAAAATCTTTCCTGGACAAAGATAAACTAAAAGAATACATGACAAGCCAGCATTACAAATAATTCTCAAACATGAATTGCAAAGAGGAATCCAAAACCCAAATCCCAAACTCTCAAGTGAAGATCAGCAGAGAACTATTTAGGTAAATGAGAATCAAGACAGAATTAAATATAACAGAAAGTCAAAATGGGAGCATTCCAAAAACACATATCTATGATAAACAGAATTTAAATGGTCTCAACTCCCCAATTAAAACACAGAATAGCAGAATTAATCAAAAAACAAGATCCAACTATATGCTGTTTGCAAAAGACTCATAGGCAAAGACACCCACAGGCTGAAGATAAAAGGATGGAAAAATATATTCCATGCAAATAGAGTTCAAAATTAAGCAAGCATAGCTATCCTCATATCTGAAAAAGATGATTTCACATAGAAATTAATCAAAAGAAACAAGGGCATTACATTCTGGTAAAGACAATTCATTAAGAAGATACAACAATAGTAAATATGTTAATTTAAAAAATACTTCTTGAACATTAAATCCCAGATAGACCTCAACACAATAATACGGAGTGATTTCAACACTTGCTTATCATAAGTAGACCATCAAAGCATACAATCAAAGATATATCCAACCTAAAAATATCATAAATCAAAGGGACCTAAATTATATTTACAGAATATTTCATCCCCAAACAGCTGAATTCATTTTCTTCTCAGTAGTTTGTGGAAACTTTTCCAAAATAGATCAGATTCTAGGTGACAATATAAGTCTTAGAAAATACAAAAATATTAATATAATCCCATCAATTTTATTGGAACATAATTAAATAAAACTAGAAATCAGCATCAAGAAAAATAATAGAAACCATATAAACACATGGAAATTAAGCAGTATTCTTTTAAATGAATAAATCAAACAAGAAATGAGAAGAAAAAAACAAGGAATTCCTAGAAACAAATATAATCAAAGATACACCATACAAAAATCTTTGGAACAGTGTAAAAGCAGTACTAAGAGAAAAATTCACTGCATTGAGTGCCTATGTTTAAAAAAATAGAGATTTTGCAAATAAACTTATATTCTATCTCAATGTCTTAGAAAAAAAAGAACAAAATTACTACAATGCCAGTAGAGGACAAGAAAAATCAGAACTGAAATTAATAAAATTGAGAATAAAAAACTAATATATTGAATCAATAACACAAAGAGTTATTTCCTCAAAAATATAAATAAGGTTGGTAAACCTTTAGCCAAACAAAAAAGAGAGAAGACCTAAATCAACACAATTAGAGATGAAAAAGGAGATATTAACACACATGCTTCTGAAATCCAGAGGCTTATTAGAAACTATTTTGAAAATTTATACATAAACTGAAAAATCCAAAAGACATTGACAAATTGTAGACTTATATGACTTGCCCTAACTGAACCAGGAAGATAGAGAAAACCTAAACAGACCAATATCAAGTAATGAAACTGAAACAGCAATTAAATGCTTACCAACAAAAAATAAATTAAAAAAAAGCTTACCAACAAAGAAAAGCTGAGGACCAGATAGATTCTCAGTAGAGTTCTACCAGACCTTTCAAGGAGAACTGACTCCAGTATTTCTCAAATTATTCCCTGAAATTGAAAAGGAAGGGACACTCCCAAACACATTTTATGAAGCCAATATAACCCTGATACCAAAACCAGACAAAGGCTCATCCAGGAAAGAAAACTTTAAACCAATATCCCTGATGAACATAGATGTAAAAATCTTTAATTAAATATTAGCAAACTGCTTTCAAAACATAGTAGGAAGATAATACAACATAATCATGTGGGCTTCATCCCATGAATGCAAGGCTGTTTCAACATACTCTAATCAATAAATGTGATTCACCACCTAAAGAGAATTAAGAACAAAAATCATATGACCATCTCAGTAGATGCAGAAATGGCCTTTTATAACATGAAGCAATGACTCATATTAAAAACTGCAAAAAACTAGGGATAGAATTTATCTCAATATTATAAAAGCTCTATATGACAAATGTATAGCCAATATCATACTGAATGGAGAAAAACTGAAAACTTTCCTCTAAAATAAGGAGCAGCTGGGCGTGGTGGTGCACGCCTGTAATCACAGTGGCTCCAGAGGCTGAGGCAGGAGGATCGTGAGTTCAAAGCCAGCTTCAGCAACAGCAAGGCACTGAGCAACTCAATGAGACCGTGTATCTAAATAAAATACAAAATAAGGTTGTGAGTGTAGCTCAGAGGTTGAGTGCCCTGAGTTCAATCCACAGTACAAAAAAAAAAATAAATAAATGAAGCAAGACAAGGATGTCCACTCTCACCACTTCTATTCAATACAGTTCTTATAGTTCTTAAAGGTCTATCCAGGGAAAGAAAAAAAATTAATACAAGTGGAAAAGAAGTCAAACTATTACTGTTTGCTGCTTATATGATCCTATATCTATAAGACTCAAAAAATTCCACCAGAGGACTTCTAGAGCTGACAAATGATTTTAGCAAAATAGCAGGATACAAGATCAACATTCATAAATCAATAGCTTTTGTATACTCCAATAGTGATTTGGTTGAGAAAGAAATTAGGAAAACCATCCCCTTTATAATAATCTCAAACAAAAGCAAACAAACAAACCTAGGAATTAATCTAACCAATGATCTCTACTACAAAGAAAACTATTGAAGAGGACCTCAGAAGTGGTCTCCCATGTTCTTGGATAGCAAAATAAATATTCTCAAAATGGCCATACTACCAAAATCAATATACACACTCAATGAAATCCCTATAAATATATCAATGATATTCTTCACAAAACTAGAAAAAAATGTCCTATATTCATTTGGAAGAATAAGAGATCTAAAATAGCCAAACAAATTCTGAACAAGAAAAGTGATGCTGGAGGCATCACTTTACCTGATCTCAAATTATATTATAGAGTTATAGTAGCAAAAATAGCATGGTACTGGCCTCCAAATAGACATAAAGATCAATGGAATAGAATAGAAGGCAAGATGCAAACTCAGATTTTTACAGTCATCTGATACTTGACAATGTTGCCAAAATATATGTCACAGAAAAGACAGTGATGATAGTGATGATAAATGATGCTAGTAAAAATGGGTCTCCACAGGTAGAAGAATGAACTTAAATCCCTGTCTTTCACCCTGCATAAAAGTCAAATCAATATAGATAAAAAACAGAATTTAGAATTTAGACCAGAAACTTGCAACTGCTAGAAGAAAACATAGGCTCAACACTCCATCATCTTGGTGCAGGAACAGACTTCTTTAACAAGACCCCTAAACCTCAACAAATAAAACCAAGAATCAATAAGCTGGATGCCATCAAATAAAAAGTTTCTGTATAACACCGGAAATAAGAGTGAAGAGAGAGCCTGCATAATGGGGGAAAATCTTTGTCAGCTACTCATCTGACAGGAATTAATATTCAGAATATATAAAAAAATTTAAAAATATCAATGCCAAGAAAACAAACAAAAACCAAATAGCCCAATTGATAAATGGGAAAAAGAACTAAACAAAAATTTCTTGAAAGAAGAAACACAAATGGCCAATAAATATATGAAAATTGTTCAGCATCTCTATTAGGGAAATGCAAATCAAAATTACACTAAGATTTTATCTAACTTTAGTCAGAATGGCAATTGTGGAGAACATGAGCAATAATAAATGTTGGAGAGTCTGTGGAAAAAAATGTACACTCTTACATTGTTGGTGGGACTGCAAATTATAACAATTTTGGAAAGCAATGTGGAGTCTCCTAAAAAAAACTAGGAATGGGACCACCATATGACCCGCTATCCTACTCCTTGGCTTTTATCCAAAAGATCTAAAATCAGCATATAATAGTGATGCAGACACCTCAACATTTACAGTAGCACCATTCACAATAGCTAAATTATGGAATTGACCCACTTGTCCATCAATGGTTGAACGGATTAAGACAATGTGATATATACACAATAGAGTTTTACTCAGCCACAAAAAGAATGAAATAATGGCATTTTCCTGCAAATGGATGGAAATGGAGAAAATCATGCTAAGTGAAATAAGCCGAAGATCAAGAAGGTAATCAGAAGATCAAGAGTCAAATGTTTTCTCTCATGTGGAAGCTAGAACAAAACAAAGGAAAGAAACCAGTTGTAAGTAATGGAGTGAATTTAACAAAATCCTGTTACATTCATACACAAAGATACCAAAGGGAATTTCACCTTTATATGTAGAAGGATGTTTAGAAGAGTAAAGGAGGGAGAATAGGGGAAGAGAGGAAGGGAGGAAAAGTAGGGAAAGGGGAGTGGGATTAAATCAGATTCCTTGCATGTAAGATTTTGTCAAAATAAACTCAAGTACTATGTATAATTACAATGCTCTAAAAATCATATGGAATAGATAAACTAATGTTTACAAAGTAAAAAGTATTAAGTTGAATCAGGCAATTCACTATAATTGAAGAGAATCTTATTAAGTTGAATCAGGCAATTCACTATAATTGAAGAGAATCTTTGCCCACATAAGATTCCATAAAACATCATTTCAAACATATGGGTATCAGAGTACATCTGATCCAGCCAATTAAGTTTTCCACGTGAAACTGTATATGTGTGATATTGTGATTTAGAATAAGAAACAGATTTGGTCTGTTTTTTGTTTTGGCACAGGTCTTTTAAAACCCTTGGGATTTCCTAAGTAATAAAATCCACAAAAATAGAGGAAAGATCTTTTGTTTTTCATAACGTACCCATTTCAAGCACACCTGAGTTTATGTTAACAAGGTGAATTTTGGAAGACCTTTCCGAATGGAGGCACCTGGTTGCTGGGGTAGTTAGAGAGCTGGGACTTTGGAGGATAGGCAAGCCAGTCTTTGAGTAGCAGAAGAGGGTCTCAAGATTAAATCAATCATTGATTTCATCCCTCATGCCTACATACTGAAGTTCCATTAAAACCCAAAAAGAAAGAAAGAATTTGGAGGTGTTCCAGGTAGGCAAGTGAATCATCCCTGTGCTGGCGGATGGTGTGCCTCCACACTACAAGGCTGAACCTTGGCTTTTATATCTCTTCATCTGCCTGTTCATTTGTATCCTTTAAAATACTCTTTGTCATGTATCAGCAATAGAAGCCAAGCAATTTTCCTGAGTTCTGTGAGCTATGCTAACACATTATTGAACCTGAGGAGGAGGTGTGTGAGCTTTAAATTTGTAATCGTGTTGAACAGAAGTTGTTGCTAACCTGGGGACCACTACTTGTGTTTGAGCTCGGCAGAGTGAGCAGTCTTATGTCCCCCATTGAGCCCTTCAGCTGTGGGATTGGAGGCTGTTTTTAGGTAGTGTCAGGAGAATTACTTGTTGTGGGAAAAACTCTCACATTTTGGTGACCAGAAGTGAGTGTGAGAATATTGATAGTGATGTGGATATGAAGCCAGAATTAAAGAGAGATAGTCAGAAAGGAGGCAAATTTGGGTCTGGGAAGTTGGAGAGGGATTGAAATGCTAATGCCTTTAGCGCCCTTCCTCTACCCTTATCAAGATAACCTGGCCCTTCTCCAAACTGTTGCTCAGATAACCTGTCCCAGGGATTGTCCCTCCCTACAGCGAGTTATAAAAGTTGTCAATCACACCCCCTTCCTGCCTAGATCACTCCACCTTGGCCACTCCAGTCCATCAGCTTTTCACCTTTTGGCCATCCTAAGGAGCATCTCCTGAGCCTAGACAGCAGGAGAACAAAGGAAGCCTAGGACACATAAAAAAGGCAGGACACCCTCACTTCTTGTGATACCAGGATATTAGCTATGGCCCCCTTTTTCCTCCTGGGAGAAGTCTATGTTACCCCTTTGAAATAAACCGGCACTTTGGGAGGCTGAGACAGGAGAATCACCATTTCAAAGCCAGCCTTAGCAACTGTGCGGCGCTAAGCAGCTCAGTGAGACTCTGTCTCTAAATAAAACGCAAAATAAGGCTGGGGATGTGGCTCAGTGGTCAAGTGCCCCTGAGTTTAATTCCCGATACCAAAAATAAAGAAATAAACAAATAAATAAATAGATAAATAACTAAGCCCTGCTATGTGCTTGCCTCAGCGTGCTTCTCTGATGTTATACTTCAACATGTGGAGAAGGACTCTTCATGGTTAACCTGCGGTATGATACAGGAAGGAAAAATGTTTATTTTTCTCTGATTCAACAGGATAATAAAATAACTTGTCAGACTGAAAATAAAATTGCTATTAGATTCCTAGTGACTAAGTATGTCATATTTTCCTTGTAATTTCTTAGGGAAAAAAAATCATACCATCAAATACATTTTATGGTGTCCTTATGATACCCCCAGTTGCTGGTTTTGTTGACAAGTCCTGCTTCCCCAAATGTTGAAATGTAACACCAGAGAAGCACACTGAGGCAAGCATAGAGTAGAAAGTAAGAAGCTTTATTTAAAGGATAGTAGAACAGATTTCTCCCTGGAGGAAGAAGGGGACTCAAAATGCGGAATCCGTGGGATGAGGAAATCCCATCCCTTTTATGCAGATAAAATTTCCTTTGTTCTTTTGCATTCTTCTCTTTTATCTTGTTCATTTCCGCTCATCCTGTATAGGTGATCAGGAGATGCCACTGGGGAGGCCAAAAGGTGGGAAACAGGTGGGCTTGAGCCACCAGGGTGGAGTCATCCAGGCAGGAAGAGGGGTCCAGGGTGAATTCATTAGTTCCCTGTCTGCTCAGGAGTTGCTTCATTAACAGTTCTTTAGGAGGGACAGTGTAGGCCCATGTCTGGGGACACTAACATTTCAATCTCACATAGTGCAGTCTCCAACCTTCTGGACCCAAACTAGTCTGGTCTGTTTTCTTCAATATGGCCCTATTTATCTATCTATGCTGACTACCTATTTTTTAATTTTGACTTCACTTACAAATGGAATGTCTTGAATTTAATTATTATGTAGGTTACATGTGGAAGGTTTATTAACTGTCAAAAGGTATATTTTTGAAAATTGGAATCTGAAGAATGCCTATGTTTACATTTTAAATAATTTAAGTACTACTTTATAAAAGATTATTTGTGGGACATTCAATATTGGGAAAGGATTAGACAATATTATAGGTGAATACTGGAACTAGGAAAGAATTGATGGCGTTATTTGTCAGAAGTACTATGGCGCTGCAAAATGGTTAATTTACTTTTGAACATGTGCTACAGTTTGAATGTTTTCCCCTAGAGTTCATGTGTTGGAAACTTAATCTCCAAAGTCACATGTTAATTTTATTTGGAGGTGGGACTTTGTAGGATGATTGGGTCATGAGGACTCCACCATTCCTGGATACATGGATTATTTTTTGAGTGGCTATGTTATAGAATAAACTTCTCTCCAGAAGCTTGTTCTAACTTATTCGATGCCTTATGCTGCATCTGGGTCCTACAGAATCCTCTCCTAGCAAGAAGGAACTTACCAGTTGCCTCTTGACCTTGGACTCGACAGCCTCTAGAATTGTAAAGAATAAATTTCCTTTCTTATAAATTTTAAAGTCTCAGAATTTATTCTGTTATAGCAACAGAAACAGACCAAGACAATTTAGAACTGAAGTAGAAAGGAATATTCCACAAAAAAAGACTTTGAAATTATTTATTCATACTATTCCATGTTGAATTGTTGACCAGTGATTACTCAGGATAGACAGAAAGGGCTATGGTATTATGGAAATAGTCCTGGTAAGAAATAAAGCAAGTGCCTAGCAATTCATGAAAGGCTAGAAAACAGCAGAATGTTCATGTATTTCAGTTTGTAAAGAAAGATCCATGAAATAAGCTGACAGAAGACTGAATTTAGCAACTGGGCTCACAATAGCTGATATCTAATTATAAAACAGAAGAGCAAAGCAGTACTGTGGATACTTTGCAAATAAGCCCCAAAATTAAGGCAAAGAACAATGACAAAGAGCTTAAATTGAACTAAAGGAAATAACTCTGATCCTCTCTGCTTAAGAACTTCCATCCAGTTAATGGTAAAGAACAATAGAGGTTTATACCAAAGCTGCATTTAAAAATGTTATACAAAATTATACTAATTAAATAGACTTGAAGATGAATAGTTTTATAAAATATTTATGAACAGATACATTGTGTAATGCAACACACAGTGCTCCATAATTTCTTTTGCTTAAAAAATAAAATTTATAAATCCAGAGTATTTTATTCATTCACAAGAAATTATTTTGCTTCTTCCTAAGAAGTCTAAGTTAATGAAATACATCATGGTTCATTGTATTTAAAAATTAAATTGCTTGGGACCCAGTTTAATAAGAAAATCAAGATTCTAATGACCACAATGAGCAAAAGTCCATAAGCTGCCCTGTGTTAAGAATGTTGTGTTATGGCTATTTACTCCTTTATCAGAAGTCCATGTTCTATAAAAATGGTAGACATTCATTGTTTTTGGTCAATAATGGCTGTTACTCTTCTTTCAGTAGCAGGATCTCCACTTCATTATAGGAACTTTATTCCACTGTATGAAGTCTGGGCCCTGTTCTCTGATGGACAGCTAATCAAAACCTGAACTAGCAGGGTATGGTGATGGACACCTGTAATTCCAGTGACTTGGGAGGCTGAGGCACGAGGATTGCAAGTCCAAGGCCAACCTTAGCAACTTTGTGAGGGCTTCAACAACATAGCAAAACCCTGTCTCAAAATAAAAAGAGGTGGAAATGTAGCTCAGTGGTCATGTGTTCCTGGTTTGATCCCTATTACCCAAACAAAACAAAACAAATAAACAAACAAGCAAAACTCTGGACTCTTCTTCGGAGGGACGTAATTGTCTGAAAAGGGGATTGGAACCTATTGGTTCTGAACACATAGTACAGGAATGCCTGAGGCCTAGACCTCTAGAGCTGTTTTGGTTCTTGCATTTTAACATGCCTCTTCCTTAGCTAATTTTATTCCCAATTGACTAGCAAACTTAGAGACAGTAGATTTCTTTTCTGCTCAATTTAGCCAAGTTTAGTTTCAGTTGCTTGCAATCAAATACCTCAAATTATACATGAATAAACAAACTACTTATTTTTCATAATGTGTTTGTTTGACACTGAAGATTCTAAACATATTTGCAATACTTGTTTCATCAACAAAACAAAAGGCATTTTTCCCCACCATCACAGTGCATTGAAAGTCTAAAACCCAACACAGTCTGATTCCTGGGTGCTCAATCTTGGAATAAATACTCTGACCATCTTCCAATTTTTGCAATCTGCTTTCAATAGCACTGACATAAAAATGTTAGGGAGTAATTATCAGAATTAATGCTTTGTATCAATCTAATGCTAAACATGTACTCATTGCCTGATCATTAATTAGATGGCCTTCAGGAAAATGAATGGTTCAAAGAAGAAAAAAGTAATATTGCAGGAAAAAGGGTAGAAAATGAACAATTCTCAAATTTTAGGGCACTTAAAAATGTTAAATGTTACCTGCTAATTGACATTTTAGCTCAAGAACACTGGAAGAATGATTATGCAAACAGACGTTCTCAGGTAGTAACTTTTTAAAAAAGTTACCATGTAAGAGGGAAGTCTTTCAAATTCAAATTACTTGTTAAAATTAATGATAAATTCAAACAATTTTACTACTCTTATAATTTCAAGTATGCTCTTTTATAAAAGAATTTCCTCAGTATCTATTATGTTAACTTTCTGTTTGTGGTAACACTAAAAATTTGAAAAATATTCTTTTTCCTGCTTCTCATGTTCACAAGTTATTATATCCAATTCTCTATAAAAAGACCTAAAATAATACTTACCTGGCATTATTATTTGAAGTTTTGATGGCCATCAGGGATGTGGGGAGGGAAGGAAGATTTGCCAACTGATTCCTCAAGTTTCTGCAGCATTGGCTTCATTGACACTGTCTTTTTGGCATCTGATATGAAATGAAGGGTGTTCCACATTTAGAATATCAAATTCAAAATCAAGCTTACTGACTTCAGCATTGTGACACTCCAGCACAATCTTTCATTTAATTCCAGCAGTAGATTCTTCAATTGCATTGTGACCTTCAGTCCCTTACTTCCTCTATATGATCATTTATTCTATTACAAATCTCTGTTGAACGCCTACTCTGAGCCAGGTTCAAGTCACTGAAAATAGATGCTAAATAAAGCCTGCCTTAAGGACATTAAAGTTTTAGAAAAGGAGACTGATTTAAGAAGTATTTATTTTAATTTGGGGTAGAAATAAATGATATAAAAACAGTAGAAAAAGATATACAAAAGTGATGGATGTGTGTCTTTTTTTTTTAATATTTTTTTAGCTGTAGATGGACATAATGTCTTTATTTTATTGCTTTGTATGTGGTGCTGAGGATCGAACCCAGGGCCTCACACATGCGAGGCAAGCGCTCTACCACTGAGCTACAATCCCAGCTCCCGGATGTGTGTCTTTTAAATAGAGTATAATAATTAGCTCTAGCATAATATTGCTGCAAACTAAAGTCAAGTCAAAATTTCAGTGTCTTGCAACACAAGTATCCTCAGACTGGCTGGAGTTAAGTGGCTTCCTCTGGCCTTGGTTCCTGCTACAAGTGGAGTTCTGTTCTTCACATGTCTTTCAGTCCTCTTCAATCAGCTACTACCCATGCATGCATGCATGCTCCTTTTCTGGAAAAAGAAACAGAAGGGAAAGACTAATTGGGTAGCAACAGTTTGAGTCTTTGTTTACCATTCTAGTGGTCACAGAAAGTCACATAGCCAGACCCCAAATCAAGGGGCAAAGAAGTATTCTGTGTCTACTGTAAGGCCATGAAAAGTTGGAAATATAAAATACAGAGGAATGAAAAGTTGTAACCACTTATTCAATCTACTGCTTTGCATTAAAGGGGGGAATCTCATTAAAATTCTGCTCAAAACCTGTAGTAGGCCAATGAACAAATTATATAAATAACCGAGAGCAGAACTTCCCAGGAAGTGGGAATAGCAAGCATAAAAACTTACATAGAGACAAGTTAGAGAAACAAATTTGGTGTGCTAGAAAAGGGATGAGGGAAAAGAATAGTAGTCGAAGATGAAGTCAATAGCGTTTAATGACAAAATCATTGTAGACCTTTAAGAATGTGGAAATGAGTTTGTTTTTTTTTATAAGTGCATTTGGAAGCTTTTGAACAGTTCTCAGCATGAAATATATGTACCAAATTTCTCTGTGAAATTTTACATGTAGTGATGTCAAGAATTGACTGTATAGGGTAAAGATGGAAAGACAGAAAATGAAGAGATTTTGTAGAAATTTTAAGATGAGAAGATAATTAGCCACACTAGGGTGTTAGTGATAGATGTGAAGAGAAGTAGAATTCTGAGTACCTGTTTTTGCCAGGACTGATCTTATGTGATGATGGTTTGAATCTGAAATGTGAGAGACAGAGAGGAATCAAAGATGACTGCTAAGTTTTTAGTCTGAGCAACTCGAAAATTGTTGTGCCATTTATTAAGTGGAACTGGTGGTAAAGATGGAAAATTTGTTTCATATAAGCTAAGTTTGAGATATTTTGGGGACGTCAGAATAGAGATAGTAAAGTGTTAGAAGAGTAGGAATGGAAGAAATTGATGTTAAAGATACACATTTTGGAGTTATCAGAAAGCAAAATGGGGTTTAAAACCTTGTGACTGGATAAGATCAAGGGAATAAGAAAGAAGTTTAATAATTCAATTCTGGGTAACTCTCCGTTCTACCAAAATTCAAAAAGAAAAGAGAGAAGAAAGGGAAACTAAGGATAGGCTGGTAATGTAGGAGTGGATCTATAGACTTGTGGCCTAGAACTCAGGTAAAAAAAATGAATTTCAGGAAAGAGAGACTGATCTATTGTGCCAGATGCTGCTGCTGAAGGATCAAGGGAAATAAGGACCGAGAATTATTCATTTATACTTGGCCAAAAGAAAATGAGTATCTTTCATGGGAACAAAATTTTATGGAGTGTTAGGGGTGAAACTTTATTGCAATAGTTAAAAAGAGAGAATGAGAGATAAAATAAGCCAGAACATTCAGTTTTCTGGAATTCTGACAGCCTTCTATCTTTGCCACTGCTATCTTTATTTCTCGTTCATACTGGATTGTATAATTACAATTTCTAATTAATTTAATTTACTTGCTAGTTTGTTTTTTTACTTGAATACCCAACAAAACTCCAAATCTTTTTTGCTTGTTTTGTGTTGTTTTGTTTGAGGGCCTGGGATTGAACCCAGAGCCTGTGCATGCTAAGCATGTACTCATCACTGAACTATACCCCCAGCATCAAAACTCCAAATCTTAAGCCATATAACTACCACCTTTATATCACTGTATTTGAACCTTTGAGCACTTAAAACAAAATAAATCA
This sequence comes from Xerus rutilus, assembly GCA_028644305.1. Taxonomy (NCBI): domain Eukaryota; kingdom Metazoa; phylum Chordata; class Mammalia; order Rodentia; family Sciuridae; genus Xerus; species Xerus rutilus. Next base: position 35,353,014 of record CM053406.1, read on the forward strand.
CAGGCTAATAGAGTGGTGCCTTGAAAAATTAATATCATCAATACCTATTTATCATTCTTCCTGTGTTCTCCTAGTTATTTGTCTCTCCTATTTTACATATCTACAATTTACTTGGTCGACATATATTCTTCCTTTTACAATCTTCTCATGAATTAGAAGTGCCTTTCTTATAACTTATCTATCTCAGACTTAGTCATTTTCCCTTTAGTAGTCCTGTTCCAGCAGTTCCTTTGCATTGCTCTTTTGTATATGCATTTAGTGTTTGCAGTTACTTTCCATCATAAACTCAATATTTCCTCATCTCTTTTCTACTCCAATCATTCACTCTTTGCCGATAGCCAAATTTCTTTAAAGAACTATCTCTGCTCATTGTGGTGATGCTTTGCCTCCCATTTCCTATTTAGATTTATGTGGTCTGAATCCCATTTCACCTTTATTCCTCCACTTCAACTTTCTTGTGATTGTAACTAGCAACTTTGCTAAATATCATATGCACTTTGTAAACCTAAGCTAATCTGATTTTTTTCCCCTATAAGTTGACATTGTTGCATAGTTGTCCTTACGGAATTATTATTATTTGTTGTTGTTGTTAACCAGGAATTGAACCCAAGGGCACTTTAACCACCAAGACACATCCCCGGCCCTTTTTTTTTTTTTTTCTTTTTTTAAATATTTTTTTAGTTGTTGATCTTTATTTTATTAATTTATTTACTTTTACATGGTGCCAAGGATTGAACCCAGTGACTCACACATGCGAGGCAAGTGCTCTACCACTGACCTACAGCCCCAGCCCCCTTTTTGTTTTTTATTTTGAGATAATGTCTTGCTAAGTTGTTCAGGGCCTTGCTAAGTTGCTGAGGTGACTTTGAACTTGTGATCCTACTGCCTCTCTCCACCAAGTTGCTGGGATTACAGGCGTGTGCCACTGTGCCTGGCAGAAATGTTCTATTTTGAAATAAAACCAGTGTATGAAAGAGATACCTATACTACTATGTTTATTGCATTTAAATATAACAATAAGCAATATATGGAATCAAGTGTGGTATCCATCAGTGGATAAATGAATAGAGAAAGCTTAGTGTATGTACACAATGCAAGATAACTCACTAACAAGGACATCTGCCATTTGTGGCAATTTGCATGAAACTGGAGGATATTATGTTTACTGAAATAAACCAGCTACAGATAAACACATATGTATATTTTATTTAGTTATGGAAATTTAAAAAATTGATCTCACAGGGGTCACTAGGGACTAAGAATGTTGGAGATGGGAGGAGGTAGAGGGAAGTTGGATATTGGGTACCAAAATAGAGTTAGATAGGAGTAAGTTCCTTTGTTCTTTAGCACAGGATGACTATAGTCTACAACAGTATATTATGTATTTTATAAATGACTCAAAGAGAGGATTTTGAAAGTTTCCAGCACAAAGAAATGATAAATATGTAAGGAGATAGAAGTACCAATTACCTTGATTTGATCGCTACACATTATATACATATATCTAATTATTATTCAATCTCATAAATATATACAATTATTATGTGTCAAACAATGGTAAAAGTAAAAGAAAAACAGTCAATATTTCTCTTGTTGACTCTGATTAGTTTTACATTTGGTTTGTTTTCCTCAAAATAAATGTCAGAGTTGGCTCAATTTCCTTTCAATGCATTACTTATTGGTGTTTCACAGGATTTCATCTGAGGTTTTACTTGTTTCCCTTTGTGTACTGTTTCTGCATGATTGCATTCACTCCATGTGCTTATTTATAACCTACATTCTGTTGACTCAGAAATGTGTCTACTCCTCTACTCCTAAGCACATACATCCAACAGCTCCCTGGGTCCCTCTACTTGGTGTTCTTCTGCCAACTTATATTCAACTGGAACATCATCTTCTCTACCAAAACCTGACTCTTCTCCAAAATTTTGTTAGCCAGTGACTGGAGCCACCATGAACCTGATAATAAGGAAAATTAGATAAAAATTATAATCCTGCTTCTTCCATGATGTTTTGCCTCACTTCAGCCCCAGAGCAATGGAGTTGGCCAACTGTGCCCTGAGACCTCTGAAATCACATATGACGGAGGAAATGACCTCCACAGCCCATTCAACAGCCCCAGTGTCAGAGGTCCCAGGAGAGTTATTAAACTGGCCACATGATACTTTAACTGTAACTTTTGCCTTGATTCTTCTTGGTGCCTACAACGAAAAAAAAATTGAAAGAGAAACCTATTAAGTTCTTAACTCCAGACTAAACCCTGACAAATAATAATTGGAGAAAATAAATGGCAAAAGATCATTTCCTCAGACCAGGTGGAATTACTTACATTTTTTTTTTAATGTTTATTTTTTAGTTGTAGGTGACAGAATATCTTTATTTTTTTTTTTTTACGTGGTGCTGAGGATCGAACCCAGTGCCTTATGCGTGCTAGGCAAGCGCGCTACCACTGCGCCATAATCCCAGCCCCTGGAATTACTTACATTTTAAAGACTGAAAATACCAATTTGGAGCGGTGGAGTAGGAAAGGGATCCAATTTTATTATGGACAAATATTTTTTATCTATGACACAAAATCTTAGAATATTATCAAGTGCACTGTTTCCCATTTTTTGTTGCTGCATTTTTTCACTTGTAATCAAACTTGGCTCTAAATTAACTTCACAAATTGAAATATATATTTTTCAACTGCCAATTAACACTTGGAGGCTCGACTACCTCAACATTGGAGACATCACTTGCCGATGTCCATACTTGTTATATGCAGATGTGCATTTCTTACATATGCTATACTTCTGTGTGCAATTGTAAACAGAAATTGCAATATGGATATTTCTTTGTATTATACAATTTTTCTGCTCTTAAAAAATTACACTCTTTGTTCATCCTTCCACATAGTTCACTGGTCCTATCAATTGTATAGCACCTTTAAATCTCTTTATTAAATTCCGTCTATCCCTACTCAAGTTTCTTAACATTTTCATCTCTCTCCTCAGTTCCCGTTTTTAATTCTGAATGCTTTCGTTTATTTATAATACAAAAATAATAATACCATTATGTTTTTGTTTTTGTTTTTATTTTAAAAGTCTTTGAACTGTTTTTTTTGTTTGTTTGTTTTTGGTTGATTTCAGATATCTTTGGGCTATGTTCATACTAAGTCTTTTCTGGAGCATCCTTCTCCATTCATTGCATTCCAGAATCTAGCTATATCCTACTAATCCTTGAGTTTTTACTATTTCCTAAATATTTCTTACTTTTCAAATAATATTTGAATATTTCTTAATATTTGAATATTACTTACTTTTCAAATTCTTATCCCCTCTTTAGCATATACTCTATTCAATTCATAATTTTCACATAGTGTCTTTAGTCTATATATAAAATTACCTTCATATTGACATTAATGGACTTTTCCTGTTTTTGTGAGCACTTGTACTCACAGGAACTCTAATGTCTCTTCTCTCATCAATATTTTCAAAAATCTTTGAAATAAGCCAGGGAATTTTTTGGCAAATACTGTTTTGGAGGGGCCTATTATGATGCCAGGCAATACTTTAAATGTTAGAAATTGAAAAACGGAAAAGAGGAAATGTCCAAAGGATTATGAACCCTTCAATAAACACATAAACACATGCATAATTTAAGGTGCAGATAAGTGCTAAAAGCCAACAAGCAAGAAAATCTGGCATATTAAATAGACAAGACGTTGAGAAGGGAGAGTGGCAAGGAAAGGGCATCAAGTTAGTTTAGGGAATGACAACTTGACCTAAATGTTGAGAATGCAGCCATGCAATCACCTGGAGAAGAGAATCCTAAGCCATAAAAACATTGTAAAATCTTTATATAAGATCACACTTGCCATGTTAAAAGACATGTGAAGCTTTTCTGCCAGCAACATTAGTTGGAGAGATGAAGAGAGATTAGAGAGGTGTCCGAGGTGTCATGGAAGAAGTCTGGATTTTATTAGGGGTTGCTGTGGGAATTGAAGGGTTTGAGCAGTATCGTGATCTCGCTTGATCTTTCGTTCCTTAGTTTCTGTTAAGTTAGGGGACACACATGTTCTCACAAATTAACCTTTGCATATAGTCAACTGTGCCTAAAACTTTGTCTTTCAGAGCCTTAAATAGTGAAACACTAAAATACAAATTTTTAAATTTCTGTTTGCCTTTTAAGGACTGACTGAAATGTTATTATCTTATCAGGATCCTTGCCTTCCAGGGACAAATACCCAGTAAGGGCACTGAGAAATTCTCTGTTTTCACAAGTGTAGTCTAGAGCTCTGTCACCAGCCATCATTTCTTCAAAGTTGAAATTGCAAATTCACTTCCTGGCCTACCTCAGTACCTAAACAGGACTCAATTCCTGTTTGTTGGAGGAAGGCAAAATATATGAAAGCAGAATAGAGAACTTTTAACATCTTCTCCATGTATTGATTCGAATGAAGAGATCTTCATGGGGTCGACTTGGAAGCCCCAGTGGCCATCATTCATTTCCCTGAAAGAGTGGCTCACTGCAGTCTCTCCACATTCTGAGCAAATGACCAGGTCTCCTTGGAAATTTTGAATTTTTATTCCTTGAACAATGACTTGATAAGAACTCTGTATTTTTTGCATTTTCTTGGTTCCTCATTATTGAATCAAACAAAATCAACAAAAATCCTAATAAGAGTGATTTTGAAGAATTGAGTTGAAAAGATGTATATGTTTTTTTCTTTTTTTCATTTGAACTTACAAATTCAAAAGATAGGAAGGAGAGTTCTAGGATAAGATGGTGATTGACAGTAATGAGTAACAATTCTGAAAAAAGAGATATACTGCTAGAGTCTCAAAACCTCTAATGCCCTAAACATTTCCCCTCTTTTAAAAATTGGCCCTTTTTGCATTATCTTCTTTTTGTCAGAAAACTTGTAGCTGCCATTCTTAGCTCAGTTTCTTTTGCATTCATGCTCATGAAAAACAAAACTGCAGACCACAAGAACTCTGCATTTTTATGTTCAGATGAAAGGCTGAAATCCCCAACACAGAAAGATATTGACAGCTCTGACAGATCCATCTCTGACTTTAACAGTCAAAGATGGTTGCATGGAAACACTATAAAAATAACTCCTTTTGTTACAGGAAAAAAAAAAAAAAAGAGGAGGAGATGAATTGAAAAGCTTTGGGACCCAACTGAGTATCACAAAGATTGTTCTCAAGTTTTGGACCTGACATTTTGCCTATTAATTCTCATTCTAAAAATTTTAAAATGAGCTTCTAAGAAATTTGCGACAGAGGTTGATGATGTGAGCTTAGAATAGAAAGCTGTGACTTTCTCGCAATGGCACTTAAAAACATTTCATTGCAATCTTTCCTACTGGGACTGATATTCTGGGCCTTAGCTCTGTCACTGCTTTCCTTGAAGCAGTGGTTAGAGTCCCATTTCAGCTTCTGAGTTTCACTCTCTCCACTCCATCTCCACCATTGTCCATGTGCGGACCATTCCCAAAATAGAGCTCTCATTTGTTTCCAGTGATATTTCATGCCATAGTTTGACAAAAACAGAAAGTAAGAGGGCTAAGAACTTACAGGTGATTTTTAAGATCCAGGAAAAAGACTGAGTTATAGTTCTGTGACACCATTAAAGTGGCTATTTAGGAAGGATTTTCAGAAGTGGTTGTTTGATGGGATTTTTCATGTTCTAGTATGATATATTGGCATCTTATACCGTCTTATTTCTTAAAAAGTTTGACTTGTTTAAAAAATGGACATTGTAATAGTTTAAGAAGGATTGAAATTCAGCTGAACTCATTTTCCCATATCTATAAATAACTGTTTATTGAAATTTACACTCTCACGAATTCCATTTCCTTTCTCCTTACAAAACTCTGCTTGAAAAGTACCCATCTCTCATTAATATTCATTGGAATTATTTAGAACCCTAATTTTTTCTCCCTTTTTTCTCTGTTCTCCAAACATACCATTGCACCTTGGGGGAATTAAGAGCCATTAATTTTTGAACCAGCTTTGAAGTTTAAGCTGCTTTGTGCATTTTTACCAAAATGATTCTCTGACTTGCATATTTCCAGCTCAGACTGAACTTACTTTAATAGAAGACAACAGATTAGTGATGCTGTTTGGTTTATAAGTTGGTATTTCACAAGGTAAACAGAAGTGAGATCTTATATTCCCTTTTTATCCTTACAAAAAAGCCATCATTTTTCATAGTTTACTAAACTCCTTTTAAAATGTAACAAAGCATTGTGGTATAACTTTCAAATTAATAAATATAAATCTGCATTCTGTTTTCAACACTAATTATTGCAACCTGTGATGCATTTACTCAGTTTCCCTGAACTAGGTTGGTGAGTCAGATTAGAAATATTAAGTCTGAGAAATTTAAGAAATAAAAGCAAGACATGGAAATAAGTGAAAAATCAGGGGCATGGTGGGATGATCTTGCTCTGATGGAGACTAGCTCTAACAACAAAATGGAGACCCTGCACTTTATTTAAATGGGTAGGAATACCAGTGGGATTCAGTGTGAAGGATTTCCTTAGGAAAACAGGATAAGACAACAAAAAACACTTGATTGAGGTTTAGCAGGTTACACCCACCTCCTCTACTTCCGGGCTGTTGCATTTGAACGTAGGGCTATCTGAGCCAATGGGCAAGGTGTCAGCATAACCTGAGCAGTCTCAAATTGGTGGGATTTCACCAAGACTTCTCAAAAGAGCAATGCCTGTTCCTTGAGATGGCTCAAAAAAAACCCATAATTCATTCATGGCCCTCCACACCTCTTTACCGAATGTTAACTTTATTGATTCTAACACTTGCAGGAATATGAAGAGTTCCCTAATCCTTCCTTCAATTTTCTCTCCCCTGCTAACATAATATACCTTACTCTGATGTGAAAGACATAGCTCAGTGGAAACAATGAAAGTAATATCAAAGGAGAACACTGAATTTCTCAACCTGACTGTATTGGTTGCTATTGCAACTGGGTGGTGGAGTGTTGTTCCCAAAAACGTGGCTTCTGCAGTGTTCTGCGTCTGCATTTAGGCTTTGCCATGGACTACCTAGGTGACCTTGGGATAATGACAACTTTTCTTTGTGCCCTAGTTCCTCATGAGTAAAGCAGCGTGTAATTATAGAAACTACCCCCTAGATCTAGGGCCATGCTGCCCTGAAAGTGCCCTGCTAAGCAGGGTCTGGGTCTGCTTAGTACTTGGATAGGAGAAACTACCTCTTAGGGTCTTGTGAAGATTAATCAAATCATACATGTAAAAGCATTCTTAATGATGCCTGTTGCATACCTATTCTGTCTTCATAGTGTTAATTATAATGTTCCTTTTGATATTTAGTTTATTATACTATTTAAAAACATTCCATTAACATATTATTTATATCCATGACTGGGTTTTTTGGCTCTCCCTTAAATTTTGCATCTGAGCTGGATGTCTCTCTTGTTTTATCCTAATCCTAGCCCCATCCATAAATCATCATCATTACTATTTCTTGATGCAACTGGCTAAATTTAAAAAAATGCATCTTTTGTTTTAACCATTTCAATTGTGAAATAAATAGTGCATATAGAAAACACATTTGCAAAAGACATGTATCTTGAGGTTTTAATACAAAGCAAATAAATGTTCTGTAAGCACAACCCATATTAAGAAATGGAACATACTCCATATCCTTTCCCCTCCTAGTAACACTTCTTTCTCCCTCAAAGTTGACTTTTTTTCTTGAATTTATGTTAATTACTTCCATGGTTTACTGGATTATTGTCCATCAAATCACACATTTTCAAATATTATATCATCTGGCCTGGTTAGTCAGTTTTTCACTGCTGTGACCAAAAGATCTGACAAGAAGAGTTTTAGGGAAGGAAAAGCTTATTTGGGGCTCACAGTTTCAGAGATCTCAGTCCATAGATGTCTGACTCCATTCCTCAGTACCTGGGTAAAGGAAGATATCATGATGGAAGAGTGGTACAGAAAAGAGGCTCAGGATATGGCCAATGAGAAGCAGAGAGAGCCCCTCTCATCACAGATAAAATGTAAACTCCAAGGGCATACTCCCTACAAACCTTCCACTCCAGCCACATCTTACCTGTCTACAGTTACTACCCAGTTATTCCTTTGCAATGGATTAATATAATGATAATGTTAAGGTTCTCATAATGCAATCATTTCGTTTCTAAACTTCCTTGCATTATTGCAGACATGAGCTTTTGGGGAACTCCTAATATCTAAATCATAATATGGCCTATTTTTAAAACATATGCAAATAGAATGCTGTCCACATGATACATACTATTTTGTATCATGTTTCATTTACTCAGCATTCAGCTTGTCAGATTTACCCACATTGTTGTATGTAGTGGTAATTTGTTCCACTTACTAAATAGTAGTCCAGTGTATTGTGATACCAGAATTTTATACATTATTTCATTCTTCATGAATATGTTTTATCTTTTTGTTTTTGGCTATTACTAATAATGCTACATCCAATCTTATATAAATATCATGGTACACATATGGTACATGTGATTGCATTTATATTAGGTATAGGCTTGAGAGTGGAATTACTATCAATGCTAGTTTTCCAGAGTGTTTTTACCAGTTTTTAATCCATTAATCTGATTTGCTTATTTTAAGAGTTTATCTAAAGTTGATTTTCTACCTCTTGGTGCATAATCATGTCAACTATGGCTAATAATATTTGGATTTTTTACTTTCAAGTGTTTCAACATTTTATTATTTATTTCCTTATTGCAATAAGACCATCATCTGCAGTAGAGTGTTGAATAGATATGTATATTTAATTACAGTTTCAGAAGGAAAACTTTCAAAATTTCATAATTAGATGAGTTGTTTGCTGAAAGTTCTACAGGAGGGCCATGTGTCAGATTAAGAAAATCCTTAATTATAGACATAAATATATGCATCAAATAATATTTTATTATATCCATTAAAGTTTTACATCTGTTGAAATGTGATTTTTCTCCCTTACTTGATTAATGTGATGAATTATATTAATGATTTTCTAATGTTAAGCTGAACTTTTCAATCCTGGACATTGGATAAAGTAACAAAGCTGAAAGATACTTTTTCCTTATAATGTCAGGGTGCTTTAGATTTCAGAAGCAAGCATCAGAAAGCAAAGACCCTCTCTCTAACCTTCTGACTTCCTTTCACCTGCTCCTTTATCTCCCCAAGGCAAGCCAGAGAAACTACTGACCTTTAACTCAGTCTGATAGCATTAGATCATACCATTTTTTTGTACATTGTTATCCATGCTTTAATGATGCATTCACAATGGGGTCTCCATAAAAAAAAAATGGACATGGTTTGAAATGCTTCTAAACAGTTGAATATGTGAAAGCTTATAGGAAAGTGAACAAGTCTTCCACACGGTGGGAGGGGAGAATAACCCAACTCCGAGGGGACAGAAACTCCTGTATTTGGGGTGCTTCCAGACCTTTACCTATGTGTCTCTTCATCTGGCTATTTATTTGTATCCTTATTCTTTCTAATAAACCAGTATATGTGTTTCTGTAAGTACTGTGAACAATCCTAGCAAATTAATCAAGCCTATAGATGGGGTTATAGACAGTCAGTTGGGGTTTCAGAGTTTGGAACTTGAGACTGGCATCTGAGGTGGGGCAATGTGGTGGGATGGGACTAAGCCCTAACCTGTGACATCTGTCAGTACATCAAGGTAGATAAGGTCAGAGATGAATTCAATTAGAGAACACACAGTCAGTGTTTGCTACAGAATTACCTTCTTTCTAATGGAAAAAATCATCACACATTTTGGGATCATAGAGGTGACCTCTGTTCTAACTGTTTAATAGGAGAAACTGAGTTTATTTTTCTTCTGTATCTTCAGGCCAGGTATCTTAGAGAAAGAGCTTTTCAAAATTATCTTACTACAATTTTAGGATTAAATAAGACTGAGGAATAGCTATTGTGAGGACCTACTTTTTGTTGTTGTTGTTGTTTTTCTTTTATGTATTTTAGGTATACAGTGGTATGTTTCAATATATTACTTTGATATGTATACACATGTATATGTGTGTGTATATATATACATATACATATATGATTACCATTGTCAAATAAATTAACATACCCATCATCTTACATATGACAAATTGCCAAAGTACAATACAGTATATTTAGCTATAATACTCATGTTGTACTTTAGATCTTTAGACTTATTGATCCTACATAATTACAGTTTTATAGTCTTAAATCTACATATTCTCATTCCTCTTAGTTTGTAACCACTGGTTTATTCTGTTTCCATGTATTTGATTTTTTTCTTTTTATTAGATTCCACACAGAAGTGAGATCATGCGTTATTTTATTTCTGCGTCTGGCTTATTTACTTAATGTCCTTTATGTTCATGCAGGTTGCCAATAACAAGACTGCCTTCTCTTTTAAGACTGAATAATATTCTATTGTATAAATACACCACACTTTCTTTATACACTCATTGATCAATGGATATTTCAGTTGTTTCCATATTTTGGGAGCCAGTCTATTTTGGATGCCCCCTTCAATGCCAGGGTATATTGTTTTGGTGAGGAGTGTTCAGAAGGTACATTTTCTTTAGCAAAGATATATGCTGTGTTCCAAATCCCTGTTCTAGTGCATGAAGGTTGTCAGAAGTGTAGCTCAGCCTTTCAACTGCTAGTTGTCTCTTCTGAAATACCAAATAACAGTTATTAACCTGTGTCTCCATTTTCCTGGGATCATGGCTTATTAACTTTTATTGTTTTATTAGTTCTAAGATACAGACCTTTAAAAATGTTTTGTCTTTGTTATCCAAATTTTTTTTGTTGTCTTTGGTGGGAGAATTTATACAAATTACCTAATCTGACATTACTAGAGGTGGAATTACTTTTTCCATATAAACCCATTATACTAGATTAAAAAACATCCACATAGTTTTAAGCTACTAAAACTAAGTTTGATTTCTTGAGGCCTGTTTGCTTAACATAAAAATTCTTAGTGAAGAAAGCCTTTTTACAACATAAAATCCATTCAAAACTATCTGGTCTTAAGAGTTCAGACAAATATTGGGAAAGAAGTCATTTAAAGCTGGTTTTTTTTTTTTAAATCCAAGTTCATTTTCAGTCTTATTTCAATATCTCCATTATTACTGTTATAACTCATGTCAGGGGTCTGGCACAGTATCACTGTATGGGCAAGAGAGACAAGGCTTTTGCTCTAAGGAACTTTAGTGAGAAGTAAGGAAGACACTTAGGATTAAATGAGGTAATCAGTGAAGATTTCCTAGTGCAGTTCCTGGTGTGTAGTCCATGCTCAGTTTCTATTAATGTGCATGGTTGTTTCCAAATAGCTCCCAACTCCTGAGTCCCTGTGTGCCTGTGTCTCCTACTTGGTAGATTTATGGAGGTGGACCCTGGTGTGCAAACAAGTTAGGCAATGGGGATTCCACATATGGTCACATATTTCGATTGTAGAAATTTAACTTTTTCTTCTTGGTTCAGTTTACATGCTGTGGTCTAAATGTTTGTGTCTCCTTAAAATTCATATGTTGAAATCTAAAACACTAACTTGATAGAGGGGCCTTTTGGAATGAGATTAGGTCTAAGAAGGCAGAGCCTGTGTAAATGGAATTGGTACCTTATAAAAGATACCCCAGAACCCTCCTTTGCCCTTTCTACCATGTGGAGATTCAGTGAGAAAGTGTTACCCATGAACTAGGTTCTTACTGGACAGTAATCTGTTGACTCCTAGGTCTTGGACTTCCCAGCCTCCAGAATTGAGAGAAAGAACTTTCTAATGTTTTATAAGTCACCCACTTTATAATATTTTGTTTTGATGAGCCTAAATAGACTAAAACAATGAGAGGATATTTTTGTATGTGTGTAAATGGGCACAAGTCTTTCTTTTACCTGACATTCTAATATGACTGCTTAGCACTTACATGTATCCTTGACAGAAATAGAATATGGAGAATTTCCAACAAATGTGGGAACTTTCTAGGGTATAAAAAGATGACAATGACAAGAAGGCACATAGTAAATGAATATATTGGAAAGAGAGGAAGAATCTTTTGGAAAAGATAATAAAAAGTAAGACACCAAAAATACCATCAGGTGCTGAGGCATAAGGGAACATATTGCTGGCCTGACCAGGTTGCAGGAGAAAAGGTGTCCGAAAAGAATCTTCAATCCTCAGGAAAAGTGCAGAGATGGTGGGAATTTTACTGAAAAGAGACTCTGATTTCAAGATGGTACTGTGGCACCTTTCAAATATAATTTTGGAGAAAATGGACAACAAATCAGTCCTTTCTCCGTTTTAAGCTATATATGATATACTGAACCAGGGGCAACTACATGTTACTTTTTTTCATTTTAAAGATATGATTCTCTCTCTCTAATTATGTATTGAGTAGAGATTTTTTAAATTTACCATTTAACTCTAGATTAAGAATTATTTTAAAAAAATACCTAGGTCAGTTACGGAGAGATCAGTCAACTGATTTAATCTTGCTTATAGGTCATTTGAGGAGGAGGTGTGTTTTCACTTATATGTGGAACAGTTATGTTCGTAGGACAGGACACTGCACACACATGCCTGGGAAGAAGGATGGACAATGGAATTTGTGTGAATAGGCCACCAAGAGGGGACATCTGTTCTGTAGGCTTAATACTTCTTTTCGGTATATTCTATCAATAACATTCTTCTCTTTGCACAACTGTGCTTCATCCCCACCACTAGCCTGGGTGCATCTAGTGAAGATGCCCCAAGTCATTGTTCTGAGTCTTTCAGGCCATGGGATTTTTGACTTGGGCAAAAAAGTGTCCCATTCTCCTGGCTTAAAGATTAATTAGATCATGTACATATAATTTAATTCGGATCAATTAGAGTCTATTTCTATATTTTTAGATTGAGACATTGTGTTATAATTTTGATCGAGCTAAATGAATGTGGGTCTTCCATAATCATTTCCAAAATGTGTTCCACCACATGGAGAATGTCTTTGTAAACTGGAAGAGAATGAAGCAAATATATAGATTGGAATAAAGTTAGATAATGAAGAAAGTATTGGTATTAATCACATTCCTGGTTTCAAAAATACATAAAATCACCCATTTCTTCTTAGGATTCAGAGTAGACAGAAGGGGATTGAGATTTATGTTAAATGGGTTCTTTTTCAAATTCAGAAAATTGGATAAGAGGGAAGAAAACTAACAAGGAGTAATGTAAAGAGCACTGGGCTGAGATCCTAGTTCCAGCTGTTCAATAATTTACGTAAAGATGGGCAAGTCACTCAGCCTTTCCAAGTCTTAGTTCTCTCCTCTATAAAACAATATATTAGCTTTGGCTAGTTCCACGATCCAAGTGTAAATGTACATGTCCTAGACACTTCTAAACTAATTGCATTTTGAAATAAGTGCCTGACCTGTGAATAGGTAGAAATTTAATAATTTTTTTGATGATGGCATTTTTTTTCTTTTCTTTTCCTTTGCTTATAAGCTTTCTGCTTAAAAAAAGTATGATGCTGCTAGATTAATCCAGTGGAATGTAAATGTAATCAGTGACTAAATCAAACGTGCCTATGGCCCACAACATTTCCAAAGCACAAACAAAATTATGGATCTTTCTAATTTGAACCAGCTGAAGCAACTGCTGATTTTTATACTTCCAATGAAATAGTGAATTGTCAGAATTGATTGTCTCTGCAGATTATAATGCTGAGCACTTTTGCACATAGAGACACAGCAGCACCTACCCTAATCTAGAGGCTCATGAAGTTTGGCATTGGTAATGCCCTTGTTTATCCTTTCAGAGGTCTGGACCGTCTTAATCAGTCCTTATAATCTGTTCTCAGGCTAGGGCACTTGGGTTTATCAAAAGGCCAAATGGGACACACTGTAATGGGTGCATGGACTGTGTTTTCAGGGACAGTTTCAAGACTATGTTCAGGACAGTGAGAAAGGATGCGTGATTGCAATGTCTGCACAGAGCACAAGCCTGGAAAAGGTGGCTTCTTTGATGGGGTGTGCTGTCCAGTTGCTAACTTAATTTCCTATTCAAATGTTATTTGCCTTTTAATAGAATGCCTTCTGTTCAGTTTTTAAATTATGAGATTGGGCCTTTGATTTGTATATAAAGTGCTTCCCTACCAGGAGATCCCTTTGAGGATGAAGGCTCTTTCTACATTCTCCTCCACATCCAACTATCTACTCTCCTTGCTGACCATGCCGAGACAGCATGAATTTATACCTCCAGTGTCTTTCACAACTTCAATTTGTTACCAGCATGAAATACCACTTACATAAATTTGAAATTCTATTCTAAACTTAGAGCCCACGATTTCTGTGTGGGATGTAAAGTTGACAAAACACATCCTTTATTCCTAATGCAAATCCTACATGCATTGACTTGCAGGTAGTCAGGCTGACACTGTCGGGGGTGTATAGGACAAAAAATAACTCGTGCTAAATAAACGGGTATGGAGTGAGGAAAAAGGGGTGGATTTATTTTGTTAAGTGGAATTTTTAGAAACATAGAGAAAATGGTTTTGTTTTGCTTTGTTTCTTTTTGAGGGAGATTAAGAATAAAAATATATAAAATGAGATTGAATATATATGAGAAGGTGAAGGAGAGCTGGGAATCTGACAATCTACCAGGTGTGACAACATTTAATACTATTCAAATTAATTGTAATTTTGAAAATGGAAAATTCTGACTTCAAATGAATAATGAATAGCAAAACCAGACTTGGCTCTGAGGTGAAATGTGATTTTCATGAGGATGGGAACATTTAACATTTATACAGCAGTTCATATTCTCAAAGTCATGTATCAGTGACAACCGTAAAATACATCTTTAATTTGAATTGATGAAAACATTCTTCAGGGGTACATTCAGTTGGTAGTACACGCCCCCCTCCCAATCAAAAGGGAGAAAGAAAGAAGAGATTTTAATAAAGAAATTCTTTAAAACTGTTTATAAAAGTAGAAGTCAAATGCCCAGACATGCAATCATAAGAAATTATTTAATTCTTGGTAGGTATGTCTTTGTTCTTCATTCACATCAATATTCATAGAATGTTACACCTTTTCAGATGTTTAGAAGTTAAAGGTTATCCATGTTCTGAATGCAAAACGTTCAGTGACAAATAGATACTTTAATCCTTAGGCACCACCTCAAATGGAAGCCCCTTGGATCATGTATTTCTATGAAGCTCTCACATCTGCACTGCTCATTCCTATCCTTGTCTCAATTGAACTTTACCTAACACTTTTCTTGAATGGTACACTTGCCTCGGCATTTCAGTGACACCGTCTACTTCTCTGCTCATATGCTGAACCCATTAACAGCAGCAGAGAACTTAGTCCTGTGGTGGAAGCTAAGTCCTAGTAGGAGGGTTTTCATAGGATGTCACTGCCCCTTGCATTCAGGTTTGCTCTGGGAATCCAGATCTCAACCTGGAGCAGCAGCAATCCATACCGCCTCTGAGCTTGATGCATAGATCCTTGCAAACTTTTCTCCCTTCTGCTGGCTGGAGTGGTAATGACAAGAACACTTTTAGAAGTCACATTAAGATTGTAGAATTGTCATTATCCTAAGTCTTTAAATGGTCCTATGGAGAACAGATGAACACTAACCTGAAATATGTCCTGAATTGTTGATGTGAAAGAGGGAAGAAAGAGTATTTTGTTCCAGAAGTCTATTTGTATGTCTTTTTGGTTTTGCCTTTTTTATTATCCTAATTAGTATGTCTGGATTTGTTACTACACATTTGCGGTCTTTAAGCCCAGCTAAATTTTCACTAGCAGTCCACAATCCTTGGAAAGTTGCCTTTTGCATTACCTCTGCAGCTTTCTGAAACCCTTAAAATTTTCTTCAAGATGTTATCCCCACCTTAACACTTCTTTCTCAGCAAATGCCATTGGCTCATAGAGATAGTACTGCCATCAGGCACAAATTCCTTTAATTTCCCCCTTCACAACTAAAATATTCATATCTATGCTCTGTCTTTTAACTTTATTAAGAATTTTATTTATCTTTACAAGTATTCTCTATATGAGCTTTAATTTTACACTTCTATTTACTTCACACTCTCTACTTATGTTTCCTCTCTTACACATCATTAATTTCTCCTCCTTCATTCCTCTATTCCATCTTTCAAAGAATAAACATGATGAAAATTCTGTTTTTTTAAAGAAAAATCTCATTTAATTTGTATCCTCTTCTAACCCTTAATTCTTCTTATTGCTTTGCTTTTTCAAAATAACTTCCTTAAGTGTATTTTAGATTCACTCTTCATTGTATAATTCCTCATTTATTCCATGTTCTGTAATCTGGGTTCTATTTCTAAGACTCCATTGAAATTATCTTAGGAAATTCTGTAGATTAGACAAAGGAGAATAAAAGGATGGGAAGGGGGATAGGGAAAATAAAGACAGTGGAATGAATCTGACATAATTTTCTTATGTACATATATGAATACACCACAGTGAATATCACCATCATGGACATCCACAAGAATGTGGTTCTAACTAGAATAAGATATATTACATACTTGTATAATTATATCAAAATGGATTCTTCTGTCATGTATTACTAAAAAGTACCAATAAAAACTCCAATGAGAGATTCTTGTTGTATCTAGTTGTTTAGTTAGCTTTTGCTGTTGTGACCAAAAGACCTGACAAGAACAATTTTAGAGGAGGAGAAGTTTATTTGGTGCTTATAGTTTCAGCAGTCTCAATCCATTTATAGCCAACTCCATTCCTCAGGGTCCCATATGAGGTACGATATCATGACAGAAGAGTATGGTGGGGAAACAGGCTCAGAACATGGTACCAGGAAGCAGAGAGAGACTCCCCTCACCATGGACAAGATATATATCCCACAGGCACACCCCCAGGGGCCTACCTCCCCCAGCCACATCCTACCTGTCTGCAGTTACCACCTAGTTAATCCCTATCAGAGGACTGATGTACTGATTAGGTTAAAGCTCTCATAACCCAATCATTTCACCTCTAAGCTTTCTTTCATTGTCTCATACATAAGCTTTTAGGGGACACCTTACATCTAAACCATAACATTAGTCTTTCTATGAGATAAATTTGGTCATTTCATGTTCTTGATTAAAACACTTCAATATTATCCTAAATTAGGGTTAAATCCAATCACCTTAGTATGACCAAGACACATTTTTTTCTGTCCTTTTTTATTCTCTTGTTTCTTTTTCTGAAGCTTCCTTATAAGTACCTTGTGACCAAATCTTACTGAACTATTTAAAGTTCATAATGTCAAGGGCTATATAATTTCTCTGGAATTGTTTCTTCTGCTTAGAAAATATGTCCTCAATCAATTGTTTTTATAATCAATTTTTTAAACCAGACCCAACTCTCGTATTTCTTTTCTTTTAAAGTCTTTCCTGTTCTGTCAAAATTCTTTTACTGAATGCATTAGTATTTCTTTGGTCTACCCTTATATGATAATGCTTATTCTTCCTCTTTGACTCTTTCACTAGACTTAGTTCCTTGCAGACAAAAGTTGGGCCTTTTTCATCTTTGTATCACCAGAACCTTGCCTAGTGCCCAGAAAAAAGAGATAATATATTTATTGAGCAATGGGATTAATAAGTTATTTCCTTATTGATAAATAAAATCCCCAAAATGATGAATCCAGCTGGTATTCAGTAATGACAAACCAGATGAAAGAGACTGCGCTGCTGATGATGTAAAACATCAAAAATGTAAAGAACAAGCTGACATTGTGAATTTTTTAAAAACTAGCAAGTAAAAATATTCATTTAAATCATTAAAAAAGAAAATTGTATCTAAGAGTTGATCAGCAGATATTTTATCTTTTACAAGACATCTAAGGAAATTAAGAAAGCATAAATCATAAATTACTCTTGAAAAGCCAACAGAAATGCACACTGACAGTCATAATGTGACAGATTGCAGAAACAGAAAGCAGTAATCTGAATTATTATGGGCTGCACATGGGCCACCTACTGCAGGATACCGCAGATCCCAATAAAGAGGACAGTGGTAGTGAATAGATGCCAGCTCTTCAGAGAATGGCATCTCTAAGAAGGTAAGGGCAAGCACATTGCCTTTGTTAACTGAAGACTCGATTGACGTAGGCAAGTTTCTAAGGGGATGTTTGACAATGTCAGATGCATGTGGGGAATGAAGCCTGATATTGGAGACTAAGCTATTCATGAGTCAGAGTTAAAGAGAGGAAAGTTTTTAATTGCCTTAGTTTCAAATTTCAGAAGGCATTCTATCTGGATTACACTGCTTCTAAATAATCAGATGGTAAGCCAAACCAATGGAATGACTTCCAACTTTTGATTAAAGAAATGAGCACAGGCCTTTGGGAGAAAGTAATGAGGGCAGAATGAGGTTTGCCAAGAAACAAATGCAACACAAAATGACTTAAAATGAAGTGAATAGAAGTATTGAGATGAAGGAAGATTAATGAACTAATAGTTCAACTGACTTTTTTCCCCCTGTGGTTCTGAAGGTGAAGTTTATCAAGAGCAAGATTCAGAGGATTTTCTAGATCATATTATAGGATTTCAGGGTCAAGTGAAAGCAAATATGACCAAGCGGTTCCCATGTTTACTTCCAGTGTTACAATGTTCCTATTTTCTTCTATGTTTCTTCATTCTAAGGTTTAAAAACCCAATATTCATTCTTTCCAAACCTAGATTTCCTTCACCTACAAAGCTAAAAGGAAGACTGTTTTGTATATTTCCCCTGGTAAACTACTTCACCTGAAGCACTAAAATAGTAGTTTACATTGTGTTTGCTCTGAACTGTGAAAGTTTCTTAGATCCTGCCACTCTGACTCCTCAAACTTTTTTCAAATCATTCTGGTTGGGTATTCATCTTTGTATCCTATTAAATTGAACCTGAAAACTTAGGTTCACATAGAAGTTATGCCAATTATTAGCTCAGGAGCCAAATAAATGTCACTTTCTATTCCGATCTGATATCCTACTACTATTACTGCTACATGACTACCAACAACAATAATTATAGTAGTCCAATAATAATGATCTTGATATACTTGTACTGTTTAAAATATACATGTACTGTTTAAAAGTACTCTATTGAGCAGAGATTATTACATTATTTCCATTTATCATCAATGCATGTATATAAACCATTTGTGTCTGTGAACTAAGAAACAGAAGACTTTGAGAAATAGCTTTAAAACCCCACTTTCTTTCAAATATCCCCAGTCCTTGAGAAATTAGGGGACTGGCAGCAAGTAGGTATTTATTCATAATTATCTCTTCTCACCTGTCCATAGACAAAACAAATTGTGTGAGTCAGATAATTCATTATGGTCTTAAAAATGTTTTTTAATTTAATTTAATTTTTTACAAACAAAAATTTAAAAAAAAAACTTCTCTGGCTGCCTTCTGAATAGTTTTAAATTTGAAATTCAGTATGGATGAGAAAAATCTTATTTATAGCCAAATACAGTATAATTCTTACTGATTATTATTTTATGATAATAATAGGAAGAGCAATCTGGTTAAAAAAATTTCTCCAAGTAAGAATATTTTTACCTACTAACTTGAGTATATAGAACACCTAATGAAAATCACAAGGGTATAATATTAGAATAATCAGGTTGGAGGGTCAATCTGGCTTAAATGTACCATTCAACAGAATAAACTTTGACAGGTTATCATTGACTTACATAGACTAGGTCAGTTACTAATGTTCCAGTTTCATAAATGTCCCTATGTGCAAAACTTTGATAAGTCTACATGTGCTGATTGTACAGAAATAGCAATCGAGAGAATACATCAGAAGCCATTGCTGAGAAGAGGAAACTTTCACTTCTGGGTCATGTTGGAAGAGCCCAGTGAACTAGTAATAACTCTTTAGAAGAGACACTTTTAAGAATGAAGAAGGGCAAAAGCAATGTAATGCCTTATTCTTTGAGTTACTTGCAAAAGGGTGTATACACTTGGAAGAATGTTAGTTGTTTGATTTTGGAAAGCTTTGCAGAATTCCATCAGGCATCCAAAGATATTGCCTCAACAATTGGGTTTGAAGAAGTTGAAAGAGTTCTAGTATCTTTTCAAAATTAAAAAAATACACTAATTTCTCGATGTCTAACATGTTTCCTCAAATTATCTCACGCTGAATTTAAAAGAAACTATTATCCTAGAAGCAAGGTAATTGGCTAGAATTACTTTTTCTCTTCTTTTTTCACTCTCATATATCATGAAATTAGTGACTGAAAACGTAAAAGTTATACCAGTCACTAGGAATTTAGTATTCTTGCTCCATAGTCACATTTTAACTTTTTATTGAATAATCAATTTGAGTTTAAGTTTTTTCCTCTAAGTTAGATAATTTATTTAGGCTCTGACCCATGAAAATTCTTAATGAGTTACACATGGTATGATTCCTTCAGTTAACCACAGTGAAAGACTATGAAAGTGACTGATGACTGGAGACATGAAGAGCTATGTTTTCTTAAAATTGGAAGCACTGGAGCAGAATTGAATGGAGATGTTTTTGCGGACGCAGTGAAGGGATTTCTGCTCTTAGGATACCTCCTCCAGATTAACCCAGGGCTCCAGGATGGTGCTGTTAGGATTGTGCATCTTTCCATTTTGCAGTGACCCCCTTAACCTGCAAACAGAATCTGCAATAAGGTCTCACCTCTTGGGGCAGGTATCAGCCTTATAGTCAATAGCCTCTGGTAGCAGTCCTAGGTGTAACACCTTATCAAAATCAGGAGTCTTACCTGGAATTGTGAGTAGTTACTAATTTATTTATGCACATAATGTCTGAACACTTTCTATTGTACCAGGAATGGGAGCAGTAAATAAAGGCAGAGCCGCTGACATGGAGAATGTCATTATCTGTGCAAATAGCTGTCACAGCACTCTTCTAAGCCTCCCATTTTAAAATAACAGATATAGTTTTGCTTTATGAGCTATGAAGTGGTTCTGAAATTCAAGAGGTTCTGACAACCAAAAGCAGCAAGTTAAGGTTAAAAGATAAAACTACAAGCATTTATTAGGTTGAATATGTGAAGAAAATAAAATATAATATAGTCAACCTTTGATTATTCAGGGACTAGTTAGAGTTTATGATTATCAATGCCCTTTGATTCTTCTTCTCCTTCCAAGCACCAACTATTGAATATTTCTCTGCTCATTAACACCTGTCTAGGAGTGAGAAGGTGAAATGCTAATCAGCCAATTTGGCTAATTGTTAGCTGATCCTATGATTCTTCTTTTTAAAGTGGAGCTAGGGAAAAGTCAGGTCTTTTACTGAAATATTATCTGTGGATTTCTAAACTTTGTGTCACCTTGTCTTTCTGTTATTTCATTGATAAACTCAAATATTTTTTTCTGTAAGATATTAAAGAAAAAGTGAGTAAATTCTTTGCTGGTTCTCAAGTAACATGATTTACTTCAGATTACATATTTTTTATAGACTAGTGTTTAGAAATTATTAATGTTGTACATGACTACTTTAGAAGAAAACTTCAGGGTTTCATTGTTGGAATTTTAAGTTTATCTCTAAATAAGTAATTGCACCTGCTAAGTAGATTTGGACCAATTGGGAATTAAGTTTGAGAAAATTGCTTAAGATTTCCCTCCCCTTTGCCTCTGGTAGACATTACAGGACACTCCCTGAACCAAATAAGGGAGAGAAGAATGTTCTGAGCATTAAAGATACTAAGAATAAATCTGAGCAATCACGGATAAGATTACTTTCAACTCTTTATTTCATGTTTTCTGACACAGACCCCAAGATCTGTAATTATCTTAGAGAAACTGTGGGGGCTTAGACAGTACTATTTAGTTCTTTTGGCTTTTTTTTTTTCCCCCTTTTTGACCTATCTCTGTTTGGGGCTGGAGAGCTGGTGTGTGTGTGTGTGTGTGTGTGTGTGTGTGTGTGTGTGTGTGTGTTCTTCTAGAGTGCCAAAAGGGAGAAAAAAAAGTGCTGAAGAGTCCTAGGGAGATGAAGCTATTTTTGTTCGAAGCTGATACTTCTAGCTGAGCCACAAGTGCTGCTTTGGAAAGGGCTTAGGTTGTTTCCAGGGGGAGAACTCTGCAGAGAAGAGGCAAAGTTCAACAGGACAACAAATCAGCAGCAGAAACAGCCAGAAAAACGAAGAGCCCTCACATTTTAACACAGACCCCTCTACCAGAGTTCTCCAATCCTAAAGTATTCTGCTGAGAACCACTTGACGGACCTTCCACCTGACTCACTTTCCCCGACCACCATGACTGAGATCACTGCTGAAGGTATTGCTACCATCTTCCAATAGAATCTCATAGAGGGGACATGGTATAAATTGACAGTCACAGAGACTGTCAATGTGTCCACTTAAAATGATGCTTTTAGGTAATTATCTTGTTCAGTGATTTTATACAAGATCTGGGAATAGGATTCAAGGTGAGAAGCTGCCAGATATGTGTGTTGGGGGAATGAGAAAAGATTTCTCTGAAATTTTGCATGTGGTTAACTGTTCTCTGCTACACCAAAAGCCCTACAAGTTAACAGTTGTCATCCACACCTCTATAAATATCTATGGTCATGTAACATCATGGCTGATCTCTCATCTAGCAAAAATTAGAAGGCTTGCTAGGATGGAGACCATGATAAACTTAAAATATTACATTTAATGTTTAAATATAGAAAGATGATTTTGAGCAGTTTTGCTTTTTGGTATTTAAAAATGAAAACCTTAAATTTGCTTTTCCATTTCAACCAGCATATATGAATGTACACACACATAGATGAAATTTATATGAAATTTAAGTTACAAGTGATCTGAAAAAATTGTATCTATTTTTCTACAGATGGGTATGCAAAATTGGAAATTTCACAAACACTAGAAATCAATCCAACTTTAAAAATAAAGCAATTAGTGTTAGACTTCTGATTGTTTTCATAAACTCCTTTGTCTTTCGCTCCAAATGGTAAATTATATCTTAATGTTAAAATAAATATTTTTTCAATGCTTGTCCTAAAATATTAAATGTTATATATACCTAAAACATAGTTTTATTATTTTGCCATGGTAGCAAATCTACACACACAAACACACACACACACACACGCTTCTTTTTCTATCTTACAATAAAGGAACTCTTAAAAGTAAAGCATTTTGAATACAGACACAGTTTGGTTGTAGTTGGGATTAAAAATTTGAGAGGTGGATCTAAAATCTGCTTTTGACAGCTGTAAGAAAACAAGACAGGTGGTGCTTTTGACAACTTCCCAGTTGAATGCTGTGCTTGTTCCTTTTTAATCAGACAAGTGAAAAGCAAAATATGTGGTTTTGGTATTTTTGGGGTAGAAATTAATGTGGACACAGTAATTTTTGTTGAAGATTTCCAGTCAATATTTGTAAGAATTGCCTTACTCTTTCTTTCCGTGGAGAAGTCAGTCTGGCACCTAAATTAATAACAATTACTGAGAGATTTATATGTATTAGATATTTTATTTAGAATTTCATGTATTTGTTTATTTAAAGCCCATTTAATTCAATTAAGTAGCATTATTACCTCTTGTTTGGCACATTAAAACTAACTCTGAGGTCTGTGACTTGCTCATGACCACAGCATAGCCAAGATTTGAAGTCAACTTCCTTAATGCTAATTTCTGTTTTCTTTCTGTAGGAGGATATCAGGTTTACAGATTACCAATTTTAGTTCAGAATTTTCTAACTAAATATAAATAGTATTTTTTCCTGTTCCTGAGATATTCTGTGTCATGTGGCCTTTAGTTTGTCTTAAAGAGGGCTATCTATAAAAGGTTCTTGCTTAGCCCTGCACAAGTTATTAAGATGCCTATGAATATGTGTCCCCACCTCCATTTGGGATGTGTACTGCCAGATAATTCAGGAGGTCAGCTGGCCGAACCATTTTTGGTGTGCCTATGAGTTATGATCTATGGTCCTTTGCACCTGACTCAGGAGACTTTTTATGGGAAAATTCCTAAATATGAAATTGAACTTTTGTTTCTTTCCCCCACTGCCCTGTGGGAGTTAGAGGGGTCATGGAAGGCCTTTTATAGTGACCCATGAAATAACTGAATTTAATAAATTTAAGAAGAAAAAGCACACTCTAATTTCTGGGTAATGGACATGTCCCACTCCCTGGTTTTCACAGTTCATAGGATCAATGTCATCTGAACCTCAGTGATGCAGTTATTCCTTCTCTGGAATGATTTATGAACTGTATTTCTCAAATGAAAATTAGATTACCAACTCAGTGAACTAGCATTTTAAGGTTGGTACCACAGTAATTCTCTGTGGTTATCCAAAGATTTTTGCATGCTGTTCTATTATGTACTTTTCATTTTGTCTTTGTGATTCCAACTTTTTGTGCCATAGCTACAGTGCCCCTTTTCCAGTGTTTTATAATAGGTATGCTTTTGTATAGAAGCTTGGTATAAGCCATTATTCCTTCAGCCTGGAATAGTCTTCTCTCAGCTCCTACACTTCTGTCACAACCACTTTGGGATACATTATAAGCACTACATTAGAAACCCTGTGTCAACTACCAATTACCCTTCCCATTCATTTATCCCCTCAAAACCAAACACTGAAGGAAGCATGAGCTAGAGCAGCACTTTAGGGAGCCCAAGCTCAATATCCTCAATTTCACTGATGAGAAGTGCAGGTCACATCAATCCTACCTCTCTCCCATGGTCATTGGTAATTAGGGGAAGTCTGAGGATAAAATCCTGTGGCTTATCCCAGGGCTCATTGAACTATATTATATGGTATAGACTTTACTCAGTTCTTTACATAGATTTTTACTGCATGTTTCAAGTTGGATTATTTCATATGATAGAAGAAAAAAATAACTCTAGATATAGAATTGCATTTCAGATACAGAGCAATAGGAAAATGAGAACTAGGACAAAGTTGAACCTCAAAGGATATTAGAGAAATAACAGCTTTGGTTCTGGCCAGGATAAATTCATAAAGATAATTAAATTAATAAAGACAATTATCAGTGGCAATAATAAAAGCAACTTACATCTATTTTGAAGATGTAAGATATTCAACACTGTATTAAGTCTGTTAAATGCTCATTTAATCTTCACACAACCAAATGAAATACTCTTGGTATTGCTATTTATAGAACAGGAAGCTGAGGTTTAGAGAGGTTAAGAAATGTGCCTGAATTCACACAGCTATATATGGTTTAACACAGATTCACATCTGTGTCTGACTACAGAGTTAGGTTGAAGATGTCTTCTCACTGTG
>CM053406.1:35378778-35413381 GCA_028644305.1 Xerus rutilus
CTTACTGAAATGTATTTGTCTGCTTAGACTTCCTACTTATAATTCTATGGGAGAAACAAAAACGTTCACTTTAAGAAATTATAGGGTAAAGAGATTTACAATTTAAGCTAAAGGGAATGACACACTTCCCCTTTGAGAAAAGTCAGTGAAAGGTGATGGCTCACTTTCTGTGCCCTTGAGCTAATGAATTGAAAAGTTATAGCATAATATGAGGAGAGGCACAGGTGGAAGTTGCTCTGACCGGTGCTTTGCAAATTTTTCTGATACAATTTTATAGAAGCTAAATAACAAAGTTGAGGGTGGATTACATTTCTTGACTTAATAGTCACCTTATATGGTGATGTTGAGCTCTACATGCCTGTCTAGAGTAGCTTAGGTGTTTCTTTAATTCTCTGCAGCACTACCACAATGACAAATGTGTTACAAATGTGTTTTCAAAGCACACAGAAATTCAACTATAGTTAAGTCACTAGGAAACAGTGAGCTAGAGGCCAAAATGCAGAACTCTGTCAACAAATGTAAAAAGAATTAGAAAACTGTGCTGATTGTTGAAATAATACTCCCCCACTTTGTTTCCAAGAGATGTCGTCTCTCATCAGTTCAAATTTAAAGCAATATTATTAACATAGTTTTAAAAAGTGTTTTTCTTTTTCCTTTTTTTTTTTGGTAACTGAGACAAAAAATTGTAACTGAGATGTAAAAAGCATAAAAAGTTGTATACAATAATGAAGTACCATGCAATGTTGCAATATCTGCATATGTTGTGTGATATTGAAATAAGTCTAAACTTACGTTTCTGCAAACATTTATCATTTCTTTATGGTTAGAACATTAACAATTCTTCTGAAATTTTTCTATTTGAAAAAATAGACTCTTAAAGGTATGTAAATTGCATGTATGTATTTATTATTTAACAAACAGAAATACAGTTGACATCCATGTAGGTCAGATACTAATTCTTGTGCCTCTGAGGCGTATTCCTGTTTGTCTGCCCATACACTGACTCTCACATGGTGTCACTTCTCAATCAAGGTTCTTCATCCTCCAACCCTTCTCTTATGGGAAACAACCATTCCAAATATTTTATAGCAATTTTCTTGCTTTAATTTATATTTTTATGATCTCCATTTATATAAATAATAGAGTTTAATTCTGCCAAGTTTGTTCTTTATATAAATGGAGCCACACAGCAAGTATTTTTCTTTGTTTTGCTACATTAATTCAACACTGTGAGAGCCATCTGTATCTTATGTAGCTGTAGTTAATATTAGTCTTCTTTCTGTACAGTATTCCACTGTGTGAAAGTCACTATTCCTCAGACATTTTTCCCCCATGGGGAAAATTATGAACAATACTACTATATTCATTCTACCTTTTAATCTTAATATTCTATGAGTCTATCAGCAAAGTGTATATCTTTCATGGTGCTGTTTCCTGTGATGAAAACGTACATTCAGAGGGAAAAGAGGACACTTCATTTACTCAAATTAAATAGTCTATATACTGTCATTTAAATCCACTTGAAGAACATGGAGAAAGGATGGCCCTAAGGCTATCTACTAGAAATACCTTAGCTTGCTTTTCAGAAGAAATTGACCTAGTTCTATAAGATATAGAAAGTGAGTATTTGGAGGATCAAGGGAGAATGAATAGAATAATAACTTCTCAGATATAAAGAAGTAATCCACTAAAATAGTGACTTTATATAGAGACTCTATAAGCAACTACTCTAAAATTGACTTGTAGAACCAAGCATAAAAATGAGATCACTTAACAAATATCCACTGAAGGCCAAGTTTCCTCACTGCCAAGCATTGTGCTTGAAGTTGGACCAACAGAAGCAAACAAACACCCTATTAGTACAGAGTCCCTCTGCTATTGGAACACACATATATGAAGACAAGGATATTTGTCATCAGGTTTTGTACATTCTTTTTCTTTCTACCACCACTGAGTGCAACCAAATTCTTGCTTATTTTTACTCTTTTTCTTGTATTCCTTCCTTCTTCTTGTACTATTCGGGGGATATAATCTTTGAGATTAGACTTTAATGACATTTTCACATTCAGGCAACACATGAGTTTCTACTCCTACTCATCCTGTTTTTTAGATCAAGACCTCCTATCTTGAATAGGTGAGCACTTCAGAAAGTTAACTTTATCAATTTTGTGTCATTTTGCTAATTTGAACTCTCAAAAACTATTCAATTTCCAGTTTAATGGAAGGAAATTTCATTGAGATGGAAAGCCTAACTCTGCCTTAGTGAGTGAGAAAAGGATTAAAAGTGAATCTATATCCCCTTGCATTACATCTAAAAGTGAAAATGAGAAATATTGTTTATTGGTGAAAAATTGTGAAGATCATGAGTACATTAGACAATTCTTTTGTTTTTAAATTTGGATCAAAATGTAAGAATGTCTATAAGATTTGTAGAATAAAAACCTTGGAAAATTCCAAAAAAATTGCAATCTCCTAAATCAGATTCGCGAAGTTTGGTCCCCAGATCAACAGCTTCGGCAGCAATTAGGAACTTACTAGAAAAGCAAATACAGTTTGACTTCTGAATCCATGGGTTCCACATGTGCATATAAAGCCAAAAACAGATGGAAAAATTATTTTAAAAATTATAACTGTACTGAATATGTACAGACTTTTCTCCTTGTCATTATTCCCTGAACATATAGTATTTTAACTATTTACATATAATTTACATTTTATTAGATATTATAAGTAATCTAGATATGGCTTAAAATTTACAGGAGAAAAGTATATATGTAAGTATTTATGTTATATGCAAATCCTATGCTGTTTTGTATAAGGGCCTTGTGCATTCATGGATTTTGGCATCCATGAGGAGAGTAGTGGTTCTAGAATCAATCTCTACTGATAACAAGTGATGATTATATTTTCAATTATATTGGGAATAAAGATCCAAAACATGCATGTAGTATAGTAACTTAAAATTCACCTACAATAATAGAGGATGATTTCCATGATAAATTTATAATTATATACAACAATAAGGTTCTTTTCATGAGCAATGGAAATCTGAAGATGGATATGAAAAAAAAAATCAAAGTTAGAACTATTTGCCTGGAAGAGAGTGAAGATGTGTAGAGGCCAAAAATTTAACATGTCTGCACTGAAACTCATCAACTTTTCCCCAATCAGCTGTTCCTCTGGGCTTCCAGAGTTCTTTTGCCTGTTAGCTAAGTCTCCAGTCTTTGGATTTCTCATTTCTTGTATCCACATTTTCCTATTTATAGCTATTGTTCTTTTTTGAATTTAAGGTCCTATCATTTCATGTTTTGATACCTGTGTGTGGGAGATATTTTTCAAAAGTGGCTGCAGCAAGATTTACCATTCACATGCTCTTCTTACAATGTGGCCTTCATTCTTCTTCCATTAAGAGATGAGGTACATTTTTCTTCCTCTTGATCTCAGAAAGACCTGTGTGCAGCTTCAGAAATAAAATACAATGAAATGACTTCCAAGAATAGATAAAAAATGCAGGCATGTCTATGTTGCTCCCTTGGGATAATTGCTTTTGAAACCATGCTGTAAAAAAGCTTGAGCAACCTTGGGGGAGCCCTATAATGAGAGGCACAGGACCTTGGCCCATAAACGCAGCTGAGCTTCCAGCCAACAGCTAGCACCAAATTTCCAGTCATGTGAATAAGCCATCTTGAAAATGGATCCTCCAGTTCCCAAATGAGCCATTTTAAACACTGACAGGACATGCCTGTGGGCTTTTACAGTTAACAATTTCTGAGAAAAATAAATGATTACAGTTGTTAACAATTTAGGCCACTAAGTATTGGAATGTTTTGTTATACTGCAATAGACAACTGATAGAAGCATTCATCTAAACTTCTGACTTCTAATCCATCTTGCACACTACTACCAATTTAAATCTGCAGCACCACAT
Organism: Xerus rutilus; assembly: GCA_028644305.1. NCBI lineage: Eukaryota > Metazoa > Chordata > Mammalia > Rodentia > Sciuridae > Xerus > Xerus rutilus. The sequence goes on from CM053406.1 coordinate 35,382,707, forward strand.
TACCAAATGAATAAAGGCAATTCATTCAGCATCCTGTTCTTTCAGCCAGATACAACATGATGTTAGGCAGTTGTATAGTTGTTAACCTCTCCAATTTCATCATTTATTTATCTACACATTCATTTCTTTATTTTCCAGAAAATATTTAAGAAATATTAATTAGTATAAAATAATAATCGAATTACAAGAGTTATACTAATGAAAAGAGAAGAAAGAGGAGGAGGAGATGATTCCTGTTGTTAGAAATAGATTTATCAGGTGAGGGTACCAACCCACTTGGACTTTGTGCAAATCTGAATGAAAATTTTTATGGTTAGTGTGCCTAAAAGATAACATGTTTGTGAGTTGTAGATTTTAAGCAACACTTTGCTCCCCTAAGTAATGCTGAGCCAAATTTCACCTAGGGGAGTGCTCACATGTCTATTGATAAAGAGTCTTGAGAATATTTGTTGTGATATGTGGAATAGTGGCCTCCCAAATATCTATGCCCCAATTCTCAAAACCTGTGAATGTTACTTGGCCAAAGGGCATATGCTGACGTGATTATATCAAATACCTAAAATGGAGGGATTAACTGAAATTATCTGAGTAGACACAATCTAGCACATGAGGCCTTAAAAGGATCAAATCTTTCCTGGCTAAGTTCTGAGGGAGATGTAGTAATGTCATCACTCAACCAGCCACTACTGGATAGAAAAGAAAGGAAGAGACCATGAGCCAAAGAATGCAACAACTAACAGAGGCTGAAAAGTGCAAGAAAATGAATTTTTCCCTATAGCCTCCAGAAACAAAAGTAGTTTGATTTCATTCTTTGAGTTCCATATTGAAATTCCAAGCCACAAACTGATAAATTTATGTTGTTTTAAGAAGCTCAGTTTGTGATAATTTGTTCACAACAGTAGTAGGAAACTAATATACTAGTGTCTATCTGGTTACTGTCTCTGTCTCTCAGGCATTGAGACAAATTTTTAAAGAGTTTATATAAACATGACAGAAGAATTCCAAATTTTTTTTCTTGAAATATCTTTACACTAATTACTTTTTAAATTTTACTTTTTTATTGTATTTTGACCATTTATACCTGTATAGATTTATGAGATAAAAGTGTTATTGTGACTTATTAATATAATGGGGAATAAATAAACCAAATTAGTCTATCCATCCTCAAGTACTTAACATGTTTTGTTGGGAGAATATTTCAAATTTACTCTCTTGGCAATTTTGAAATATAAAACAGTATTTCAACATGCTGTGCAATAGATCTCAAACAAGCAAGCAAGAAAGCAAACCAACCATGTCCCTCCTGTGTCAATGAGATTTTATGCCCTTTGACTATCACTACCCATTCTGCTCCTGTTTCCCCAACTAACGTAACCACCATTCCACATTCTGCTTCTTTGAGTTCAACTGCTTTAAAATTCACATACAAGTGAGAATATGTGGTATTTATATTGACTTATTTCATTGGCATAAAAATAAATTTGAGACTATAAAGCAATCCCTTTCTCAAAACCATAGAGCTCATCATTGGAATAACTAGAAATAGATTCATCATTAATTAGGTCATTCTTTCTGCAGCAGTGCATGCTGACTTTCCTTCTAAGAAACTGAGGTTTCTAGTAAGTTAACATTTTCCTTCTAATAAGCAGCAAAATTAGAGTCACTTCATTTTGTTTTTGTTATGTTTTTGTTTGTTTATTTGTTTGTTTTTGCAAATGAGTATTTGAAAATCTTAGGAAAGAATGGCTGTACTCTGTGCTGTGTTCATTCCTTCTTAATACCTCTCTGATTAACCTGCTTCCATTCAGTGCAATAAATATTTCTGAAACACAACCTGACTGTTCTATAATCAGTGACTTTTGTTTATCATCTGCAGACAATAATCAATAGTTATTATCCACACTGTCTGTAGTATTATAATGTGAACTTCTTTAACCACACGCCATCATCACACCACCAGTTCTTAGACCAGGATACCTTGCCCTTCCTTGAAATAGGTATTCTTCATCTTCCTGGGCTTGCACACACCAGGAAGCTGTGTACATTCTCCTCTAAAAAGAGCCTGTTAATTGAAAGCCAGCACTGCTACAGTTAGAAAAATCAGGTCACAGGTTAATTTCATGGAACTCACAGTCATGTCAGCTAAACATAATCTGAGGTATATGAAGGATGTGTGATCACTCTTCTTGCTGTTCAAACTAAAATAAATATTTTTAATTCAACCCTGAAAAATTCTTTCCTGTAGGACTTTTAAAGTAGTATTTTTGTGTAAAGTTCTTGTAGATCTTCAATTTCAAATGCAATCTTTATGCTTAAACATCTTCTAAATAAGACCACTTACGAGAACAAAAGGAGATAAAAGTGTGAGATAAGGGAATGGAGTGAGACTCAGTGGTAGAGCTCTTGGCTAGCATGCTCAAGGTCCTGGCAGGGTTCAACCCTCAGTATTGCATTAGAAAATAGAAAGAAAGAAAAAAGAAAAAAGAGTGAGATACAGGAAGAAAATATGAAAAATGTAGTTAGATATATCTTTATCAAATAAAGTATCAATCTCCAAAATATATAAAGAACTCAAAAAATTTAATGCCAAAAAACCCCCAAACAAACAAAAACAAACAACCCAATTAATAAATGGACTAAGGAACTGAACAGACACTTCATAGAAACAAATATAATCAATAAACAAATATATGAAAAAATGGTCAACATCTCTAACCATTAGAGAAATGCAAATTAAAACTGCACTGAAATTTCATTTCACTCTAGTCAGAATGGCAATCATCAGGAATACAAGCAACAATAAATGTTGATGAGGATTTGGTAAAAGGTACATTCATACATTGCTGATGGGATTGCAAAATGATGCAACCACTATGGAAAGCAGTATGGGGATTCCTCAGAAAACTTGGAATGGAACCACCATTTGACCTAGTTATTCCACTCCTGAGTTTATACCTAAAAGACTTAAAATAAGCATACTACAGTGACACAGCCACATCAAGGTTTATAACAGCTCAATTCACAATAGCTTCACTATGGAAGCAATCTAGGTGCCCTTCAATAGATGAATGGATAAAGAAAATGTGGTATGCATACACAATGGAATATTACTCATCCTTAATGAAGAATGAAATTATGGCATTTGCTGGTAAATGGGTGGAGCTAGAGAATATCATGCTAAGCAACATGAAACAATCCCAAAGAACCCAAGGATGAATGTTTTCTATGATATGCAGATGGTAATTCTTAATAAGGGGACTAGGGAAGAATGGAGGTACTTTGGCTTAAACAGAGGAGAGTGGAGTGAAGTGAAGGGAGGGGGAATGGGTGAAGGAAGGATAGTAGAATGAATCAGACATTACCCTAGGAGCATTTATGATTACATGACCAGTGTAATTCTACATTATATACAATCAGAAGAATGAGATGTTATATTCCATTTATGTATGATGTGTCAAAATGCATTCTACTGTCATGAATAACTAATTAGAACAAATAAAAATATATAGTTAGGTAAAACTACTGAAATAATAAAAGAAAAAAAACTTTGAGTAAATAAACACAAAGTTCAATTTGCAGGAAACCTAAATTGCATTTAGTTTGACCTGAAAATTTTAGGTGTCCATTAAAGGGCAGAATGCAGATAGACATATTTTTGTTGATAAATATTAAATTAAAAAATTCAGAGCAGAAATTTCATAAACATCAGAGCAACATTGTAAATGGTAATAAATTACACATACATACTATTTATACAGTATTTACACAGTATAAATGCATATGAATAAATATAAAGTGTGCATATATTAGATTTGTGATACATAGAATAAAATGTGAAACTAAAAAATTTATCCTAATAAATATTGAGTTGCTATAACATATCACACTGCATGAAACAGTAAGATAAATTATTTGATATTTTTATTTTTGAAACTTACTTTAAAATGTATTTAACCATTCTACAAAATGTTATGATGCTGTTATACAGAGATATTCCTTCTCAAGTGTAATTAAAACATAATTTTTAAAACATTTTTCTTTAAATATGATAGTAACTTAAAGTCAGAAGCTAGTAGTAATATTTTAATCTAAAATAATTTGCAAGTATGTCTTATTTTTCTAAATTTATATTTCATACATATTTAAATTAACCTTAAAAGGGATTGGACAAAAAATTGTAAAAAGTGAATACCCAAATATTGTCCCATGGAAACATACTTTTGTTCTTTGGATGGTGAGAAGTTTAAAGCAAAAAGTATTTTATACATACCTAGATGATTGCTTCCTAAACACCAATAGATATCCTATGATAAAATACAAGAAAGAGAAAGTTCATTAATTGTTATTTTTATTAGACTTTTGAAAGAATATTAGTCTTTCTAAGAAGAAAGTTTCACAATGCTTGGTTACTTGTATATTAACCAATATATAGTCATTTTAAATATATATATATATATATACATATATATATATATATATAGAGAGAGAGAGAGAGAGAGAGAGAAACAGAGAGACTCAAATAATTTCAATTCTACCAAATTTCAAAAAGAATTTTTGATCCTTTAATGGTATTTTTATGATTGTTTATGAAGGCTTAGATTTTAAACATGCATACAAATTATAAAACCTTTTATTTTGTTAATTTTAAAAACAAATTGTCAATTATCATCAGTTCACATTTGCTGAAGATCATTAACTTATATTAGGTTTGATACTTTCAAACTAAACAGTACCTATCTTACTGTGATGCCGTCTCTATGCTTAATGTAAAAAATTCAAGCTCTGAATAAATCAGTCTTCAGCAGAATAAAATAATTGACTATCTAATAATGTTGATGGCATTTAATTGACTACTATTGAAAAGATTATGTTCTTTTCTACTGTAAGAATGATAATCAATTTTGAATTTCTAATAAATAATTAAAAACATAAAAACTTCCAAATATATATTAAAATGTATTTATTCATTAAACTCTCTCCAAATCTGAAAGTTCATTTCAAAGGCATAAACAAAGATTGGGATCTCTGGCATCATCTCTGAGTCAGGAGTCTGTTTCTAGTAGCATGTTATATACATGTTGGCTCACCATGAGTCTTAGACTGTATGAAATTTTGTAATATCTTGGTAAGTGAAAGATGATGCAATTGCCTTCTTCATTTATTTTAGGTAGCCATTCACCAAATGTTCCACTTTACCTTATTGTTCAGTGCATCCAATTTTACTTTTACTGAATAATCAGCTATTGATTTTATTCCCAAGGTGAGAACAAAATAATGATAATAAGATAGGTGAAATTATAGGAAAGCAGAATTAGACCAAGTTCAAGGTCCTTTTAAGCAATTTCATGTTAAAATACATAAGTGACTCAATGTTATAAAATTATGTGCCTGGAAACTACTTCTGTTCTTCTTCCTGTCCCTAAATAGGATTATACTTATATAGTAAAAAATGTCAAAGAAAATGAATATCTATGGTATGGTGAAATGTTTCCATGTAAGGGTACCTCCACACTTTCTTTTTAAAAGCTATTTGTGTCTAACAATACTTCTGTCAAGACATCTTCACTTAAATCTCTCCTGTTAACATTCAATACAATTTCCTCTTTTATTTTTAAACTTGGAAATAGCAGGCCACCGTTCTCTTTATGGTGACCTTTTGTATTCTAGAACACTAATTTTACATCATTCTCACCTTTTCCTTTTACTTGAAAGAGCCAAGACTAAAACATGTTTCTCTATATGCTGTTCATTATTTTTAGCTTCTAGTCATATTAAATTCTTACCTGCAAAATTCAAATAATAGTTTATTTTGAGAATGTGTAGATGTGATATTTCAAAAATTATTAACAAGTAAGGCAAAGGACTGACTGATGAAAAAATTCCCACCAAACCAATTAGAAGGCATGCCAGTCTTGATTCTGGGCTTCTACCTACTGACTAAATAATGGCTCTCTGCATCAAGAAAGTTTGGTAAATCAAACTATAAAAGTTAGTCATAGGTTTAAAACCTGCTCTCCCCTGTACTCACAATGTGATTTATCCACATAATCTTTTTGAAATGCAGGTGCCTTTTCTACAATAAAAGGTTATAACGGCAGTTCACACAGTATGTACATGAAATTACTCAGCCCTGTCTAACACATATTAGGGCAACATAAATATTAACTTCTTTCTTTTCTATTATATTGCAAGAACAAAATTCAAGGGGTTATAAGAAACACACATTTATGTGGGGTGTGTATGAATCATACATATGATCAATAAAACAAATTATTCTTATTTACTCATATAGTAAAAATTTTACTCATATAGTAAAACAAATTATTTGTTTTATAATTATTTACTCATATAGTAAAAATTTTACTCATATAGTAAAACAAATTATTCTTATTTACTCATATAGTAAAAATTATAATAGTCTTCTAATTTAAACAAAGTAGAGTAGGGCAATTGTTTTATTTTTTTTTTCTCACATCTTGCAGATGTTATATAACTTTTGTTTTACCCAGTTCTTTTGGTTATACCAAAATTATTAGCACTTGCATTTGTCAGATTTAGAATTTATAGTGAACCATTATTTTATACATTTAAATTTCATTTTACAATTCTTTTTCACATGGTAATCTCTTTTTAGTACTTTACAGGAATCATGAAATTTCTAAGTAAATTAATTTTTCCATCTCTAAGAATTTGTATAAATGATGCAGGTAAATAAAGTCTTTCCAAGGTTAGTTCAACTTAGTAGACCCTTGCATTATTTCTCTATTATTATATAACATTATTACTACAAATTCATTGCCTTTCAATTACACGTACATACTCTCTTAGTTTCCATGTGTTAGGAAACTGGATATGATTTACATGGGTCTTCTATTTCAGTATCTCTCAAACCCCCAGTACATTTTCAAGGTCTGATCTGCTATCTTAGATATATTTATATTCTAGGCATTTCACTTTGATGCTGAAGTGAATTTAATACAGTTTTTTTTTTTTATTTTTGTAAAGGGCTAGTAAAAACATTAGGGACCAGATTCATTTAACCTTCTTCCCAACAAGTCCCTACACTTGTGTCTGTTATCCAGAGGTCAGGCCTCTCGGAAAACACACCAAGTCTCAGTGATGTCCAAATTGGAGAGTCTTTATTAGCAGGCCAGTCCCAGTGATGTCTTTATTAGCTGATAGGTGACTGTTCCCTACAAAACTCTTCAGGGAACAGCACCAAGCCTGAGCGTTTCAGGGTATTTAAAGGCAAAAACCACATCCTGGTTGCCATAGCTGTAAGCAAGCAGGAGACCAGAAGCTGAATTTAGCTGTTAGCAAAACAGTATGTATGAAGCAATGCATACATTCTGTGCATATTAGGTACTTTCCATAATCACTTGTACCTGACAAACTCAGTACTTTCCATGATCATTTATAATTGACAAAGCTCTTGGTTTAGCATAGGATCATAAGGAAATAAAATGGATGCTTTAGCTAAGATGGAGTCACTCATGCTAACCTAGTTTACAACAGAAAGGAGAAGGCACTTGGTGGTCTGGTCCTAAATTCTACTCATCTCTCAGATTTCAGCCCAGTTGTCACTACAATTAAGGCCCATCATTAGCATTTATAGCATGGATGTGTTTTCTTTGTATCATTTGCACATTTGTATCACATTGTTCATTTAATTAATTAAATGATTATTTAATAAGTATCGGTCACTTACCAGTTTTGGCCCTGTGAAAGCAGAGACCTGAGGAAATTTGCTTGCCTTTTGAATTCAAGCACCTAGCACCATGTGCTTTGGCACATGGCACAGTAAATTATGCACTTATTAGGAGCTCAAAGCATTTCCTAGGCCACATAAGTGATACTACCAAGAGTTATTAGGAGCTCAAAGCATTTCCTAGGCCACATAAGTGATACTACCAAGAGACTGGAATAAACAGAAGGGACATTGGTTTAAAGCTGGGATTTCTGTTAAGGGAAAATATCATGATAGTGGCACATTGACTATGACTTAGCCATGTTGCTCTTTACTCATGTATTCATTCCGTTCTTTCATCTCTAACATTTTTTAAGACCCTGGCATTTATCAAGGTGTCATTTGAAATAGCACTGGTCAAACTTTAGTATACTTTTGGAAACCCTTAATCACTATTACATGTAAAGAGTCATTACATTCATTTATAAGGTCAACTGGATAAGTGAAAACTAAAGTCATTTGGAATCAGAGTTTTCATTTAGCACTTTATTCTTAAGTTTATGACTTCAATTTACTGAGAATTTATTACAGAATTTTTAATGTGGATTTATTTCTGTATTTCATCCATCCATTGAATAATCATATTCAGAGTGTTTCTTTTTTCACTAGATATAATAAACAGTAGTGATAGAAAATGGGGGAACATGAGTAATTTTAATGCAATATAAGATCTATAAACTTTTTATAAGAATAATTATGATTTATGTACATAATATCATTGTAGCACATAAGGAGGATATCTGTCAATATCATGGATTAGGAACCCAAATTAAAGTATTCTCAAGAAAGGATTCCATCTAGCTGGGCATGGTGGTGGATAACTCTAATCCCAGTAACTCAGGGGGCTGAAGTAGGAGGATCACAAATTTGAGGTCAGCCTAAGCAATTTAGCAAAATCTTAGACAACTTACTGAGACTCTCTCAAAATAAAAAAAATTTAAAAAGAAAATCTTCCATTTAGAGGAGATAGATAATTTATATCTTAAAGAACCAGTGCAAGTCAATTTGGAGAACAAAGGGAGAAGTGATTAATTTCTTGATTTTGCTCCATCTGTGTTTTGCCAAATTTTATCTAATCTTCTAATGTAATTAGTGGTCCAAGTGATCATCAACCAGTTTCTATGAGATTATTATTTTCCAGTTTGCAACTTAACTGGATTTCTTTTCTTTTAAATATGTAAGTAAGCCAGGAGTGGTGGTTCAATCCTCATTACCAATAAATATAAATAAGCAAATTAATACATAAGTAACATATGTTTGAGTAAAAGTAAGAAAATACAGAGAGAATCAAAACAGATATCCACAATCTCATCACTTATTTATAAGCATGTTATATTAACTTATTTTAATATATATGACAATTATATAATTTTACAAGAAATGAAATTATGCTTGAATAATGTTTTATTAGATTTTCATCAAAAATATCTTGAACATTTTATCAGTAAATATAAATTTCTGAGTGTCTTATGGCTATATTATATTTTATTATATTATTTAATTTTCCAATCTTTATAATGAGTGTTTATATTGTTCCTATTTTTTCCTTAGTATAAATTATATGAAAATGATTACAACTTTACTTACTGTGATTAGTTCCCTCATAAAAATTTAAAATGCCAATTCAAAGATACATGGTTTTAAACAATATATATGTATATGTGTGTATACATATGTATATGTGTGTGTGTATATATATGTATACATATACATATATATACACACACACATACATACACACATTGAAAAATTTTCTTTGGAAAATATATCCAAATTTTAATAACCACATTTGATATGTTATTTTTTTCATTCCTTTTCCAATACCTTGTATGTACTTCTGAATGTTTTCCAAGTAGATATTAAAAAACACATCATTTATTTCAAAGTTTCCCATATTATATACGATTAAAGTTTCTTATTTATTAATCAATTGTTTCTTTTGTGAATTGTCTACATGTTCCACAATAAATTTTGTCCAATTCAATGCATTTATAATTATTTGAAACACAGACTCTCCCTTAGTTTTTACTCCGTCATTTTTTTATTAAAGACATTTATGATAAACACAACCTTTGTGAAGGTGTTTTAGGAGGGCTAAAGTAAAATTGACAATGAGATAATTAACACTTGGGAAGAGCATACTGGGAGCCAGATAGGTTTCCAAGTGCTTAAAAGTATTCTTTCATTAAATTATTTTAACTGCCCTAGATGATAGATTGTATTAATAATCACATTTAAAGATAAGAACCCTGAAGTACAGAGAGATTATCTAGTTCTGAGTCAAACAGTGGTAAGATGGAGAGATGAGAATCAAACACATGTTGTTGAAATTCACATACACTGTATGCTGAGTCTGTATCATAAAAGTCCTTTTTGCTCAGAGCTTCTCTTTTTGTTAATAAATGGCTCTACATTTATTTTCCCGTATCGACTCTTTCACAGGCTGTGTGATCTTGAACACTTTACTTAATGTCTTTGTTCTTCAATTTCCTCATGTATGAAATGAGGTTAGTATTTATAACTACCCCACAGGCTGCAGTGAGGATTGAGTAGGAGACTAGCTGGAAAGCACTTGACATAGGGCTTGAGGGCTTGGCGCATCATAAGCCCATAATAAAAATTACACACATACACATCACATGTAACATAAAAAAACTGGTTACCTATATATTAAATACACATTAATGTCTAACTACATAGTTAGTTATATGTATGGAAAGTGAGACCCTACAGAACTGAATATACTCCCTTTCTCTCTGATCTGTATAGAATGATGGAAATTCTTTCCATGTCTTCTACAAAAGGAATAATTTCTTTCATATTTTCCCCTAAGCTTACTACCCTGGAGATATTTTTGAGATTCCGCAAAGCTATTCAAATTTGTCTGTTTTAGAAACCGTATTTTTAACACTTCATTTTTCTTTGATAATCTAGTAAACTAGATATAAACTGTGTCGAGAAAGATGGAGTAGTAGAAATAACTGCTCATATATCTCTGACAAATTGTCCTCTGTGAATAATATTTAGCATTGGAGAAAAAGAAGTACAGGGAGCTTACTGTCCACTAAATACTTGAACCATACATGGGCCTGGTGCCTCCTAATCTGAACGGTAGTCAAGGCAGTATTCTCTCAGTGAGATGACTCACTGATGTGCAGTGATACTAACTCCTTTCTCATACATTTTCAAAAGGCTATTTTTAATACTTGCAGAAAATTAGATAGAATGGGTATTTTTAATCTTTATTTACAGACCAGAAAACTGAGGCTCATATTAGTTGAAAGTCTGACAATAAATAATGGTGATAATGATAATGCTAATTGATCACATCTAATGAGCTTGCCAATCATTATCTCATTTAATCCTTGTAACAAATATATGAGGGTAGCTACTATTATCCTCATGAAACACAAGTGCTGGAGATGTGATAGGACTTGGCTGAGCATGAATGCTCACACTGCTCAGTATTACGTTTAGCTCAGGCTTCTGCATTCTTTTAACATCATTATTTTAACTTATACTTGGTAACTTTGGCCACTTTGTTGGACCTTATCTCTTTGTAGTAAAAGCTATTTTGAAAACATAGACCTGATAGTGTCATCAATACAGTTACATGCATAGATTATAGTAGGCTTTGATATCATGAAGCAAGTTAGCAATATTAGGAAAAAGGATTTAGTATTTTCTTTAAAAAAAATGAAGATATCTCCCAGTTGTAAATCAGAATTTATGATATTAAAAATTTATGAAATAAACATCACCCTAAGTTGCCTTTTTGTAATAGGAAGCATTTACTTTTCAAAATCTTGCTGAAACAAGATATCCAGCATATTGTGAATTCAAACACAAACTGTGCATGGAGTGATTGCAGGCTATCTGAATGTTCAGTTGGGAGCTATCTGAACATTTGTTTGGCCCAGCTGAAAATGCACTGTATACATGTTAAGGCATAGGAATCTTATAAATTAAAACAATTTCTCTTTTCTCTCTAGAAATTATATGATCAATTTATATGATCAATTTCTAAATCTTTCCTGAGGTTCTTTCTGTTTCTTCATAGTCATATTTCAATGTTTAGAACCTATTTTAGTTTGTAACAATGATGTTGAGTTTATATCCATTTAGCATAGATAACCCTTTTATAATTCTAGTTTAGTTTATGAACTATATTTACTTTCATATTTTCAAATTAGCTGAATTAAAATGTTAAAACCATGTATCTCACAATAGATGAAGAAACTCATTAAGAAATAATTTATGAGAATGAATTAATAAAGTAATCCCTTATTAATACCATAATCCAATAATAGCATAATTGAATTTAGTTAGTCTTAAAGAACTACTTATGATTGTTTCCAAAAGCTTTCCAATGTTTTCAAATAATTTTGTAAGAGACCCTTGAAGACCCTTCAGTGGGGCAGAGGCAGAAGTATAGACCCACATAGTGCTGTGTGGAGTACTTCCAAGGTATCAAGTTCCTAGGGGTCTTAGTATCTAGTCCAGCATTTTCCGATGTGCAGTACATGTGCCACTAATGGTAAAGATGGTGGAATTTGATATAAAGATGGATGTTTCTATTTTAAAAGTCATGCATTTAGTTGAATGTTTATTAGAAACAACATACTTAGCACATTTAACCCACAATTTATAGATATTTGTAAACTTTATTGGTTAAAATTAATTTATAAATCTAGGGTTAGGGGATGTAGCTCAGTGGTAGAGCACTTGACCAGCATGCATGAGGCCCTGGATTCAATGTGTAGCATCAAAAGAAAAAAAAATTTATTGATTAGATGAAGCTGTATTTTTAATAATAATTTTGTAAGTAATATTATATAAATAGTAATTTATGAATTATAATTTTAAATGACATTATAGCTTATATGTTACAAGAGCATATTTCAATTAGGAGTAAAATGGGGTATTTAATAAGTAGTTCATGATTATTCTTCCAGGAGAAATTAATGGATATTCTGTTTCTACCATATACAAAATTAAATTCCAGACAAATTAAAGATTTCAGTATAAATGCAAATCAGTGAAAGTCTTCCTGAAAAAGGAGAAAACTACATGCAATGCCCAGTAATAAAGAACTTCCTGAGACTGACATTCCAGAATCTGTTATTTAAAAACATGGATATTTTCATGTGCACACACACACACAAATCAATAATATAACAAATTATACTATAAAGAAATTATGAGAACCCAAAACTGTGCATTCAATAAAATTTTTCTTTGTTCAGATGTATGCATGTACTTATGCAAAATTCCTGTGTGTGGATGAAGTTTGACATTAAATTAAAAATTTTTACAATATAATAAAATAATTTGTGGCATTTGGGGAACAATAAAGATTATATTTAAATTATTAGAAAATTTCTTTAAGCTCCTCACTCTACTAAATCATTTCATTTTGTTCTTTATAATTTCATTTAATGTCCTCCTTTCTATCTTGCTTACACTATAAATATATTTAGGAAATTGTTTTTTCATAGGATACTAGCATATTACTTCAGTTAAGTTACATTAGATAATAACAAGTCTTGAAGCATCTACTTTTCAATAATGAACTTCAGCTTTATTTTTTTCAAGGTGATAAAAGAGACCATTCTTCTGCCCTTGACACTGAAACTAAAACTGAAGGTCTTACTTACTGACATTCACTATCAAAAACAAAATGGGGATCTTAAAACACATTATGACATGAAAGTTGATTAGGCAATGATTAAAATGTGTAAATATTAACCTATAAATGTAATCTTTGTATTTATTTGGTTTTGGGGGATGGTCATCCTAACAGGTCCTGAATGTCATTAATAGTTTTGTGTATCGGATGTGCTCTGTCAACCATTTCATCTCTCCTCTGAATATCAGCTCTTTTCTCTTCAATATGTTCAGAGAAATTTTGTCCAGTCTGGAAAGATTTTAAAATATTTATTAGTAGTGGTTGGGTTTTAGCTCAATGGCAGAGCACTTCCCTACATGCTCAAGACTCTGCGTTCAGTCCTCGGCTCTGGAAAAAAAAAGTTTATTTGTGTAGATTTTACGGAAATGATTGTTAAAATCTTAATTTAATAGAGGATTTAGAATGAGATAAGAAAACAATATGCTGTCTATCTATTTATTGCTCGAGTCCTGATACAGCCTGATTCTTAAATTAAAAACTTGTTTTATAAACATATATTTTATGAATATTCAGCAATAATACCTAAATCACTCACACCTTGAAATATATGTGTGTGTAAATGTTTGTCTTGTTCATCAATAGTAATAACATGTTAAGAATTAAAATGTCACAATTATTTTACCCAAATAAGTACAGAGCTATCCTAGAGACAGTAAACTTATTTCCTCAATTTTTTGTCTTGGTGAAAGGTGCCATTCTCCATCTCCTTTCTTACTAGGACTAGAACTTGAAAGCAAACTACTGGCCTTCCTGCTCTCTAATTATGCTACCATTAACTCCCAACTAACTCTCTCTCAATCATGTCATTATCATCATCATCATTAAATCAGCCAAAGCCTACAGATAGTTTCCTGAATATTTTAAAATTCAATCTCTTTCCTCATGCTATCCCAGAGTTCAGCCTCTTATCACAGATACCTGGATTTTTGTAAAATTTTCTAACTTAGTTTCTGAATCTTGTCCTGGCTCTTCTGCCTACTGTTTAAATAAACTTTCCAAAATGCAAACATCAAGATACTTCCATGTAAAGTTCTACTCTGGCTTACCATGTTATGTGTTAAAAATCCAGCCTCATCATTTCTGCTCTTACAGACAATGCAGATATAATCTCTGCCTACATCTCTTTAAGCTCCTCACCTTGGGTTTTGCTACAAGTAACTTTGCCTCCAGCAAAATGAGCAGAACTGCAACACCTTAAGTACAGCCTCTCATGCTCTGAGCTTTTACACAGGCCTCTCAGCTGGTTTAGTTGTTTCTGTTCCCACAGTAGTGTGTGCTTGACACTGTCACACAATTCACAATGCTGTGATTATGGATCACTTGTCTGGTATCTCCAACAGTCTCTAAATACTTAAGGGCAGGATCAGGTCCTATCTTATTTTTCATCTACAACATAAATTCTTGATATATATTCATCCAATGACTGTAAGGGCCTAAATATAATAATACTCCCATGGTTGGCTTTGTTTTAGCAATCTTTTAATAACTGACCAATGCATTTCAGATAGATGCAGTCTTACTCCTTTTGACAACAATATTAATTCTAATCCCATTTTTAAAACAAAATATTAGAGAATAATGTATCCATTATTGCTACTGATGCATTTGAGAAAGGTAAATACTAGGTATTGAAATGATAACTTAAGTGTTGAAACATTAAGATTTGTGGAAAGATTGACTTTTTTAAAAATGTGGGAAAGCAGATATCCAAGGGAGTTTCTAGTTATGATCTCAGCAAAGGGTTCCAAATCTTTGTAAATAGACAATGGCAGTAAGTATGAAAGCTCTCAGATCTTTTAAAATTAGAGAGAGCAATGTCTTAGGTTCATCTTTTCTATTCTCATAACAAAGAAGAATGCCTAGGATGTAGTATGTAATCAGAAAAAATTAGATAAATGAGTGTGTTAATGAATAAATATATAACTATAGGAGGAAGAATTGAAGGAAGAAATGAATAAATATTGTAGATTTTAATATTAAGCTATGAAGTAATATGACTATTATGATTTGGATCTTAAATAACCCCCAAAAGCCCGTGTTTGAAGGCGTAGTGCCAGCCTGTGGGGCTATTGGGAGGTGGTGGAACCTTTAGCAGGTGGGTCCTTCTTGGAGAAAGTTAGGTCCTTGGATATGTGCCTTTGATGAGCATATCGGGCCTCCAGACCTTCATCATCTCTCTCTCTTCTTCTGGCTGCTGTGAGGTGAACAGAGCTCTTCCACCACACACTCCCCACCATGGCATACTGCTTGACGACAGGCCCAAAGGCAATGAGGCCAAGTGACCAAGGGCTGAAATCTCTGAAACCATGAGCCAAGATAACCTTCCTTCCTTATCAGTTGACGGTCTCAGGTATAGATGCAAAGCTAACATAATAACCAAGTGTTATAGCAAGATAGTTTAAAAAAATAACTACAGACCTCAATCCAGAAAGAAAACAGGTGCACAGAAAGCAGCTTTGGAAGGAAGGGAAATAACTCTCAGCATAATTTACTAAAGTTTCAGTAAAGATAAGATGTCCTTGAGTATGGTTGGGAGACAAACTCAAGTGTTTACATTTCTCTAATGACCTCTTCGATAAGACTAAATCAGACTGCTCATTTCTAGTTCCAATTGTGTTTCTGTGATCTTAGTTTTGATTATGTTTACAATTCATGGAAAACCAAACTTGGACAGAAACAGTATGCATCTTTTCTATAATGCTTTTCTAATTTCTTTTGTGCTGATTACATTGGGAAACTACTATACAGAAAAGAAGTCCAAATGAACAGTGGTGTGGTTGTGATTGGACTTTGGACTTTAACAGCAGCCTGATCTACCCATTTGTTATACACTAGTCTTTGGAATAACAAATATCTGTGTTCTAAATATCTGAAATTTAAATAAGAACTGATAAGAACATTCAAAGCCAAAATTTAATTTGTTGTTTCTGCATAACTTTATAAATCTAAATTGCATACTTATTTTAAATATAACCACTGACTTTTGGCCAAAGCAATATCATGAAGTCATTGCTATCAGCAAATAACATGATTAAGTTGTTTTGCCTTTGTCACTGTTTTGAGATTGTGTACCGTGCTGTGGTTGCCAGTCCATAGGCGTGGGAATTATGAGAGTTTCATTTCAAGGTGAGCTTTCCAAAGTATTTCACCATAGATGCAAGGAGAGGGAAGTTCATAACTACTGTGACTTTCATGGAGTTCACTTTCTCTGTTTTCAGCAGTGTCCCCATTCCCTTTCTTTCATTCAGCAATAGAGATAGGGTAACTCTTGGCATCAGCTAGGTTGGGGATAGAAAAAAGGCAAAGCTAAAGTTGGATCTCTTCCTAATATTTGAAGTCATCTTCCTAAAAGCAAATGCAAAAGTTTCTCCTCCCTCAGAAGAACATGTACTAAATTCCATGCTTAGAGTAGTGCCTGACACATAGTGAGCACTCAGTAGGTGTTTGTGATTATTCTTGATGCTCTAATTTCAGCTGATAGAATTGACTTAGTTTATTTCTTTGGGTTCTAGCCTTGGTACCATTATTTCTGAGTGTTTATTACATAATCTCTCGAAAGTAAGGAAATTAGCTGTCATCTTTTCTCAGGAAGATCAGTTGATATGATATATGCGATTTCCATTGCAAATTCTGAAACATTATACAAGTGGATGATATTGTTAATCTAATGAAAAAATAAAAGCTTTTGAACTGGTTGTTACTTGCCAACCTACAGTTCTCCAGTCCATGTAGATCAAGACTGGGTGTGCTGTAGCTTGCAAAGGATGCCTGGCTAAGAAGTGAGAAAGTGTGCAAGTCTAGCATGTTTTCTATGCAGCAAACCATGGGCTCTGCTGTAGAAGCTCTGACTACTTAGAAGAGTCACTTCTCAATAAGGAGCACAAATGAAGCAGTTGGAATAGTGGAACCCAGGTCAAGAACACAACCTGTTGATTCTCCCTTTCACTTGATAAAAGAAATGCAATCCCTGTCATGATGAAACCTGCTTTACAAGGTTCAGAAAGAGCTTCTGATTTTTTCTTCTTAAGTCCTCAGGAAATGAGTCAAAGGTGTAAATGACGGCATGGCACACTGGGTTCTTTCACACATTTCAAGGTAAAGCATTAGGTAGTTCTTAAAATGTTGATACATTTTAGTCCATAAAATCAGAATTATCAATGACAAAACATTTCATTACCTGCAAATTGAAAAATTCTGTCTCTGATATAACCCAGGAAAATATAAAACACTTAATACTGAGATCTTAATTAAAAATTGATATGCAAATATTTAAATTCTATCATCTCAAATTTGATTTAGTATAGCTCAAATAGCCTTTTCTAGACAAGCTTGTATTCTAATGCAAATAAATCATTAAGTATGGTTAGTTAGGGGAATTGGGATAAGAGGATAAGGAATTATGTAGGTATAATAATTTTTATTTTCAAAAAAATGTTTACATTTGGAAAATTTCAATTTACTTCAGTTATTGAACTAAGTACAATATAAATAATAATTTTAGTCTTTTAAACATTTACAAAGAACCATAAATGCATATTAAAACTATTTGACAGATACTGTTGTACAATACCTCTGTCTAAATTAACAATGTAAAGACAGAAAAGGGATAGTAGAGTCAGCCCTATACTTATGAATAACTCCCAAGGATACTTATAATTACCTTTGAAATATAAATGGTGAATATTCTCCTTCCTAGGCCTTTTCCTCTACCTCCCACAACTAAAGTTGTTAAGATTTTTTAAATATGAAATTCAGAATTTTCTTTCTATCCCTGTGTATCTCTATTAGGGAAAAACTTTAAAATCCAAGTGGGCATGGTGGCAGCATACCTGTAATCCCAGTGGCTGGGGAAGGAGGATCTCAAGTTCAAAGCCTGCCTCAGCAACTTAGCAAAACCCTAAGCAATTTACTGAGACTCTGTCTCTTAATAAAATATAGACGGTGCTGGGGATGTGGCTCAGTGGTTAAGCGCCCCTGGGTGCAATCTGTGGGAAAAAAAAATCAACAACAAAAAATAACTAAACAAGCTTTAGAACCCAGAAAAACTGAGAACAGCTACCACCACCTCTGTTTCCTCACACTATAACCCCACCTCTTCCTTTTCTCACAGCAATGCCTGGTGCCCCTCTCTTCAGTGCCACTGGCAGGTCTCCACTCATTCACTTCTTTGGAGGTGGGTTCAGCCTCTTTGTCCTCATTTATAGCTAAGTCCCTTCCCTCACACAGTCAATCCAGGTGTCAGTCCCAGAAGAGGCTCCCCCGTTTCCAGCACACTCCTCCTGGAGATCTGATTGCCCAGATTCAGTGGCCTTCCACATGCAGACCCTCTGGCAGTGATGGAAAGGAAGAGCACCCTATTTCTGCACAAGTTAACAAGGCTTTATTCACTGTGATTATCTGGTCTGATAGGGTCAGATACACAAATCTGCTTGAAGGATGACAACCTGGGTCTGATAACACAAAAGGGACAGAGGAGTTTATCTCTAAATGGAGTGCACAATTTTGGACCATCTATTACAGAAGGAAACACCAAAAGACATTCAAATAGACAGTGCAGAACACTGCTTCATTAACTTTCACCTTGTGCCAGTCTTTGTGCTGGGTACCAGAAGTACACACATGAAAATTCCAAGCCTCATGGAGCTTACCTTCCAGTGGATGATCCAGAAACATACAACGGGCAATTGAAACGTAGTTGCATAGGTCTAAAATAAATGAACAAAGAAGGTGATTTGGAAGCATCCAGGAGGGACATTTAATTCCCCTTGGAAGCTAAATCCAAGGCTAAGGCTTGAGCTGACTAGGACTTGCTCCAGCCTATTCCTCATGTAAATAATATGCAAACACATTTAAAAGCATGAGGATATCTACAATTTTATTTGTATTACCATTCAGCTGCATAATATTAAAAAGATCCTGATAGGCATACTGAGACCATAACCAACCTTCATAACATCCTTTAATTAAAATGGGGGAAATACATTTGTGCTCCAAATAACCACCTTACAAAAAAAATCCTTTGGGACCTAATGCCTGTTTACAATAAAGAATAGCACAGAATCGTGAAAGAGATTAACAAAATAACAATGGTGGGCTTTATGTAATTGGTGGTAAATGCATTAAAAACACTAGGAGTTTTATATGAATGAAAATGCATAATTTTACCCATTATACATTCTGAACATTGGTTGGAGAAGTGCATTTCTGAATTGTTTCCATCTCTTGGCTTTAATTTAATGTAGTTATGAATGAGCTGAGCATCAGTTGTGTATTTTGCAATGTAAAATCTCTTCAAAGAAATGAATCTTTAAGCCTCTAGGGCTTACACCCTCAGTTATGTAACCCCAATTATCATAGACATGAAAAAGTGACTTAATCTCAGTGCTTCAGAATTCTATGTACAGAGTAAAAAGAATGAATGGATGGAGTGAAAGTAATTTTCCCCCATAGAGATTTTTTTAAATCATATTTATATGAAAGAATATTTATCATTATTATCAATTAATAAATAAAAGTGAGGAAATTTGATAATAGAGGAAAAAGGAAGAAATAGCCTGACACTTCACTAAATTTTCTAACTATTCCGACGGTCACCCTCTGAAGTAGTTTTAATCATCTCTGTTTTATAGATAAATACTGCTGAGGAACCTAGCACCATCCCAAGTAAACACTGCTTTTATTTCACTGTACCATATGCCATATCCTCTGTGCCTAATTAATATGCATAAAAAGCTAATTTAAATTATTATTTCCCAAATTTAAGCTATTTAATGTCGTTTTTAAAAAGTTTCTACTGTGCCAATTATTCTCTTAGACACAAATAGCAGAGATTGGAAAACTTTTTCAATAAAGGGCCAATTAGTAAATATTTCAGTTTCTTCGGTTATGTGGTCTAGGTTGCTAGTGTTCAACTCTGCTACCATAGCAGGCAAGCATAGACAATAGACCAAAGATAATATATGAACCAGGGTAGCTATGTTCCAATAAAACTGAGTCCTGAAGAAAGAGTAGCAGGCAAGCTAGACAATCAATTCTTAGGCTGCAGACCACCCACATTCACAGAGGAATGAAAGAATGCCATGCATTCCAGGACTCACAGAAATTTTGAGTTTTCCAGAATATATAACTGGAAGGAATGAGTGATGAGAGCCAGGATTGCCAAACATATAGAGTGCAATTCTTTGCAGTCTTCTCCGTTTTTTGTAATTGTCAGAGTTCAGTCTTGCTATAGTACAGAGTATAGTACAGAGCTTCAAATGTGGAGATGGTGATTACAGAATCTGTTGGATTTGCATCACCAGCAGGAGAGCATGTCCATTGCACTTAGGACTTTGATAAAGAGAGAATTAACAGCATTTAATAAGCATTACTGTTTTCTGTAAAGAATATCATTTGATTTCATGTTCCGTTGATCTTGGTCATTGTAGGAAGGGAGAGACATTCCCTGATTGACATTTGCAGGGACTCGCCAAGTTCCACCCCAGACAGCCTTGCTCTCAGCTCCTAGTTCACTGCTTACTCATCCCTAATTTTTGTTATTGAGTTGTGGAATTATTAATGTCTTTAAAAATAATTTGATAAGAACTTGTGATTACTCTATACTTTCAGAAGAACCAAAGTCAACTTGAAAAATAATAATCCTTGAATGCCTTTTAATTTCTCACTTAAGTTTCCAAGTCTTTTTATGGGAAGTCCACTTAGAAGCTATTCAGTTTTTCATCAGGATCCACTGCAGGGCAAATTGATTTTGTCTGATACACTATTTAAGCTTGCTTTAGGTCACAGTATCTGAGGAGGATGTGACTATCGGAAATGCCATATAAAGAATAATAAAAATCCTCCTTCATAGGGACACTACAAGAATAATAAGCTTTTGAAATGACTTTTATTCATAAGATCTATGAAAAGTACAAATGAACAATGGAATAAATTAATAAGTGATTTCATTAAAATGTTCTGCTTTACATAATTAAGAGTTAGATTTTATAGATTTTTCTCCATTTAAATTTCATGAGAAACAATTTGCAGGACACCAGGAAATGTTTGCTTTCAGTGATGCTATGGATTCCAAGGGTTCAAAAATTGTCTCTTTTATGCATGAAGAACTTGCCTAGAACCATCCTCTAGGCATATTTTACTTCCTCGTTTGTCTTATTTTTTTTGTTTAAATTGTCTGCCTTCCTGTTAGAGAAAGTAATTTATTTCCAAGTCGAATAAACTTGGCTTTTTAATACTGAAGACATGTTATCCAAATAACTAAAAACTATATCTAAATACTTTTTAAAAAAAATTTCAGATTATACCCTTTTAGCTGTTTCTTATCCCCAGAAAGTCCCCCATGAGTGTGCTGGATTTTGTGGAATAAATTTTCTTAGGATCTATTATCTAACGTTTTATAGCCAAGATTTCATCCTACTTTCTGATGTTACTGCTTTAGGCATTGCTTAAACCTTAGAGTTTTTATTTTTCTGTGATACATGAAGAGTGGATATCCTTTGGGGAAATGTTTATTGTAAATATTTTCATTTAGCATTTTAAAGATGACATTAAGTCATACAAAGGTTACAATCTATGATAAAATTTTCTCTGAAATTATACCATTCATAAATATTGATTTTTTAGCAAAAACGTGGTCTTTATAATATAGATTGAAGATTCCTAAGGTATAAAATTAGTTAAATAATATCAAATTATTTAAATATTAGTTAACTATTAAATATCTGGTAAAAAGTCTAATTTCAATTTATTAAAATAATGGATACTTTGGACAAGTGGCTACATTAAATAATTGACACAATTGTAATTATTATGAAGTCTGGCAATCTCTTTCATTAAAATATGTGGATGTCACAGGCCTTGCAAGTCTTTTGTGTTTGTGTATATCATGTGTATGTGTACCTATACCATGCACATATTTAAATACTTAAATTGATACATATATGTATTTTAAATCTAACCAATCTTATTAATACTAAAATGATTTGACAGTACTTATTGATCTTTGGAATTTGGGAATTATAAATTTACTCCTCAATTTAATTAATTTGTCAATATGGTAATGCCTTAGAATAAATTTAGCTTAATCTTTTAAAAGATAATTTTATGGTATGTTGAAGAGCCCATAGGCTATTTTTCATGGGATGAAGTGTCCCCCTGGATTTGTATGTTGAATTCTTAATTCTCAGGACCTTAGGATGTGGACTTATTTGGAAATAGAGGTTTTACTGAAATAATCAAGTTTAATGAGATATTTAAGATGTGACCCAATCCAAAATGTCTGGTGTCTTTATCAAAAGGAATTCTTCACACATAATCCTCAGAGGCAACGCTATCCATACCTTGATTTAAGACTTTTGGCCTCTGGAATTGTGCAACAATCCATTTGCATTGCATAAGTAACCTGTTTGTGGTTCTTTGTCATGGCAGCTCTAACAGAGCAATGTAGTATTTATGTTTCTGCCAATCAACTATTACCCATGGGGAAGTTCTAGTGAACTCTACTCATAGGCCATTCTTCTTTTATTACCCAATTGCTCTTTTTGAGTCACTGTGTTTTCTGAAATGACTCTTTCTCAGGAAGTCATATATACATCCAGAAATCTGGCTTACGTGGTGATGATTTTTTAATTTCCCTGAAGCAGAGATGCTATAGCATAAAGCAATATAATTATGATCAGTTTGGGTGCTAGGATATTATCTGTTATGATTTCCTCATAAACGCTGCCTTAGCAAAACTTTCTTTTATGATCTGGCTATTTTTATGATCTGTAGTCTTTTAAAGGAGGCATATTTAATCAGAAGTAAGATGTGGAAAAGAATTGATGCTGTCTTTGAAGAACCTTCTGTAATACTAAACCAATGGACTTAACATTCAAATTTGAATATTTAATGTGTTTCCCTTTTGTTGTAAAATTAAAAAGAAAAGTGATTTTTTATGCAAGTCAAAAAGATCTCTGTACTGTTTCCCATTTTTCCTAATTCTTCTAAGATGGAAACAGACTTCAAATGGGAAACATCTTGCGGTATATAACCATAGGGCTATGTTACTCAGGGGAAGGCTGCTAAGTAGTTTCTAAAAACATGGGCTAAGAGGCAACCATAGTTTTATAAAGCTTATTTCACTAAATTGGCTATCACTTGGTGATATTAATGTAGCTGTAATGCTTGAATAAGCTTAGTCAACTAAAGTTTTTAAAAATGCTCACCCCAAAGAAATAACTGCTCTGAGTGATTTAAGTGTTGGAAATATGAATTTGTCATTTTTTACTTCCGGTAAGATCCTATTCTAGAAGTCATTTGAAACAATATGCTAGAGAATTTTACTGTTCTGTGTGATATGGACAATCCAGCACCTAGAGATGACCATGGGCTCACTCTGAGCAAGGAGGTTCTCTCTCCTAGTCTCTAGCAATAATACAAAGTGGAGTTGCCCTGACTCTAAGCACCACATAGGGCTCTTAGAAGACAAGGACCTGTTTTTCCATTTGATTTTAATTTTGCCTTTATAATACTGAGAAAAATGACTGTTCTTCTGCCTAGTAAAAACAGAAAATTTAAATGGTATGAAGGAGCCAGATGGAAAAAGTTCAATCACTCCTCGTTTTGTTTAGATCTTTGCTTTGTAAAATAGTTTTGTATCAGAACTATAATTGTCCAGAGAAAAGGCCTTTTATCTGTTGCCAATGAATGGCATTTCTTCCTTACATGAAATTTAAGACTGATTTTAGGTCTTTTTGGACAAACAGAGGATGAAAATGTTGAGGACTAAGCATTATGCACAATACTTTGAAAACTCCAATAATGAATAGACTTCAGAAAACCGGTTCTCCTTAACGCCTTTGTTTCATTTTCCTTTCATATCCAAGAGCACTAGCATATTTCCTCTACTTTCTATATGTGCACCGTTATCAACCTGTTTCTAAAACTCTCTGAGCTCCTTAGAAGAAAGGTGCTGTATAAAGTATTATTTGTGTTTACTTAATTGCTTGCTTTTTTGATATGGGCATGAATAACTTAATGTTCTTTTCATAAATGCACAAAGGAGCTTCACGCTCATTTGAAAGTACTTTGAAAGGCATGGGAAGCTGCTTGCTTTTCCCTATAGATAAAATGATTAAAACACACACACACATACACACACACACACACACACACACACACACACACACACATGCACAGAAGAAATCTCTTTGAATTTTCAGGCTACATTTCTTTCATGCTACATGTGTACTTTTTACATAAGATATGTGTACTCAATCCAGAAAGATGTAGATTTGGGCTAGAATCTTCTGATATGTTTCAAATTTTTAAATAGCTTAATGAAAATTTTGGTTCTCTTGAAAAAACGTATACACAAAATAATATCCTATTACAATTGTGTCTAATTCTAAGTATATATTTTTCTTATAAAATTGTTAATTTTATTTCATTAGATATAAAATAATTTTAGTGATGTTTTCATTACAATTATGGCAATAGTATTAATTATAGAATACTATAGAATATGTTAATTTATATTGAAAATAATTTATATTCTGATAAACAAAGATGCATGAAAATAATGTATTGCATCATAATTGTTTTTTCAGAAGCCTCTGGAATATTCAAAATTAGTCATGTCCTTCTTGTTAATTATACTTTGTTGCTAGTTATATATCTAAAATATGCACATACATGCAGATATGAAAAATATTAAATTATTTAATTATCATTTCCTTTCCAAAAAATGAATAGAAATTTTCTTATAAATAAAATACACAGCTATACTTCTTTTTGTAATCCAGATTGCTTCATGTCATTTGCCTAAAAATTCATCTAGAGAAATAGAACTTGAAATAAATTTTGGTCTTTATTTTTGTGTTTTCTTATACTTTCTCAGAGTAACTTATGGCAATGTGAGGAATTCACCATTTAATATAGGCACAGTTTTAAGTGGAAGCTTTATACAAAGTCTTCATCATCATTACTGAATACATATATATGAAGAAAGTATGAATGTTTGATGCTACTGGGGGGAGGCATACCATACTCTTACTACAAGTAAAGTAGAAGCTATTGTGACACCTTAATGCTGTGATTATGACTCCATGCAGCTAAAAGCAGCAGGAGATGATTAATTCTTAAGGAAAGGTCGATTTCTGTGAAAATGCCCTTAGGAAAGCTAAAAGCAAAAAACACACATTAGAGTCAACAGATCAGGGAAGGCTAATGATTTTGAAGCATTCAGTTCAATATTTTTTTTTCCAAATTGAAATAGCGTGTTATTATTCAAAGCTTTTCTGTTTCAGTGGGTTTGTAATTCAGTGACAATGGAGCAATTTAATAGGAGGACTGCGGGCTCTAGGTAAAAATAGGTTTCATATATGCAACTTTGGCTGAGAAAGAAAATGTGTCAACTTAGACATAAAATACTAGAAAATTAATTTCCCCAAAGAACTGAATACAGTTTGTGGATTATATGTTTATTCTATATAAATGATAGTTGCTAAGAAATTACTATTTCCCTCAAACTGAATCCATAGAATTTGGGAGCTGTTTTATAGATTCTGTTCCCAAACTTCTAACTCACCAAGTTGGAGGTATCCTGGAATGGCTTCTCTTCTTGTATGAGACTTCCTCTATTCATGAAGTAGACCTGGATTGTTTACCTAAAGTGAGCATTATTGAATCCATCAAAAATCATTGTCACAAAAAGGTCATCTCATGGGTCCTACTGATTAGTTTTCATCTCTAAAATGTCCCATTGTACATAGTATCCACTGACATTTTGATTTGGGCTACTTAGGAATGTAGTGATAGTAAGGGTCCTTGGTTATGATTTGTTATATTAATAAAAAAGGTGTAAGTATTATAATTATGCTTATGCTTAAATATATATTTAATAGTCTCATTAATTTTAAAAACTAAAAGAGAAAGATGCATACTATGGATTGAATGGTACCACTCACCCTAATCATATGTTGAGATCCTAATTCCATAATAATGACAGTGTTTGGAGATGTGGTCCTTTAGAAAAAAGTAATTATGTTTAGGTGAAGCTCTGAAGGTGGGATCCTTATGATATAATTAGAGCCTTTACAACAATAGAAACCAGATGCTCGCTCACTCTGCCATACTAGAACTCAGTGAGAAAGTAGTCACCTGCCAGCCAGGAAGAAAACCCTTAGCATGAGCCAATCACACCAGCACCCAGACTTCCAGCGTTCAGAATTTTGAAAAAATATGTGACTATATGTCTAAGTGTATGGTATTTTGTTATGGCAGCCCAAGCAGACTAAGACTTTTGTGAATTTATCATCAGCACTTTTATTCATCTTTAAATATACTCTGCCTGATTTGGTTTTAGAAATGACTCCCAGCTGTTACCTCTTGGTGGAATTAAAATCTTAATAATATCTGAGATAGGAGTTCCAGATGAGATAAAGTTCTTCTATATATCTGAGATATAGTTCTTCAGTATAAAGAAGCATTTCTGCTTAATGTTTGATATTATTTAGTAAAAGCATGCTTCTTTTCAGTGAAAGACCTCACATATCTTTGTTGGTGGTGTTGTTTTACCTCACCAGTATTTTACTTTTTTTGTTTGTTTGTTTTTTGGCAATCCTGGGTATTAAAAACCCAGGCTCACACATTCTAAGTAAGTGCTACACTACTGAGCTCCGCTCCAATACACTCTTCAGTGTTCTCACTCTGTTAATTATTTTGACCACCTAAAATTCCCAAGTCTTAGGAGATGGACCTGAACAGACACATATTTACTTTTACTGATAATGTATCTCAACATTTTTATATCATAAAAATATATTTCATTTGTTATTTCATTTATTTCTCTGATAAGAAGCCACTATGTACTGTACACTCTCCTATATGCAGAAATAATGAGGTCAACATTATACCTTTTTAAAAGCTAATTCCCTAAAGCAACACTTAGGGTGTTTTTAATATTTAACAAATATTTATTATGGCTTACAGTGTAAAAAGTGCTGTGCTGTGAGTACTGTGAAAAGACAGATGACTTGCTCCCCACCTAGAGCCTTGTCGAGGAATAAAGAGCTATAAAAAAGCCAGAATAATTTTATCCACCTCATTGTATTTATCAAAAAATTAAAGCAATACAGATACCAATAGAATTTATGCTAAGAGATCAAGGAAATATAGTTAAGGAGTTGACCTTTATGCTTCAAGAAATGAATTCTAGTTATGGACTGATCATTCCATTGAAACTTTAAATTCCAATAACTGGTAGGTCTGGAGACGTACCTGGTTTTAAGGACCACGGGTTCCTGAGCCTACCGAGAGATATATGGATCCTGGCTGTCTTTGTCCGGCAGGTGACTGTATAAGTGATAGAATAGAGGCTACTACAGACCCATCCATATCTCATCAGCAGCTCTGCTCCAGCAAGATAAGAAAGCCTCTCAGTTGTTCCACAGAAAAATGTGGGAACACTGACTATCCCATCCTTTCACAGTCACAAACAAGAGGGTGTATTTGGAATGGTCAGGCTTGGTTTATAGGTGCATTCTTATGGCTGGGCATTAGGGGGTGGCTCAATGTCCAGCCCCATTGCTAGAAAAAATAATTCACTTAAGACTGAAGAGAGTTGGTTGGTAAGAAGGAGTGCAGGATAATATTAAAAGAGTGCTTAAATGTCCTCTGAAATTTCATTATCATGATCGTATTTTAAGAATCTGGGGGAAAAGTTGACATATTAGGACTTTCATTGAAATTGGCAGGGAACCAATTTCTGTTTTGAAATGAAAGCAATATTCATACTTCAAGGAAAATTAATAGTTGTTTATTTAAGTGCTTAGAGTTCATATTCTTCTAAAAATACACTATTTCTACATTAATTAAAATATATAATTATTTTGTTAAAATCATTTTTGCAAATTGTCATGATTTATCTTTCCTCTCAAAATCTAGTTTCATTCCATTTATATATACTTACAGAAAAATACAATTTGATCTTTACAATTCTCTGTCTATATAATACATAGACATTCTGCAAACATTAGAACTGGTGAAGTTGTTTAAAAATGACTTTCTACTTTTCAATAGACTTTGTACAAAATCTTTATTTATGTGAATGTTTATTGGAACACAAAAATATAACAAAGGTATTTCTTGCATGTTATCGGCAATTATGTTCTGCATGTAGTTTGGGAATGATATACATTTTATAATGGAATTTATATTACATACTTTCTTTCCTTTTATCTCAAAACCTTGAAGGAGAGATACAGTGTAAGAGTATTACACAAACCAAATCACATGATGAAATGCAAAATTCATACTAATGCTTTCATATAATGAGGGTGCAATATTTTACTAGCAAAACTCTAAAACACAAGTGTCTTCCTTGAGCATCCTGGAAGAGATTGCATTGCCAGTGTCCTGTAGGAATAACAATAGGCAAGTGCGCTTGGCAGTTTCTTTATCTGATCAATAAGGCATGATAAGGTTAAGTGACTTCTATCAGGAGGCTTATGATTTATTCTTCTGTGTGTAACCTGACTGTGAAGCCAGTCTTTGGAACTGGCTATTCTTTATGTAAGAATCCCCTCATTTTGTTCTGAAGCAGAGTCACATGGCCGTTCATTCAGGTACCCTCTTCTTTTGAATGTGATTTGGATTGTCTAGCAATCAAAATAATTTGTATAGAGTCAAAAGGAAAAGAATTTAAAAATAGGTATGGAAAGTATTGTCGTATACCCTGGCTGTTTCACTCTAGTTCTGAAATGCTGGCTTCTAAGAAGTGTAGCCCCTGTCAAATTGCTCAGTAATATTTACCTCTCATTTTTTCTGCCATATCAATAACTAGCACTTGTCATCTTTAAAGTGCTTCTCAAACATTAAATATTTTCAGATTACATACTCTGTTCTTTGCATTTATCTTGACCAGCTGTCAAAGAAGGCCATTTATTCCCCTTCAATTTTATTCCTCTTGGCTCTATGTGGCTTCTGCAGTAAATTTGGATGGAAAATGAAAGGTACAACTTAGTATGTTTTAAAACAAAGGCAACATAAAATTTTCTTTAAGCAGGATAACCTTCAGGTTACTTTCAAGTTGTTTATTGCTTTGCAGTTGTATACCGAATATATTTTTTTCAGGTTTGAGTCTTAATTTTTAAGTGGAAATTTTGAGGACATGAATGCAATCATAAAAAAGGACAATTAGAAAATAATTCACTATTCGCTTTATCATTTTCATCTACTTAAAAATTGTACTATAATCATCTTGTCAGAATCATAAAATAAATTCAAATTTTAAACTCATATTATGTCCATTCCTTAAAAACATGTATTTTAAAACTCTGAACTTGCATTAATTCTTGAATTTATAATTTCACATTTTTCTAATCAAAAAAGGAAACAGTAAGTATAGAAATATATTTTTTAAATTTATTTTTTTTTTATAATTTATTTAAATGCATTTCAAGTCATAGTACATATGCAGAGCTCAATTTTTCCATTTCTCTGGTTGCAAACCAGATAGAAATACATTTTTTATTGGTGCATTATAGTTGTACACACTGATGGGACTTGCCATTACATATTCATACATGCACACAATATAACAATATAATTTGGTCACTATCAGTCCCCAGCATTTTTCTTCTCCAGCCCCACCTGATACCCCTTGGTCACTTTCCTCTACTGTCATTATTTTAAAATATTCAACCTTTAAGAATGTGAAAAGGATACATATAATTTGTGTCAAATTTTAGTAAACTTACACTTTCAGTTTCATGGTACCTAGCAAGTGTGTGTGATATTGTCTGATGCCCTAATACATAACTGACTGAAGTGGATCTCAAGTGCAGAAACCATTCTTCAGGAGATCTCTACTTAGTAGCAGTAGAAAGCCTTCCAGAGGTAATAAAAACTGGAGATTAGCAACATATCAATTTTCAGGTGGGCCACTCCTAAACACTCATAATTCATTTACTCTCCTGAAAAATCATTATTCCAAAGGTTTGATTCACTTGTAGCCCCACTTGGGTCTTAAATCTCATTTCAAAGCACTCCTATCATTCATCCATTTTCAGAACTTCCATTAGGAGTGATGGGAATTTGGCACAAAAATCAATGAGAGAATATGATAAGGGTTCCTTGTAACTTTTCCTTCTTTGAGCACCACTTCAAGTACAATCTATAAAATCTGGTTTTTATGGGCATTTCTCCATCTTGCTATCATTTCCACTCAAATGAGTTTATAAACTTGGGATGTGTTTTC
>CM053406.1:35413881-35432401 GCA_028644305.1 Xerus rutilus
TATAGGATGGAACCCTTTCTGGAATGAGGGTCTTGTGATGTACCATCAGACAGGGTAGGTGAACAAATTCCTTCACAGACAAATCTTGCACACAAAGGTAGGGAAAGGTTTGAGTAACAGATCCTGATTTTTGACTAGCTTTGTCAGAAAGAAGTTTTAATTTCTATGCCGGCCTTGGAGAAGAGGAATTCTAAGGACTGCCTTGAGGGAGAAAGGGGAGCAGGAGAAAGAAAGGTAAGAGGAGGTCCAAAAGGTCTTGCTTCAGAGCCCCTTTCCTTCAGTTCCAAGTATGCACCATGCCAAAGCAGTATGCCTTGGTGTATCACATTCTGAACCCCAATTTTTTTGTAGTAACATTTGTACAATTTTATTTGTACTTCCTTTGCTTAAATAATTAATTTTTAATTAATTGTTTAAAAATTAAATTAATTTTTAATTAATGTAACAGCTTATTTTATACATACTTATTAATAAAAGCATAATATGATGCTCTAATTTTTGTATAGATACTTGACATGGGTAAAAGGATCCAAAAGTTGTTTGGAATATGAAATGCCCTTTATTTGACATGGGTCTAGCTCCAGTTAGCTGGAAATATTCCAGGATTAAACATCTGCAACCCAATTTTGCCAGTAAAACTTGGTGAATTGGGGTCATATCGAGAAGGAGAGGTGAAGTGTACTCTATTAGCATTCAGGGATGTTTCTTATGGCTTCAAAAAGTAACAGTTGAGTGACAGCAAAGAACAACTTAGAAACGTTGTCCTGAAACTATTAAATAGTGAAATAACCGTGTAATTTTAACCAAGGATGCTTGTGTTTAATTTTATTAGGTTCTACACAAGTGCACATTTCTAAACCACTAAAGTCAGCTAATAGTAAAGATGAGTATGAGAAAATTTCAATTGAGAAAGTTGTTACAAAGCTGGAGGAAAATGCCCATGCCTCAGATGTTGAAAGGCAAGGATTGAAGCTACAGAACAGCTATTCAAATGCAGATTAGAAAAGTAACAGTCATTTCCTTCTTCAGTCAATAAAACAATTAGCTCACCAAAAGCATTTTAAATCAGGATCCTAGCTTTTCTTTGATTTAAAAGTCTAAGTATACAACATCTGCAAGTATTTCATTTTTTTCAAAATTGCAGATCAAATGGATTTTATCTTTCAAAATCCAATATACTTCAGGAGCTTTGCATCCACATTTTATATGTTATTTTACTTTTTACACAATAGTCTATTTGGGTTTCTGTGACAAAATACCCAAACTGGGTGGCTTATAAACAGGACTAATTTTTTTCTCACTGTTCTGGAGTCTGGGAAGTCCTTGATCAAGGTGCCAGCAAGTTTGAAGTCTAATGTGGGTGGACTTTCTGGCTGATAAATTATGTCTTTTGCTATTTTCTCACATGGTAGAAAGGGTAACCACAGTTTTAAAATTATGTTAAATGTTTTGTCTCTTTTATTAAGGCACTAATCTCATCTCCAAATGTTCTACCCTCATGACTAAGACATTCCAAAGCCCCAACTCCAAATAGCCCCTTAGGAATTAGGATTTCAACATAAGAATTTTGCAAGGATATGAACCTAAGTTCATAGAACTCACCTGAAGAAGGAGGAGGGCTGGTCATTTTATTCTAATATAGAGAATATCCAGAAGATGGAGGAAGGGAGAGAGGGAATAATGGAAAAAAGGGAGAGACTGAGTCTGATGGAGGACACAGAAGGACTAAGGCTGAGGGAGGGCCAGGAGAGGAAGAGAGAGAAAGGTGGGATATATCAGTTATTGCTTCATGAAGCCTTGACTTTTAAAAAAAGGCTTATTACTTGTAAGGGAATGCCTGGGTGTGTATGAGAGGAAATAGCCCCCACAAGGTGCATTTTAAATGTTGTTACATCAAGCGTCATCTCCCTTCTATCTTCAAAAGATCCTCTTCCATTCCCTCCTTCCCTCAACATGCTTCTGTGTTTTCTATCTTGGACAAATCAATTTCTCTCATTTCTCTGTATCCTTTTTTTTATCTAAAGCCCTTTTTGTTTCTGTCGCTCTAACCAAACTCTTCTACTATGACATGATGGGGCACTATTCCTTCATCCTACCAAACATCACTTCTTCATTAATAAACCACGACATATTTAGCTTCCTGATCTTGATTATACTTTGCAGCACTGGAAAATTGATCACCACTTCTTTCTTAAAGCCTACCTTTTTAGAATCTTTATAACTCTCTTTTTATACCATCATCCTCTTGGCCCTGTTAGATAATATCGTCCTAGTCTGTTACTGGAGCTGCCATGACTGAATGTCCTACACATGCGGTGAGCAGTCTGCTGACGCAAGTCCTTTCTAGCCTACTTTTCTGACTGCACAGCTCTCAACCTAAGATCAGGATCAATCCTTAATATAGCCATGCATTCAGATTTAGGGGCCACGGCAGGGACACAGTTCTAAACAGTTAAGGATATAAGGTAAGGTTTAAGAATATCTCTTCTTCACCCTGTGGGAACTGCTAAAGTTATTTCTATTTTGAAGGGAAAATTCAGCTCAAGCATTTTTATTTTTCTCTTAATTTATCTACTTGACAGGAAGTTTGCTTATAACTGACCTCCACACATAATGACTTCCAAGCCCACTTCATTAATCCCAATCTCTCATCAATTTTTCTAATTGCATAAGGTCATTCAATTGAAGCATTAAACTCAAAATTCCTAACTGAGCTAATTGCATTTCTTTCCAGGCCTGCCTCCTACATTTCAAATGTTCATCATCCAACTTCTTTCTCATTTTCCTCTTATTTTTTTTAAAATTATTTTTCTGTGGTAGAAATACTTCCCATGAGATCTGAACTTTTCCAAGTTAAGTGTACAATACAGAACTGTTGACTAGAGGTACAATGTTGTATAGCAAAGCTCTAGAATGTCTTCATTCTTCCTTAACTGAAATTTTATGTCCTGGTTTGTAATTCCCCATTTCTCGCTACTCATAGTCCCTGAAAACCAAAATTCTATAAATTTATCTCTTCTAGAAACCACATATAAGTGGAATCCTACAGTATTTGTCTTGCTGTGTTGTTATTTAAGTCAGAAACACAGCACTGTTTCTGCACTTTCCTCTTTACCTAAGGACCCATGAGTATTGAAGTGTCAAAAAGACCCATTCTATCAAGAGCTCTTGATCCTGTGCTCTTTACCTTATATCCAGAACTCTTGCCTCAGTTTACCCAACATTGTTATAGAAGCTACTTTCTTTCAAATGTTTGTATCATTCCTTTGCCTCTTTTCTCATTTGAAAGCATGATTACCAAAAATCACAAATCTTTATTTATTATTCTTCTATATAAAGTTCTAGATATCTTCCCTTAAGTATGGATATGTATGTGAAATAACAAAAGGAAAAACCAAAAGCTAACAAAATGAAGTAACTTTAAAGAGAAGAAAAGAGCAGTATAGAGAGGGATGGGTGATAGCTGAATTTGTTTTAGGATGTTCTCTTACATAGTATTGATTTAAGGACCTAGTAAATGTTTCTTATAACTTCAAACAAAAATCCAGAAAGAACAATAAAAGTAATCATTAAAATCTGAAAACATACACAAATTAACTTTATTCAGGTAAATAGCACAACCGCAGAAGATAATTGCTTTAAGTAACTTTGAAATACAATTCTGACCCTGTTCATAGCACGATATTGTTTAAGGACAAAAAGAAACAACCAGATATCTAAAATGCCATTCACTCTTTTTTTTTTTTTTGGTACTGAGGATTGATCTCAGGGGTACTCAACCACTGAGTATTTTGTGTTTTATGTAAAGACAAGGTCTCACTGAGTTGCTTAGTGCCTCACCGTTGCTGAGGATGGCTTTGAACTTGCGATTCTCCTGTCTCAGCCTCCAAAAGTGCAGGGATTACAGGCGTGCCCACTGTGTCCGGCTTACTCTTTTTATTAGTAGCAGTAATGTTGACATTATTTTGCTTGAAACTGTCATTAGTATACTATAGTAAAAGGCAAATAGTTACAGTAATTAAATAGTTATTAAGAACCAAGATTGCCAGGTGCGGTAGAGCACACCTATATTTCCAGCAGTTCAGATGCTGAGGCAGGAGGATCACAAGTTTAAAGCCGGCCTCAGCAAAAGTGAGGAGCTAAACAACTCAGTGAGACCCTGTCTCTAAATAAAATACAAAAAATAGGGCTGGGGATATTGCTCAGTGGTTGTGTGCCCCTGGGTTCAATCCATGTTACTCCCTGCCCCCTGCTTCGCCCAAAACCCAAGATCTTCAACATAAGAGAAACAAATGTAAGGATAAAAGAAATTAAGGGAAAATCTATGCTCTTATATTTTATTTGGAAATAGAGTAAATATATAGCTTTTTGGAATTTCATATTTCTTGGCTCTATTTTAAAAGGTTAAAAGCAATGGCAATTCAATGCAATGAGTACCTTTGTCGAATGCTTTGATCTCAAAATACCATTTTTTTCAGTAAATAAAAGGAACAAGGATTCCCTCAAGAATTGGCCAATTTCTCATTTGGTACAAGAAAGTAGCAAAATTTACTTTCAATTTTCTATTTTTTTAAAATTATTTTATATTATAGCACAAAACTGTCAAAAATCTTAATGGAATAGATATGGATGCTAATGTATTCAGTGATCTGGGATAAAGAATTTATGTATCTAGAATCTACTTTTAAATATCTGGTAAACTAGAAAAAGGAAATAAGAATGTAGAGGAAAGGGGAAAATAAAGTTAGCAAAATGTCAATGCTTAATGAAACTAGGTAAGGCGAATTTGTATTCACTTTTGCAAAGACAGAACTGCATTTACAGAATTCCTTCTCTTGCATAGTTCTGGGTTAATGTGAGCAAGAGGAATTACCATGTGTTAGATTTGGAAGGCAGAAGCCAAGCAGGGACATGCACTTTTTACCCGTAGAAGGTCACTGCTGGCATGTTGTAGTTGATCTCTTGGCTCACCTTGTTCGCATGGGACAACAGCTGTGTCTGCAGCAATGCTAGCTCCTGTCAGATCTTCCACAGTCTTCTCCAACTCCTGAGCCAGGTGTATATTTAGCTCCATGAAGAAGGACAACAGCTTCTCCCAGGAGTTTCTACCATCTCTTAAGATGGAGCCATGGAGGTCAGAGGACTGATTTAGGCTCCATCCAGTTTATCCTCATGGGTTTTAGCCCATCCCTCCCTGGTCACAAGTTGCCTTGCTCCTCACTCCCTCTCCCCCACCTCCAGTGCCTCTGCTTCTGCCTTTAGGCCCAATATCACATGCAGAAGTCTGAACCCTTCCTAAAACTTCATCGTTTACATACTGTCAAATCCATATAGCATAATCCATATTATCTATCATTCCTAGTGACTCTGTTTCTCTGATCAAACTCTGAATGATACTCTGGGAGATTTGAGATTTTCTATAATATTGTCTCTACTGTGTATATTTGAAAAAATATTTAAGTAGTTAAAATAATTATATATCTTGAAATACAGGGCCTTTTAAATTCTAGTCCTGTTTAACACAAATCTCTTTTCCTCTCTTCTTTCCTTTTCTTTGTTCCCTCTCTCTCTCTCTCTCTCTCTCTCTCTCTGCTGTCAATCTAAACCAGAAGTTCCTCCAATTGGCCTTATCTATTATTGAGAAATTTTTACCACCCCAAAGCAAAATGAGAAAGATGGATAATATGTAAGACATTTTTCATAATGCTAAATACTTGAAAAATAACTTTAACTTTATACTCTTCTTGATATTTTTTTCTATTCTCTATTACATAATGGTTTATTTCTTCTTAATACCCTGCATGACAAACTAAAGAGTTGTTGTTCTTAGGCAGATAACCAAAATTTATTTGGTAATCTTGGTATTATTCCTGTCATTTAGGATTTTCTTTGAAGCAGTGATTAAATTGCTCTTGCCTAGTGCCTGTTGTCAATTTTTAAAATCCTCCCACTGATTTTTCAAGACCCATATTAAATATTTACTTTTCTGAAAATTTTCTCGGGCTTCCTCTAGGTTGATTTGGCTTACTTTCTCCTTGACCACAATATTGTATCTTTTCATCATTGTGATATTCATGCTATATTGTGATTCTATAGTTTGTGAGTTTCTTAAACAAGCAAGCAAACAAACAATTTCTGGGTTGTTCTCTTTTTTTTATTATTCTCTCCACCAATTTAAAGAGAGTAATTTTTTCAGGAGTGGTTTTCAAATATAACTTTTGTGTTATTCCTTGTTTTGATAGAACAGAAAAAAAGTATTTGTCAATTAAGTTTTTATAAAATGGATCTTCATAGAGGGGTTAATATTAGAACTACTATGGGAATCTCATTAATCCAACATTTTGTTTCAATGTGTTCTGAGGGTTGTTGCTTGGAAGTAAAGATAATCTACTCCAGGTATTGCAACCTCTGTTTACAGTTATTATGTTAAAAATCTAGTTGATTGAAAATTCATTCAGATATACTTGGTTTTAAAGTCAAATCACTTTTGTAACCCAGTTTTGGTGATTGTATACAACTTATTGAATGCCCTACCTTTAAAATGTAATGTCTGTTTTGAATATGGCAATATCATGATATTCACTAATTTGTAAGATAACACATTTAAATATATAAAAATGAAATTTCATCCTGTTTCTCTTTAGAGAAGCATTTTAAAGATGCTCTATAGAAGCATTCAACAAATTAATTTATAACCTGTTTAACCAGTCTGAAACTAATTGATCTAATATTTGTATTTTTACTTAATCCTAAAGTGTCAAATAATTATAAAAGTATTTTCAATTACATGTTCAGTTTCAAAGAAATTTTACAATATAGCTTGAATTTCACCATTTTTCCCTGTGAAAATCCTTGATAAAAATATTATTTACTTTAAAGAAAAGTATTTAATGCAAAATAGATGCTATGGCAGTAGCATTTAATTTTCTGTTTTTCCTCTTTTATTATTATCATTACCTTTTCTCTTCCCAGGCCCTGTCTAGTCTATGGAAATGAATACTTTAGTGTAAATAATCTGAAAGAGCCAATATAAATGGATTAAAACAGAATCTGAAAACATGAGCCTCTCAACATGTTTCTTATGTGGAAATGCTATTATTTTAGTTATTATTTTAGAGCCAGAAATTCCTAGTATTTTGGTTACAACAGAAATGTCTTATCAGATGCCAAAATATCACATCATTTCTGGATTGGAAGCAGCGTTACAATCATTTAGTTATCTTATATTTTTTAAGGAAAAAAATATAGTGGAAGATAAGTAATTTCATTACTGTGCTTTTAGAAACGTCTACTGGAAGAATATAAATTCATCTTTAGACTTGCATATAGAGGAATAAAGTTGTTGGTTCAATAATTCTTGAATTCTTGACTTTGGATGTGTTACTTATTTATCTAGTGTTCACTTCACTTTTAATTTGATATGAAATAAAAATATGAGAAAACAGAAGTCATAGGCGGGGAAAAAAAGCATTTGACTCTAAGATGTTGAAACCTCCATTATGATGGTAAAAATTGAAGAAGAGTTCTGACACCATTGAAATAACCCAATATACACAAGATCAATGGTCCAACCTATAAGAAATTGTTTCCAATTAGGTCAGACTGCACCTTACAACCATTATAGCAACATAGTGAGTAAATATTACTTTGATGAAGACACCAAGTTTCATAGTGAATGCAATAGATATTTCTGTTTATTTTTTCATAATCATCTGTGCTTAGTATTGTCAATACTGGAAAATGCAGAACCCAAAGACTCAGAATGTTAAGTTCACTGAGTGCTTTTCATTTCAAATATGTTCTGTTTACAACATAATTAAATTAAATTAATTAGCATTTGTAGCTTTTGTCCTTAGGAAATAGTTGACCATTATAAAATTATAAATGCTGCCAAACTTCAAACCCAACTATTTCATACGCATTTGCGTTATCTTAGCTATATTTATTTTCTTTTTGCAGTTCTGGGGATCAAACCCAGGGCTTCCTGCATGCTTGGCAAGAGCTCTACCACTGCTACATCAGCTAAGTTTCTGATCATAAGCAATACATTAACTCAGCAGAGAGAATCATTGCTTTTGCATATACAGATACAACATTCAGATTTCCACATCTTTTTTTTTCCTACCTGCATGCCCTTTCTTGTCATTTTAGAGGGTAGGCAAGAATTAGCAAACACATAAAAAAGCTCTGTTTCCCACTGGAAAGATTCTAAGGAAACCTGTTTGCCCTTAAGACAAAGACTGATTTTCTGGCAATTCAAGCAAGAATTGTCATATATTTCAATGCATATTAAATGATGACATATGATTTGCTAAATTTTCCTTAACTTGATGAAAGTTGTACCAACAGAAGTGAAATAATTCATAGACTTATTTGTTACAAGAGGAAGGAGCTAGTCATCTAAAATTATAATTTTTAGGTGTAGAATATTACCTCTCTATATTATAAAACACTTGTGCTCACACATCAAAATTAGAACACTCTAAATAGCAATGGTAGAACTATTCTTATTTATATTATACTTGAGAAATTGTGCATGCTTAGTGCTTAGTAGTTGTCTTGAAAGAAGGCTTTGTATTTTTAAAATTTTAGTCTTAAACTAAACCTTATAGTCTATACTACTATGTACAAGGTATTCCTCTCAACATACATACAAGTTTAGTTTCTCCTAGTTTAGGGAGCATTTATGACATTTAAAGAGAGTTCTCACCTCAATTTCGATCCAGATATCTAGATATGAATCTTTTCTGGGAGGTAAGGGGCAAGTGTCAGTTGTTTCATGATTCCTGATTAAAACACTATGTAGATTTCATAGACCCTGTCAAGGTTGCATGCAGGGACACAGTGACTAAGTGATGGCAGGGCATTATTTATAGCAGCCTACACTTATGGAGCACTGCCATATGTTTGAATTAAATGATTATGGGAAAACAAAATTTAATAATTAATTAACATCAACGAGATCCCTTGCTCTGCCTGAAGTGCTCTACACTAAGGAATTTATACAGAATAAGTGAACACTAGTAAGCACCATATGGTGCAGGCAGAGATTCACAGGCAGAAGCCTGGGAAAACCCTGTTCCCTCAAAATCCTGAAGGGAAGTACATCCACTATATAATGCTGTTTCCTAGAAATGTGTATATTATAAATTGGAATACAGAAAAGCATGATGATAACAGGTATGAGGGGTTGAGGTCATGGTTTAGAATATGTACTTTGGAAAAGCAGAGGTATCAATGCATTTTGTAGACATGACAAAAGTTAACCTTCCTGTCACCTAGCTATCAGGTAGAGGAGGTCTTAAGACTAGAGAGAAGTTAGTGAAACATTTGCCTTGGGTGCAAAATTTAAGGCCGCAGAAAACTCACTAAATTCAATATATAATATCTTCAAGAAATTTTTAAAATTTCAAAATTAATGGAAAACTCTATGATGAACCAAGTATTGAAATTTGACATACAGGCATTATCACCATTACATGTTTGTCTGTTTGTCTCTGGATCCAACAAATCTTGGCATGGAGTGGGTAGGAAGATGGAGCTTGAATACTCTCAGTGTGAACTTAGGGCCCAACTTGGAGCTCTTAAGTACTGCTGTTTCTCAGGATATGAAAGATAAAAAGGAGTTAAACAAAACTTAAATAATGTAAGGCTGA
Source organism: Xerus rutilus (assembly GCA_028644305.1). NCBI lineage: Eukaryota > Metazoa > Chordata > Mammalia > Rodentia > Sciuridae > Xerus > Xerus rutilus. The sequence continues at coordinate 35,423,538 of CM053406.1, forward strand.
TGGTCAAAGTAATAGGGCATAGAATTGATTCTTCAGGAGGAAAGCAGAGAAAATAGCTAATTTGATTCTCATTGTAGAGTTTCATTTATAAATTTAAGTATGTATACAATTTAGCGCCAAAATTAGAGGACATAGAAAAACCTTGTGTAACTTTAAACTTTTCTTGGTCTCTCTTGGCATTTTTTATCAGTGCCAAAAATCCAATTACTGACCACAGGTGACCTAGAGCCATTTCCACTGTATGCAGTGATACAATTTCCTATACGAAATATAAGATATAATTAAGAGTGACCTGAACACTGAGAAACATTTCTTATCTCATGTAACAGAAGTGCTGAAGGTATTGTGATTCCAAGACTGGATAATTCAGTGCCTCAGCATGTCATCACAGAATTGATTTTTCTCTTTTTAACCTTTGCCTTCTTCAATGAGTCAGCTACTCTCCTCATGGTTACAAGATGACTGCAGCAACTCCAGGATTTATCACCCCATGGAACAAGATTTTCTTTCTTCCTGATTTTAAAAGCAAGAAATCTACTCCTGGAATCTGCCCATCCAAAATCTTACTCTGGAAAAAATTTTGAATTCACATTTTTTGTTTGGTTGACAGCATATAGCAGAATAGTTGAGTCTCAATCTAGGGGTGCAAAATCAGGCTCCTTCATTTGCTATCTGTGAAAACGTGGGCATATTTAAAAAAATTATTTGTATTTAAGTTTTCCTATATTTATCAAAGGAATGAAATAATATGCCCACTTCATTAGGTTATTGAAAGAAAAAGAGAATAACTATATGTAACGTTCTTAGAATGATGTGTGGTTACTATTATTTTTATGATAATTCTCACTGTTGCAATGTAATTAGCTCATGGAAATGTAAGAGGTGAGAAAGTTTACTTATCTCAGTATCTCTTAGGAAACAAAAAGACATCAATTAAAGTTTTAGTTGTATTGTGTAATATTTTCCCCATTGATATTGTCTGAATATGATGTCTGAAAGAGGGGATAACAATCTATTTTCAGACTACTATCTTATTTAAATGTGTGTGCATGCGCATGTGTGTGTGTGTGTATTTAGAATTTTAACATTATCCAAATGACTCATTAGAAGTTAGTCTCTGCCAGGAGCAGTAGCGCACTCATGTAATCCTAGCACTTTGGGAGACTGAAACAGGAGAATTGTGAGTTCAAAGCCAGCCTCAGCAACAGCGAGGCACTAAGCAATTCAGTAAGACCCTGTCTCTAAATAAAAATACAAAAAAGATCTGGGGATGCAACTGAGTGGTCGAGTACCCCTGAATTCAATCCCCAGTACCAAAAACAAAAAAAAAGTTAGTCTCAAGCCAGCAATATTGCTATCCTGAAAATAGTCTAATAGTCAAATTTGACTGTATTAGAGCTGGCTCTTTCTGACTCTCTCTCCCTCTCTCTCTCTCTCTATATATATATATGTGTGTGTGTGTGTGTGTGTGTGTGTGTAATATATACATATACAATATATACATATATTGCATATATATGTATATATACATACATATGTGTGTATAATATATATACACAATATATACACATTATGTACTGTGTGTTAAGCATAAGGACAGTTAAACTTTGTTGGGTCTCTATATTGAAATTCTTCAGTTTTAGGAGGAGAATGAGGAAATAGTTTCAATCTATTTCAATCATAAAAAATCCCATTTGCAGTATTCTTCCACTCGATATAAAATATTTAAGTGCTAAAAGTGCCTTTAATGGTGCCAGTACAATCCAGGTTCTTACATATGATTCTTTCAAGATTCTCAATTGCAATTATAAATTTGCATTTCATTTTTTTTCGAAGATTTAATCTCCCCATTCAGACAACTAATTTTTTGCTCACATGAAACTCAGGAATGCAGTAAAAGAGTGTAAAGAGGGAAGGCACATTACAGATGAATCATAGAAATAGGCTTCCCTGAGACTAACCTTTTATAAATTCAGGCCATTGGATGGTCTGTGTGTTCTACCAATCCCATAGAATAAAATATAAAATCAAATAATTTCCCAGGAATACTTCTAATCATTTTTCTTCTCTCTATGGGATCTTACTCGTCAATATAAACCAAGGAATATTCTTCCCACTTTAATAATGTTAAAAATGAAAAAAATCAACTATGATCCTATCCTTCTTTAAATATTACTCAGTCTCGAGTATTTATAGTAAAATATATACCTGCAAATTTCTCCCATTTGGTTTTGAATGAACTTCTCTGAAAGTACTCTTTGAAGGTCACCAGTGATATCCTCTTCATTAAATCCAAATGTATATTTTCAGCCATCTTACTTGACCTATTAGCAGCATTTGATGTTTGATTACTACTCTTCTTGAATTGATTTATTTACTTAATTCCTAGTGCATTACACTCTTTGATTCTTTCATTCTCTTTCTTACTCTTGCTCTGTCTCATCAGTCCATCCTAGAATCCATTGTTGTTTCTCCTCCTCTCCTCATACATCTCTCAGTCTTCCAAAGGTGGTAGTGTTCCTCAGTCCTTCCCTTGGTAATCTCATTCACTGTCATGGTTTGGAATGCCTCGCATCCTTTGTTGGACTCCCAAGTTACTGTATTCAGGTAGAACCTCTCTTTTGTAGATCATATTGAACTGTACAAATGTCTACATCTTCTTGTAAATGTCTAATAGGCAACATAATTTTCAGAAGCCTAAAAGTCAGTTATATTTCTATGTTACCCAACCCCCCCCCCAAAAAAAACCCCCACAACAATAAAACATGTTTCTCTTCGGACTCCTGAATTTCTATCCTTCCGGTTTCTCATGCCAAAAGCTTGATGTTTTCCTATATTTCTTTCTCATATCTCAAAGCTTCATTGAAAGTATATGCTATTGATTGTACCTTTGAAATGTATTCAGAATCTGGCCACATCTCATCAAACACACTATTACCACCTTGTAAGAATTATCATCTTTCTTCTAAGTTATTTTGGTTGTTTCCTTACTGTCTCCCTGTTTCCAGTCTGTCATCATTTTAATCCTCAACACAGAGGAGTTTTATAAGTCAAATTACTTTATTCCTCTGTTCAAACCTTCTAGCGACTTTCCAAATTTCAGAGTGAAAGACTAATTTTGGAGTACTTAACTTTTAGATGATATATTACATTGGAATAATCCTGGTCTCTTACATATATCAAAGGGATAAGATTCTCTGAAAAGCTAAAATAGTTTTTCAAATTAAGGAAACCATACTCTAAAATTTAATTACTTATTGATGAAAATCAGGGGCAGTTTATACCATATCACTAGATAGATCATCTCCTCAATCAGATCTGAAAGGCTATTCTTGATCTTTGGAGCAATTTTCATATGATTAACAACAATACAATAGTTTGGAAATTCTTAATCCTTTTCTTTTTATTACTTGATCTCTCATTTCACAAATGTCTTTATCTTCCAGGACAGAAATAAAGGAGGATTATAGTTTTTGTTTTTCCCTAGTTTTATCCATTGAAGTTACTAGAAGTTCAATTTTTTTTAAAATTTTAAGCACAGATATGTCTAACAAGGACAAATCTAACTGAATTTAACTTGAACTTAGTATAATCACTACCTTGACAATTCCAGATTTTCCTGATATGACACAAATTAAATATGCCAGTCAGTCTTAATTTAGCCATAACTGGTCTAGTCAGCTTGAAGACCTTGTTGTTTTCCTGAAAATTTACAGAACCATCATTCCCATGATGTTGCTAATTATATTAGACCAACAATGATGTCTTCCTTTCCTGAACATCCATAACTTAGGATTTATTTGCAATGTGGGTAATAAAAATATATATTGTTTTGATTCATTCCTGATTTTTACCTTTCTCAAACTCTTATTTAGATTATGAACTTCTCAAATTGTCAGTTTCTTTCTTGATAATTCCATAATATTTTGTACTAGAGGTGCCCAATAGCTTTTACTTTTAATTGAATACACATGCATACTTACAACAAGATTTACTTTCTATTTCTGAGCAAAATATATAGCCAAGAGACATTTAAGTTCTTGAGACTGGCATATTAGTTGTGTCAAAAGAAAAAAAATCAGGAAAAAACAGATTTTCTTTGGTTCCTCAGGAATGATTGTGAAAATTTTCTCTCACTTTTAATTCCTTTCAGCAAGTTCTATTGCCAAGATTGGCTCAGATCCTCTAAAACTTGTACATGATGCTGTGGAGGAAACAACAGACTGGATCTATGGCTTCTTTTCTTTGTTGTCTGATATTATTTCATCTGAAGGTGATGAAGAAGATGATGGGGATGAGGACATTGATAAAGGTACAGAGAACAGAAAGTTTTTTCTATCTACTAGGACCAATATTCTCAAAAATCACAGTGACTTGCTTAGGTTATAGCCCAAATGGGTACTTGGGTTCACACTAAACCAAAATGAAAACACTTCTGAGTCCTAAAAGTGTTTTAGTAGGCTGCCAAATGCAACAAATTGGTATTTATTTTGTTTTCATATTATGGTTTTCTACCATTATGGAAAAGATGTCAGAATTAAAGACTACCATTAGGGTTACATTATAGCAGAGAGTCTTGTTTTGCATGACAATAAACCCATAATAGATATTCACATTTATATGCTTCTTTGGTAAAAACTAGTAGCTATTTTTCAAGTTTATCTTTAGAAAGATTGAAATCAAAACAATAAAACTAAAAATACATATAAATGTTTTATACACATAAGTCATATTCATAGTCAAATAGCAGAAAGCAATCTTACTAAAAGCACAATCAAAAGAGTAAATTTATTGAACCAAATGGAGGCATAGAATGGAAGGACACATTCTAAATGTCACAACAGTATGCAACTCACTTATGTGCTCACTCATATATAATTAATGAATAAAAGGAAATAAGAAATTTAAGCTATACATAAATTGCCTTTGAATGGGTATGAAAAGAACAAAAGCCCTGTGATTCCGTCTTTTCAATGACATTTTATAGGGTCAGTCAGTCTTCAGATATTATTTATTCAGTCTTGACTCACAGGAAAGTTCTTCATGTTTGAGCTCCTTCTATGACTCTGTCTGAATTTCTATTTGTTTTTGCCCCAGTAAAAAGTCACTATGAACAAGAAAGAAACTGAAATTAATATAATATATGGCCTATAATGTACAATTTGGACCACTGCCACAATTTTATCGAACTCAAAAATAAAACCATCTGAAATAAATGTATATAAATAAAGCTCATACTTTGGAATTTGGGAAGCAAAGTCATGTAAGAGCTATCATTGTCAAAAATAATGTTTTTAATGAACAAAAAATGAGTAAATAATGAAACCATATTATGCCAAGCTACAATTTTTTCTAATTTAGTATTTTTGTCTTGGTTTAGGAGACACAGAGGAGACTCCCTTGAAAAAAAAAGGTTGGTGGTTTTTACCTTTGAATAAATTCTTTCTTATTGTACTGTACAAATATATTTCATTTGTTTTGTTGTCTTAATTTATTTTTAATAAAGAAGCTTTGTTTAATGATGAGATAAAAATTTATAGTCATGATAAATACTCAATTCTTTCTAATGAAGTTGATTATTTTTGAGTTGATTGTTTAATGGATGCCTTCTTCCCTAGACTTGTGCAAATCTATATGTACACACAGCATTATGAGTTGAGATTTCAGGAATGAGGGAAGAAATTTGTAGCCATGGAAATAGCCCAGAGAATGTTGACACCCATGTTTTTTATTCTCACCATGGCAAAATTTATTGAGTTATTTTATTCTTATTATTTTTGTTTTAGTTTATTTTTTTGGTACCGGGAATTGAACTCAGGGGTACTCGACCACTGAACCATATCCCCAGCCCTATTTTGTGTTTTATTTAGATACAGGGTCTCACTAAGTTGCTAAGCACCTTGCCATTGCTAAGGCTGGCTTTGAACTCACAATTTTCCTGTCTCAGCCTCCCAAAGTTATTCTTATTATTTTTATTTTGTTGTCAGTATTATATTGTATTTTAAGTGATATCTCTGGTATACAACAGCTGAAATACAATGGAACATAGATTTGGAGGTGAAATTATATCAGTTAGTAGAGTCAACTGGGGAGCTTGAATATGGCATAAAGGAATTCCTTGCAGGAATACCTAAGATATTCAGTGAGTGAATGGTGTTGTTGTAGTCAAATGTTGAGAGTAATAAGCCTAGGAAAAGAGAGCACAGCTATGGAGCAAAAGCCTCAGAAGGGCAGGGATGTGTGCGGCAAGTAGGAACTATGTCTGGGAGGAGAGGTGTAGGACACAATCCTGAGGCACCGATAGTGTGGGATAAAGCCAGCCAAAAGTTGGCCAGTATTGATGTAATACTGATCTTAGTCACTGCTGCACATATAACAGCTGGCTCTTGAGCTGTCTACTCCAGAGGAGAATATACTGGCTTTTGTTGCTCTCTCCCAAGACCTGTATTCAAACACTGTAATCCAAATATGAACCTGAGCAGATGATGACTGCCCCACTGCTATGGCAAAATTCACTAAGGATATGCTAATTTGGAAAAAATGAATTTATAACTTATGCAATAAAACAGAGCTGAACTTGTGAAATTCATTGTATCAAAGCCATCCAGAAGTGAATGTGTTTATGAAGCTCTGTGAGAACAAAGGAAGAGTTTGCCAATCCACAAATTCAGGATGAGAATTCAGGAACTCAAGACAGAATTCTGTCATCAAATTCAGGTTTAGAGATTCTAGATTAGTCTCTATACTTCTAGAGGTCAGAAATAGGTTCTTCTTTTATAGGTAGTCTCCCATGAACAATGACTGGAACATAGTTAAACTATAAGTTAATTAGGTCATGGTCTGGAATAGTGACTCCTGTACATGTATTTTGCTACTGGAAATGGAAGAAGGAAAAGCAGATAAAAAATGTTTTCACACTTATAAATTCAGTTCTACAAGAAGATCATAAGGTTATACTCTTCATAAATTGATAATCTACTACATAGTACTGTCTCTATTATTTGAATTTTCCTTTGGAATTAGTTTTGAATTAACTTCCATGTAATGATTAGTATAAGTTGCAAACTCATAAACTTATTTAACTATATTTTAAAATTACTGTCTTGATTTATCAAATCACCAAGAACCTATTAAATACTTGTTCAAGAGACATTTTTGTATGTGTCAGTAATGCTAATTAGTCAAAATAGTCTAAAGGATAATAATATGTGTTCAATCACTATGTACACTAATATCTTGAAGGATTTCATATTCAAAACTAGGAGAAAATTTACTTAAAACACTAAAAATTTTCTTAACACTAGTGTTCATAAAATTATATGAAAAAAATGAACATTTAAGGAAACATATACTCTAACTTGGGTATGAAAGTTTGTGTGATGATGACCATTAGCTAAAATTTGACTGAAGTGTATATGTTTTATTATAATTATTATTTTATGTATAAATTTTCCTTAGAGTCATAGTAAATGTGAATTTTAAAGCAGTATGTACTACCCTACAAAACACTTATAATACACATTCTGCATTAAATTATGCTTTTAACATTATTAGGGAAGAGATTCTATAAACTTATTCCTATCACATACTGAATTATTTTATACATTTTCATATTTAAAATTTTGAGAAAACCGAGTTGACAAATTTGATGAGTAAATGAGCAAATGACATAGTAAATGAGATAAAATAGATAAAAAATTGCATATTTGACAATGATGAGGGGTAAGTCTTTATGTGAGGTTAGCATACATGACCTGAACTGAAGTAGAATGAAAATATGAATAACAGTAATTTTATACATGAATGCATTATCTCAGAAAAATGAATGTTTTATTTTTTTATTTATTCAAAAGTATCCTAAGTCGAAGTTAAAACTAAGCTAAGTGACACAGAACTCAGAGACTCAGATTCAGAAAGACAATTCAGCAATCTTTTTTTTTAATTAGTTTATTTAGTTGCATTTCAAGTCATAGTACATATATAGAGCTCAGTTTTTCCAATTCTCTGGTTGCAAACCAGATAAAGTCACACCATTTGTGTCTTCATACATGCACCAAGGGTAGTGATGACAGTCTCAATCAACCATCTTTACTGTACCCATTCCCCTTTCCCTCCCCCCACTTCCCCCCTGCCATGTCCAGAGTTCTTCCATTTTTCCTATGTTCCCCATTCCCACCCCTCTTGTGTATCAGCATCCACTAATCAGAGAGAACATTCGGCATTCGGTTTTTTGGGATTGGCTTACTTCACTTAGCATAATGCTTTCCAATTCCATCCACTTTCCTGCAAATGCCATAATTTTATTCTCTTTTATTGCTGAATAATATTCCATTGTGTATATGTACCACAGTTTCTTTATCCATTCATCTATTGTAGGGCATCTGGGTTGCTTCCACAGTTTTGCAATTGTGAATTGTGCTGCTATAAATATTGAAGTGGCTTCTTTACTGTAGTGTGCTGTTTTTAAGTCTTTAGGGTATATGCCAAGGAGTGGGATAGCTGGGTCAAATGGTAGTTCCATTCCAAGTTTTTTAAGAAATCTCCATACTGCTTTCCAGATTGGTTGCACCAGTTTTCAATCCCACCAGCAATGTTTAAGTGTACCTTTTTCACCACATCCTTGCCAGCACTTATTGTTGCTGGTATTTTGGATAGCTGCCATTCTGACTGGGGTAAGATGAAATCTGAGGGTAGTTTTGATTTGCATTTCTCTAATGACTAGAGACATTGAACATTTCTTCATATATATGAGTTTTTTATTTTGGGTTTATTGATTGCATATCTTCTTCTGAGAGGTTTCTATTCAGCTCCTTAGCCCATTTATTTATTGGGTTGTTTGTTTTTTTGGTGTTAAGTTTTTTGAG
>CM053406.1:35432901-35504557 GCA_028644305.1 Xerus rutilus
TCTAGGAATTTGTCAGTGTCTTCAGGGTTTTCTAATTTACTGGAATATAAGTTTTCAAATAGTTTCTGATTATCCTCTGTATTTCAGCAGGGTCTGTCGTGATATTCCCTTTTTCATCACAAATTTTGGTAATTTGGGTTTTCTCTCTTCTTCTTTTTGTTAGAGTGGCTAACGGTTTGTCAATTTTGTTTAATTTTTCGAAGAACCAGCTTTTTGTTTTATCAATTTTCTAAATTGTTTCTTGTGTTTCAATTTCATTGATTTCAGGTCTGATTCTAATTATTTCCTGTATTCTGCTTCTTTTGGTGTTGCTTTGTTCTTCTTTTTCTAGGGCTTTGAGTTGTAGTGTCAAGTCATTGATTTGTTGACTTTTACATCTTTGAATATATGAGCTTAATGCAATGAACTTTCCTCTTAGCACTGCCTTCATAGTGTCCCAGAGATTTTGGTATGTTGTATCAGAGTTCTCATTTACCTCCAAGAATTTTTTTTATCTCTTCCCTGATGTCTTCTGTTACCCATGCATTGTTCGATAGCAAATTATTGAGTCTCCAGGTGTTGTAGTGACTTCTTTTTTAAAACTGTCATTAATTTCTACTTTCAGTCCATTATGGTTAGATAGAATGCAGGGTAGTATCTCTATTTTCTTGTATTTACTGAGACTTTCTTTGTGGCATAGCATATGATCTATTTTGGAGAAGGTTCCATGTGCTGCTGAGAAAAACGTGTATTTGCTTGTTGAAGGATGGAATATTCTATATATATCTGTTAAGTCTAGACCATTGATTGTTCTATTAAGTCTTATAGATTTTTTGTTTAGTTTTTGTTTGGAAGACATGTCCAGTGGTGAGAGAGTTGTGTTAAAGTCGCCCAATACTATTGTTTTGGGATCTATTTGGTTCTTGAATTTGAGAAGGATTTGTTTGATGAACATAGCTGCCCCATTGTTTGGGGCATAGATATTTAGGATTGTTATGTCCTGTTGATGTATGATTCCCTTAAGCAGTATGAAATGACCTTCCTTATCCCTTTTCACTAACTTTGGTTTGAGGTCCACTTTATCTGAAATGAGGATGGAAACTCTTGCTTGTTTACACTGTCCATGTGAGTGATAAATTTTTTTCCATCTTTTCACCTTCAATCTGTGAGTATCTATTTCTATGAGATGAGTCTCTTGGAGGCAGCATATTGTTGGGTCTTTTTTAAAATACAATCTGCCATTCTGTGTCTTTTAATTGCTGAGTTTAGGCCATTGACGTTCAATGTTATTATGGAGATATGCTTTGCATTTCCAGACATTTTGGTTTATTCTTAGTTTTTAACTTGATTGAGTTTCTCTTTTGATTGGCTTTTAGTGTAGCTCCTCCCTCTGCAGGTTTTCATTGTTGTTTTTTATGTCTTCCTAATGGAATATTTTGCCAAGAATGTTCTGTAGTGCTGGCTTTCTTGCTGTGAATTCTTTTAATTTTTGTTTATCTTGGAAGATTACCTAAAACTTAATTTTGCTGGATATAAGATTCTTGGTTGGCATCCACTGTCTTTTAGCGCTTGATATATGCTTTGCCATGATCTTCTTGCTCTCAGGGTCTGGGTTGAGAAGTCTGCAGTGATCTTAATTGGCTTCCCCCTATATGTAATCTGATTCCTTTCTCTTGTGGCTTTTAAGATTCTCTCCTTATTTTGAATGTTAGGCATTTTCATTATGATGTGCCTTGGTGTAGGTCTGTTGTGATTTTGAATGTTTGGTGTCCTGTAAGCCTCTTGAATTTGATTATCCAGTTCATTCTTCATATTTGAAAAGTTTTTTGATATTATTTCATTGAATAGATTGCTCATTCCTTTGGTTTGGATTTCTATGCCTTCCTCTATCCCAATAATTCGTAAGTTTGGTCTTTTAATGTTATCCCATAAAACTTGGATGTTCTGTTCATGGTTTCTTACCGTCTTCACTGTGTGGTCAACTCTGTCCTCGAGGTTAAATATTTTGTCTTCAGTATCTGAGGTTCTGTCTTCCAAGTGGTCTAATCTGTTGGTGATGCTTTCTATTGAGTTTTTAATTTGGTTTATTGTTTCTTTCATATCGAGGATTTCTGTTTGGTTCCTTTTCAGAATCCCTATCTCCTTATTGAAGTGATCTTTTACTTCCTGTATTTGCCTATGTGTCTCTTTATCGAAATGATATTTTGTTGACTGGGCTTGCTCTCTTATATAATTCTTTAAGTCATGAACATTTTAATTATGTACATCCTGAATTCCTGTTCTGTCATTTCTTCTGCTGTATTGACCATGGATTCTTTTTTTTTTTTAAATGTTTTTTTGGTTGTAGATGGACACAATATTTTATTTATTTTTATGTGGTGCTGAGGATTGAACCCAGTGCCTCATGCATGCAAGGCAAGCACTCTACCACTGAGCCACCATCCCAGCCCCTTGACCATGGATTCTAATAGTGTAGTATCTTGGTTTGTTTGAGTCACTTTCTTCCCTTGTTTTCTCATGATGTTTGTGTGTCTTTCCTTCTAGCTCTGCTGATCCAAGTTGTTACAGTTTTTGCTCCTATATGAGTATAGTTTCCCTGCAGGGTTTCTTTATCTCTCCTTTAAAGGGGGGACCGATATTGATTGATCTCAATACAAGCAGTATATAATTCAATCCAAGTAGCTCCTAACAGCGCCCAAATACATTTACAGTTTAGTCATGATATATAACAATTATGTATTCCTTTACAATCTATTGTGTAACCAATAAGTTTGCATAAGGGTCTATAGTATCTGTTGGTGGGCTAGGGAAACTTGAGGGTGGGGTGTAGGATAGAATGTCAGGATAGTAGGAAGTGAGGATATGGTTATTATATCTTAGCATAAAAAAGGAATCCAAGAGGGTTGGCTATTACTAGAAAGAGCAACAGAGAGTTGAGGAAGATAGTAGGGAGGAAGAAAAGAGTACTGTGAGGAGAGATGATAGAAAGAAAAATAAAACATATGCAAGTAGGAGTTGCAAGACTATATATATACCACTCTAGTATACAGTTCAGAAATCCCAATCTACCATATCCCACTGTATAACAGATATTGGACATCACAACTATTGGAGATTAGAGGGTAGGAAAAGAGTGAGAGAGAAAAGAGGGAAGGAAAAAGGAAGAAGGGAAAGAACAAGAGAGCAGAGAAATAAAACAGGGTTAAACAATAGAACTATTGGGAGAAAAAGATAAAGGATAAAATAAAAACAAGAATTAAAAAAAAAAAGTAAAAAGTCTCAATGTAAATAAACAGGCATGGTTGCTTTCAACTCCAGTAGGTGGCATTGTCCGTTGCTTGCTGGATTTTCCCCACTGGTGTCCTAGGTGCTGGTCCCACAGCAGGGTGAAACTCTGCACCGCTGGTGGAGTTGCTGTTCCACCGTGCGCTGCGCCGTGGCCAAAGTTTGCTCCTAGGTGCTGACCTACACCGCCTGGTATAGGAAGTTCAGGTGTGTTAGAAGAGGATCCTCAAAGAACAATGGCCGGGGGTCCGCTCAGGAGAACGATCCGACCACAGTAGCAACTGCTAGCAGTCCCGAGCGGCTGGGTGGGTGCTGGGGCCAGGCACTCTGTGTGGAAAAAGGCCTCGCCTGCCCAGGGCAAATCGTGGGCTGGAGCCCTGGGCTGGGGACCCCGCCACAACTGCGCTCCTCCGGTCGCCACCGAAGTCATGCTGCGCCCGGCTACCGCTGCCTCCCGGTGGTCTTGCACACACACGTGAGCAAAATTCCTGCGTGGGATGGTGAGCTGCAGAATGATGCCAGGAAGCTGGCTGGAAAATGTCACCTCCACCACTTCTAGCCTCGGTCCCGGGGAGCCTAGCACGGAGGAGACCGTCTAAGTCACCATCTTGGAACTCCGCCCTCAGCAGTCTTAAAGCATATGACAATCCTTGATTCTCACCTCCCAAAAAAAGGAATATGTGTGTATGTGTGTGTGTGTGTGTGTGTGTATCTCCAGCATAGCCATCTTAGCAATTTTCTCTTTTTTTTTTTTCAAAAATGAAGTAGTATCTTATCATAGAACTAATAGAATTTTTGTAGTTTATATTCATATTTATGTTTCACTGAGTTTTCAGATTAGGCAAACATTCACGTAAAGTATAATTCTCAGCAGGTATATAGCTTTGTAATTTTTTGTGCTCTCACATTTCCAAGTGCAATATAATGAAGATACTCATCTTCTTTTTTTACAGTTTCTTACTTAAACCTTTAAACCTTTATCTGCAATAAGTCTATATATGAGAATAATCGTCACAGCATTTATGTCCTTTCAAATATGTAATTTTAAGTAATAATAATAGTCTCTTAACAAGAAATTATGATTTATAATGCCTTTTCCTGACATCTAGCTTTATATTTAAGAAAGAATAATTGTAGTCATTCTAAGTTATGCACACTCATTTTTTTGTACAGTAAAAACTGGTCTTCAATTTTAGGAATATGATGACCTCCTAGGTTATAGATTTATTTCTTGCCTTCTGGAAAAGCACCAGAAGCCCCGTTATGTTATGTTTAATGTCCTTGCTTCCTAACTGCAAGCTCTTTGAAATAAGAAAATATCCTTAAGGATGAGCAGGAGCCAAATATAAAGTCTGATGTTCTGTGAGATTGTACTTGATGCATGTCAATGGCAGAAGAAGAAATTCCTCTGTTTAGAGTAAACAAATTACATTCTCCCTTAGCTGTGCTTTTAAATTGCCCTGAAGCTCTGCAGGTTGAAAAGAGCTGCCTAGTAAATTTAAACTTGGTTCTTTCATTGTGTATTTTTCTTACTTTATTGAAATCCACAGTAGCTCTCTGCAGTCAGAGTGGATGAGGAAGAACCAGGACGTTGGAACATCATAAATATTCAAGACTTCAGGATTAGGCCATTCGGAAGGTTGTATCCTGTCATTGATAGTGAGATAGATGGACAAGGCTGTGTTCCAGAGCTTCCATTGCATCTATTTCTGTTGGCAGCTTCAGTGGTTTAAAGTAGGCTGAACATTTTAAGTGTCTGGAAAATATGGTGGATGAAAAAGGGAGAGAGAATGGAAAGGTGACTAAACTTGTTAAAATTCATCGCCCCAGAATATTGGTTACTAGGTAAGCCCTAGTAACATTGTTTAGTGATTCATTTATTTGGATTTCTCCTCTAAAGAAGTCTAGATGGAAACTTACCTCTTTAACTGCTGTACATTGCCCTCAGGCTGTGTGGGAACTTCCTCCTGTCTTCTGCCCATCTTTCTCAACACTGGTCAGATTTGTAACTACAAGGGAACACCAAATTCAGAGACAATGGATAATATGCATGCAAGTGGACTCAGAATACAAAAGGTGAAGGATGTTGAGGAAAAAGATCTAGTGAATGATCCAGAGAGTCACTTCTCTAGGTATTTGAAGATGTGGATAAACCATGTGCTCAGATTCAAAAACTGTCTTAATTGCAATTATTTTGCTCACAAGAGACCAAAACCCAGTTCAAATTGGCTTAGTAGAAAAGATTTTTTATTGGTTCAAGAGATGGGAAGATACAAAGCAGAGGTGGCTCTGGCTTGATACAGGTACTTCACTTACTGTTTTATTTGCTTTGTTCTCAGGCATGCTTTTCTTATCTAGTGAAATTACACTCACCAGAAGCTTGAGATCAAAGTTATTTTACTTCAGTGATCCAGAGCAAGAACCTGTGCTCTTCCCCAAATATTACTGCTAAAACAACTTTGTTGTCTCTCACTGATCTGGACTGAGCAACATACCTTTGTTGGAACCAAAAGATTAAACATGTACCTAGTCAAGGCTTGGGGACTAGGTCCACCCTAGAACTACAGAAAGGGGTTGGAAGTTGCACTCCAGGTTCCTATATCGTGATTGGGAAAGGAGCAGTTTCTAAAACTAAAAGAGGGATAGTGTTTCCATAGTGGATTCTACCTGAAAGCCACAGATGTCCTCATCTCTTCTTTGCTTTAAATTTAGAATCCCAGATTACCTCTAACCTCAGATTTGTGAATTCAGAGTCTCAGAAGTCCTATGAGAAGAAGAGGATAGTTTTGGGATGGAGATGAGGGACTGGGAATGAAAGTTAATGCTGTGGAGTTTCTTGGGTGATGAAAATGCTCTAAAATTGATTGTGGTGGTGGTTGCACAGCTCTGTGAACAGTTAGAAACCATTACATTGTATATTTTAAATGGGTACATTTTATGAAATGTGAATTACATCTCCCATAAAGTTTTGTTTAAAAAATAGTAAAATGAAACATGTAATTACACTTCCTCCCAAAGATTTTCTTAAAAATATAAACTATGTCTCTAAATCACAACCAGGATTAAAGCCATTGTAATGCAAAAGAATAATTCTAAAAATAATGGGATTTTGTGCATTGTGAGGCCAATAAGGGAGAGAGTTGAGGACAAGTGAATGACTTTACATTTTGTTTAGACATTGTGACTACTTTATATAAACTTACTGTTAAGAAAATACCAAAACATGAATGATAAAATTCAAAATAAGGTAACATTACTATCACATTGATATAGATCATTGGCATAACTATTGATAATGCTGTTTAGGTCAATGCACCAAAATATTAAACATAATTGAAATAAACTAGAATGAATGCAGTGAAGATGTATTTGTATTGTTTACCTTGAACTTTTAACCTGTTATGGTTAAATCACTTAACCTTGGTGGCTCTCAGTTCTCACATCTGTATGGCAAAGATGCTGCATTTACTGATGTCCATGTCCTTTGTGACTATAATATTTTTCCTTCTATGATTAAATTGTGATGCCCTATGTTAACAGTATTACCATGTTAATAGTTTTACTAGTTTCATCTGGACTAACTCACAGTATGGTCTATAGGCCAGCAACTTTATTATCTAGGGGACTAGTTTAGAAATCCAGGATCCATATAGACAGATTGAATCCAAATCTACATTTTAAAAAGATTCCAAGGTGATTCATATACGCATACAATTTGAGAAACATTGATGTAGACAGTATTTCCCACTTCTGACTGTGGTTCTGAAATTACCTGAGAGTCTATTTAAATCATTGATCCTTAAAATTTCTTCGCCAAGACAGGCTAATTTGATTAAGTTTGGACTGCAGCTCAGGATATGTTTTAAAATCTCCCCAGATGATTCTGATACACAGCCACAGTGATCATTTCTAGTATATTATCAAATATGAAGTACACATGCTAACATATCAAAAAACCTCATCCATATCTGTAAATCCCATCCGTGATTATCTAATAAAAGTATTATTTTTACTCATTTCTACATGTCCAGTTTATGTACACATGGGAAATGGTATCTAATTTTATGGGTGGAGAAAATAAAAGCCAGAGGAAAAATACATTAACCCAAAATTATATAGTTTATGGCAAAAATGAAGTCAGATAGTTTCCATCTTAGGTTTACTTTAAAATTTTTTGTAGGATTCATAAGTATGCAACATGAGGTGATTATTTTTCCTGAAAAAGTTTTGCTTATCTTACCAAGTAATAAAATATAACAAAATAAAGATCCAAACTATTTTACATTTATGGGTTTGAATATCCCTGAAGTAATTCTTCTCAGTACCTGCCTATCACTATATCTGGAATGCAACCTCAGTTAATCACAAATAATATGCACTTTGAGGAAGAGAAAATATTCTTCTTTATACTCATTAATGGTGACTAGTGCAGTTTCCTGAAGTTACTTTTTGTCAGTATTACTGGGCAAGCATCAGAAAATATAGATACCTACATATACTTTGGTGTGTTTATCTAAAATATTTTTCCTTAGTGTTATTTAATTAGCCATTAAATAGGTAACCACATCTGCTCATCTATCATAATTAATCTTTTGTTTCCTCATAACTATTGGCAACATCTTAGAAACAGCGATTGCAATTCTATGTTCAAGTGAATAAATAATTTAAATTTTTAATATCAAAATAAGAAAATTTATAAGAAGGCATTTTATATTATCTGATTCTTTAGAGTTATCTAGAGAAAATGATAAGAAGCATCACAACCTTCATAATAATTTTAATAAACTGAGTTGTCATATTGAAACAGGATAGTTGCCTTGGTGACAGAGATTATCCTTTTAACTTCTTGAGTCTGTTACTTAAAGTCTTGAATTGATAATATTTTACATTTATTAATAGTGTGTCATATTAATAGAGAAAAATAACATGCTTTAAAGTGGTCAAGTAAGTCTTAGACAAAATTATCAAGTACTCAGTTGTAAGTTTGGTATGATTTTAAGTAAGATAAAACTACTTATAAGTAAAATTACATGTAATATAACAAAAAAAAAACTCAGACAGACCTAGCTCCAAATTCAGCTCATTCTTATTGAGCACACTTATTTCATTATTATTCCTTTTGTTGTTGTTGCTACCATGAACCTTTTCCTCTTGGGTATCTATGACCTCTTTTCCAAGTGCCACATGGAAGTCAAGCAGTGAAGCTCAAAGAGTCTTGGAAAAATGTATTGGCTCAATGATTACCTTTAGTATTATGGTAGACTTAGAGTATTTTGTATTGTGGTAGACATAGAGTTTAGATAAAAACATTCTGACAGAATTAAACAACTTAAAAAGGAAAAAAGTTAATCAAACCAATGAAGTGAATCTTCACTTCAAATGTGGAGAAGATTTAGAAATTCTATCACTGATTATTTGTAGGTTTCTACAGGACATTCAGCACCATGAAAACCAAAAAATTTCCCATTACACCTGAAAATTCCAACTTGGGCCACCAAGAGGTTTACTAAAATCTATACTTATCTTTTCAGATGTGCAGCATAGATGTATTTACTAAATACTAGTATTTTATTATTTCCACTTATAAAATACCACAAATATGTAAGCAAATATTATTAGACAAAACAAAATGCTGAAATCGCTGCACCCTCCTAATCATTAATAGAAAGTGCTAGAGAAACGGAACAGTACCAATCCTGGAGAACAAAGGGAATAGAAATTTTGGACCCTTTTCTTTAAGCTAGGTGAAGTAGCATATTATATTTTTAAATCTTGCCTCCAATTTGTTTCTGTTGAAATGAACATGATATTTCATTGTCAATGTTTTAATATTAGTATAATATACTTATTTATTGATGTTTTATGTGAACATCAAAGCATAAGCTTTGGAATAAGAAAATGTATTTAAAAATAAGTTTACTTCCCTTCATTTATTATCCAGCTTTTCAGTGTTCTAGGAAAGCAATATTAAAAAGTTTCATACAGTGTAAAAATTTATGAACAAGTATTGGATTTTATAAATACCTTCCAGATATATGGTTTTATTGCCATAAGAAGTAAAATTATGAAAATTTTCTGGGTATTTCAAATAGAAAATAAAAATGTAACTTTTTACTTTTCTCAAAAATTTCAACTATAGTCATTTTACTAGTTAAATTGAGAGTTGTGTCAAAAAAAAAAAAAAACCCCAGGTAAGATATAATGTACCACTGCCCTCTATAATATGAATGAATAAACTTTTTTCATGGTGATTTATTTATCAAGTGGTTCTTATATGCCAGTGAACATGTTAGGTATTGAAATTTTAAAAGTGAAACAAAATAAACATAAATCTTGTCATCATCACATTTAGTAGTTGCTGAGAAAGAAAGACAAGTGATAATAATAATGATGATAATCAATATTCAGGTGATGATTACTTGATGCCAGGTGCTGCTCTACAGGCTTTACTGTTTAACTTGTTTTGATTCTCATGTAAACTTATGAGGTAAAGACTATTATTAACCTCATTTTACGGATGAAGAAAGAAATAAAATTCACATAGATAGTAATGTGAGAATCAGATTTGAATTGAGCGGATTGACTCCATCATCAATTCTACACTAAACTGTATTTTAACGAATGTCAGAAGTGAAGATATTTTTGTATAGATCTAACAGATCATCTGTCTACATTTTCCTATCAAAATGCATGATATTTTAATTATGTCAGAACATATAGATTTGTGACCTTTATCCTATGAGGATTATTAAAATAATCAAAGATTATTAAAATCCAGCAATAATAAACAATCTAAAAATATAATTAATTTGTATTTATTGTTGGCATTATAATAAATCATTACATATACTCCTGTTTCCTAGCAATTCACAGCTTTGACACATCATTTGACATTGTGCTTTAGAGAACCAGTCTTTGAGGAGAGGCTGTATCATTACTTCCACTGAATAAAAAAGCATGAAAGTTAGAGTTTAAATTATTTGAGTTCTCTAAATAAAGGAAAGTTGTAAATGCATTTAAAATTTAGCAAACATGTTTTCTGGAAACCTCAAAATTTTTTGTTTTAGGGTAAGAGAGACTCTAAGAGGAAACAGGGATTCTTTACTACTTATCTTCCCTTGTCCCTCCCTATGTATAACCAAAAAAGTTATAGGGGAAAATCAGAAGTAGTAAAAGAAACAGAAAAATATAACCAACCTCTGTGGAATTAACTTGCCTTTCTCTTAAATCATCTGTACCCCAGATACCATTTCTGACACAGTAAAGTATCAGTGGATGGTTTCCTTAGGCAAGGCTACCCAGGACTCAGTAGACCAAAGTCAGCCCTTTCAATACCTCTTAACGTATTATGATAATTGTCACTATTTTAATGCTATGTTTTACTTCTTCTTTTCTCAAAATTTAAATTAAAACTCATCCTTTGAGAATCTGTGGGCAGTTTCACAATTGGGTTGAAATAATTTGGCCTTTATACCTTCTAAGCACCAAAATCTTTAAGATTGTCTGATTGTCCGGTTATAAAAATCATTTGATTCCAGCTAAGATCTTGTGAGACTTAACACCTTTTCAGAGGCATTTGAATTTCACCTATTCCAAAGCACATATATTTAGAAGTAAATAATGGCTGCCTTGATCTTCTTCCTGTCCTTTTTATTCAGATTTGATTCAGGTTTAAGTAAACTACACCTTAGAATGTCATAATGTTGTACACAGTTTTATGCCATTACACATCATCACATTATGCAAAGTAAAGGCATGGTAGTTAATATAGTATAGGGAACTATTTTTTTTTTGACGTTTTTGAAAACTGTAAGATAATAAATTTTTACCTTTAATGACTTGAATCTTTTAAATTTAATTTTCAGTTCTTATACAAATGGTTCTTGGCTGCAAAGAGCAATTGAAGGAAAAATATCAGGCATCATCTTAGTATGAGAAAATATCTATCTGAAGTCTAAATTGGTAGAATGCTCTTACTCAATTGGACAGCAGCCTAAATGGTCATCATTTCCTGGCTAAAGTGTAAGGAGACAGAATTGGCACACTGTGCATAGGCTCCATGAGATCCTCTGATATCTGATAGCCACAGGCAATGACACCAGTGATGGAATCCAGTCCCCAAAGAAAATGCAATGTGAAAATAAAACAAACAGGGAGATGTTTAATTTCTCTTTAAGTTTAAATTGTAAGATAAATTTCCTTGACCTCTTTGAGCAGAGAAATGTAGGTGCATATATGACTTCACTAGTTTATCTCTTCTTTATCTAGAGTTGCCTTTACAGATATGTTATGAACCTACCATAAATTTTCATCTAAAAAATTAATTGATGATGTTTCAGCAAAAACAAACAGAAAAACTCTGCCCTTGCAAGTCATTATTGCTTCTTTTTGATGTGAGCTGTAGAGATTGTATGGAGTATCTTGTTTAAAATCTGTGACTCTCACTTATGAGAAAGCTGGTGAAGCTACCCAGCAGAAGAGTCTGACTCATGTCTGATTCTCCCAAGGGAATTCCAAAATTTCTTCTTGACTTCTATGATTGGATAGCAGGTATCCATGGAATACAGACATTCACACAAATGAGCATTCTTACATCCAAGTTGGGGGGGGGCAACAAATGACAATTTCAAGGCTTCATATCACAATGAAAGTGGTACTTCATTTTATTCTTTAATTTTGAAATTTGCATGCCATCTTTTTATTCCAGTTAATGCTAGTTAATTTATACTAGGAGTATGAAATGGCACCTGAAAAGTGACTCTCTGAGCATATCCAAAGACTGTTCTAAATCTTTAATATTTTACTTGCTTTATGGGCCTAAGTTATACAAAACACCGATCTCCTGCACAACTTCTGTTGGTTTGGATAGGAAAGAAGAAGAAAGTTACTGACGGGAAAGTTCAAGTTTGTTTTTTCATTTCATTTTATGATGATTTAACACTGATTGACCTCAGATTTTTAAGATGATAGTTTGTTCCCCTTGAGACTAGACTAGCATTGTCTAATGTACACATTGTATGATGTGATTCATACATGCTATTTAAATTTTCTAATTAGCTACGTTAAAAAGGAAAAGACGAATCATAGAATTAATTTAAATAATATTTAATCTAATACGTCAGAGCTCAATTAGAGAAGCACAAGTAGAAACAGATTCTGGAAACTTATTTATATGTTAAAAATGTATTACTAGGTGTTTGGTTATGTGATTGTGGAGTCTGAACCCACAGGACCTGCAGCCAGAACGGGAAGATCATATGCAAACTTGAACTCATAGGTGTGGATCAAAGCTGTGATCCAGAGGGAGAATTTATCCCTTATCCTGAGAAAACTCAGGCTTATTTTTAAGGCTTCTCAATGCAATTAGACAACCCACCCAGATTATCCAGAATAATTTAAAGTCAACTGATTGAGGATTTTTATTATATTTGCCAAGTATCTTTAGGTAACTCCTAGATTAGTATTCCCTTGTAAAACACTTAGTAGCTTATCCATACTGACACAACTATAAAATCATTACCATCAATATTTTCCAAATAATATCATTTCAAAATGTAATTAATATAAAACTAACAAGATGTTTTACTTTTTTTTAAACCAGATCTTCATAATCTAGTGTGTATTTTATGGTTATAATACATATCAGTTTGGACTAACCACATATCATGTGCTCAAGACTAACAGAAGTCTACTGGCCACTGCATTGACTATGTAGGTTTGGACAATGTATTTTTAGTGGAGTGATTCTCAACAGGGGTTCATTTTGTCCTACAGGGGACATTTAGCAATGTGCAAAGGTATTTTTCTTTCTTTTTTTTTTTTCTTCTTCTTTTTTTGGTACTGGGGATTGAACTCAGGGGCACTCGACCACTGAGCCACATCTCCAGCCCTATTTTTTGTGTTTTTTTTTTATGTAGAGACAGAGTCTCACTGAGTTGCTTAGCGCCTCGCCATTGTTGAGGCTGGCTTTGAACTTGCGATTCTCCTGTCTCAGTCTCCCAAACTGCTAGGATTACAGGCTTGCACCACCACTCCCAGCTGTAAAGGCATTTTTCATTGTCCTGCCTGAAGAGTAGTGATGGGAGCTGCTGGCATCTAATAGGCACAGGGATGTTGTTAGACATCCTAGAATGCAAGAATAGCCCTTTCAACCCCCAATTAATGATGCACTCAATCAGAAAAGACCATGGTGCTAAGCTGGGAAATCCTGCTATACAACAGAATTTGGATGCTTTAGGGAAAAAGAGAAAATTATGAGGCAGGAAGATGAAAATTTCCAGTGCCCTTTGGAATCTTTCCCTTTACCTTGGAGAAAAATTTTCAGAGATGTTAGTAAGCATCTTATACTGTCTATTTCTATGACTATATTCAAAGTCAGGAATGGGATGAGGCTGGAGTAACGTGAATGATGAATGGAAAAAATGGAGGAAAAAAATTCTTAAGTGATGGCTACTTCCTTAAGAAACGCATAGAAGTCAGTAGGAGCTTTTTCTGAGGATATTTAGGGTTTTCCTATGGTTGGTCCTAATTTAGTAGACTCCAGGAAAATTACAAAATGCAAATGCAAATTTACAAATGGAGAATTGAAAATGTGTACAGTAATTAGTACTCTCAGACCATCTGTGGAATAAAGTTGTGATAAATAAATAAGTAAACCTCATTAGCATTTTTTTCCTAAGAAAAACTGTGATATTTACCATTAAGTCCTTTTCAGAGGTAGTAATCATATTTGTAAACCCTAATCTCAAATTTTCTTCCATCCAAATTAACTGCAAATACAGAACAAACTTTGCTTGCTAAGATTTAGCAATATATGTATACGGAGGCTAGCAGCAAATTGAATGTATTTGTTTAAACCTGATATTTGGAAAAGATATATGACTAACTTATTCAATGAAAAGTGTCATATCTGCTTGAAGTAATTATTAAGTAAAAGCAATGCCAAATGCTGATTATAAACATAGCTTAGAGTCAATGCTTCTGAGATATATTTCCTATTAGATAGCTATTATAGTTCATTTCACAAATTCTTAATTTAATGTGTAAAAACCAAATCTTCCTAAATCTAAATGACATTCTTATTGAATATTCTTAATTTGTATTGCGAGTAATTGAAATAAAATTTAATTATAGTTCGGGATCAGTTTTGTCACTGAAATGATGACAATATACCTGCTAATGCAAATTTAAAGCTTTTTCAAATAACTGATTTTGAGATGATTCTAATTTTTCCTTTATTGCAGTAAATAAGTGATTTTACATAGCAATATATTACAAACTCTTTTTAAAATGATGTCGATAAGGTTATTAGACATAAAAATGTGTATTTTGTGATGAAATGACAAAATTTTGGTTATAGCTATGTTTTAAATTTTATACTTTTTCAAAAATTTTTCAATTATAAATCCTATTTTTCCCTAGAAATACACAAAGAAAAGATTGAAAAGCAGGATAAATCTGAAAGAAAAATTCAAACTAAAGGTAATTGTTTAATTTTATGTTTGTTTTTATTATTATTTCAGGATATATGTTTTTGTGTATTCATATGGAAGAAAGAAATGTGATTAATGTGGTTTTTTTCTTTTAACATTTTTGGAATTAATTTAATAAGTACTTTTACTCCTCTATTAACTTAGGGTATAAATGTGTGAATAATATGTAATAGATTGGAATCAAAGTAACTTTCAAATTTGTGACCATTTTAAAATTATTTGCAACTGATTTTCGTACTAAATAACACCACAAATAAATATTTCGACTTGAGCAAACACTTTTTTTATTTTGATAAGTTACTATAATGAGTCAGAGTTCAATTTTTCTTTAACTTGAGTTTCTCATGCCGTGGAATGCCTTTATATTACGTTTTCTCACTGCAGAGGGCCACGTCCCCATAGCTTTCCACCATAGCCTAAGGAGGTAGACAAACAGTGACTACATGATGATTAATATCCTTTTTCACTGAACTGACTCCAGGAACTGCAATCTTGAAGCAGAAGCATTTTAATAATGGCCAGATTTACCTTACTCATCTGACAAGCATCACTTTTTTGTGAATTGCCTATGTAGTCATAAAACTTCATAAGAACTTGTAGGAAGCAAAGACAATCAGAAGGTTGTTTTCCTAGGCATGCTCAGGTTTTCCCAATACATTTCAGTGATACATGATCCTGGATGAAAATTAAGAATCTCATAATTACCCTAGTATGATCAGAGAAAAAGTAAAAGAATTTCCCTGGGATGAAAATTTAATGTTGCCCAATATTTCCATATGAAAACTGGCCAATGCAAAATCTGTAGTAAATGCAACAATTACAGGTAGTAAAGTTTCAAATAAAGGAAATTCTAGTTAACTTTAAATTATATTAGCATATGCATTTATATCACCATGTCATGTTGTTGTTGTTTTTAAATATACTTCATGTACTTCCTTCTTGTGAGGAGCTCAAATCATTATTTAGATATTATGCCTTTAATCCTAATGTTTTAGTTTATTCCAGATTGGTCAGCCAATCCTTACACAATCAGGACATTGAAGCTCACTTAATTGAAATCTGTATATATTTGTACTTAGGGAACTAATGTCTTCTTACCGTTTCCTTTCCTTTTTTTGGTTCTTAATTCCTTTGGTCAGGGAAATTGGACACAGCTCTTAGGCACTGATGGACTAAGGGAGCCATGACTGAACTGGCTGTGTGTTTCCATTTGCTGTAGTTAAATAGAAACTCAACTGGTTCCACATGATTGGAGTCTCTGCCGGTTTATCTTGCAGACTCTACTATTAATTTAATAGCAGTGCTGCTGGGATGAATGTGGTGATGCAGATGGTACCATTTGCATTTTGGACCTAGCTTTTAGAATCTTGCTGTCAAAGCCTTTGAGCAGTGGACTGTAGAGTGGGTTTATTAAACTAGTGAGTCTTCCATAATTAAAACAGTGAATTTGGCTGAAGTTTAAAATAAATTTCTCAAAGGCTGGGATGGAGATTAGTTACCTATTTTTTTTTTTTTTTTTTTTTGAGTAGACCAAATCTATTTTGTGAAAGTGAATATATCTCAAACACGAGAAAATGGGACTTCAGCTTAGCAACCCTTGATAGGGCATCAAAGATAGCTTATCATTTTTTTCTTCACAGTTTTTCTGTGTTAATGTGAACAAAATATTTCATTTTACTCCTCAGTTTCCTATTATAATCCAGGTAGAATAACACCAACTCTGTTCATAAACAGTGCAGTGATGATGTATAGTTTTATAACTGTTCATATATGCAGACAAATACTGTGTTCTGTATGCCATGTTTCATATTAGCTATGGTCATATATGATGGATAGTTAGAAATCTAAATTGTTATGTAAGTATTTTGAACCCTTACAAGAAAAGACACAGTATCTACACAGTATCTTCAAGGTTAACAGTATGATTACATGTGATGATTATAAACAAGACAACAAATATCAGCCTAAAAAGATTCTTTATGCTAAAGCTGGTGTGTTTTGTGCAGAAATAAATATTTTTATTGGAACCTAGGTAACACCCTATTGTCTCTATCCCTTCCCCCACTTTCTGGAGACACCTATGGTCTCAGGGCTATGTAAATCCTTAGAAAAGCTTTGGGATTCTATACCTGTTTGATTTATTCATCAATGGAATGGAAGTACAGAAAAACCAAAGAAAATGTAATCTCAGAAAACATATTTTCAAAATAATTCCATACAAATATACTAATTTATTTTAAATGTCAAAATTTAATCAATTCCAATTTTTACTCTTTGCCATAGAAAATTCAGTAATTTTTATAGTCATACACATTAAGTGATTTAAATGAATATCAGTCTTTTAATTGTATTTTGTTTCTCTGTTAATTTTGTTTGATGTTTTCATCAGGGAAGAATAGAGCAATTTCATAGAACTGAAGAGTAAGCCTTTTAATTCATAACCTGGCAATCAGTATCTGTTATGGTGCTTAGCATAAGCCCTGCAAGTTAGTTAGGGTTGACTTTCAAACTAATTTAAGCTTAGGTTTTATCCACATAAAGAGGTAGGAATTTATTTTGTAAATATATTCAGGATAATGTATATATTTGTGATCTTGTATTAAATTCACATAGTAATACTGGGAAATATTACATTTGCTTAGAAGAAACTTACCATCACAATTTAACTTGTCCTAGATTACCAAACATTATTTACCCAATTATTGCTCATATAAATAGCCACTGGTGAGCAGGCAGATTGAGTTCACCATTATACCACCATAAATTGTGGGGAGTGAGCAATTGCTCTCTGGTACAAGTGAGCTTGAAGAAGTCTGATTTTATTTCAGGGTATGGTTTCAAACATACGGTTTTAAAGGTCAAAATGGACTTGCAGAATCCACTTGTATTTACAGCCTAATATTTTATATATTCTGGTCTAACTTGTAAGACATAATAAATGTCCAGACGGAGATGAATAGGCAGTCTTGAGCCCATTTAAAATATACATCTACATTTTAAATAATGAGAAATGGTGACCAGTCTCTTGTAGCCAGCAACAGTCTGGGGATGCATTGTCATCATAAATGATTCTTCCCACAGTGTCTTAAGTGAAAAGTTATATACAGTCTTATTGTAAGAAAAGACATAGACCAGTGATATTTGTCATACATAAATAAAAGTTCCCAGTCGTAATTATTAAAGAATTCCCCTGACGCATGGTACGTTCAAACATGCTTGTACAATAAATAAACTAAGAGTGTGTTATATGATGTTTGACAAAGTAAGATGATGCCATTATTTTCTCCTACTTTAAGAAAGGTCTTGAATTAACCAATCTGGGTGATAATTCAAGTCTATTAATTTTTGTCTATGTGACCTTGGACAAAGTGATTAATCTTCCTTAGTCTTTGTTTCCTCATATGTAAAATGGGGATAATGAAATTGTAAGGATTATGTGGTAATTATGTAAAGTATGTAGGAAATTCTTAAAATAATTCTTGGCTAATTATAAATAGTAGCTATCAGCTAATTACCAAAGTCCTCTTAATCACTTCTGATTAGGTAAATGACAGTCTCTTGCAGGTTTCTTATCTGCATTAGTACTTTCTCTACAGTGTTTAATATCCATCTCACTATAGGCTGGAAGAATTTAAAATGTGTCATCTCAAGATCTTCTAACACAACATTAAACTACCTATATTGCCATGCTATATTTGTGCTTCCCTTCTTATACAAAAATATGAGTTTTTATTTGCCATGAACCAAATACTATACTTTCTTATTTATAATCTAATATTTTGCCTAATCTTCATAAATACAATACAGTAGACATAATGTGATTTATAAAAGAATACTGATGTTTACCTGTGCTCAGTGATTCTTTGTCTCATTTTTAATAAGTTATACAGTCAAGTTTTAGCCATTGATTTTCTCTAACATAAGATCATGTGGCTTTCCCACTGTATCCGATGTCTAACGTTCCTTCTTCTATTTTTGCTCTTTTGTGCCAGAATTTTCTCACAGCTCTTAGATCTAGAGTTTGTCTCTAAACTTGTGGTTAGGGTCTTGCTACCTGCTGGTTGACCTCACTGTTCTGCTTGCATATCTACATATCTACCAGTGCCCAGGTACCATATCCATTCTCTCCCCATTAGTTTGTGATCCACATGGCCTGGTGTGGTTTTGTCCAAATGATAGCTTGCCTGCATTGCAAACACCAAGTAGTCCATAAGTGTATACATTACTAAGACTCCTTTCTTCAAATGTTACATTTAATAAAACTGAGAAATATGATAGTATGCTACTTATCATTGGTAAAAATGCCAAATGACTTGTTATAGGTGTATTGGTTTCCTGAGGTTGCTGTAAAAAATAATTACAAACTTGATGTTTAAAAAAAAACAAAAAACATGATTCCCCCCCTCCCCTTTCTTAGTAGCTCTAGAGAGCAGAAATTCAAAATCAGTTTCATTGAGCTAAAATAAAAGAGTCAGCTGGGGTATACTCCCTTAGAGACTCTATTTGTTTCCCACCTCTCACAGCCTCTAATGGTTGCTGATATTCCTTGGCTTGTGGCTGCATCACTCTGATTTCTGCCTCTATGATCATAGTGTCATCTCCCCTTCTGACTTCAGTCTCCCCGTACCTCACTATAATAAGGATACATGTGATCACTTTTAGGTCCCACCTGGATAATGCAAAATAATTTGCCTACCTTAACTTTCTGGCATTTATGAAAGATAAAGGTAGATGTTTATTTACCTACTTCATCTATTAAGCATTTGAGTTACAAGCCCAGCCAACAGGCTTTGTGTCTCTTTCACTATCAAAGTCCAATCCTGCTTGGGCTCTTGTCCTGGGTTCTCTGTGCTGTAATTTAATCTATTCTCTCTCCCATTGCTATTACCTCCACAACCATGTCATAGTATTTATGACAATTTCTTTGTCACTAACTTCCTTGCATTAATCTCTCAAGCAATCATTAATCACAACACTTCACTTGCTTAACCCCCATTGCTGGTGTCCCAGTACCTAAGAGATAAAAGTCACATGTTAGTCGGGCGCAGCAGTTCATGCCTGTAATCCCAGCACTTAGGGAGGCTGAGACAGGAGAACTTTGAGTTCAAGCCACTCTCAGCAATGGCGAGGCGCTAAGCAACTCAGTGAGACCCTATCTCTACATAAAATACAAAATAGGACTGGGGATGTGGCTCAGTGTTGAGTACCCCTGAGTTCAATCCCCAGTACCAAAAAAAAAAAAAAAAAAACAAGTCACATGTTGTAGTGTGGCACCAGATGTCCTCCTCATACAATCTTTGATACATCTACCTACAAATTTGTGGCTTTGTACACATTACTGCATATCTACCCTTCTCTGAAGCCTCTTCAGCAACTCCTCCAATATCCACACCTCTGTCTCCCTGTTGCCCCTGGTACTACAAGCCCAGTTAATGCCTCCCATGTTATGGGTAGGCTGAGCTGTTGGACAGTCCTTAAGCAGATATGACTGCTGTCCTGAAACTCTGAGCCTTTGTGTGCTCTGTTCCCTGGCCACCAGACCCCTCCTGTGTAGTCACTTGACAGGGTGTTCTTCACTTCTTTGATTCTCAGATGGAATTTCAGTTCCTTTAAGCAGCTTCTGCTGTCCTTTACTGCAGGCATGTAGACACTTTCTCCATGGTATTTAACAACCCAGTTTTACCTTTTTTAGCATTCTGACAACATGAATTGTGGGTATAGTGACCAAATCACTTATTGAAGGCAGGGACTTAGTTATCTCCAAACATTATCTGGATCAACTTTACCTCTGACATGATTTTGCATTTCTTTTTTTTTTTTTTTAATTCTGGTATGGGGGATTGAACTCAGGGGTACTTGACCACAGAGCCACATCCCCAGCCCTATTTTGTATTTTATGTAGATACAGGGTCTCACTGAGTTGCTTAGCACCTTGCTGTTGCTGAGGCTGGCTTTGAACTCCCAATTCTCCTGTCTCAGCCTCCCTAAGTGCTGGGATTACCATGCATGGCTGATTTTGCATTTCTTTATCCAAGAACAAGGAGATTCAGGCTCAGTGATCTCTCCAACTCTTACCAGCTGTGAATTTTTATACTTATATTAAATTAAAAATAACTTGGACATCTAACAAAGTACTCAACACACTCAATAAATAATCAAATAATAAGTAGATGATTTATTGCTCTACTTTTTACTTTCTACTTAATTTCTAAAAAGATAATTTTTTTGCACTGATGTATTTCATGTATGCACGACATGAGATATATGTACACAATATACACATGCACATACATGCACATAAAATTACTCAGCTTTCATTGGACTACATGTCAAATTTATTTGGTCAGAGGCAATCACCAATTTGATAGTAAAACAAAAACTACAATGTGTAATCTGAAAACAATTGCATTGAAACAAAATTGTAACAATACAACTTAAAGTAGTAAAATTTAATCGGAACAGTTGGTAAAATGCCAAAAAAAAAAAAAAAAAGCTGAAAGAAATAAATACACTTGTGATCCAATTATCTGGAGTAAAAAAGTAATTTATTTTTAATTTCGCTCTAGTTTTTTCCTCCCTGCAGTTGCTTGTTTATTGTACATTGTCTTATTTCTTCTGCAATTGTAAATTTCACTGTTGGTTTCAGATAATATTAAAACTTCTATTTAAGTATTAAACATGTTATTCACAGAGCAGAACAAACGGGAAAAGACAAGAAATCAGTAGTAAACACAACTAGAGGAAGGCTTCTGTTGGAAAGGAAGCCTGCTGGGCACTCTACCTGGGGTACCAGGTGTTCAGATGAAGAACTGACCTCAGGAATGGGGAGGCAGTTCACAAAGCAGAAGAGTATGCTGCCAGCTGGCAGGTGGTCAGCATCAGAGAGGATGTGATAGTGGGAATGGGAGGTCTTCTTACAGGCAGACTAAAAAAAAAATCTGGGCACAGCCATTTATTTTAGCAATACACATTAATTTATTCACAGAAATTACTTTGTGCCAAACACCATACTGAGCATGGAAAATTCAATGACCAATAAATCCTAGTCCTGTGAAAGTTCTGAAATGGTCAATACAATTGCACCATTGTGGATTGAGTACTTCTCAGGGAAGTCCTGGAGCAGCTGTTGGAGGCCCAGCTGCCTCAGTTGCTGGGTGTATCTGACTGTAGTTTTCTGGTAGGGACTTGGAAGAAATGAGTGTTTTAGTGTTCAGACATGGACTCTGGAGGCTACTAAAATGGAAGACATAAAAGCTAGGTCAGGAGTCAGTCTTTAAGGAACTAATTTGGAATTTGTTTTAAAGTGCTCAAAGTCTAATTATTAATGTTAGTTTCTTAGAGCTGTCATAACAAAGTACCAAAGACTAGATGGCTTAAAATAATGGAAAATTTTGATATTATGATCATAGTGGTTTGAAGTTCTAGGTCAGATTTTCTAGTGAGTTGGTTCCTTTTGAGAGCTATCAGGGGGAATCTGTTCCATGACTCTTTCTTAGCTCCTTGGGTTTGTGGACAGTCTTTGGCTTCTAGATAAATCATTCCAAATTCTGCTGTTATCTTCAAAAAATGTGCTCCTTGTGTTTCTGTCTTTTAAAATACTGTGTTCCCTCTGTGCATGTCTGACTATGTGTGTGAATTTCCCCTTTTTATGAGGACATCAGTCATATTGGATTAGAGAGTGGCCTCATGACATTTTAATTTGATCACCTCTGTAAAGATGCTGCTACCAAGCAGAAGGTCATATTCTGAGGTACTGGAGGTTAGGACTGCAACATATATTTCTCGGGGGATCACAATTCAATATACAAAACTTTCACATGCACAGAGTCAGAAACATTTTTTCAGAGAGTGCTTTAGAACAGTAATGCTGATTGACTGGCTTAGAATTCCTGTAGTTTCTGAGAAACAATTGCAGGATCGGAATCATAAACTGACAAGGGATTTAGCTGGTAGTGGTTCTCAAAAGCCAAAAAGAATAGGACTTTAAAACATATCTGAATATCATAAAGTCCTGTATAAAAATGATCTCAAGTCTTCAAATTAATTTAGACACCCTGTATTATAGAAACTTTATTTTTTGTCTTTTCTAATATATATATATTAGATATGTATATATATTAGAATATATATATTCTAATATATATATGTGAACATATATATATATATGTGAACAGTACCTAATATATATATATATATATATATATATGTGTGTGTGTATATATATAATTAAGTATAATTTAATATAGTACTTTCTGGCAGTTATGAAAGATAAAAAAATGGGAATTGAAGGTTCTGCATAAAGCTATGAGGCATTGCCTTCCTAGTGACTATACACTTAGAAGGAAGGGATTCCAGTTCTTACTATGGCTATGTAGCCTCCCAGGCAATTGTCCAGACAATTAAGTGAGACTTGGGAATAAAATTGATGTTTTAAAATTTAAAAAATTCTGTTGTGTGGTTTAAAATATACATATCAGATACAATTTTAATTTTGATTAGTTTTCCAAATCTTCCACTTTAATGCAGAAATAAAAGTAATTTTATTATGAAAAAGAAGTGTGCATACTATTGAAAGACAGATATTGATAACATGCTTGCAGAATCTAATCAGTGCACTTTAGCTCATAGAACAAGTTTATAGTCTGCACAGGATCTGAGGATTACTAGGCAGCAATTTTGTGGGGAGCACTCAGATTTGTATTCTTTTCTTGCTCTGGCGTGGATTCTTATCCTGGATAAAGAAGTTCATGCTAGTTGACCTCTTATGATCCTACCAGCTCTAAAAATTGTGTTCATTTGTTAAAGCTGAAATAATAATTTATTCCTCTAAAAAGTAGATAATTTAATATTCTTGAAGTTTTTCTATTCAAGAACTCTTTCCTATTATGTTTATCATTATCTTTTCAAAAGTGTACAGATTACTTTGCCTTAGTACAGAATTAAAATTCTTCAGAGTGGTTATGGAAAAAATTAACCACACACAGAGAGATATACACACTTAGAGTATATTTGACCTTTTTTGTTTAATGATAGCTAAAACAATTTGTTTTTTAAAGTGTTAAAAATGAATGTGTTTTATGTTCTGTGGTTAAAAACTGAGGAAGCAAAACATAAATATGTATGAATTTTATGAAGCTTTCTAAAATGTTCACCTATTCAAAATTTTTCAATTGCTAGCACCTCCCACAACACCACACTGGAAATCTGAAAAATAGAGAAATTAATTTTAAAAAATCAGTAAATTCTGGTAGAGTTAACATTTCATGTTCCACCATATTTTTATAATAAAAATGTCTAATGATTAATTGCTTATCTGATTTCTTTTGGTTTGGATGCTCAAATTAGTGTTATGAAGTAGCTCTGGAGTCAGGTATGAGCTTCAGAATTTTGGATGAATTTATTTGCTCCCTATCAATTGGAGAACGTAGTAGTCTACACAGATCAGTAGATTAACAGTTTCAGCACCAAAACTTCTGATTTTTGAAGTAAGAGCAGATAGATGTAGCAAAGAACTCTGACAACTGCTCCCTGCTCTTTGGCTTCTATGGAGTTTTTTGGCCAATAAGAACCTCAAGGTCAGAGGTACTGTGAGCTCTGATGCACTTGAGAAAAGACATAAGTCTGCTTGTCAGCTGCTGGGATCAAAAGCAAAAGCATAGAGCACAGCTTGGAGAAAGCTGGAGAGGAGCCATTAGGGGAGGGTGAGAGACACACTTCAAAGTTTAGTTGAGCTGAATGTTCTGGTCAGAGAAAGGTCAGAGTCTGGACAAGCGTAGGAACAGGACGGCCATGCCAGCTCCAATGCCAACATCAGGGCCATTCCAACTGGTAGATTCCATTTGTTTTTAATTATCAGCATGCCGAAGGGACTTTTGTTTCTTATAAAGAAGATGACAAACAAATTAAGCTCTAGCAGGTGCAAAAAGCTTATTTTATTCTGAGCTAAAACTGTCTTGGCTCAGATAGAACTTGCCAAGCTGGACTGGTGACAAAAAGGTACTCTTTTCTTTTTCTTCCATGTGGAAACTCCTGGTTACAGGTCCTAAGCAAAAAGATGCACAAGCAAATGCAGTTGTTTCAGTAAATCATTTTTATTTTAGAATGATTATTAACAAAAATATTGACTGTTGCATTGCTGTGGTGAGTCATTTCGAAACTTGGCATTTGAGCACAGTCTTGCCAAAGTTTGAAGTTTCCATCCAAGCAGCTTTAGTGGCTATCTGCCATTTTGAACAGCTCCCTAGAGCCCGTGGGTCCAGCTGCTTCACTAAGCTGTATTATGGTTTTATTTTGAAGGAAGATAATGAAATTCCAGCATACAGTACTGTGTCTATAAATCAAAACTTTGACTGGAGGAACCAGATTTTTCCCCTGGGTAATAGGAATGAGGAGTTAATATGCTAATTTGAGTCTGAATTCAGCCCCCTTGCTCTTTTGATTTTGTATTAATTCTCCCATTTATGCCTGTGCACACGTCAATTTGAAAATCCTTTAGTGGAATGGACAACCAGCTGTCTGAGGAGGGTGAGCCCAGTCCTTTACAGAAGCAGAGCTGCAGATTAGGTGCTCCCTTGGGGCTCTTTCCAATCAGGGCTCTGAAAGCATGGCTTATCTCACACAAACTCGGTTTCCCCTAGAGAAACTTTAAAAGAGGCTTTGTTTTTGCCAAGAATTTCTTTTGGATTTTAGCTTAATTAATAGTGATCCACAGAAACCAAAATAAGTTATCTGTGGTCTATGTAAATGCTTATGTCCCCTATTTATTTTGTGAGATAGTTACATTGAATTTTTTAGCTCTGAAACACCTAAAAGAACCATTAAATATGAAAAGAAAAATGTCTATATGTTCTGAAGCGTTTTCCCCCCTTCCTTTTTCTTTCTTGGTTTTATTTGAGAAATTTTAAGAAATTATGAAAAATTTCAAATCATTGGAAGCAAGCAGTGCTTAATTGTATCTATACCACAACATGATAATCTATAAACAGAATTTCACTAGAAAAGGAAACTATATTTGAATGTATATTTACATTCTATATTAGAATCTCACTTGTTCAAAAATACTATTGAGAATCCACTATATGACAGACATCATTAGATGAATCTGGAATGAGAAAATAAAATAATGTGATACAGACCTTAAAGATTTCATCTACTGGGTAGTCAGGCATATGACTACAATTACAGAATTTTTAATTGCTAAAATAGAATTATATACATGTTGTAACTGAGGTCTGGAGTAAGTGTACATCAAAGAAATTTTACAGAGCAGGATGCATTTGAAACAGGACTGAAAGAGTGCATGAAACAGGGGAAGGAAAATGAAGAAATGTGGGTATGGGAATTCCAGGTGGAAAGCACAAACAAGCAGAGTTGAAAAAGCAGCACAAGGGCACATGATGTGCTGTGGAGCTACAAGCATTCTGTTATAACTGGAATGTAAAGTTCAAGGAGAAATTCCTGGTAGATGAGATTGGATTGGTAAGCAAATGTCAGATCACTAAAGCAATAAAATATTTTTATATTTGTTGTAACATCTACCCTGAGACAGATGCCAGGCTAAGCAATGAGGGGGACAATAATTTTTGCAACAGGTGCATGATATAATCAGACTTTGATTATAAGAGACACTGTGAGACAGGATAATCTAAACCTCAAGATTCAGGAAGACTAGTCAGGATATTGTAGTAAAAGTTTCAATAATAGCACGGCCAAGAAAAACATCTTGCTCTAACTTTTCGAAAGCTCCTCTTTCCCCTTTGTCCTTCCCACTCTCTGACAAGGCTAATTTCTTCTCCTTTTCACTCTTCCAGGGGACTTTCTCCAAACATGTAGATGAGATTAGGTCCTAATTTATACACTGACATGCCCATCCCGCCTATTTTCTTCATAGCAATTAGACTAACTGCAATTAACTACCTTTGTAATTATTTGTTCAGAATCCATCAACCATTCGCTGGTTGACATCCCAATGACAGGGATGGTATTTGTCTTGCTTAGCAGAGTCTTTAGTACATGGCAGGTGTTCTTTCTGTATATTTGTGTAAATATATGATTGGTAGGTAACATAATATTAAATAAAAGAAATTGAAAAGAAGAATATTAAAAAGGTAAGATAGAAACAGCTTAGTTCATGAACTGAAGTGGAAAAGGAGAAAAAGAGACAAATCTGGCTTGAATCCCATGTTTCTAGTTTGGATAATTAATACAAATTATGACTCAAGTGTGGGGTGAGACTATGACTTAAATTCAAATGATGTAATAATTGTTTATAGCTCATTAAATTAAATTTTGTATTTTTAAAGATTTAATGACATTGTAGTCTCATTCTAGCATGTTTTCAAAAAATTTTAATGTGGAATATTTCTGTAGAAGATTAAGACATACATTTTGGATTGATTCTACTTAGCTTCAGGTTCAGAAGATGATTTCTCTGTATTTTTGTCTTCATATTTCTGGCATTTATCTAGTATCAATAACAATGAGTTTTTTGGACTCTTTTGGAATAACAATGATTTTTCATTTTCCAATTCATATTAAAGATTTGGAGAAGTTGAAGCATAGCTTGTTTTTGCAGTCAGACCTACTTTTGGTACTGGTTTGTGCTTGGATGTGAAATAAAAATAGAAATAAAAAAGCAAATCTATAATTATGTTTAAGCTTAAACCTCCAAGTACGTAAAACCCTCATGTCAGTTAAAGAAAAATTTCTAAAAGCAGCAGAAAAGTTTTTGACATCAAAACTGCTATGCAATTATCACATTTATTCCTTTTATTTAAATGAAAAGTGTTATCTGATTCTTTCCAGTCACACACAGAGAAAAGGAAAAAGACAAAGAAAAAACAAAAGAAAAAGAAAAACCTGAAAAGAAAGGTATGCAGTTATTCTTTTTGCTTTTGTTAACATTAAACCTTTTCATTTTGAATTCCCTTTCTTATATTCAAATTTTAGCTGACCTTGCGTTTCTTCTTTTTCAATTTATATTATGATTATTTCCTTGGAACAGATTCTGAAGGGAGGAATTTCTGGATTGAAGGGGACTAAGTCCCTAATGCTCTTGAACTCTGCTACCACTTGACTTTCCAGAACTGTCAAACCCTAGCCCCTCAACCCAGCAGTTTTTAGACTGCCTTAAACAGCAGTGAGAATATTTACCCAGAAAATACTTACCAATTTTATTGATAAGATAGTAGATCTCATTATTTTAATGAGACTAAAATATTTAGATTGCCTATTAGACGGTATTTTTCAGTTAGTTTTTATTTATATTTTTAGAATAGGTAATCAGTACAACATCTCTGCTTGGCACATAAACATGCATTGTGAAAACCTTACCTCGCCTTCTCCGTCCTAGTTCCCATTCCATCCCACTCCACGTGCTCACTCACTATAAACCATGTGTGTGAGTTTAATTTTTTCAGAGCTTCATTATATAAATGTGGAATTTATAACATAATTATACAAATATTTGATATAATACTATAATATTTTTCACTAGTATATTATTAATAATACATATTATTTGCTTCTATTTCTACACAAAATGTGACATATATTATGACTTTTATAATTTAAAAATATATCCTAGAGATTTTTTCATACCTATAAATAAGTATCTGCCCTATTATTTTTAAAAAGCTGCATCATATTTAAATGTGAATGTTTTCTTCTACCCTGTCTTAAAGCTGATTGCTACTTATAGACTGAATAAGTTAAATATGACTTTAGTGATGTATATTTCTTATTGTGTAACTGTTCACAATCATTGTCCATTTTTCCTAGTGAATGTGATTTAGGTATATATATATCTCTTAGTCTATAACTTTTCTCATATATGTTTCTGGTATTTTTGCAGTTAATGTTAGGTTTTCTATTCTTGTGAATGTACACATTGAACATATTAGTGTGTGTGTTTAGATTGTTGGACTTTTATGTGACTAGATATGTTGATAGTTTCTTGTGCTTTTTCTGCTTTTGAACCTTTATCAAAGATTAATTTGATAGCTAGTAATATTTTCCTTAAGTTTAAAAAACGTTCTATATTTTACATTTGACTTGAATTCATTAAAATTCCATGCCAATGTGCAAAGTGAAGTAATATTCTAATTTATTTTTCTTTTGTTTTTGTTAAGAGGATCATATCTAGGTTATTTCAGCTGATTTATGCATCCACAGTATGCATATCCTGCTGAGTTTTCTTGCTTTGTAAACCATTCCATTTAGATGGAATATGGTACAATGGTTATGACATTTATGAATCAGATCCATTGAAACATGCTTTGATATTATTTATTGTATATTCACACTGGAATATTTGAATTTAATATTTATCCTTTTATTAATGTTTACGTAGTGATGATTGCCATGAATTTCAATATAGCCATCTTCTTTCTCTATTCTAGAAGCAGCTGCCCATTTCTTATCTGCTAGTGAATTATACAGAATCATGTGTACCAGGCTTTGTGTACTCTAGCTAAATGAAATAATCTGGTATTTCTTATGAATTTTTTCAGCCTTTACAGTAGCTAAATGTTTTTGTTAAAAATAATTAAGAGTTTTTTGGCATTTAAATTATAAATATTATATGAAATTTATCTAAATTGAAAAAAAATAAAATGTCATGCTGTGTTCTTTTGTTTACTGTATCCTCTAAAGAGGTATTTGTGTTTTAGTAGACATTCTAATGTAGACCTTGACCTTGTGTGGATTATGCCTTTTGTATCCTATCATAGTGTTCCTGTTGCTAACATTGTCCACTCTAGTGCCCATAACCCCAAATGGAGTGGAGGTGGCTATGGGGCATGCTGAATCCCTGGATGAGAAGGCCCCTGCTTCCTTGGCAACTATGTATTCTGTCAGAGTCACTTGGTCTTCAACTGGACAGTGCTTTAAACTTTCCATGAGGCTTGCATGACTTCTCCAAGATTCTGGGAAATCTATTAATAGACCGAATCTTAGTATTCTGCTGCTAATAAAATATACTACAGATTGGGCTAGGTGTATATGATTGTAATCCCTGTAATTTGAGAGGCTAAGGCAGAAGGATCAGAAGATTGAGACCAGCCTAAGTAATTTAACAAGGGCTTATTCAACTTAGTGAGATCCTGTCTGAAAATAAAAAATAAATAAAAATACAAATTAAAAAGACTGGGATGTAATTCAGTGGTAAAGGGCTCCTGGGCTTAATCTCCAGTATCAAAAATAAATAAATAAATAAGCTTGTGTGGAGGGCCTTCCTGCTATATTATCACATGATAGAAGGCAAGGAGAGAATCAAGAAAGTCAAACTCTCTAATAACCCACTCTTGTGAGAATGAACCTACTTCTGTGAGAACAAAATCACCCTATGAGAACAGTGTAATCTATTCATAAGACTGGAACTCTCATGACCTAAACACCTCCCATTAGGCCTCATCTCCTAATGTTTTTTTTTTTTTTCTTTTTATAAGTAAAGCTGCTGTATATTACTATCCTTTTATAGCTGGAGAAATGGAAATGTTTGAGGCTTTAATTTGATTTCTTCAAGCAGCTGTTTAACTAAATCTTGTATTTTGTCACAATATTTTAGAACTTACCTAAGTCTTATTTTTGTTCTCCCACAAATAGTACGTAAATTCTGAAAAAAATATATAGTGTTTAGGGCAAGCAGCAAACCACTCAGTTTAATATATTTGTAATATAAGAATATGTTACACATGCTATTTTACTTCTCAACTATTGAGATACACAAAATTTTACCAGTGTATCCAAATAAAAGCAAAGTTAAATTTGTATAGATTTGTTAATTAGCTAAATAAGTAATGAGAAAATATGTTTCATGTATCATGTGGAATAATGATTAATACACTTTATCAATAATCTTTTTTTTTAATTACTCTTCATTCTACGATTGGTTCTCAACTAAAGCTATACCTTTAGGGAACATTTGGAAAATTTTTTGTTGTCAAATGACATTGGACTAGAGGGCACTTGGGAAGCAGGTACCAAAGAGGCTAAACATTTTTTTTTCCATGCATAAGACAGTCCCCTACTGTGAGGAATTGTTCTTCCACAAATGTCAATTGTGCCCCTGTTGAGAAACACTGAGTTTAATCATATCTTTAGTCCTGATTCAAATACTTCTTGCTATTAATCCTAAATAGAGTTTTTCTGACATAAAGATACATTTTTCAACAAATCCTTATAAAATTGCTACCTCTTCGATTTTTCTTCCCTAAAAACTTTATCATCTTGGAATAATGACTTGAAAAGGAAAGGGAGGATCTAGCTTTCAAAGTGCTTTCTAAGTCTTAATGTTACATTTTACATTAAATTCTATGCAGTTATTATTACATTTGTAAGTTTATTTCTGAATTAGATTCATCAATGTCATAAATCTTCAAAGCAGTCCATGATTTTGGTGGCTATGAAACTAAGGTCAAGAAAAAACCTGGTTTTGAAACATATTAAAATATGTACTAATGTTAATTTTCTATTTAAGCATCTCACAAGGAAAAAATTGAGAAGAAAGAAAAATCAGAGACAAAGGCAGTAACAAAAGGTAAAATTTCGCTTTATTATTTCCATAATTGAATACTTTTTATTCTGAAAAATTATATTTGAGGCAATAGAGAAAATCAGATGTTTGTAAGCATTCCATTTACATAAAAATGAACCTTATATCTAAAACTTACTATCTAAAGAATAATAAAGCTATGGAAAATCGTCATCTTAAATAGGAGAGGAAAATGAAGAGCTTCATCATACATGATTGGGAGAATTTTGTTCCCTGACTTTTATCCTTTGGTGTTATCTTCATCATAATGTTACATGACTTGGTCAACAGAATTTTGCAGGAGTAGTAAAGTTTGATCTAAAACAGGGAGCTTATCCTGGATTATACAGGCGAACTCAAAATGTTGTTTGCAAAGTATTCAGAAGCAGAGAGATTTAGAAGCAGAAAAAGAAAGATTTGAAGTGTAAGGACTTGCTCTACTTAGCCACATGGAAAATGTGAGAAAGAAATGTTCTTTTCCAGAGACCTCACTATGAAACAGCTCTGTTGATAGCTTGATTTTAGACTTGTGAACCTTAAGCAAAAGGCCCAGTTGAGCCAAACTGAGCCAACATGTTTAAATCATGTAAATTTGGGGTTAATAAATGGGTATTGTTTTAAGCAGTTAAGTTTGTGATAATTTGTTATTTCAGCAATAGGAAACTAACAATCTGGTTCATATATTTTGACTATCTTGTGTTTAATTTCAAGAAATTCAGACTGAGTTTCATTTTTTTTCATGCACATACACCTTCATCATTATGTTAAAACTTTGAACACTTGAAGTATCTTGATAATATAACCCTCTAAATCAATTAGAATATCACTATAATATGCATTTTGGAAGATTGAGTAAACTAATTTATTGAGTAAACTGATCTATTCTATATTTAGCTACCAATTGTTTTGTGTTAGAAAAATGTGGATACAAACTGATAATTCAACCTTATCCCCTAAGTTTAAATGTCTTCCTCCTATTTTAAAATAAAGGTTGTAATCAGTATATTTTAGAAATTATAATCTATCGTATTCAAGAAACTAATCATTTAGGAGAAAGCATCTATTTTCAACATTCAGTGTGTTAATTCACAAATCTTAAATATTAGATATTTGGTGCAAATATATTTTTAAACTAAATTTTTCTATAAACTAAGCTGATATTTTGTTGAAGCTAAAATGCACAGATGGTAAAATGAGATTGTTTTTGGAAATGTAGCATGAATTTTGTCTCGATTAGATTTATAGCTAAATAAATGCATTTTAATTTTGTTTGGCTCTCTTCTGTTCCACAGATATGAGTGAAAATGAATTACATATGTGTATATAGATGTGTCTGTATATGTGTGTATATGAAATTTAAATGCTAGTAGGGATTTTAGTGATTCTACAAATTAATTACTAAATTTAACAGGTGAAAAAACTGACCACTAGAAAGAAAAAACAATTTGATCAGGTCACATATTTAGTATATAATTGGATGAAGTCAGAAACCCAGGTGACCTAGGTGAAAATCAGGTATTCTTTCCAAAGATAAATAAATGTCTTTAAACATCATTTACTTCTTCAACAAGTATGTGTTAAATGCTGTATTTGTTATTTATTGTTGTGTAAAACATGAACACAAACTTTGAGGTTGAAATCAATACATATTTGTTATCTTGCAGTCTGTGGGTCAAAAACCTGGGCATTGACTAGTTCAATACTTTCCTTCATAGTCTGCCACAAAACTGAAAACAAGGTATTAAGCAGGGCTGAAGTATCATTTGAAAGTTCAACCGGAGACAAATCATTTCCAAGTTCATTTACAGGGCATTGGCAAGATTCAGTTCTCATAGCTGTTTGAATGAAGGCCTCAGCTCTTTGCTGCCTGTTGGCTGGAAGCATCCCTTACTTTCTTGTCACAGTAGTCTGACTGACCTGATAGCTGACTTCATTAGACCTAGCAAGAGAGAAAATCAGGGAGAAGATTACCTGAATACCAGATGGGAGGAATCTTTGGGAGCCATCTTGAGTCTGCCTGCTACAGATGCTTTCTATTTACATACATTCTTCTGGAGGAGATAGGTGCAAACTATAACACACACACACACACACACACACACACACACACACGCATGCTCATACTCATGCACAAATTTTTTATTTTCATTTTATGTCTACATGTCATGTTAGGAACAGGAAACATATAGGAACTGCTCTTTGTATGTTATATGATTTCTAGGAAAAGAGAATAAGATTTAATAGGTCTAAACTATCGTATGTGACATTTAATTCAGACATAAAGATAAACTTGAAAGGCGTCAAAGTAGAGTCTCCCTAGGAAAAGCTTTGATTCCCAGAGGCACTTTTATGGAACACAGTGTTTCTAGCTCTGTTTCAACCACAGTCTGTCCAAGGACAGCAACTGACTAAACCACCTTAGAACTTTCTCTTGGAGAACAGTGGATCTTTCATTGTCTACCCCGGTACATGTGTAGGGCCCTATATCAGAACTGGCCTACATCTGTGGTTTATTAAAAGTTTTAAAGAGGGAAGACCAAGAAGACAATGATGGAATGAGAAGGTGAATGGAGTGAGCCAAGTTTGAAACAGACT
Organism: Xerus rutilus; assembly: GCA_028644305.1. Classification (NCBI taxonomy): domain Eukaryota; kingdom Metazoa; phylum Chordata; class Mammalia; order Rodentia; family Sciuridae; genus Xerus; species Xerus rutilus. Next base: position 35,466,784 of record CM053406.1, read on the forward strand.
GTCTAACTGGCCTGGAAATAACAGGTCTTCAGACACTTGTATTTGATGAAGTGGTGGGGGGTACCATTGTTGTGACCACATTCAGGAAGACTATATTACTTTCACTGGGTCTGCTCCCATATGTCTTAAGATACATTTTTGTGTCATTTCCACAGGATAATATTTATAACTTTATGCAAGTTAGTGTGGTTAGGAAATGGGTTAGACATTCAGGTTTTTTAGGGGAAAGGGGTACCTGGGATTGAACTCAGAGGCACTCGACCACTGAGTCACATCCCCAACCCTATTTTGTATTTTATTTAGAGACAGGGTCTCACTGAGTTGCTTAGTGCCTTGCTTTTGCTGAGGCTGGCTCTGAACTCATGATCCTCCTGCCTCGGCCTCTGGAGCCCCTGGGATTACAGGCGTGTGCCACAGCACCCCGCAAGGTTGTGATTTTAATGATTCTATTCCTGACTCATTTGGTTTTACCATCTTTACGAAATGGCTTTTGTTTCTTGGATTCTTTATATGTAGAACTAGTGCAATATAGTAATTTCTGCTATATATTAACTTCTGTGTAAGTTACAGAGAAGTTCCAAAGAGCTCTAGAAATGTAACATATGTATTTTTAATATTAGGAATTTATGTACTATTTTTGTGGCATTCATTTTTTTTTGTTCATTATTTTACTTGTTTCCACAGCATTCCTTGAGGAAGAGGCAGCTACAATGATGATTTATTTTAAATGCTGGAAAACTGAGGCATAAAGAAATTAAGCAATTTGTAGTTGCTTAATGAATGAGAGATGGAATTTGTTATTTTTTAACTCCAAAACTGGGTAGAGCCATAGTATGTCTATTGGATAACATTTTTTCCTACTTTGGCATGAGACAGACATTTTTATTTTTATAAAATTGTTAATAGGCTATGCTACTTGCAAAATTATATCAAATATGCAGATGTCATTCTTTTGATTAAATCATTTTGTTTTGCATTTGACAAATGTCATGAATTAATTATCTTCCTAACTAAAATGAGGTTATTTGAATACAAATGGCAATATGTATGTATGTTTTTGTTTTATCAATCCTCAATGAATTCCTAAGTACATGTCACTTAACTTCATTTTGTTAAAAATGAGGGAAAATATTTTGTCACAAAATTTAAGGGTATTGATTCAGTTTGATCAAAACAAATGGAAATTTGCCGTTGCTTTAGTTTCACAATGTTTTCTTCATTATATTCACCTCATTATTGAGTTCTTATTTTTTTCTGTTGAAGGCAAAATTATTTATTTCAAAGATGAGAGTTGATGACAAATGTCTAAAATAGGGGAAATTTTACCATTTTAATACTTTAAATCAATGATTATAATAATTCTTATTATGTGTTATCCTGTTTCTAAGAAAATTGTCTATATATAAATTTTAATGAAATTAAAAATAGATCTAAATTTCACATATTTTAATTGCATAGTGTAAAGCCAAGCTTAAGTCAGTGGCAATCTACAAAGGATCAGGTAGATGTCATACAGAATAGCCAAAAATAACAATTTCACATAACAAAGTATAAACCAAAAATCAGTTGACAAGTTTTTGAAGATTTAATACATTTATTCTAAACATTTCTATTTACATATTTAATCTATGTATCACTATATTATACATATGACCTGAGTATAATGAAATATTTACTCCATGATCAAGTAAGCATACATTTATTCTGTTTTTCTCTGCAAAAAGCCCTACACTAGAACACAACCATGATAAAGATGAATAATAGAGTTCGTATCGTCAAGTTGCTTACAAACGTGGTAAAGAAGAAAGATAAGTGAACAATCATCTGTAATTCAAAATACACAATAGGAAATAAAAAGCTTTAATAAAAAAGTTCAAGTCAATGGAAGCTCAGAGGAAGAAATAATTAAATCCAATATCAGAGCCATTTTTTGCATGTGAATTTAATGTGGTGAAATTTAGGTATATAGACTATATGGAAAATGTAGAGACTACAGTCTGACAATGTTGGCATGTGAAAAATACATAATACATTAAAGAAAAAGGAAATGAAACAATGGAAGAAGAGAAAGTTTTGGAGAGGAGCTGTGAAAGGAGAAATAGAGTGAAAACAAATATCTGAGTGTTTTAAACATTGCATTAAAATTTCTTTAGATAGCTATATTATTGTGCTTGTCTTTAAAGATTAATCAAATAAACCAGGTACAGTGGCACACACTTGTAATCCCAGTGGTTGGAGAGGCTGAGGCAGGAAGATCACGAGTTCAAAGCCAGCTTTAGCAAAAAGTGAGGTGCTGAGTAACTAAATAAAATACAAAATAAAATAAAATACAAATAAATAAAATACAAAATAGGGCTGGAGATGTGGCTAGGTTCATCCTTGGCACCCCTCCCCCCCCCAAAATCATCAAATGCCTATGAGCTCACACCAAGTACAGAATGTCTGGAAGGGCTTTTTGAGTTGTGTAAGTTTGCCTGTTGGCCATTCCAGGAGAAATTTCTCTCCAGACAGAGCCTAATAAATATTTCAGCGTGGGTTTCTAGAATGGTGTTGATTTGAAGTCATTCAGAGAAAGCAGATTTTTTTTCAGTCACAATATGTATGAGTTTGCTTTAGGAAAGAGCAGAAGCATGCAAAGGATATTTAGAAATCGTTCGTGAAATGTAGAAGAAAATCCCAAGTAAAGTCACAGAAGCCACAAAGACTTTGGAATCTTCAAAGCTTATGAAGAAAGTGGGTAATATTTTTATGAGAAATTTGTGGTAAAATAATTTTGGATAATGTATATAGCAAAATTTCCCTTCTTGGAGAGTCTCAGTATAACATATCTTTGAGGGATTCCATAGCAAGAAACTGGTTTTACTGTTTCCAAATTGATTTCAGAAAAACCTCTGACCTCAACTGCAGTCTAATCTCTCTTGATTACATAAAATGCATTATACATAAAATGATTACATTTAATGTATAAATTAAAAGAGTTATATTTTCAGGTGAAGTGTAAATCCTTCATACACTGCATTAAACTTTGATAAGTCACAAATATTTATGTCAGAATTCCAGTTTTTTGTTCTTTTTTTTTCTCTCTTCTAAAAATTGTGCTTAAGGACCAATTATAGAAGAAATAGTCTGTTGGTAAATAAAAAAGTAATAATCCAATGTTTCTTCATTCTAAACAGAAGAAAAGAAAGCTAAGGCTAAAGAAAAGATCGAAGAAAAGACAAAAAAGGAAGTGAAAGGTGGGAAACCAGAGAAAATGAAGCAAACAGCTGCAAAAGTAAAAGAAGTACAGAAACCATCACCAAAACCCAAAGAGAAGGATAAAGAAAAGGATGACAAAGAGGCAGCAGCATTGTCAAAGCAAGAGCAGCAAGGTAAACATTCAGAGGAGGAGGCTGCCAGAGGCTCTAAGAGAATATTGGGCAAGAAGCAGATGCAGTGAAATTAAAACCTGAAAAAGATCAAAATCATACTCCAAACAGGGGTAACAGACCCATACAAGTCAATACATCAAAAAAGTATGCAAAGAGAATTAATATTTACTTAAAGAAATATAAAATGTGTTCACATATCTAAGGATGCAATTTGAAGTATTTTAAAGTAGGTTTTGAATTAGCATCTGGAGTTATTGAGATGTTGGGGATAAATGTTGAATTCTTGAGTTGTAGAATTTCTATTAAGAAATAGAATAACAATTGAACAATTTCATGTGTCATGCTTAAGAGAAAAGCATTGCAGAAAAATTTAGCAATTTCAAGGAGTTTGTTAAGGAGTCTATGTCTAAATCACGAAGAAAAATTACTATAAAAACGATTTCTATATTCTTAATGTCTCTGAAAGCACACACCATTTAGAATATGATCAAATTATAAAATTCATTGAATTTAATAGGCGACAAGTTATAGAAAAAAGAACTCTCAGGGTTCTTTGCTAGTTTCCAGTGACTAAATTGATGACTTTGGTAAGCTCTACTGTTGACAGGTGATTCTCTTCAATAAGAGTGATGTCAAACTTACATTCTCACTTCAGAGCATTTAAATGGAGGTGGAATAGACCACAGGAGTTCTTTATGGAGGGTGCTATATAAATATAAAGCAGTGGAGTTTTTAGAGGGATATTAAGAGTCTTTTAGTCCCACCTTGAAGGTTTTATTGAATCTTTCCTTCTCTAAGTCCATTCTTAAGTCCAGGTCACTACACATTCTGAGACTCCCCAACTAGAATGTTGGTACTAACTAATTCCTGTAAATGATGTGTCTTACAGAGGTTGCAAAATAAAATTTTCCTTTATTCTGGTAGTAACTGAATAATTTTATGTGAGAATTAAAATCAAGGAATTGGATTCTATGAGATTATTGTTTTAAAAAATCTTAATAGTTAATTATTAAGTTTTCGGCAGGGAAATGACAATAATTTTTTTCATTATAATTAACATAATACAAAGTATGTAGTCTACTTTTGTATTTAATCTACTTTTGTAATTTTATTTTCCCAAATTGACAATATTTATAAACTTTGGTATACAAGTAATATTTGCAAACTTTGATTTACGGAATGAAATGTATATATTTTAAAACTTTTATAATTTAAAAAAGAAGAAAGGAAGGAAGAAAGGACAGACAGATTAGTTTTTTCTTTTGTGATCCAAACTATTAAGTAATTTTCATTTATTTCAAAGTAATATTTTAAGATATGAGTGAATTAAAACTTTGGAACCTTAAATCTTTAATTTTTAAGATGATTATATTGCCATGAAAAATATTAAAAATATTAGTTATCATCTATTTTTAAATTTTGTTGTCTATGGAATATTTTGGATAGAAAATGGATATAGAAAATAAAGAAAAAATATTTTAATGGACAGAATACAAAAATTAATCTTCTGATTCACTAATATGTTGATTTATATCTTAAAATATTTTGCATTTGAGATTATTCTTTTAAAAAGGCAAGTAATCAGGGCAGTTGTGGCTCAGCAGTTGAGTGCTTGCCTTGCACGTTTGAGGCACTGTGTTCAATTCTCAGCACCACATAAAATAAATAAAGATATTGTGTTCATCTACCACTAAAAAAAGTAAAAAAAAAACAAGAAAAAAAGACAAGTAATCACATGAAATTAGTTTAAACACCAAGTTTATCTTAATTTTTCATCTGTAAATGGAGTTTATAAAGATGTATGCCAATTATATATGGGGATGTCAAACTAGGAACATGAACATGTTTTGAGATGTTCATTTTTAGTATCTTTAGTGGCTTTGAGGCCATATTTTACTGATAAGGCCATATCACTAAGACAGTTCCAAATAATAATTATTTTCAGGTCACAAATATTATATTTTATTCCTATCAGTAATCAGATTTATTTAAGATAACATTACATTACCATTCCATTTTCATTTCGCTGTTTTCATTTCTACATTAAGAGCTATTTATCTTTTAAAAGAACATTCAAATATTGCTTAGAGGTAGAAAAAAATGAACAAATAAGATTTTATCAGCTAAACAAATACATTTGTGAAAGCAAGGCTTCCTATTGAGAACAGCTATCATTAATTAAATAAATGTATTGTTAGATAAGAAATCAAAATTTAACCTATAATGGTTGTTCAGACACATGACTATGATAACTTTTTTCTACACTTAAGAACATTTGTTGGGCTGAGGTTGTGGTTCAGTGGCAGAGCGCTTTCCTCGCACGTGTGAGGCACTGGGTTCGATCCTCAGCACCACATAAAAAGAAATAAAATAAAGACACTGTGTCCATGTATAACTAAAAAATATTTTATAAAAAAAAGAACATTTGTTTATTTAAAAACCTAATCACATAATAGTTTTAACTAAATTAGATTAAGGTATGGTGTTTGAAAAACAAACATATGAGTTGACTTTTGTTTTGAAGTTCTTATGTTGATGACGGTAAAATTGAACTAGTTCTTCTTTGGTCAAGAAAATATTTATTTGCCGAGCTTAAATTAGATGTAATTAATTTAAGGTATTCTTTTCTCTAAGATATCTAAACAGTTTCTTTGAAATAAATAATTTCTATAGATCTTTCACTACTTGGAAACCTAGACAGGACACAAAATTATTGGAAATAATTTGATTAAATACTAAATGTGGTTACTTTAAATATTGCATTCATAAACAATGCATTTATACTTAAAGCATTGAGAATAAGATGCATATGTATGTACATGCCTACCATAAACTGACACACACTTTTATATTGCCTAATTTAGTTTTTATGGACCAATTTAAATCAAATTATGGTGGAGTAAGAAGTGTTGCCATAATGGCACACTGCTTCCTAGTCTGGTGAGTCTGTAGGGAAGGGAAAAAAGGAAACAAAACAATCTCCCAGCTGCTGTATATTTTTTTCTTTTTATTCTTTCTTTTCTAACAATTATTTAAATATTTGTGGGAAGCAGAGAAAGTATAGCTAATGAGAATCTGCCATACAACACGGGACCACAGGTTCCCCATCCTCATTAGAGATTATTTTTAAGAATCCCACCTTTCTGTTGACATTCTGCACCCAGAATTCATTTTCCCTCAGCTGCCACTCCACACAGAACACTGACAAGGCAGCAGCAGCTGAATGACGTCCATCATTGCTCCCTAAGGATTGCAAAGGGGAGAGAGGGACAGCATGGATTATTCCTAGAATGATGCTATTTGGGAAATAGGCCCTGAAGAGGTGACCAAATATGAAGTTAACTTATGCAAATTATTATCCCCAAACTATGAGAGTTACAATGACAAGACAATTCAGATTTTCTTTAGGAAAATCTCCTGCCACATTGTTTGACATGGGTATAAAGAAGCATTTATATATAATGAATCTTCTAGAATCAGGAATTTTGTTTTGCTCTGTCCTAAGGCGGGTGAAACAGACACACCTGGGACTGCCCGACACAGACCTTCACAGAATTGTTACACATTGTTAAGCTCAACCCTGAGGACAGGTGGAAATGGGCATCTTAACTCAAAATATCTCAAAATCCTTAATGTAAAATACTTTAAAAATATTGATTCCACTAGAATATAGGATCATGGCATTATTTGTAAAAAACTGAAATATTTTCAGTGTTGTTACTCAAATAATTTTCTAGATGAAAAAGAAAGTTCCTTGAACTCACAGAGGATTTGTTTTTCAAGTTAGAAGCTCATTGAACATTGATGCATTAATAAAAAGAATGATTCTTGGAACCACAAATTATTGATATGATAAAAATAAACATGACACTTTGGTAATAATTCATACCAGGTTAAAAAGTATCATTATACTCTTAATATTCAATTGAGGAGGAAACTTTGAATTGTGGTCTTAGTTCATTCAGTACACTGTTCAACATTTTATGTGTATAACCACCCCATCATCCCTGGGGGCAGAGAACAATATTTCATTTTGGAGCATTGTACAAATCTTTCAAATTACCAATAATCCCTACATTCTAAACCTCAGACTACATTCCAGCAAAAAGTCTTCTTGGTTGTCCCAGGAAGATGTAGCGTCATTAGTGATCACTGAGGAAAAACAAAATTGAAAGGTTTTAGATCAGCGATTCTGCATATATAGTTTAATTAGATGCATCAGAGGAGTTTGTTAAAAATGCATCTTCCTAGGGTCCAGGCCCACACCACAACTTTTGAAATGATGGGTCCCATAGATTTCTATTTTGGCAAATTCCCTTGTCTTTTGATGTGTAAACTGCCAAGGGAGAACTACTTCTGAAGGACAAATCTAAAGGCATAATCACTTAAGTTACTGAAACAAAAGGGAAAGGCTAACAATGTCACATTGATCCCACTTCTAATTTTCCATTTAAGGAAAATGCACTTATTTGTCTCGTCTTAGTGCAGACTCACCCATTCTACAAGAAAATCTTGTGTTCAGGAAAGAGAAGCTACCATCTGCTTTAATCTTTTCCATATACCATGAGGTTCCCAGGTCCTGGCATCTGAAACTTTTGTTACTGCAGTTCCATCAAAGAGCAGATGGATTCATGGACTAATATGAAAATAAGCCTTCCTCCCACTCCTGCTTCTCCTGTGTAAAAATGTACTGTCATTTCAACAATCAAAATACATGAGACTTTTTGAAACTTTATGAGTTTTGGCTTACATATATTTAGGTATTAATGAAAATGATTGTATTTTAGATCTACCACTCTAGCATTCATATTTTGAGAGACCTGGGAGAGTTTCATAATAAAATTGATTAAAAATGTTAACAGTCTAAAAAGAATGAAGTTTACAAAACTCCTTCAATGTATATTTATATAATAACAAATTTTGTTATTTCTTGTTTGATACACCCAATTTGGAGCAATTGAAAATGCATCATGTTGTATAAAGCCAATAAACTTATTTGGTCCCAAAGCTGCTTTGGATTTGGTGGATTAATAAGATCTCTATTCTAGGAATACTAAAATGTGAATCATTATTACATAGAAGATTCATTTCGTAATATGCAATTTAGGGAACCTGTGGTAAAACTTGCAGAATCTTATAAGAATCTTCATCAATGGAGGCTTGGAATGACCCCTGGAGGATTTAAAGTTGTGTGAACGTATGAAATAATTTAGAGAGTAATAGAAAAAAAAAAACCCCACTCCTGAAATAATTTTTACCATGTTTGTCCCAAATGTTCACCATTTACTGTTTTTTGCTCTTTTTTTCCATAGGCTGTAGACTAGGCAAGATCACAAAATGGTCTTATGAAAATTACTCAATTAATTAGCTTAACAATGATATCATTTGGCACTGTTAGTCTGTTCTTGATTTGCTCTTCTAATTAAAGGATATTGTCATGCAGAGGACTTCTAAGGAGTTTCAAAGGCTTTCGCCCTCCTGCAGGCCTTTTTGACAAACATTCTGCAGCTTCATTTAAGGTCTGGGAGTGAATATTTGGTAAAACATTCCAAGTTGAAAACAATTTTCTTTTGTAAAACTTATGTTTCATCATCCTAAATCTACAAAGAGACAAACGAGAATGAGTGCTTTAAATGGCAACTTTGTAGTAAATTTGATGAAAAAGGTTTTGATTTAAAAAAAACAACCCACTATAATATTATTTCTGTTTCAAAATTTAAGGTATTTTTTTGTGGAATAAATGGAGCATTATGTTCATTATGTCCTTTTCTCCCCTGTACGTCTATGAGTGCAAATTATTCCTTCGCAGAAAATATGTAGTAACCAAAATAGAATTGTGCTATTTTGTTTTGTTAAACCATTTCTCCATAGGAAAAAAAAGGTGTTGATGACATTTTCTCATTGCTTTTTCTCTTTCTGCTCTGTCAGATCAGTATGCATTCTGTCGATATATGATTGACATATTTGTCCATGGGGACTTAAAACCAGGTACTCCAAACAATTCTTGTACTTGTCTGTTCTAATAGTCTTTGTTTCTAAGATTGTTGGCTTTTTTATGTACTAAACTGTATTTTCATTTTTTTAAAAAATACATAATGCATGTGCAGATCTAGAATAAAACCAATAAAAAGCAGAAATAATAAGTGGCATTAGGGCCTTTAATTTTACTTTCAATCACTGCATGGCCTATTGCAAATGAAGTCAGCTGAAAGCTAAAATCATGCTAATATCTTCATATATAAAGTATGCTAATATCTTTAATAATATCTTGGTGTGAAGCAATGAATCATCTTTTTTTTTATTCCTGGTAAACAGAAGAACAAACGCATGACAATGAAAATATCCTTCTTTTCTTAGAAGTGAACATTCTTTTCTTAGAATTGAGCAGAATTCATATTAAAATGCATCACATTTCAAATATTCAATACCTCCCCAAAACTTATAGATTTTCTCATCACATATAAACTTTATAATAGTTTTTAATAGTTTAGAAAACTATTGATGAATATAGTCAAATCTGGAGTTAATAGTCACCATAATGGAGAAAAATTTAATTACAGTAACGTATCTTAATCTCCCATATCTTTAAATCTTGCCCAGAATATAATGAGGTATTCTTTACTAATATCATAATTAAAAATAAGCAAGTGATTGCTTGCACTATGCCTTTGCAGAGTTAAAAACTAGTGAAATTTATGTTCATATTTGGGAAAACATTTCTAAGGAGATGATATTGTTAAAGAAGGAGATAATTTACGTTAAAATAACTGAAGCTGTTTGTTTAAAGCAAACACATTTTGTGTCCTTAACTGTTTATGTGAAAATCTTTCTAAATTGTATAATTATAACTTCTGCGCATATTGGCAAACAGGTATGTCGTATCTGAAAAAAATGTCTAATACATAGAGGCCCTAGGAATTAAAAAATATCATGAGACTCAGCTCTCTGGACAACTAAAGTAGCAGAGCAACTTATTCTGTCAAATGGTTTCCTTCTCTTCTTCCATCTCTTCCTATTTTACCTCCTCTTCCATTTTTCCCACATTTTTAATGTGTTAGAAACTGAAATGAAGGGCATAAACCTGATATCTTACTTGGTGAAGTTGATTATAATCAACAGTTGGGTATGGTATAATACCAGGGTAAAATTAGGTGGAAACACTGAGAAAGGTAGCGTGTAGTTGGCAAGGCATGTAGTGCATTCACAGAAAAGTGTTTTCATAGCTTCCTTCTTTCATTCATTCATTTCACCACAGTATGTTGGGGTGAGCACTCCACAGGAAGAACAATCCCAGGCTATATGCACCATTCCAGGCAATGTGCACCATTAATTAGGTACTTTAGGTAAAAGATTCACAGCCCATTTTGTTGCTTTTATAAGATGGACCAAATATATATAAGATGAATCTATATTGTTGATGAACATGAATTAAAAAAAAGACTAATATATATTGTTTTCTTTATGGTTCATTAGCTTTTAAATTGCATTATTTGAAGGAAAGTAATATTGTTTAAATTGTAAAATTGTTTATAGTAACTACAATACGTGGATCTTAAAACATATTTTCTAAGAAAATCGCAGCACACAGAAGCCTGCATTGTGGACGTTTGTAAGGCACACTGGCAGTTCAACAGTTGTAATACCAATCAATTCTTTCTGAATACCTCACAATAGCTGAAGGTCAGAAGGAATAATAAAACCACCTCTGCATGAGGTAAAGAATATTTTCCTAATGACCACACAGAGAGAACCCTTCTTAAGGTATATGTGAACCTTGCAAAGAAAAAATAAATCAGATCGAGGACTGAGGATGCAGCTCAGTGGCATAGCACTTGCCTAGCATGCATAAGGCCCAAGGTTTGATTCCCCAAAGGATCAAAATCTATAGTACTACATAATACTCCAAGTCCTGAAAATAATTCCTCAGTCCTATAGGATTAAATCTCTTAATACCATCTACATACTTGACTTAATGATTGCCCTAACTTATCCCATCTACCTATATTCCTTATTTTGAAGGTTTAAGAAATAAAAGAATATTTAGACCAGCAAATTTTGTTCAGGCACTAAGATGGAAGAAGGGGCAGAAGGAAAACAAAGTATAACAAACTACACACTATCTGTAAATGTACCAAAGGAAAGTTGAAAAATACTAACTTTGTTAGTGATGCAATACATAAAATAGAATGATAAAGCACCAATGTTTTAAAAATAAGGAGTGAGAAACAGATTTAATCTGGGCACATTAATTTAGAGAAAATGTAAGTGATAAGACATTGACTCTGACTGACAATTAAGGAATAAAATAATTCCTGCCAAGTTTATTGCTCTGCATGTATCCACTATTTATAAAACATTTGTGCTTCCATCTGTTTCTGTTTGGGATTAGTGCAACACCTGTTATTGTTTAGCTGGAGTTCATTATTAATTATTGGTAATGAGTTTTTAAAACTATAATTTGATTTTTCCCTCTGAGATTCAGTAATTCCCTTGGAGAATATTATCACACCCTCAAAAGTAGCCCAAACTGCAGTTCAAAGTGGAAAACCTTGTGATGCCATGTGCAGTTTGATACAATGACTTCAAGTCACCAGTTTTGCTTTATATACAAAGAAATAAAATACTCCTAAGGTATCCTTAAAAGTTTTAATTAACATGTACACTCATATGAATTAAAGTGTTCTGGTTCTCTACAGTGAATAGTGAATGTGCACACTTTGGAGATAATCCCTAGTTCAGTTTAGATGCCATTACAATAAGCCAGTGTAAACTGTAAGGATCAGATGATTTTGTCATATCTCAACTTCTCCTGTACTGACTCATTTTATATTAAGTTGGAACAATAAGAAAATTCTATTTAAATCTAGAAAATGAGCATAACACTATTGAGGCTGGTCATATGGGCATCTGGAATAGACATGTATGTACTATTTTTTAAAAGATACTCTGAACACTGAAGAGCCCCACTTTGCAGAAATATTTCCTTATCTTCCCTTAATGATGGAACGACCTCACCATGAGAGACCTTGATTCTATAAATTGTCTGTGTTACATATTTTGAATAGTTTTTCTAGGGGAGGGAGGATAGGAATGTGGGGGGAGAGAAAGAGAGAGAGGGAGAGAAATCAAGATCCTGTTTCTGTGGTGTCTGTCTTGAAGCTAATAACCCTCACTTTCTCTCTAAGGATTAAAACTGTCCACTTGTCATTTTCTTATGAGAGAACTACTAAAACTGATCAATACAGACATCATTTTCAACACTACAAATCAATTCATGGTGCTTTGCTTTGTTTTCTCTACAAATCAATAGTAGAGATGTTCAAGGTAAAATTCTTTTAGATTTATTTGTATGACTTTCCTAATAATTCCAATTTTCTCTGCAGTAGTTCATGGCTAAGCACATTTTTCTTAAGCAACACTTATACCAATAGTTTCATTCACTCTCCAGACTGTTAAGGAAACATCATGATCTTGTCAGTTTCGTATTCCCTCTTCATCAATTTCTACCTGGGCTTAATGAATTGAATGGATTTTTGGACAGAGTCATGCAAGTTAAAGAGATGGATTTCTACAAGTAAGAAATCACATGGCTCACAGACCTCTTTATATTCACTGTAGATAAAGAAACCAATTTAAATGTTCAGTACAAGGACCAGGACTAGTGTGCTTTTGGTTAGAATTTTAACACTTTTTTTCAGCTTTCATTTCTGTAGCTAGAATGATTAAAGTTTAATATAAGTCAAAGTTTATCCCTTAAAAGTTATCCCATCATTACAATTCCATCAATTGTCTGACTTTTACTTGAGCCAAGAATTTATGTCAAGGTAATTTATTTTACCTTCTGTGTCATTTATTTTCCTAAAATTGAGGGTACTCACCTACAAAAATCTTCACTGACTATAAAAGGGTATTCTTTGGCAGCCTGTATTCCAATTCAATGAGTTTGAAGTCCATAGCTGGAAAAGCCTCAAGTAGTTAAGTTAGTACTCTCACTTTATTAAGATCCTTTTCTTGAACTTCAGTGGTACTTAACTGCACTTTTGGTTTAATTTTGCAGAGAACAGGTCAAATGTAATAGCAGTATAGTCACTATTATTTAATGGCTTAATCTGATGTATTTCACTTGGCTGTATTAAAGAAGACTAGGTGAAATTCAGCCTTTCTTTATACTTTCCCCCAAAATCCTGCTCCAAGGTAGGCAATCTTCCAAGAAATATACTCATTTTAATTTCAAACTTCTAATTATTTTTACACAACAAAAATTTTGGGAGTTACATTGTTTAATCAGTAAGTATCTGTTGAATTCCCTCAGCCAGCTGATAGTCATGAGACAAGATATGACATGAATAACTGTGTAATTAATGATAACTTGATAAGTGTGCAGTAGAGACCCAGAAAATGTACACACTACTCTTAGTATACCAGGAACAGTTATTTCAACTCACCACCTGGATATCTTAATTATTTTTAAAAGTTTTTAAAAATCATCTTATAATATGTGGATAGTGAATATTTTGATGAAAATTTAAACAGAAAATTTAAATGCTTATTTCATACATTCCCAATTTTAAATCTATATATACTCTAAATAGGAAACATCTTTAGAAAGGGACTCACTGCTCAACAGCTCTCATCCCTTAGTCTGTAGCTAACCATTTCCAGATTTAAAACACACCTTTAATAGGTTCCAGCATATTATTAAAACATGCATCATTAAATGAAACAGTTGACTTTTTGAAATCTATGATGACAGATACTTCCTTTGAAAACAAAATGTTCTTTTCTTCATTCCATAATGGCAAAACATTTTCATTTTTACATTTATGAACATTAACTAGAATGAAAAATTCAATCAGTTTTCTCATCTACGCATTGTCTATTTCCTACTGTTTCCTGCCTATATCTTTCAACATTTGTGCCCACAAAACCACAGCTTTGGGCACATCGATTTTAGAGTGAAAGGATGCTATAACATGATCTTTTAGTAAAATGGCATGGCTTGGGTTCTTGCCATGTTGAAAACCTAAGTAGCTGAGAATACCATATTTTCTTTTTGTTCTTTGAAATGTATTGTTCACTCATTGATTCTCAAATCTGAGAAAATTCATTGTCATCTGAAGACTCACTTCACTTGTAGAATCAATTTTAGTTTCAGTCTGATCATTAGAGTCTAGCCTATTGCTATATTTTTTAATTCATCTTTTGATTTATCTAATGATTTTGAAGTATCTTTCTCTGTCACTTTTCTTCTCTGCAGTAATGGATGGAAAAGGAGTATTCTGAATTTTCAACTATTCAATGAAATTAAAATTAGGCTACTAAAATGGTGTCAATGAAATTAAAATTAAGCTACTAAAATGGTGTCTCTCAGCTTCTATTATATCTTCTTAAATAATGATACAAAATTACTAAATACAATCAGGTGAGAGAGCCAAAAAGCCAATTAAAAAGGAAACTTCTGGTTTCATACTTTACCTCAGAGGAGTAAAAAGGATTTGAGGTTTTGCTTCAGCAGAGAATTTTCTACAGGAATCCTTAATATGGAAGGTAAAACTCCACATCTTTTCAGATAACATAATATAAACTTAAACATTTCACACATAAAATATAGTATGGGAGTATATTAATGAATATTTAATAGTCTTAGCACTACAGTTAAACTCAAAAATGTATTCTTAAGCATTGTTGGAAATAATTGACAAAATATTTTCAAAGTTGATGAAATGAAAAATGCTCAAAATGTAAGAAAAATATGACCATGAAGATTCTAAAGTGTGCCTTCACTTTTTAAAATTGTTCAATGTTGCTACATGGTCATTGCAATGGAGACAACAGTTTTTATCCTCTTTAAAAATTAAATTTTGTTTTTGTTACTTAGAATATCTATATATAAATAATTTATTAATTTTTTTTACAAACTTGTTAGGATAGCTGAAAAATTAAAAACAAAACAAAATCCTCACATGACTCTAATGGACCTCAATAGCACACTAAGGAACAGTGGAGAAAATACAAACTTGGTGGGTCACACAGGCTAGGTTTTAATCCTTTGCCTGTTGGTTTTTTGAAATCTCAACTTTACAAAAAAATTTTTCTTAGGTCATTTATTAAAATTTATTTCTTAGATCTATGGAATATATAAAAATTGAAATGTGTTCAAGACATTGGTCAGGTTTGTCAATATGGAATTGAGGATATAGACATTTAAGGATAAAGGGATATTTAAAACTCAGAATCATGAAATCTTGAATTGTTCTTTGGTCATTACCAGATGTTGAATATTTACTGTGTGCTAGACTCTTGAAATATTTTGCATTTTACTAATAAATCCTCAGGAAGCATATATTATCATCCCTATCTTGAAAGAATTGAGACACAAGAAGTTTGGGTTATTTGTAAAGATCTCACAAAGTAGCAGACAGAAGATTCAAACTGAGGCTTGTATTTTTCTAAATCTTTAGGATTGCTATCAAATCTCTCTTTTCCAGATATAGATGGGGAACTGCAAGTTCCCTTTGCTTGGTACTCAGGGAACTTAAAAAGAGAAACAATTGGAATTGCACGAGATGGCTTGAAGAGAATGGAATTAGAAAGAGTCCAAAGGAGTGAAGCAAAGCCTGATTTTAGAACATTAAACAGAGAAAATTAACATGATTTTGGAAATTTAATTCAGCTAGAATCATGGGATTTATAGATACCAAATGAGAGGAATGTAAAGGTTTTTCAGAGTTCTTTGGACTGATAATCCTAATGAATGGTCTAAGGAGGTAGTATTGAGAGGAGTGGAGTCCCAGCTCATTGAAGTGAACAGGGCTGAAGAAGTAGGAAACTTTGAACTCACCATCTGTCCTTAAAGCCACATATGGTACCCAGTTGCAAAAGGCGAACATGTGAAGATTCCCATCTGAACATCAGTTGTTTAGCACCTGCTAAATAACAAGGGTCATTATAGTTATTTTCATATGCTTTACTTCATTAATTCTCAAATCAAACTATGTAGTAAGCAGTTAGTTCATCAGGAGTGTTTTTTTGGGGAAAGAATAGAGAAAGAGAGGTATTCAGAAGAGGAACTAAAATAAGTCAGAGTACAAATTTTGAATAACTGCTATATGTTTTGCAGTCCCAGACTAAGCACAATAAAGGATATATGAATACTAAAATATAATCTCCAACTTTAACAAATAGAATGAAAAGAGAAAAAGAACTCATAGATAAAAGAAAAAATAAATTTGGACATTAAGTTGCATAGTAAAAACTATAAATGTTACAAGTTTCAGATGAGAGACATCAGGAATTCCTGCTATCAAGGAAGATAAAAAGGATCTATAAAATCTGAATAATGATTGGTATTTAACTAATTTCTAAGGAATACATACAGCTTACATTGTTTGTATGTGAAAGGGCAAAGGGATTGGAACATGGTGGTGCATGTGAAATTGATGTGTTTATAAGACAGGATAATATAAGATTAAAAGGCATCAGGAAATAAGAAATGAAATGTTTTAAATGTCAGATTACAGGACACTTGGTGAACCCAATAGAATGATATTTGGCAGGGAAATCTTTGAAGGATTTTAGTAGAAGAATAATAAGAAAGCATAATTTTATAATACATGATCAGGCAGCACTCTGCTTAAGAGGTTGACAATGAGAAAATTTGTGGAATATTGCTAATTTTGGAGTATATAAAACATAATTTTGATGAAAGGAAGGGCAAACTTTAGAAAGTCATTATTCATGGAGTGGTCATGGGAAACAACTGTGATTAGGTGACTTAAGAAATGAATATTACAGCCCCCAATGCTACTAACTATCTTTAAATTGAGATTTCTGCAAGTGGTGGAAATGTCATTGAGGTCTCAGCTAAATGAAAATCAACAATGGCATGGGCAGGACTTTCTCCCTAAAGCAGCACAGTAAGAAAAGTGCTAGAATTGTATGTGTTCATAACCTAAATGAGGTAACACTTCCTTTTCATTCTTCAGCTGACTTTTGTTGTTATTTGGTTTTAGTTCATTTTTATTCTTCAGAGACATTCATCTAATGCAGAAAATATGAGTCAGAACAGACTCCAAAGTAAAACTACATGGACTCAAATCTAGTCCTTGCTACTTGATGAAATGTGACTTTGTCATGCTGGTCAACCTCGTTAAGCCTGTTTCCTCCTTTGTAACATTAGGCTGGTAATGGCAGGGTTGTGGAGTCAATGACTAGATAGTCAAGTGCATCATTCTCTCAGTATTGGCTCCTCTTCACTGCTGAATACATAGCTGTGCTGTATTTCTATTGTGATATAAGAATTTTGATAAAGAGAGAAAACTATTTTTTGCCTATATTAGTCATTTGGCATCTGCTTGCCTTGCTTCTACTGTCTATATTATATGGATAATCTTATGAAATAATTTATAGTGTTATATTGAAGATTTTGTGAAGATATTCAATAGTACACACATAAAACAAGTTTGCTGCAGTGTTTTCTAGGTTCTAGGAACTGTTAGATTCTGTTGATGTAGCAGTAAACAAAATCTGCCTGCTGCTTACCCTCATGAAGCACGAACTGAGTGTAAGCAGGGCTTATCTCTAGCCAACAGACACACAGTGTACAGTCAGAAAAAAAATAGTTATTGTTGCTATTGTTATTATTATTAAAGGAGAAGAAATATAATATGATTAATACCTATAGTTGTAGTTTTGCTTCTATTTTTAATATGCCTATGTAATTTGTCTTATGAAAGATTATAATAAAGTACACTTTTAGGTTTACATATGCTTGAAGTGTGATTCCGTGATACAGAACATTATACTGAGTGCCTCAAGTAATGTTTACAATATTAACTCTTTGTAGTTGAAGGGACAGGGAGGATATTATAAAAATATATCTTACTATAGTTAAATCAAAATTATCAGCTTAAATGGCAACTCATGTAATATGGTGAATTTATTTCAGAGTACTACAATATGCATATGTATTTCTTTTTCATTTGTATGTATTTCAATTGACACATAAAATGGTACATATGTGTGGGGTACTGTGATACCTCAATATATGTGTATATTGTATAATGTTCAAATCAGGCTTAGTATTCTCTTTAGACATTTGTCATTTTTTTGTGGTAACAACATTAAACATTTTCTTGTAGTTTTTTTCCTGAAATATAAATTTCATTATCATTGCAATAGAACAGTAGCAACTTATTTCTCCCATCTGTAGTTTTGTACATTGATAGATAAATGGAGTTTTAAGAGTGTGGTACATATACGCACAATGTAATGCTACTCAGATTTGCAGTTTACAAGTAGGAAATGTTCCAGTTATCCAAGTTGAGAGAAAATTCTCAATGAACCTACTATAAATAATACCACTTAACAGTGATAAAAAATAAGGATTATAGTACCAAGAGAACCCAAGATACTAGAAGTTTAGACATACAATATTTATCTGAAAGTGAAGTCTTTCAGAAAACATTCTTGTACCCATTTAATTTATTGCAGTTTAGGTTACTTTATGTGTAGGAGCACTCTCCATACCTTCAATCCCTCCCTTCCATCTATCCCCATTCTATGCTAATAGACTGTGCTCTTGCCAGAATGCACCCCTTTGTTTGTGACCTTTGGACCTGATTGGTCCAAGAGTGTATTTAAGCTTCCATACTTTCTGGAACAAATGGTGTTTTCTGCTCCTTGCCCCAGTGTCCCTGTTTCTCTCTCTGGGTGTCTCTGCGTCTCGCTGGGGCAGAGCAGATTTTTACCTACATCCTGGAGCCTGGGGAGATTGGCTCCACGAATCGCCACCACCATCCAGAGCGACCCCATATTGTCTTCCCTGGGGGCCTCTTTTTCCTCATCTCTCTGGACCCCAACTCGTGGAGAAGGCCCATGTGGTGCCCTCATCCCTCCCTTTAAGCTATAACTGGCGACCATGAAGGGAAGGGCTTCTGGACTCTTCCTCGGTGGGTAAGAATTCATGGTGATTCCTCTGTTTGTCTTGCTGGTGAAGGTAACACCAGCCCTGTTCCTCATTGTCTTCTATGTTTGTCTTTGTGTGATAAGGTTAGGCCAGGGAATATCTACTTCCTGGTTTCTCTGGCAGTCGCAAAGTGTCTGACCAGCCCAGTGACTCTAACCCTAGTTTTAAACATCTTCCTATTTTTACCTCTCCTACATATCCCCCTTTTGTTATCGCTTAAAGGGAGGGGTGAGGACGCCACATGAGCCTTCCCCATGAGTTGGGGTCCAGAGAGATGAAGAAAAAGAAGGAGTCCTCGGGGAAGACGATATGAGGTCTCTCTGGACTGTGGTGGTGATTTGTGGAGCCAATCTCCCCAGGCCCCGTGGTGTAGGTAAAAATCTGCTCTGCCCCAGCGAGACGCAGAAACACCCGGAGCGAGAAACAGGGACACCGGAGCAGGAGCAGAAAACACCATTTATTGCAGAAAGTATGGAAGCTTAAATACATTCTTGGACCAATCAGGTCCAAAGGTCACAAACAAAGGGGTGCATTTTGGTAAGAGCACAGTCTAATAGCATAGAATGGGGATAGATGGAAGGGAGGGATTGAAGTTAATGGAGAGCACTCCTACATTTATGTATCTGTTGAGATTCCCTTTTTATTCAGTTATGGGGATTTTGACCTATATCTCAGACTTGTTGGAGTCTGGAACATGGAGTTTCTTCTTAATCTACAGTAAACTAAAGTCCAGACCTGTGCTTTAGTTATGTAATAACAAAACTACTGGTGATATGGTATTTGCAGAATGAATTGCAGAAAGATTTCAGAAGCAGCAAATGAAAAATTGTTGGAGCCCTAAGGTAGAAGGGGAAAGAATTAAGTAGAATGAGCCTTGCCATAAAATGGGTTAACTACTTAAGAAAAAAATTTAAATGAATATAGGCAAGTTACTCAACTTTCCTGGACCTCTTCCCTCACCTATAAAATGGAATAATAGACATTACTTCATAGAAATAAGACATAGTTTAACCTATGCACATGCATATACACTTGAAACGTGTTGAACTATCATAATCATAACAAGCACTATTTAAGCGTATTGTGGGGATGATGATCCCCAGATATAGCAAAATTGATGTTTCTTTATCTACTACTTTTTTATCTTTATGATTTCATTATCAAATATTATGATTCTTTCCATAGCAAAGATCTTTTTTTTTTTTTTTTTTTTTACTGTCTTATATGTACCTTCAAGAAACTTTTGCTTTTAAATACCTACTGCCTCATACCTTGCCAGAAACATGGTATGTTTGTTGAGTTGAATTCTTGCTGTACGGCATATATCTCAATGAAAAAAAAAAAAAGGATGTTTATCCCAAAGTAGACCTCTTTATTCATTCCTAGAAATAATCTTGTTATTTAAAAAGATGACAGGTTTCTAAGCATTGCAAATAGGCCTCTGTAAAGATTTCTTGAAGAGTTGCTGGTAATATCTCTGGAGACAGAACCTTGGAATTAGCAAAGCCGGGCTTGATGCAAGCATCAGTAAATTGCAGGCAGCATACACAATTAGGCTAAACACAGAAAAAAATGAAAATCTATGTTTAATGATGGGAGTACCTAGTCCCTGGACTTGCCATACCCCTGGAGGAGTTACCTTCTGATTGTTAGAAATCTGTGGAAGCTGTTTGAGATAAATGTATCAGATTGTCATATTTGTCTAAATCAATCCATGAAACACTCTAGTTACTCTGATTAGCTGGGATACACACAGAAATAGATGCAAGTACTTCAGAGCAGATGCAATTCCACTGATGCTTCTCCCACTCTCAGCTTTGTTGGGATAAAACACTTTTAGTTTGGGGGCAAAAACTAGTAAATAAGGATTTTCTTCCTGCAGTAAAGTGTTTATATGGCTCCACTTTATGTCTAGAAAAAAAAAAAACAGAAAGGAGGCCTAAGGTTTCATTTTTCTCACCTACCCAGAATTCCGTCTCCCAGACTTCTGAGAGAGGCATCAGTTTCCACAGGAATGTCCTTTCTGTGAAGGAACATTTATTAAAGTGTCTTTTTGGTCTAGCCTTGTCACTATTAATGGCATAGACCTGCTCTCAGACAGAAATAAATTCCTTCTCAGGTAACCTACTGCAACTATTCAAAGCCTGTTCTAAAAGTGTGAAAAAGAACAAATAATCCAAAGAATTTGAATTGCTGCATGAGAAACAAGGAAAATTGAGGCTTAATCAAAGAATTGTCAAGTGATTAGTAAATGTTATTTATTAATGTGTCATGTCTTGTAACAATGTCACCTTTCAGCTTATATGTAAGAGTAAAGATTAAAAATAAATTCTAGCAACTTATGTGAACATATACCACCAGTGTTGTGGCCTTAGATATAGTGGATAAAAAATACCCAATGTAGGACTCTTTCTAACCATTCAAATAGATGCTCAGTTCTTATCGGTTTTCTTAAGCAATTCTCATTTTAAATGTGGGAATAGTAAATAGGACCCATAGCTGTTTAGATATAGCTAACTGACTATTTTTAGAGAGGCCTATTTGATAAACAAATATTTTTTCTTAGCTTTTTTCCTATATAGCATTTTTAGGTTTGCATAAGATAAAGACAACTTTGTTAGAGTAACTTTAGTGTTACTGACTTTAAGTTGTTCAGCTAGTTGCTCAATATTTTTGAGTAGCTCCATAACTTTATACTAGCTTAATATATTTTATATTTTAGTATTCCAAAATATGCTATGATAAGGCATAACACTATTATTCCCACATGGTAGTAATAATTACCCATATTTGAAGGGCAATTTATTTTGCCCATTTATATCTTCATCAACATCCATGTTGATAGTTCAAAGTCATTTGATTAATCAATCTCCTAGCAGTTGCTGAATCTCTAATATGTACTGGATGCCAGTGGTTATAACATGAGTTTCAAAGCAGAAGGAGGTAACAGCCCAATCAGAGATTATTACAAATAAAGCAATGAACTATATAAAGCAGTGGAGGGAGAAAAAAATGAAAGGAAGTACTAATTAAGTACTAAATCATCTAATGCAGATTATTCTCACTGTAAATACTTAAGGAGGAGGTGTCACGGTGATTGAGGCAGGCTTCATCAGGGCATATCCTGCCAGTGTTCAGAATCTTCAGTTTTATTGTGGTTTTTATTATTAATTGCTTACAATGGTTCAGTGTTTATTCCTCTTCAGATGATCAATATTTCTTTTATTCCTAGATGGTAAAAGGTAAAAGGTAAATTTTTAAAAATTAATAATACCAAGTGAGAAGTCAATACAGGGTAAAAACTGAACAAAATAACATCACATTGTCTGGATGTGATCTACACCACTGTTTTCTTTCAGATTTGACCCATCTACCTTAATGTCTGTCCTTTGTCATTTGTACTTCTTTATTTGTACACTCCATCTTGCAAACACCTACTACTCTATTTTATTCCATGATTCTGCTTTATGATTGGTGCATTGCTTTCCTGAGAAAGTGTCAACCACATTCTACTTTTTTATTGTTACCATGCAGTGTTTAGGTAAAAAGCCCTTTTTTAGTAGACAAGACTCATTTGTAACAATTGGACTCTCATAAAAAGTGAGTGAAAATAGACATGGAAAAAGCACAATATGCCCTATTGAAACACTGTGAGCTACAAACTGATGATTTAATATCCTTTTATATGGTGGTTCCAT
Source organism: Xerus rutilus (assembly GCA_028644305.1). NCBI lineage: Eukaryota > Metazoa > Chordata > Mammalia > Rodentia > Sciuridae > Xerus > Xerus rutilus. The sequence goes on from CM053406.1 coordinate 35,489,820, forward strand.
AAAAGGTAAGCCTTTACCACTTTCCATAATTGATAGTAATGATTATATCAGTAATGATTTTCTCCCAGAGAAATATGATTTTTATGCAATTATGAGTAGCCTCCAGGCAGACACTGGGTAAACAGGATACATTGTTTTAAATGCAAAATATTATCAATTACACATAATTTAAAACAGGAAGAAAGATTGGCTGACTTCCAAACCTGTCATTCATGTGTGAATACATTTGTGAATTTAATTATGGTGCTAAGGCTATTAAATAACAATTATTAACATACTCCCATTTTATCCTTTATTTGTAACAGATTTAAGTTTATGTTTTGGGCCTGTAGTTGAAAAGATGTAGAGTTGTATCATCCTTATTAAAGCATCCTGTAGAAAATTCTCTGCTAAAGCAAAACTCAAGTCTTTTTTTTCTCCTCTGAGGTAAACTCTGAAACCAGAAGGTTCCTTTTTAATTGGCTCTTTGGCTGTGCTTCAGGCTTTCATGTCTCTTTGAATTGCTTGTGAATACAGAACATTTGCTTGTCTCTGAGACAAAAAATAGAAACAAAACAAAAATGTAGAGATTTTTCCTGAAGGTAGGAAAAAAACGGGAAAGTGGGAGGTGGAGCAATCGCAAGGCATCTTCCTTTTGCTCAGGTCCTGGTGGTATAGAAATAGCTTAAAAAGTGGTTAAAGAGTGTCAAACTTATTTATTTTTTATATGAATGAGATCCTTGGAGGACAGAGCAACAACCCTACTTTCCAAATGTCTGTGATTGCTTAAAAACATTATCCCCTTTCATGACTTCTGTTGGCAAGTGAAAGGATCAGAGGACTCGGACTCCATATGCAAGTGCACAAGTAACTTGTCATGGAAATTCTTGAGGGAATCTTGAGTATGGTTTGCTTTTAAAATTTTCTGGGTCTCCTTAAAATGGCCACAAAACTTGACAAAATATTGCTCAGTATCATTGTTAGATTTTAAAATGTTATCACTATTTTTGTGACACTGAGGCTTAAACCCATGGGTGCTCTATCACTGAGCTACATCCCCAGGCAATTTTATTTTGTATTTGGTGACAGTCTCGCTAAGTTGCTGAGATTTTGTCTAAAGCTTGTGATCATTATGCCTGGGAAGGTAAGAGTGCACCACCGTAACTGCCTATTACATTTATTTTTTAAATGAGAATGCATTTAATCAAATTAATCCCATATTTTTTTCTTACCAGCCTTGGCCTTTCTACTACATTAAAATACATTCATATTTATCTGTTTATCTGTATCTTATACTCATTTCCCACTCACTGTATATGTAATTTTATATGCAATTTATTATGGGGTTGAAAGAAGAATTGTTTAGATAACTAGAAGAAACTATTTAATAAACATGAAGAAATAAAAATTCTGAAAGTTGAAAATACTCTAGTTGACAATCTATCTAGAGATATGGGAATAAATTATAGTAATGTGGAGATTGGTCTTTAAGTATTGGGTATTTGCAGTGGGCTACTTCAAGTCAGTTCAATAGCTGATGCTAAACAGAACATGATTATTGAAGAAACTATAAAATCAGTTTACTTTTTAAAGTAGATACTTGCAGATCTTTCAATGTTAATGAAGTCATTTATGGCACAGTTGAAATTACTGTCATTTATCTTGAGTTGCTAAATTTATTAAGTAAACAGAAAAATAAAATAAAGAATATTTTCATCTTAAGTTTGATCTCAATGCATGACCTTGGTTTAGCTACTTATCCTTCCAGAGATCATTTTCTAAACATTTTAAAAATTCAGATGTTGGAAGGGCTGATTTTAAAGTATCTTTAATATTACTTAGCTCTATGATTACCATTCTATTCATCTATGCATCTACTTTTGTTATACCTGAATATCTAGTATTCTGCCATAAACCAGGTACAAAATAAATGGAACAATGAAATATTCTTGAATCAACCACATTTCCTTTCTTTAGTTGGATGTTCCATGGAAAATTATTTCTACTACATAAATTGAAAATGAGAAGGAAAAACACTAATACCACCTTTATAATTTTTAATCAAAAGAATGCATGAAATATGTATTTGGCCGCTATTCCTTGCTTTCCATCAAAGTGAATACGCAAATATATGGTAACATATGAAAATATTAGAGAAGATTTATATCAGGATGCAAAGAAACTATCCCAGTAGAAATATTTTGGCCTGGAGGATACTCTTTGATCTAAGATGTTGAAGCTTTTGGTGTTTTAAACACCTTATAGTGGATCATTTGGCCAATTTATGCTAAGTAATCCATTTGCTTAAAACTTTTCTAAAATTATGAAAAAAATCTTGATAATTAACTACCAATCATATATTATTATAATAACTCAATAAATTAACTTTGGATTCATCTTCTGTGCCCCTCTATACAGGTACTCTGACAAAAATGGAGACTATATATATAGGAAGGTGACAGTAATGACTAAGCAATTAATTCATGAACAGCAAGTAGCTGAGTGAATGGAAATTATGATGCCTATATCAGAGTTCTGTATTTATTTGTTCCCAGATGCCCAAGTCAGATTGTAAAAGGCATTCTTTATTTTTTTCCTCACTCATCATATCAAATATATTAAAAAGTCATATTAGGCCTACTTCAAAATATACTTTGAACTCATCTACTTCTCTACAATTTGGTGTTCATTGATCATATATTTAAAATCACCACTCATTACTCTGAATAGCATGATTTATAACCCTTTCCTGATAAGTTGTGTAATAGGATGTTTATCTCCATTTTGCTTAATTAGTTGCAATTTTTGCCTCAGACCACTAGATTCTCAGCCCCATGAATTAGGAGAGTTTTTTCACTGGTATAACTCCAGGACCTAGAAAAGTATCTGGTACCAGGTATTCAATGAACATTTGATGCATCAGTGAATGATTCTCCACTGCAACCCACCTAGTCCAGGCCAGCATCATCTCTCACACAGGTCATTTCAGTCACCTCCAACTGATCTCCCACTATTTCTCAGATCTTTTCTTTACAAACCTTGTTTTTGCATCCCAGAGATGTCAGTGGTCTTTTTAAAATCTACCTATGGTACCAAAATTTTTCAAAAGTTTACTATTACCTTTAGAAGAGTCCAAACTACAAAGATATTCTAGAATACTCTGTGTGAGTTTGTAGCATTTATACAGAACTCTGTATTGTTTTCTGAAGCCTTGCTTTTTGGTGACCCTAGTCTTCCTTTACTGTTCAACTTAGCCTCCTCTCTTTCCCCCAATCATTCTTTGCCTCATCAACCTATTTTGATTGTCCTATATTTATGAGATCTGAAATATTCTGTCTTGCTTGTTAATTGCTAGAATTGTTCTATCATCAATGTAAGATTCATGACAACAGGGAACTTCACTGCTGTGTCTCAGTGATTTCATTTGTATGATTATCTCCATAAACACAACAACCCAGCTGGAGCACATATTATTGTTCTCATTTTACCTTGAAACAACTGAGACCTAACTTAAATGATAATTGCCTATTATGGTCTATCTTCTTTGCAAGAACAAGTCTCTCCAAGGCACTCAATAAATATTTGCTGCATGAATGAATGAATCTCTGCTGTGACCTACCTAGTCCAAGCCAGCATCATCTCTCACTTGGGTCACATAACCTATCTATCATATGCAACATTGTATACTCAAAGCAAGCCTTAAGAAGTCATATAATAACTATACAAGAAATACACATTAAAAGATTTTGTGAATAAGTGGAGGTCTGCAGTGGATACCTAAAATCCCAAGCCCTGGACCTGTGCAGATTATCATACCCACGTCAAGATATTAAGGTTAATAGTAAACTTAAAAAATGCATCTCTATCTTTAAAGACAAATATTTGCAATTAATCATTTTGCCATTGAGAGAGAAAATTGCAAGTTTAAAAACTGAAAAATTGGTCAAAAAATTCTGAGGTCACAGTGCTCTGGAATAGGACAAGGGAGGAATGGTAATGGTGAGAGAGCATTCTTTCTTTCTTTTTTTCTTTCTTTTTTTGTTGTTGTTCTTTCTTTTTTATCCAGTCCTTATTTTCACATTGAGACTGTGTCTAGGTCGTTTTTAGTCTAAAAATGTCTTTCACTCTCTGACTCTTTCTCTCTCTCTCTCTCTGTCCTCTGTCTCTCTCTCTTTCTCTCTCTCTCTGATTTTCCATGTAGGTCTCTTTCACACTGTTGTGTTTTTCTCTGAGGAGGATTGTAGGGTTGCCCTTGGGGTTGAGAGCAAAAAAGGGATGCAAAGTAGAGTTGTGGAATTTCAGCAATATACAAACCCAGGTCTAAAGATGCCTATTGGGCAGTAAAAACCATTTCTACCCACCCACCTCACACAAACTCCTCACATTCTTTAGATGATTTCCAATTTGATAGGTCTCTATTTTACTAGTAAATTGGGCAAATTGGCAAATCTAAAATTTCTTAGTGGTAATTTAGTTGTTTTTTTTTTTTTTTTTTTTGATAGATGTAATGGGAGGGCAAGGAGTGGTTGTCACCCATATCACTCTGGACACATCCCATTTGTAAATTCTCTAAGAATACAAGGCAAGAAGTAGACTCAGTAAGGAGATTTAAAGGTCAAGGTGTCCCTATTAATGCATGACCTAAGCATAAGCTCTTAGCCTAAAATATAAAACTATGTATTAATTCCTTTAAATTTATCATTTTTTAAGTTCTAAACTTTAAAAATATTATTCTACAAATTCCAAAAATAGTCTGGGAAATGTGCCAATTTTTAAGTGACACTATTACTTTACAACTTGACTATCATTTTCTGACTAAATTCATATCTTCTCACTTTATTTTTAAGTCATAGATCTCTAAATGCCTTGAGACCCTCATACTTTCCACATCCTAGGGTCTACTACCACTCATTGGAAAGACTGTAGGTCTTTAAGTATAACTTTCAATACCTCCAGGTAAACACAATGAGGATCTACCAGACATTAGAGAAAAATATATCCTCAACATCTGTTACAAGATTTAGCAGAAGGTAGGCCTCAGTTGTCTGCCAATGGTTTCCCATCAGGGAATTACATTCACAAAGACATTAGACAGATTCAACTTTAGTAGAGTGAATTGCTTTTTCCCTTCATACAATCTGAATTCAGCACATAGCCTCCTACTTGACTTGAGATTCTAAGTAATCCCATTCATCATTTTAGGAAAGTAAAGAAAATGTCAGTCACTTAGATCATTAGAAGGAATACACACTGTATACTATCCCCTATAGAATTTGACTAAACCAAAAACAACCAAATTGACTTGTGTGAGAAAAAACTCAAAACAATAAAATATTGGCAGCTTACAAACATGCGATTCAGGTATTATGGAAATAAGCCAACTGAAATCACTCAAGGAGCAAAAATAAAGCCAATTCACTACGTTTGAATGTCAGAAAGATTTTCAGGTAATAGGCTGTAAAATGAAAGTTACCTTTAGAGTGACAATGTAAATTTCAGCAACCTGAATCTTTCCTTCAGAGAATAACAATTCACAGGAATTCCAAAAGAATAGATTCCTAATAAAATTGTAAGGCCTTTTCCTGTAAATGAATTCTACTCTTTCTGTCATGTTCAATTTTATCTTTGTTTTTGTTTTCTTACTTCAAAAGATGGCTTCAAATCCTCTTGTGTAATTAAATGGGATTTAAATTATAAAAATATTACAGGAAAAAATTAATATTTTGAGTTTCATCACTTAAACCTTGTAACACCCCTAAAACCTACTTTAATTTTATAAAGTCCCTGACTGAGGCTTGGAAATGACATGAGATTTTCAAGTTTATATAGCTTATAAGTGTCAAGTGTCAAGTGTTGAAGCTGAAACTCTCCCATTTGAATCCTCAGCATGTAATTTGTATCCTAAACAAATTTGCTTTTGCATTAAAATTATATTATAGCCATATATTCTATCAAGTATAATTTATGCATAACACTGTGTGTAATACATACTATATTCATTTTCCATTTTGTGTGTGTGTGGTGCTGGGGATTGAACGCAGGGCCTTGTGCATGCAAGGCAAGCACTCTACCAACTGAGCTACATCCCCAGCCCAATAGTATATTCATTCCCATAGCAAGATGGTCTCTGATTTTAATTTGATTTTCTGACATTATTTCAATGGAGAAGGAGACTTCCTATGAGTGTGCTAAAGTCACGTGTCATGTTCAAGTATGGCTTCCCTCTGTCACCACGGAAGCAAGCAGCCACCTGGCTTCTTTTTTTTTTTTTTACTTGTGCTCCTACTACCTCATTGCATTCACTGCCTTGCAACCACATAGTCAGACATTTTAGAAGGAATCATAAAGTCCATCATAGTTGTAGAGGATTTGAGATGTGAACTAGATGGTGTGTTTTATGCTGCAGAGGTATCAGTTGGTTTGTTCTAATAGTTCTACAAATTTTAGGGCCTTTTGTTTTTTTCACCAGAGACCTTCTACCTGGAATCACTACCTCTACCTCACCTTTTTTACCTGGAAATTTCTTTATAGACATTTAAATTAACCTTCTTAGGAAGATTGTTAGGAATCTTCATGTAACATAAGCTATTAATATGATTTTCCTGTCATCACATTGTAATATTGTGACCTTTCATTAAGTCTGTTTTAGCCAGTAAATTAGGTTGTTTTTTTTGTGTGTGTATATGTGTGGTGCTGGGGATCGAACCCAGGGCCTTGTGCATGTGAGGCAAGCACTCTACCAACTGAGCTACATCCCCAGCCCAATTGGGAACTTCTTGAAGGCAAGCTGGGATGATTAATGGTTTCATTGCTCTTTAGTGGTGGCATGTAAGTGCTCAATAAAGTTTTTCTTAAAATAAGAGAATGATTTTGTAGTTCCTCCAGGTAAACTGAAGAATATTTTATAGGGTAAATTATGACTAAATACCCAGGAAATATCATATTTTGTAATAAATTCCCAAATATCTCATCAAGACTGTAAAAGATTAAGATTACATGAGAAGGGGGCTGGGATTGTAGCTCAGTGGTAGAGCGCTTGCCTCACATGAGTGAGGCCCTGAGTTCAATCCTCAGCACCACATACAAAGCAATAAAATAAAGACATTGTGTCCATCTACAACTAAAAAAATATTTAAAAATAAAAAATAAAAAGATTACATGAGAAGTATGTGAAAGGGTAGAAATCTTCTTAGATTCAACAGGTACCATTCTCTGAAGAGATTTTTAAAATGTATTTAGAAACAATTGATTTATATTCCTGGCCTCTTATACTTTAAGTTTTCTTAAATCAAGAATCTTTCTAGTTTTAACTTATAAAATACCATACCTTAAGAGCTTTTAAGAGTGGTTCTCAAGCAAGGTTTAAAAACAGATTTTTCCAAGTATAGACCTCTTTGACCCACAAAGAAGGTGGACTCCTTAGGGTGGAAGCTTCACTTCTCTCTTCTTCCTCAGCTGTACTGAGGACCTCTAACAGATGAGTCCCTTCTGCCAATCTTAGGCAGTCTGGAAGGAGCATTAGCCACTCTGGAGCCTGCACTGGAATTCAGCTTCACGTCTTAGGAGCTGATCAGCCTGAGCCTATTTCCCTTAGTCTCCAAAACCATACAATGAGAATTATATCTACATTCTAAATATCTCGAGAATGCTAAATGATTTAATGCATAAAAACCGAATAATTCTTGCTAGACTGTAAGCACTTACATTACCTAGGAAAAGATCATATGGATCCAGCTTCCTTCTGGTGTACCTAGTCTCACTTTTTCTTGGCTTGCTAAAAAATAAACTTCCTGTTATATTATGTTTCTATTAAGACTTTCTCCAATGAGGAAAATGTTAATAATACTATGGATTTATGTTTTTTTAGACACATGGACTGTTGTGTGATATGCACAATATGCTTTGCTTTTATGCACTTGGCATGCTCCTGAGTCAATCTGTGTGTGTACAACTGCAAGAAAATTCTGTAATGAATTAAGACTGAGCTGTAGTTGACATAACGGCTTAGGCCTGGAATGTGGTGTGTGTGCAACTCTGATTTGTTCTAGTCACTAAACCATAATTTGCCACAGAGAACTAATTTTGAAGAATTCTAAGAATGGAAAACTTACAGGAAGCAGGCAGTTCATCTGACATTTGATAATATCTAGTTGTCAGTGAGATTTTAAAAGGCACATGTGCCCACGTTGATTCTTGCATAAAAAACATACAACAGGAGCTGATGGGAGAAAAAGTAATGTTAAAATATTTTGCAAGCATTTCATAAGGGATCATGTGATTGCTAATGTTTACAGTTCATAGCCCAAATGGTATTGGTTAATTAAAGAAAGCACTTGGGATAAGAAAACATTCAGAAATGATGGTGGTCTTTTTTTTTTTTTTTTAATACTTTGTAATGAGCCCAGAGACTTGAGGAAAACTTTCAAGGTTTTATGAAGTTGAATATATTTTCCCTTTGGTTCATTGTTTACTTAACTATAGGCCATTTATTTTGGCAGGAGAAAATGTACCTGTTCAATATCAAAAGGCCTATGAATTTTAACCTTCTTTATTGCTTACTATATTATTTCAGAATTTTTTGTTAACTGATAAAAGCGATGATTTTCTCTATATTACATTCCTCTCAGCTTCTGTGATTTTAGTTTCTATAATTTGAAGTGCATATTGAAAATAAATTGCTTTATTTGATCACATGTATATTTTCCATTAATAAAATCCGGTAGAGATATTTGACATTGCATATGCATCTATGAAAAATAACACATTCAAAAATAGCTATAAAGATTACTGAATATCTGAAAGTATCATCTTGAAGATCTCAACTAATAACACTTTTCTTATTGCATAATAAAATTAATTTATTTTCAGCATTATGAATTATGCATGAAATGGACAGAGCTAGCCATTTTAGTTGTGAATATTAAATTTATTAATACTTTTTCCCCCAACACCTATACCTGCATTGTATGCACAGGACAAAGCCCAGCCATACCCCCTCCATCACCAGGAATACAAGCTTCCAGACCCACTCTGGCAACACCTATTCTTGAAGGCAAGTATTTTACTTTACTTTTATATAAAGATCACTATTGTAGATAAGTTAGAATGGTAGAAGAACAAAACAAGAGAAACAAATTAACAAAAATGCAGTATTTTCACTTTTTTTATGAATGAAGTCAATGTACTTTTCCAGAAATTCCAATTTCCTTCTTTTAAGAAAAGGAAACATTTCCTCCTACTATTCTATATCGACCACCTTTAACTTCCAGAAGGAAGAATAGCTTACTGTCCTGGAATTCAAGCCAAAACAAACAAACAAACAAACAAAAACATATAGTTCTTCATCATGTACAACCAGGAGAATGAGAAATTATATTTATACATATCTATTTATGTATAATGTGTCAAAGTGCATTCTACTGTCATGTATAACTAATTAGAACAAATAAAAAATATTAAGTGCAAAAAATAGAGACAAATAGTCCAGATTATGCCCTTGAAATTCTTGCAATTTTACCAAAACTTACTCAATTTTTTTGTCTGAAGAATTTGGTATCTGAAGTTATAAGTTTGAATCTGAGGTCCAACTTTTTCAAATTTTCTAAACTTGGCATGTCACTTAAATCATAAGTTTTTCCATCTCAAATATGGAATTAGACTAGTACTGACTTCCTAGGGCTATTGTGAGGATGAAATTATGTGTTTGTGTGTATGTGTATGTATAATTTATAAATGGTTCTGTATAATTAGTAGTAAAAAATACTAACAATAAGTAATTCCTCAAAATATGATGCTTCATGATCAGAAAAATAAAATGAGGGAAATGTCATTAAAACCAATTTTGTTAGAAATTTAAAGTCATTTATTTTAGTCTCATTCATTAATTCCATCAACTATTATTTATTGAATCTTAATCATAGGATCATGTCAGATATTGTCCAAAGCACTAGGCATTTGGAGATTGCTTTAACTTTTTCACTGCTATGACTATAAGATCTGACTAGAACAACTGTAGAGGAGGAAGAGTTTATTTGGGAGCTCATGGTCTCAGAAGTCTCAGTCCATGGACAGCCTGCTCCATTCCTCAGGGCTCAAGATGAGGCAGAACATCATGACAGATGTAGTGGAGGAAGGTGGCTCATATGATGATCAGACAGAAGTGAGACTGACCTCGCCAAATACAAAATATATACCCCAAAGTCATGCCCCCAATGCCCACCTCTTCCAGCCATACTATGCCTGCCTTCTGTTACCACTTAGTTAATCCTATCAGGGGGTTAATCCTATAAGGGGTTAAGACTCTCATATTTTTCATTCTGATCATTTCTCCTCTGAACCTTCTTGCATTGTCTCACATGTGCGCTAGGACATCTAGCATCTAAACCATAACAGAGATTAATAGAAAAACATTTCCTGCCTGCCAAGACTCAATTTACAGATACAAAAATACAAGTAATTAAAACCAAGAGCACCAGTGCATTTTTGCAAGACTAAACATGACGATCTCCCCCAGATCACAGCCCCCTCTCTACCTCTAGTTATATCCCACACTAAAAAGGACCTTCTGTTTGCACATGTGGATGCCCCAGCTTGCCTGTACAAGTTCTGTCCACTTTGCTCCACAGATGTTCATTGGCTTTGGCCACTCCATAAAACTAGGAGTGATCACACTAGAAAGAGTTCATTCAGGAAGAAGCCCACTGGCATCAGAGTAAAGATCCTTAGGGGAAAAAAATCTCAGGGGCCCAGAATCTAGAGGGTATGAGAGAAAACACTCCAGGTGGCTACACTCTGTTCACTGAAGGGACAGAATGCAGCCAGAGGAGGAGACAGCAGAACTCTATAAAGCATAGTTTACAGAAAGTACTTTATTTCTGGTTCCTAATAAGTATGCAGAGGTGTGGTAATCATTTATGTCATCAGAACTGAAAAACATTTCAGTTTAAAGTGCCACGAAACTTTAGAGGAGGGAGGATGTGAATCTGCCTGGAAGAAGTGAGGAGCACCCCAGGAACATCATTTCAGCAAGCAGGCAAAGAAGGCAGGAACACTGCTGGATCAACACATGTAAAAGCAGAGGAGGAAGAAAGGAGTTTGGTCCACAAAACTATGAGTAGTTGAACTGGGAGAGAAAGAAGCAAAAAGTGAATGGAGAGAGCTTGGGGAGTTGATAGAAAGGCATTGGGAGGGCATATCATTAAGAGCCTTATAAACTTAACCTTGAGATTTCTTTTCATTTTAAAATCATTATTAAAAAACACTGAAAAACCCCCAATATGTGCAGTCAGAGATGTATTTATCAACATTTTTATTCTTACTTTAATTCTTTCCTTCTTCCTAAATTCTGGTTGTATTTTAATTTCTTTTGCAAATCTCTGACATCATAATCTTTCACCTGATCAAGGAATTTTTTCCTTTGAAATGTTTGCCTCATTTACATGATACAAAACTTAAATGTTACAATAAAATGATACAGCATAAATTTTTCATTCCTGGCCCTATCTTCCAATGACCAGTCTCCTTCTTATGGGCAACTAGTATTAGTTCCTTATATAATCTTACACAGATATTTTGTGCATATAAAAGTACAAATATTTCCTCTTAAGCAAAGAGATTTTTTTTGTATCTCAAGAAGATGAGAAATTTCCAGTGGATGGAATAAGAATGTATATTTAGGAAAATCAACTTAGCAATCATCTTAATGGCTAGAATGTTGCAATGAGATTTTGTTGCAGGCACTTAGGAAAAGATTAGCCCAATCAAGTTGTAAGGCCTGAAATAAACAAGGGTATTAGGTGGAGAGAAGCATATGTATCAGAAAGATGTTTGACAAGATGATCAATTGATCAAAGAATCTGATTAATTATAGATGTGGAGGGAAAACAAAGAATCAGAATGACTCCATACTTTCTGAATTAGATATCAGATATTAGGATCCTGGAGCCATAACAGGAGAAACCACAGAAATAAAACAACTGGAGAGGAGGAGTAAGAAGGTGATGTTTTCAAACTTTCACATGAGTTTCCCCATGGGTTGTCCAGGTATAATTATTGAGCAGACTATTCTAAATATGCACATAGAACTTAAAATCTTGTATGATTTTCATCTGGAATCTATATGCACATGTAACCTATTCTCTTCTCTATCCCTAATCCCTCCTCCCTCCCTCAAATTCTATTCCAAAATAACTATACCAATAAAGAAGAGGAAATGTCGGAGACTACTTTCAGTTTATTTAAGGTACCTTCCAAATTCCTACAAAGGTCACCGCCAATGCTCTTCTGTCATTTCTTCTTAAATAGATGGTGGGAATCCTGTGTCTTGGATACTATAGTAACTGACAGCCTTTGTTTACAAAATAAAATTATAATAACTGCTATTATATATTATTGTATTTGATATTGATGAGCTTAGGAAATTCTCCCAGGACTGAATTTTATTGGTTTAGTACAATTTTTAACAAATAGTTTGTAGGTTGACAGTATCAAAATCAATTAAATCAAATCTTGCTGAAATGCATATTCCTACCATATCTTGGATCTAGTGAATCAGATTCTCTAGCATTTCAATCAGGAGGGAAAATCTCCATTTTTAACAAGAACCTCAGCTCAATCTTTACTCATTAAATTTTGAGAGCTACTGGCATGTTCTATGTATAACAAACCTTACAGTCAATCGTTTTACACCAAACATTGGAAGTTGGTAGTCTTCTCCAAATATTCTTTTATCAATTTTTTATACTAAGTTTGCTTTGGCAATGGATAAATATTAATGCTTGGGTAAGAGATAAATTGTACAACTGATCACAGATTCCAATGATCCCTATTTACTATGAATTTATGATTCACACATTCAGCGGCCAGGGAGAGATTTGAATAGTTGAGAACATGCAGTTTTTCTAAAATTGTATTCTGATACCAGCATGTTTTCTGTTTGTGCAGCCAAGCTATGCTTATACTGTACTCTTCAACACATTTATGTAGAGTGTTATGTTTGCATGTACTTTATAGTTGATACTCAAAAACCATGAAAAGTAGTTGCTGTTAGTAACAATGAGAAAATGAAACTTCAAATTTATTTGTGAAAAAAGTCAATAGCAAGACTGGGATTCCAGCTCTGGATTCCCAGTTTGATGCCCAGGAATGGTTCAATGCAGAATTTGGAGTATGAGGATCCCTATACTCTATACTTCTGAGACAACAAGTTTTGGAATATGAAGACATAAAGTTTTATGCTTTAGATTTGGTGCAGTTCTCTAATGAAAACGTCACATTCTGATGACGATCAAGAGTACCATGACCACACTTTTCAAAATTGAAGGTACTCACATATCATCTATGAATCCTGTGAAACCAGGTTCAAATTAATTAGGTCTGGGTTGGGGCCTGAAATTCTGTATCTTCATTACTCTCAAGTATTACTGATGCTGGTTGTACAGGATCATACTTGAGTGGCAAATCCCCTGATTATTTCAGAGTGAGGTCAAGGACAAGTGTGTATTTCTAAAAGTGCTTATAATTTAGCATTAGCCACATGAATCACCTGTTAAATGAATCAAATGTCCTTCTGAAAGACTGCAATGTCACTCATGGAGACATTTTGTCTTCTTATTGTGTGGAAAAATAGAAAATGTTTCAGGTCAAGTACCTAACCATTCCAGAAAGACTCACAAAAGAGCAGGAGAAACATCAATGGGAATGAGGGAGGGAGTTGAATTTACTTGTACATTGCAACTACCTATTACATAGTACATAAAATATTTTGGTTCATTCATCTGTACAACTTGGATGAATTATTAATTGCAAATTTCAAATTAAAATCTCATACAACCTGTAAGTCAGTAGAGTATTAGCACCAATCTGGAAAAAAAAAGAAAAGAAATGAATGATATTATTCTATTCTTTGGTCATTAAGCACTACGATTTAGTGTAAAGTTTGTGAGTGTCTTCCCTCATAGACTCCACAATGACATTCCATTTGAACAAAATGGTGTAAGACCTAGCTAGTCTAGGGTGTGGAACTCTTGTCTTCCATTCCTTTCAGTAAACACACTTCATTTGGCTCACAAGAGCCTTTCATTTATTTGCTTTTCAATGTGAATGTCTGGGATGGAGTGAGCTTCTTCAGCTCCCATGCCTCCATTTCACTCATTCATCCACTTGGCTCCAGACATCATTTCTTTGTGTGAGAGAACTATGTGAGGAGAATTTCTCCTTGACATAGTTTTTATTTTATTTTATTTTTTTCTCAAAAATTGCATTTTAATACATGTTATCAAATATAACAGAAAAAAACAAATTTTCAGAAGCTGTACACACTGTTCACTGAAAACATTTGTTGAGGCAAATAGAAAAAATTGTTACAATCATAATCTTTCTAACTTTGCACAAAATTATAAGCAGATTAAATTCTTCATATTAAACACCTTTATATGCACTTTCAATGAACAGTATATATGTATATATATATTTTTTTTTTATCAACCATCTTTATTATACCCATTCCCCTTTCCTGCCCACCACCTCCCCCATGTCGCGTCCAGAGTTTCTCCATTTCTCCTATGTTCTCCATTCCCACCCCCCTTATGTATCATCATCCACTAATCAGAGAGACCACTGACATAAAGTTTTTAAGTTCCTAATCAACCTTGTTGTCTTAGTGTTCTTACAGTCATGACAGAGGACCCACAGATTAGATAGGTTAAACAATAGGAATTTATTTTCTCATAGTTCTGGAGGTTGGAAGTCCAAGATCATGG
>CM053406.1:35505057-35545522 GCA_028644305.1 Xerus rutilus
CTAAAAGTGTCTCACTTGAGTACAAGTCAAACAAACTTATTGAGCATTTGCTTTGTAAAATATGAAAGCCCTGAGTGGAAAAATAAAATTCAGCGTATCCCTATTGCCCCTCCAGGCCCCACAGAGGTGATCTTCGCTCTTTCACGTCTATATAGAAAGTGAAAAAGTATAGATGTGACAGCCTTCATCTTTCTCAAATAATCCATCCAAGATTAATGCAGTCATTCATTAAAAAAAAAACTTTTTAGCATTTTAAAAAGGTTTTAGGGAAATCTACTTTATCCATTTTAAATATTAGGTTTAATTAATAAACATTAAGTTTCATTAACTTTTTTGTAATTTAAAGTGTAGTAAATAATCTTTCTCTTCACATTCCTTTTTGCATAATAAATTCAGAAATAGAACAAAATTTTCCTTAGGTCAAAGAATTTTATTATGATTGAGCTGAAATGTAAGTCTGACAATGAGGAAGTAGATGATCTGCGGTTCTTGTCTCAGTTTGCAAATTTTTGATAGAGTATCTACCTAAAGATTCACTTTCCATATCGCAGGAGAGATGGTGAGTTTTGTGTTCATCCTTAGATTTGAATCCTCATTCTATCATTTACTCGATTTGTAAAGTTTGTCAAGTTATTCATCTTTCCTCAGCCCATCTTCTCACAAGTATACGCTAATTACGTAATGTCATGTACTTTATTCTATTTTTGTAATTCCTTATCATCTTGAAGTTATTGTGGTTCTAAACAAAACTACAACTTGTTTTTAACCTTGTTTCACTTCTTATTCTAACACCTGAAGCTCTTGGATGGAGTCTTTATTAAAACTAGACCCTTATAAGTGGTTGGAGATAAGGTTAAATGAACATTTGTTGATTTAAGTGACTAAATTGTCGATACAAGTCTCTGGATAGTCACTGGAAAATGTTATAGAATTTCTGGTTGTTTCTTGTTTGTTATTAACTTATAATGAGAAGATTTGGTTCCTAAGAATAATTCAGCTATCACTAAAGAAAAACCAAAGCAAAATAAATAAATAAATGGATTCAGGCTCTGAAAGATCAGATAACTCAAGGGAAGTCTCAATTTAGAGAACTTTGCTGTCATAGCAACCTAATTACAATGTAAAGGAAGGTACTCTCACTGTTTCTGTAATGTTTCATTTCTTCAAGAGTACCAAATAAAATTCAAAAGGAACTTTTTTGAGGGGGGCAAAGAAAAAAAGAATAATTTTACTGAATTCTGGTTTTTCTTATTATAAGTTTTCTTCCTTGCAATATGATTACAAAACACAATGGATCAATTGATACTACCTGACAACAACCGAGTTCCTTTTAAACCACCACTCAGAAAAATATGAGCTTAAAACCTCCCAGTGTTCTTCCATGTTACTTACTGTGAAATGGAAAATTCATAGCATGAACAACAGCATTCTCAGGCCTGGCCTTACTACAGCTCTGGCCACATCTCTAAGAACTCTCTCCTGAGTTTTTCAATCCAGCCACACTCATTCCCATACTGTTATTGTTGTTGTTGTTGTTGTTATATATCTAACATGCTCTGACTTAAAGATCTTGGCAGACAGTTTTCCTCTGCTGAAAAGTTCTAAGAAGCCCAAAGCCCTCCCATTTTTTTTCAAATACTACCCATAAAGATTTACCGGATTCACTGTAAGAAAAAAAAAAAAAGCTATCTCTCATCTTTTAATTCCGTAAGCTTCTAAATCAAGCTTTATTTTTTTCTAACCCTTATCATCACCTGACATTATATACATATTCATTTTAAGCTCCTCAAATGGACTTTTTTCTTGTTTAAAAATTTTTAAGCCATTTCAAATCCACAAAAATGAGCAATAACTATTTACAAATCTGCAGCTTGTATTTGTCTCCAGTAAAACTAAATTATAAATGTAAGATGATGCATAATTTTATATGAGAAATAGGGAATAAAGAGGTAAAGGAGGTCTTAAATATATTGTATTCATTTCTCTACCTTTTATGGTTAAAGATGGAATATCTATGTTTTACCTATAGTTACATAAAGCAAATGCTACTGACAATAGCAGAATTGAGACAAACCTGTTTTTCTTCATTTTAACACAATGCTTCTAGACAAAATGTTTATTTCTTCATATATACATTTTTCCTTAAGTTCTCAATTTAAAAAATTCTAGACATAGAATTTTTGGGTATAGAAAAACGAGAATTAATTTGCATTTACTCAAATATATCAATAGGTGTTGTACCTAGACAAATTACTAAATTGTATGTGGTCAGATTTTTATTATCTATAGAATATAGTAGAAGCTAGTTATTACTATCATTATATTTTGAACAGCCACTCCATTCTCTATACCAGGCACTTTAGCTCACTTATCTACATTCCCCAAAACAAGATAGCAGGGTAGATTTTATTAGCCCTACTTTTCAAATGAGGAAAATGAAATGTAGCATGTGACAACACATTGCCCAATATCACACAGCTGAGAATGGTCAGGGACAGAATTCAGACCAAGGTCACGCCGTGTTCTCTCTTGCCTCACATCTCTATAGATAACATCAGGAAAACTCTAATAATCACTCATGTAATTCAGCTTATCTGCTTACATACAATTTTCCATGGTGATACCATGAGCTGGGTTCCAGGCTAATCTCTGTCACTCTAGAGAAACAAGGTGACAGTGACAAAGAATGTTGGAATGCATTGTTAGGAAAGAAACTACTCCTTAATTACTTGCCTGGAACCAAGCAAACATCAATCCTAGCCATAGAATGTTGGAAGGCAAACACTCTTCTGACATGTAGAATCTGGATAATCACACTAGAAGAGCAGAGAGGGGAGGAACAAAACATGAAACAAAAATGAAACAACTTGCATTTGTTTCTTCGTTTTGTTAGGAACCAGCATCTTAGACAACTTTACAACTGTAATTAACTATTATGTGTTTCCTGGCTTTGAAACAGCATAAAAACATTTAAAAGGAAGAGAAAAGCCCATTGTAAGGGTTTAGAAAGTAAAAAGTAAGTCGTTTAATTTTTCTTTCATCTGATGTTAATTTATGCAGAAGCTAATAACATGTTTGTTGGCTCAGAGCTTCATGCTGTAGAGAGGATTTCTCTCCCAACCAGACTTTCCTGTGATCTCTGCCAGATAAATCCATCATCTCAAGGCTTATGACACTTTTGCCAGAGAGAGGCAATATGCTGATAAGTTCACATCCTATAGACACATTTAATTACTAAGCCTTGGAAAACCAGTGGTGTTAAATGCTCTAATCCTTCTCTGTTGCAAACAGAACAACAAACAAATTGGAAGAGAAAGTGAAGACAAAGTAGAGTGTGTATGTGGTGCAGAATACATGGGAAAGAAAGAGTACTGTTGACAGTGGAGAGAGAAAAACATCAGGGAAGGGGAGAGTTTTCATAAAAGAAGCACTGGCCACTTTTATAACCAACTAGAATATAATTAAATTGTTATGTCTTTTATAAATGAAAAATTTAATTCCACTGCTGCCAAATCACCTACAGAACACAGACAATAGTGCTTGAAGAAATGCAGATTCTTCAGAAGTTGATGTTTTAAATGAAATTCGCTGTGAATAAAATAAGTCCCATAATGACAGCTTAAAGGTCTAATTCATAAAAATGTTATTAAAGTACATTATTTATACCTGCTTTTTGTGGACTTCTGCTCTTATTCATGACTCTCACAAGTGTATGGCTGTAATCACAGGCAGAATGTGTAATGGAAGCGTTAATTCAATCTGAACCAAGGCAAGAATACTGTATTGCCACAATAAAATCCTAGCTATATTAATTCAAAGGGGAGAATTTATTGCACAAGAGCTTTCTCTTTAAAAAAAATGAAAGAATGACTTCCACCTTATGGCCTCAATAGCTACTTTCATTCTGAAGTTCAGTATAAGATTGACTAATTGGCACAGATTTTTTAAAGAAATATTTATTAATCTATGTTATGAAACATAGAGATTGGATATTGTATTGTGATCTCATGGTGACTAAGGCATTGATATTTAGTGTGAGCTTAAAATATTTGCAAATCATCTATAATTTAATTAACACCCCCCCCCCTTCTGATGTCTGACATCAGATGGCAACATTTAGCAAATGCCTGTTCAATTGCCTGGCATATGCATTTATTTAGATGAGATGGAAAACATCCTGCTTCATAAAATTTCTTGCAAGGAAGCTGAATGTAATGATGCTTAAATGAAAAGTATTTTTATTCTGAATTTTAACATGATTTGCATATTTAATATAGCTAAACATTTAGGAAAAGGAAAAGCAGAATTCAACTGGTTTTACTTCTAACTCTGAAATCATCAAACTTTGACTTCCTGACTTTTTACTTCTTATTGGTTGAGCAGTAACAGTATAGTGTAGACATAATTAGACAGAGTGTGAACACTAGATTATCTCTAGGAGTTTTGAAAAGGCACTCTTTTTATAAATTATACTTTCAACAGTAAAAGAAAACGTTGTCTTTGATCTTGTAGGTAAAAAGCTCTAAACCTAAGGGAATGAATTAATTCCTGTTTTTAATAAGATGCAGTCATTAGTAGACAACTTAAGCATTCATCTCAGAACCACACATTGAATTTCCTCAAAACAGTAACACTTATAACAGTTCTGGGTAATGGGAATCCTTGAATATACCTATATCTAAAATGACAGACAAATGACAAATGACAAAGATACAGGTGTTTCAAATATAGGGTAAGTAATTCTACTAATCTAAGATAAAAATCAGTCAATTGCTAACATTAACCAGACTTATCACTGCCTCAAATATAAAATCACTTAACCTTCCACTCCAACAACTATGTACTAGCACATGATTTTGTGATGTGAAATGACTCTGCTTACCAGAAAAGTGTCCAGGGACATCCAGTTGTTATATGGTCATGGCTGAGCAGCACTTGAGCAGAACTTCCCTCTTTGCCTCTCAGAGACTTTCTCAGATTTCGGAAGGAGAGATGTTCCATGAAGTTCAGGGATACCACACAATTCTACATGGCACCCAGACCTACTTCAAACTCTGACTGCAAAGATTGTCTGAGAACTCTTGCTGATACAACCACTCAGAAAGGGCAGTGGAAGTTATGTCCCCAACACACTGCCAGACAAATGTCACCCAGCTATAAATGCCTGTTGACAAAAGCCAGATTTGAAAAACAACTAAATCAAAATAGGTATTATTAATGGCCTAATATGTCATTTCTAACACGAATAAACCTACATAAAGAAAACAAAAATTAATTCTTATAGCTTACCTGTAGTATCTTTCTTCAAAAATTATATTTTAATTTTATACATCAACATCTTACTTAAGGTCCTACCCAAAAAACTGTTCGGCTCAGAAAGCTCAAACTCTCTAATTCATGATTTGTAAACAACATTAGCAGCCTAAACTGTTATGCATTTACTGTTAGCCAGGCAACACACAGAGAACTTGGTAAGCATTATCTAGCTTTGAGAAAGTTACTGTTATTTTACAAATGAGGAAAATACTGCTTTGTGGGGTTCAATCACTTGTTGAAAATCACAAAGCTGTCCAGAGGCAGAATTGACTTAACAGTAATCCCTCGTTCCAATGCTGGTTTTCCTTTTGTGCTAAGTTTTCCTAAAGGAAACATTTTACATTTCTTCTCTAGAAAAAGAAGGAGAGAAGAAAGCTGAGAAGAAAGTTATTTCTGAAGCAAAAAAGAAAGGTAAAGACTTTACTGTCTAACTCATAAATTCATTAGAATCTGTTTACAGTGCTACTGGTAAAGCTATTTTTTTCCTGGGAAAGAAATTCACTTTATGATTTCATTGTCATAGTTATTAACAAACCCTTTTGAGAATTGTAAATGTTCAAAATATAGTTGAAATTGATTAAATTTTTAATAAGAAAATTCAAGCCTAAATACTTTTTTAAATTACTGTTGTCTGATTATTCTTTCCTTTTTGAGAAACTGCTCAATTTTAATTCTTTGATTTGCTTGACCATATGTATTGATGTGAAGATTACTATTCAACTAGTTTTATTTAATAAAAAAAGTCCATCATAGGGCAGAATATTTTATGCAATAGGAAGTAAATATTTCAATGGTTTGAATTTGTTTTTTCTTTCTTAGTTGATTGTTTTCAAACAGTTCATCTAATGTCTGTAAGTGAGATTCAGAGTTTTCAGAGTTCTGATATGCTTCCAATGACATGATAGCTCAAGGGACATTCAGTGTGTTCCTTTTAATATGCTTTGGAAAAATGATTAGAACCTACCATAATTAATAACAGCTTTTAATGCTTACACTTTTGTGAAATATTTCTTTCCTGTATCAAAAATTTGTCCCTTCTTGGAGAAAAAGCATACCTGAGCCATTTGTCTGTTAGGAAGGTACTCGTTCACTCTTACTTGACATGACTTATAGCTCTGATGCAGGATTCCTTTTTAGGAGATGAATTGGATGCCTTAATAATACTCATGTATGTCCTGAAATATATGAAAATTAAATAGAGGTTGAAAATTTTCTTATCTTAACAGCAGAAAAAGAAGATGCCAAAAAGAAAAGCGAGAAGGAAACTGCCATTGATGTGAAAAAGAAAGGTATTAAAATTGTTTTGTTTCCTTACATTATGTTCAAGATGTCTGTTTCATGGGGAAAACAAAAGTCTGTCAGGTTGTGGATGTAGCTCAATGGTAGAACACTTGCCCAGTGTGAGTCCCTGGGTTCAGTCCCCAATACCACCTTGCTGTAACATGTACAAATTGGATACAGATTCTTGAATCCACCCATATGAAGACTATCAAAGCAAAAAAAGGAGTTAGCTAAACAAACAGACAAGGAAGACATTATTTGAGGCTATTATAATAAGTGGGAGAGACCAGAACTCCCTCTGAACTCAAGTCTGTTGAAACAGAAAGCAGGAGTGTGTTAGATCTGAAATTCTTCAGCCATCCACATTTGCAAATAGTCATTACTCCGAGGAAAAGTAAACTTCCTCTCTTCTATGTATAGGAGAGAAACCGGGAGGTGGCACTACCTTCTTTTCATGATATTTATCTATTTATTTTTGGTATCAGGGATTAAACCCAAGGACCTGTAACCACTGAACCACATCCCAAGTCTTTTTTGTTTTTTACTTTGAGACTTGGTCTTACCAAGTGGCTTAGGGCCTTCCTAAGTTGCTGAGGCTGGCTTTGAACTTGTGATCCTCCAGCCTCAGCCTCCTGAGTCTTTGAGATTACAGGAGTGTGCCAATGCACCCAGTTTCATGATTGTTTTTCTAAGGCCAGGTTCTCAGATCTTTGAGAAAGGCATTCTTGTTTTGTAAAACTTAAAGAGGCTTTTCAAATGATTCATATTTCACAGGGGTTAATAAAGAAATCACAATGCCAAGTTCTATAAAGTAAATGCTCTATGAAAAGGACAGCCAGGCACTCAAAGTCAGGAAGAAGCCTATCTAGAGTCAGTTGAGAGCCATCTTGGTTATAATATAATATAATGACAAGAGCTGCATAGTATAACTGTATATAGATCAATAGATCGATCTATCAATCTATCTATCTATCTATCTATCTAGTATCATGTTGCAAAGGTAAAAAGCCAAGAAAGAATAATGTACCTCGTTAGGAAATAGGGTTATTCAACTGTTTAAGAGCTTAGATTTTTGCTTTATATTTAGTTTTGTTTTTATTCTGATATAGACATGAATGTTGGCTTCTATTCATGTAATGCTTAAGTCTACATGGAAAAAATAGTCATCTCAAGTAATATGATTTGGAGATAAGTATTCACACCTCAAATATTTCCTCCACTGTGTCAGTGATGCTTGAAATTCTACTATTAGTGTCATTCCATTCCTTTGAGTTATGAGAAGATTCTCCTCCATTACAATGCAAATCTCTTAGGCCCTGTGTGTATGGGGTAAAAAACTAATTCCTCTCAGGTATTAGCAACTTCAAGTAAATGAGATTTACAGATCTTGTGTGTGGTAAATGGAAAATGATGCCTTAGAAAATGAGGCAGTAGGTAAGCTTACATGAGGGAGCAGTTGAAGGAGCTTCAAGGTAGGGCATTGGATAGGAAGAGCAAACAGGCTGGATGGCATCAGTAAAATCCTTACTTTCTGAAGGAGTAATAATTTATGTGGCAAACAAGGTGGTGTAAAATACACAGGATGCCAAATTAAGTAGCAATTATTCTTAGCAAGTAACAAACAGGAATGACAGCACATTCCTGGTATACTGTAACTAGGGTAAAAAAATATAAAATACTAAGAATATCATGATTATATGGCTTATAAAATGATAAGGGTGACACAGTCAGATATTCTGCAGGTCCAGGAGTTGTCAATTACTTTGCACCCCAATTACTATTATTAAGAATGCATTGCTGTAGTTTATTGCATTGTTCAATATTTAATTTTACTTTAAACTTACTTTATTTTCCTGGTGAAATATGTCTCAAGAAAGTAAAAACATAGTGCTGACCATATGATGATACTGAGAAAGTGGTTGCTTAGGACAATAGATCTGTGATGATACATGTCTGAGTGCTGAAGATAGACAAGGTGCTTCTTCCTAACCTATCAGCTTTACTAAAGGGTTTGCAGAAGAAAGTTTTGAATTGTAACCCTCAAAGCATTTGTCATGTATATGCAAATACAAGATCAGAAAGAAAAATTGCTTTGACCAAACTCAATAATGTGTGTGTATGTGTGTGTGTGTGTGTGTGGTGTGATACTTTGATTTGGTTTTAATTTTTCTGGGGGAAAGGCAAAACACATTATTATGCAGTGAGTTATGGGAAAATCTAGTACTTCAATGCAACTGGAGTGTTGGAGATCAGTGCTGTTTGCCTGGCAGTTATGTCAAAGTGAGATTGTGCAGGACTAGCATGAGAACTGATTATGTCAATATCACTTTCAAGGCTAGTGCTCTGCCACTGAAGCACAGACTACAGTAGGTCACTGCTTAGCATATGTAGGGTGGCTACTTAGCTAGGATTTCAAAACAAATTTGTGCTTCTTTTTTTTAAAAATTTTTTGTTATTGTTAATGGACCTTTTTTTTAAATTTATTTATATGTGGTGCTGAGAATCGAACCCGGTGCCTCATGCATGCTAAGCAAGCAATCTACCACCAAGCCACAACCCCAGCCCCCAAATGTGTGCTTCTTGAAACCAGTTTTATTTTTGTTAAGCTTGTCATTTTAATGTTTGATTGTATAAAATATCATTGGTTCTTTCAAATTAGTTCAATTTCCTGATGGGAATATGAATGATTAATAATTTGTTTACAAGTCTTTAGCCCTCTAATACTCAAAATTGAATATGTTGATGTGTGTACACAGGTGTGTGTGCATGAGAAAGAGAGAGAGAGAGAGAGAAAGAGAGAGAGAAAGGTAGAAAGCTAATTAATATCACATTTTTACTAGTGTTTCTTTCCAGAGTTCAATAATTCTCCAATTGTATTTTCATGTGACAGCAACATGGGTTAAAAATAGTCTATCTTAAGCTTATTATGAAAGCAATGAAAGTTTATACAGATAGTGAGAATTGAGTATAATGAGATCTTGAAGAGTCGGGGCACATATGTCCTTTCTTCCTAAAATAGTAAAAGAAATATGGCAGAACATATGATATCACTACTGTAACCCTAAATAGTAGCAAATCTGCAAGGCAAAAGATAATCCTAAGAGCTTATTTAATATGTGAGTATTATATTTTATTTGTATCACTTTCATATAATGTATGTGATTATCTATTATATAGACTTGTTTTACTATTATATTTTATTCCAGTTAGAATATTAAGTAGATGTGAAAGAAGCTAAGAATCAAATTCTATTGACTGATAAACACCCCTCTAACGCATGAAACTAATAAATCACACTTGCTAATGATCTGTGTCGGGGAAAATGTGAATGGAGTTTTATGCAAAATTGTTAGCTTCTTGGTTAATAATAGTTGAAACCAAGTAATTGGTACATACTGGTTAATTATTATAATCTCTTATTTAGAGATTATTACTTTATTGGAAAGTATACATGTAAAATCATCTGATACTTTAAAACATTATGTGAAACAAAAGAAAAAAGAAAAAAAAACCAAGATATTTTTGCCACATTATAAGGTATATTTCTACCTAAAGGACTGTCATTAAAAAATTAAAGGAAATAAAAATTTAAGAACATCTCTCTATGTTACTGTTGAACTGAGGTGCAAGACATACCAAACACTCTAGTTCGTACAAACAGAAGAGATTCTATACAGGTACTTGGGTACCTACAAAACTGTTTATAGGAAGGAAAGAATTGAAATCAAGGAGATGTATTGAATCATGAAGGATAGGTCAGGAAACAGCTTCATTTATCAGAGCTTTCTCTCAACACCCACAAAGGCTAGATACTGGAAATATGTAAGCAGACATCAGCAACTGACTGACATCTTCATTTGCCAATTCAAATATCTAGTTTCTTCTAGTCAGTCTCAAGTAGATGCATTTAGTTGGTGGGATTTACTTTTGTCTTTAAGTAAACAGAACACTACCAACAAAGGAGTCCACCAAATACAAAATTTTGGAATTTCAATTTGTCTAACTGGAAGAAAGGTAGAATGGAAGTTGAAAGAAGCTATCCATACTATCTGTAATAATGATACCTTCAGAAGTGTCTAAGGATAAAATTCATTGAGATAGTTTTTGAAGACCTGGACTGTAGAGTGAATGAATATATCTTCATGTACTCCCCAAGCCTGAAAAAGATGATTTGATCAAGAAACATGATCAAATTTGTCAATTTAAAGTGCTCACAAAACACATTTAAATAAAATTTATGTTGCTCTTTACTTAAAATATAGCTTTAAAAAGATATTTTTTCTCTTCACTGCACAAAGTGATGTTTTTGAAGAAACATTCTTCTAAGTGCTTGATAATGAGATTTTAAGGCTTGAAAAAGATTACCATATTGTTTTGTCTTATGTGAAATAATTATAATCTGTGAAAAATCTATAGACCAGCAGAAATAACAAATTAACACCAAGATAATCTATTTCTCTCAAGTTGGCTATTTTTAACACCAAGATAATCTATTTTCTCAAGTTGGCTAATTTTTGGAGTTCTAAGTTATAAACATTTTGGAGTTAAATTTATTATCACTCTATATATTCAATTATTAATTATGAAAATAATTTTGATATCATAACTGATAATAATGGCATAGAATGACATTTCATTATTACACTTCCCAGTGGTACTTTTTTCAGGAATTATATGAACAGAATTATAAATTATAAGAAGGAGCCTATAAGAATACCCTGGTTTCTCTGAAATATGCCATTAGTAAAGGACAAATTAATCAATTCATACATACATGCTTTCTTACAGGAAATATTTACTAAATGTGTTCTACATTCCAGACATTCTAGGTGGTGTGAACATGCACAGGTGGTTGGGTGAGTGGATATAGGATATGCCCTAATGGAGTTTACAGGTTTTGATGAGGACAACACATCATGAATAATAAGACACAATATCATTAAGTATAACTTAAACTAAGGACAATGGAGGAAATAAATTTGGGACAATCAAAAAATAGTGAATGGAGTTGGGAAGTCATTAACATAGAAAAGATTTTTAGAGCAGTCCCCTCTGGGGATCAACATTGATTTAGCACAAATTGGTGCTAGTGATTGAACCAAAGGCCTTGTACATGCTAAGCTTGTGCTCTATCACTGAGCTATACCCCCAGCCGGAGAGCAACATTTAAATTGAGAGCTGATGTGTTGGAAGGGTCCAGCATCAATGGGTGCATCTTTATGTGAAATGCGAATATAGTATATGTGTGTGTACATGATGTGTATGTTCATGGTTTGTACAAGAAGTCAGAATATATAGAATATGTGCAGAATCTTGGATTCCATTACAAATGTAATAGAAAATTATCAAAGTTTTCAATACAGTAATCTGTATAAATCATATTAATGCCCTGGGAACAGAGGAGAATACCCAAAGAGACTGTGTCAAAAGAAAAAGAATAGAATCAGAATCAAGGCCTGGGCAACTCCCACATCTAGAGAGGACGTAGTGAAGAACAAAATGAGAGAGATGAAAGGAATTGCCAGAGAAATTAAAGGAAAAGAAAAGAGTACGGCGTTAAAGATGTTTAAGAAATGGTGGTTTTAAGAAGCAAAAATTTCTCAAGTTTTGAATGCTACTTAGAATCTGTGACATGAAGGCAGAAGAGATTAGAACAGTCAGTGGAGAGAGGGGTTGAAGCCAGACTGAAATGGAAGGTGCAACAAAGTAGGAAAATGTGAAACATTTGGAAGATGGGGTTGTGACTGTACAAGGAATAGAGTCTTTTGATTTGTGCAGTTTTACTTTGGAAGGCTAATTTAGAGTCTAATGGACATAAACAGAATGTGAGAGATTGGTATTCACAGGGCAGAGTATATAAGCAGAAATCTTAGAGATAATTTAGAGTCCATTGTTCGATGAGCCCATGGGTGATATTAATCTTCTTTTTTTGTGAGATAATGTCACAGATATTCCTATAATAAAAGTGTATGTGTTCAAGTTATGAAGAACACTGTATACAGATTGCCTTATAAAGAGAGGTTTGCATTTTGCCAGATATGGAATTTAAGATTAGGTGGTCCTGATCATAAAACTAAAACTCCAATAATAAGTATATTCTGATATGAAAATCTCAATTTTAGAAAAAGATATAGCCAAACTGTCTTTTGTGCTGAGGTAAGTCTATGAAAGATATTTAGCAATGCTCTTTAGGGTTCCTTTACTGTTACAATATCTTACTAGAACTAATCAAACTTATCATTAAAATGTCCTTGCATTGAATGGAACAGGTGAATTTACTCCAGCATGAACCATAAGGTTTGTGCTGTTTTAAGGGATACATGTATATATATTTCAATAGAATATTTTCAATTACTATATGGTGCAAATTATACTAAATTCTGCAAGAACCAGAATATCACTTATTTTGCCTTTGAATCCTTCTTTTTAAGCATTTTGTTCTAGTTGAATGTTTTTTTAAGCATTTTGTTTCAAATAATATTAAATTCTGCAAGAACCAGAATATCATTTATTTTGCCTTTGAATCCTTTTTTTAAAGCATTTTGTTCTAGTTGTTGGAGTTCAAAATACTTTGTATGGGAGATATCAGACCCCTATGATTTTTACATTTATATGTGATTAAAAGTAACTTCCTTGAAATATTTATATGTTGATATATTTTGGCTGAATAGTATGTCATATATTTCATGTGTTCACATTAAGTCCAAAGGAACAGTCTTATTTTCTTGACTTTTATTTTGGGATTATAGTTTTTACCCTAATCAACTCTTCTTATGCTAATCAATCTTTTCTGTTTGAAAAGCTCTTGATTTCAGAAAGTTATGTTTTATTTGCAAATATGTATTTGGGCAAGATTTTATAAATGTATCAGAGCAGCATTATTTCTTAAACACTTTGAAATCTAGAAAAATCTTCAGGGGGTCTGTAGTTATATAGCAGTTAATATCAAGTTATAAAATATAAGTACTTTATATACTTTTGAGTGACATTGAAGTTCTATTAATATATTCTAAATAAGATTCTTAAAAACTTTGCCAGATAGATAAATAATTAGGAATCCAGAACAAGTGAGTCCTGATTTAATTAGTATTTCCTGGTTTTCACTAAGTGGGTTGCCATAATTACACAGCAACAGTAGATTATTTTTGTGTTAGATTTTTGTTTCCAGATATATTAGGTGACAAGTTTGAGTTCAATAATGGTAGCTTGCCTATATTAAAAATATTCACTTAGTAGAATTTATTTTAAAGAAAGAGAATATATTTTGAAATATTCTAGTCATGAAAACCACATAAAACAAGCTGGGCCTGGTTGCCCACACATGTAATCCCAATGACTCAGAGGCTAAGGCAGGAGCATCACGAGTTTGAGGCCACCTTCAGCAACTTAGCAAGACCCTGTCTCAAAATAAATAAATAAATAAATAAAAAGAGCTAGGAATGTGTCTCAGTGGTTAAGTGCCCCTGATTTCAATCCTAATTCCATAACAAACAAACAAACAACAACAACAAAAAAAGACCTCAAACCAAACAAGCCAAACCAAACCAAACAAAAAAAACTCCCAAAACTCAGATTGGTGAAATGTTTATATTACAAATAACTTAGACCTGGATAAAAAGGACTAGTATACAAGTGACTATTTTAAATCTTTTAATGCTTATTTTAGAGAATTAGGGATACCCTCCTAGTGAAGTCAGAAATAAAATTAGTACCAAACTTGAGGATGAGGGAGTTGCATTATCTTTTGTGAAGTACATTCAAAAAGGAGTATTGAAATATATATAAGAAAGAATTAATAAATATATAATGTATCTTTCTTTCTATGCTTTGACTATATCAATAGTTTAAGTATCAATTACATGTATATTAAATTATTTTGAGTTAAAGTTTCTATGTAAAATGAATTCTTTTCTGAAAAAATGTAAGAAACAAAACAATATAATCTAACATTAAAACAAAGTGGTCTATTGAAATAGTCGTGAATTAAATTTTCATGGTCAGATTACACAGAACAGTATAGGAAATGAGATATCAGTTAGTTTTATTATGCTTTTCTCAAATTGAAAATGTGATCATGGCTCAGGAGGCTGAGGCAGGAAGAGTACAAGTTAAAAGCCAGCATCAGCAAAAACGAGGTGCTAAGCAACTTAGTGAGAAAGGAAGAAAGGGAGAAAGGAAGAAAGGAAGGAAGGAAGGGAGGAAGAAAGGAAGGAAAGAAGGCAGGAAGGGAGGAAGGAAGGAAGGAAGGAAGGAAGGAAGGAAGGAAGGAAGGAAGGAAGGGAAGGGAAGGAAGGGTAAAAAAGTAAGAAAGAAAAAAGTGAACAGATTTTTATCAATTTTGTGGGTAATGATGTGATCTGAATTTTCCTCATGTTCTAAGACATCTATTAAAGAACATGGAAGTGAAATATCTAAATTTCATTTTTGTATATCTTAAAAGTCTATAAGATTTTTCATTTGATGAAAGTAAAGCTTAAAATTCATCCAAATATATATCTTTCAATTCTGGCCTTTCTGGGGATACCAAAAGCAGATTTTTGTAAATAACATTGCAATTCTGCCAATACGTATTCATATTATCAAGGCATTTTAAAGTGTTAATAATAGCAGTTAAATTTGTTCTCTGTATTTTCATTTGATCATTACAACTCTGTGAGGCAGGCATTATAATTTCTATTTTATAGAAAGGGAAATGCAGCACTGGACAGTTGAGTAATGCCCAGGGTCGCCAGTCATAATGGAGTGAAGGCAGTAGGAAAGTCACCAAATGAAACTTTACTGTCTTTCTCAAACTACAAGCAATTTTTACCCCAATTCTAATAAATGCTGGTGGTGGGCTTCTTTAGTGTCTTCTCTCCTCTTCTCATCTTCTGCTTCCCTAATTCCACTGAAATGATATTATAGATAGGTGTAAACATACAGGAAAGAAATGTGAGGTTGTCTTATAGGTTTGAGTCTTATTTTTGTAGCAATTCGGCTTTCCTTCACTCCACTAAATAAATAGAAAAGTCATAATATATGCTTAATATTTAAGATAGATCAGTGTAAAAGACATCTATCTACTTGTCCCCAAGGACCTTAGAGAATAGTCTAGTAAAAAAAATAATAATTATACTGTGAGGACTACAATTGTATAAAAGTTGTTTCTCTGTTCTGGTAGTTGGTGACTATAAGAAATTTAGAACAGGGATGCTACAAACTTATATAAGAAGACATTTGACCAATGCACATATGATGTTTATTTTTAAACAATGAAAACTAGAACACATACAATTTTTACAGTGGTTTATAACTAAAGATGTTTATTACTGTGAATGGTGGACTATCTAAAATAGGTAATTTATTAGTTTACTCATCTGTAGTTCCAGAGTAATTTGGCTTCATCTCAACACAGGAGCCATATGATTTCAGAATAAGTTTATCACTATTTTTAGATTCTTCTTTATTTGTCTGAACCCCTATGATTGCAAATTAGCTATAGGTACTATCCTACCTCCCCTGCTGTTCATGTCCTGTGGAAAAAATAATAGATTCCTTTACTGAGAGCTCAGAAAACCGAGACTGAAGCGAAAAGGTTGATGGTATATTCCTGAACTAACCTTAGTGTTGGGGAGACTGAAGGCTGAAGGGATAATCTGATGTTTTAGTTCAGGTCATTGGTCCTATCCTGAATAATTACATGAACTTTGTCCAATTCATCTTTGCTAAAACTAGATTGAGAAGTGATTAAATTAGGGTAATAAAATTAAAAGGAAATAGAGAACTATGACATTGGAACACATATGTATTCTCTCCAAGAAGTTATTTCTAGATAGTGGGAATATGGATGATCTTATTTCCTTATATTAATTTACAGAATAGAATAAAGGAGAACATTTTAAACATCTACCTATGGATATAATAAGTATTTTTGAAAAGAAACTCTATGTGGGATAATGTAATATGACCAACAAAAGCAGATACAATTCTAGGTTTCTGAAATTAATATTATATGTATGTAATGTATGAAATTCATTCACTGTACTCTGCAGTATTAGAAACCCACCAGGAGGGGCTGGGATTGTAGCTCAGCGGTAGAGCGCTTGCCTCGCATGCGTGAGGCCCTGGGTTCGATCCTCAGCACCACATACAAAACAATAAAATAAAGACATTGTGTTCATCTACAAATAAAAAAAAAAATCTTTAAAAAAAAAAAAAGAAACCCACCAGGATAATAGCTTTTAATTTTAGTGGAGATATTTTGAAAAAAGCCAGATTGGATACAGAAAAGAGAATTTTAGAACTGTGGATGTTTAATATGAAATGAGAAAACAATATCAAACTACATTCATAACCTTGACATACACTCTCTTATTTAGATATAGGCTACTCTTGGTTATCCCTGCAAAATAAGGCACTAAGGCAGAAGTTAGAAGACACTATGGGATGCTCAAGATGGTATAAGGCATCTTTTAGTCAATGAAGTGTACAATTAGAAGTGTGCAAACAAAGGAAGAGTGGCCATCTCAGGCTTGTAGAGGTCAGGCCTGCATGAGGAAGATGGTATTAAATTTAAGGAGGCTCATCAGATTATCTTTTTTCAAAATTAATCTGGCTAAATGAAACTTGTATCTAGATTTGGAATGAATGTTTATATTATTATGGTCTTCAATTTGGCTCTGTTAATTTTGAAGGTTAATTATTTAAGAAACAAAAGTGTGGTCAAAAGCCAATTCTAGGAAGTGAAGCCATAGTAAATGTTCACTGTATATAAACTGAATTCACACAGTCTCTCCTGTCTAGTTCAGCATAAAACACTACTCTGAATCTAATCAGAGCATGTCTTATTGATGTCTGCATAAACCAAGGACACTATGAAATAAAATATATTACATGTTTGGAATAATAATTAATTGTCCTTAAGGCAAATAAATGTGTTAAGACATTTCAAGAGGAAAATCCCAATGACAATAAGCTTAGGGTAGGAGGGAAAGTTTACTTATGATGTACAAAATGGGAAAAAGCTTCAGACAACAAAAGTCCCTAGACAGGAAAGTAATTGTAATTACATTTTTAGGAAGTTTATTATAAGTAATCGAGGAAGGCTTGGAGGGACACATATCTTATTTCTGAAATTAAAAGCACTCTATTTTTTTAAAAGAGATAGTTTGTGACAGTAATAAAATCTAGCAATTATATTGGTCAGTACCCATATCCTGTTAGCAATATTAGTCTTAAGATATGAAGTCAAACCAGGATCAGGTGAAGATGTTAATACTAAAATACAACAGAAGGAGCTCATGTTGATGTGGACACATATTGAAGTTCTATAAATTAGAGGACAGAGCAAACCAATATCCAGTGGCACTGAACATGTAAAACAGGTCTATGAATAGAATATTATGAATTACTTGGGCCCTCTCCTTTCTAAAAACATGTATTTTGCCAGTGTTCCTAGGAATTTGCACTACTAGTTAATTGTCCTGCTATGCCCCATGTGCAGTAATATTCATGTGGATATTTGTGAAGGCTGAGTGAATCTTTAGAGTTGTTTTGATAATTCCATTACTCTGTAGCAATGCAATCCTAATAGTTCACTCTCCCCTTTCTGAGACTATTGCTTCCAAACTGTTCCCCATTTGTTTCATCTTCTATCACCTTTATATCCTTCTTCCTTTTTCCCTTAGAAAATAAATATTCTCACATGAATTCTATCTAATCCACTAATATATTTCATCTTTGTATTTATGATCTCTTTTTTCTTGGTCAAATACAACACTATGCAACAGTTACAGTGTTCATATTTATAAGAAAAATCTTTCAACTTGTGCATAATATGCAATCCTCATCTGCTCACTCAGGAGCATTACTCCAGCAATGCTCTCCTCTGCAAATTCATTTTGACTTCTATTGGTCATTCCAGCAGTAAATGTCCTGCTCGTTGACAGCACAACTCTAACTGTGCCATTTCTCAGATCCCCCTTAGAGCTAAGCTTTTCTTACAAGTTGTCTCCATGCTCCTTCCCATCTCTCTGTGTCCACTAAACTTGGGCTTTCATCCCCACCACTATTGTCATTTCTCCACATTTCCAAATCCAAATGTGAATTCCTCATTCTTTAGTATTTGACAGCTACTGAATATCTCCTCATTCAGCTTTTTTGACAATAATTCTTTCCTTTTATCCTTTCTTTCTTTCTTTCTTTTTTTTTTTTGGAAGGTGGTGGGGGGTTACCAGGGAATGAATTCAGTGGCATTCGCCACTGAGCCACTACCCCAGCCCTATTTTGTACTTTATTTAGAGACACGGTCTCACTGAGTTGCTTAGTGCCTCACTTTTGCTAAGGCTGGCTTTGAACTCACAATCTTCCTGCCTCAGCCTCCAGAGCTACTGGGATTACAGACATGCACCACCGTGCATGGCCTTTCTGGTAGCTCTTTCTTGGTCTTTTTTTTTTAAATTTCTGGTTTCTTTCCTTTATTTCTGGGACCTAAAATTGGAGGCTTTCTAGGAGTCAATTCTATATGCACTTTTTTTGGTCACCTCATATAATCCCATGGTTCTAATACCATCTGTTACCAACTCCTAAATGTTTATCTCCAATTCTGAACTCCACACTCAATTATTCACCTATTCACCATCTTGATTTAAATCTCTATTAGACATCCCAAAGTTACTGTGGCTTAAAAGCACTTCCAATCACACTCACACACACACACACACACACACACACACACCCCTGAATATGTCACCTATACTCAGGTCTTACCCCTCTTATCAGTAAATTATCAGAACTTTTTTTTCCTTTTACTGAAGCTTAAATCTTTCCAGTCACTCTCAACTTCTTTACATCCTCCCTTAATCCATTAATATCCTGTCACTTTCACCTTTGAAATATATTCGGTAGCCGACCCTTTTTCTCTATCATCTCTTGACTCCAAAAGCAATGTCGTAAGTAACAATACCAAAATCTCTGAAAATTTCAATAGCTTTTAAAAGTGACACAGTTCATTTCTTGTTCATACTCTGGTCTTTAGAAGCTGCTTAGGCTCTCAGGTTGCTGGGAGCTCCACTTCAACCCGCTTCTGTCTTTACAGAGACTTCCCATCTCTTCCAGGCAAGGATGTAAAAGGATATTGGTGAATTGATGACTGCAGATAAGGCTACAGCTGCATTTGTCACACAACAAGACCATTAACTGAGGTTCTAATCACACATCCTTGCAATATCTAATCACTTGTTATTTGAACAAATTGCTTCCATTTCTAATAGAGCTGATGGATGCAGCATTTGGATTTCAAAAGTATGTGCAAATTTTAATTTGCTTTTTCAACTGAATTTTAGCTTCACTCAAATCTTATCAAAATGACAGGTATAATCAATGTGTGAAGTCTCTAGCAAGTCATTTGTAAGAAACATAGACAGAAAGATAATTAATGTATGAATTATTTTTCTTATTCTTAGAGAATCTGTAAATATATATATATATATATATATATATATAAATAATACAGATTTTAAAAAGCCATGATTTAACCTTTTTTTAACTAAAGTTTCCCTGTGTCCATTGAATTTAGACAGGTAGGGTATGTAAATACCACATATATAACACTCATATTCTTGCCTGATGTAAAACTAATGACTAATGAACCAGCAAAAATTATCAGTGCACAGTTACAGTTTCTCCTTCTGGGACATCAGTTTTCTTCTCATTCTGCTTGTTTGATGAATGACTCTTCCCCTAAACTCCAGTCTTGTGGATCAAATGGAGTTAAAATTATTATCACTGCTCCATCTGCCACTCTCCTGACTAGTGTGGATTCATGACCCAAATTGGGCCAGAGTCCTGCCTGGTGGAATCTTTAAAAAAGACAAAAGGAAGATGGTATCTTCTCTTAGGTGGTAAAATTAGGTGAATTTAAGAGAAGCCATTTGTCATATTTTATCCTTGTTATAACAATCTTGAAAATTATAATGATTCATAAAAAAGAAGAGAAAGAAAACTCCCAAAACAATCAAACAACCAACCAAAAAAAAAAAAAAAAACCAAACAAACAAACATAAAAACCAAAAAAACAAAGATGCTGTTTTAAAGAAACTGCAAGTCTAAGATGCAGGTAATCCTGGAAACTGTCCTTGCTCTGACCTCGTGCCACTAAAGGAGACATGATTTTATTTATGCCTCTGTCTTAGTTTTCTTTTGGATTTCATAATTTCTAACTTAAATATTCATTCCTCAAATATATATCAAAGATTATATACTTGATAGACCTCCAATTGTTGAACAATTCATTACAGGAGGAAAAAAGTTCATAGATGCTTTATTGTTTGGTAGCCTGCTTTAGAGAATGAACAAATACATATTTGTTTCATCAAATTTAGGAAAATACATTTGTCAATGTAGCATGTACTTGTCAAAAAATTACATTAACATAATTAACAATTTTTATAACTAAAAGAAAGGATAAATCTCATTCATTGTACTTTATAAATAAAATAGAAACCAAAATCCAAATGATTGTCTTAATTTTGTTCTGAGTTTAGACATGCCTTTCTTTTTGAATTTCAATGTAAAAAGATGGCATTTTGTAGAATATAAAATTAACAACATGTTTATTTTTCCAAACTATTAATAAACACAGACAGTCCAAGACAAATTAGACATAACATTTCATACTGCTGTTACACTTATTAGCTTTGCTAGTAATTATAGTTAGAAAGAACTATCCGTTGTGTTACATGGTAATCCATAATTTATTCCCATTGTTATCAGACCCAAGTCCATCTGCTTGCCACAAGACAGGGCAATTAAGACAAGAAATTGAGGCTAGGGAGATAACTTTATTCAAAAAGTTGGCTAAACAAAAACATGGAGGGCTATTATCCAAAGTCTATCTTGCCAAGAAATAGATTTGGGAATGGTTTATGCAGGTGGGTGATGGGTTTTGGCAGACTGGTGGATATCTTCTAACAGTGGATGAAGGTTCTGGGTTTGTGGCCAGATGATACACATCTGATCTTAAATGCCTAGTCACAACATGTTTTTCAATTATTTGAATCTCAAGACAAATAGTGATTATTTTTGCTTACTGATTCGTTCACTGATGTGCAGTTCCTGACATATTACACAATAGACAGGCTAGAGGTGTTATCTTCCCAGAGAAGAGAAACAAAGGCCAAGTGAAGTTAAATATGGATTACTTAATGCTCAGCTTCACTGTGAACCTCACTGCTCTTTATTTCAAACAACCTCTTAAAAGCATATAACTTCTCTATTATATTCTATGTTTATTGTAGATCCAGAAGGTTTTAAAACACGTGACCATTATCATTATTGAGATAGACAAAGGATATAGAGAGAGGCTTTTAATCTAGAATTTAACCTTAGGTAATAAATACTGAATACATCAAATACTTCTTGGTTAGGACTAAGTCTGTCTACACAAACTTCCACATATTTATTCATTTATTTGTCCTGAATTACTTCTTTTATAAATTGTGAGTGATAACAATCTCATTTGATTATTTAAAAAACACATGGAACACAGCTGGGCACAGTGGCACATGACCTGTAATCCCAGAAATCCAGGAGACTGAGGCAGGAGGGTCACAAGTTTGAGTTCAGCCTGAACAACTCAGCAAGACCCTATCTCAAAATAAAAAGGACTGAGGATATAGCTCAGAGGTAAAGCACCCCTAGGTTCAATCCCCACTACCAAAAAAAAAAAAAAAAAGAAAAAGAAAAGAAACAAAGAAAAAAATTGGAATGGTCACTATATTTTGTGGGGGAACAGTTTAGGTCTTTGATTTTTGATGAATTCAGTTCAAATTACTTTGCATACAAATGTTCAACAGATATATGAGAAAATGCTCAATGTCATGCCTAAGGGAAATGCAAATCAAAACTACAATGAGATACTACTTCACCCCAGTGAGAATAGGTGTTATCAAAAAGTCAAAAAATAAAAAAATGTTAGTGAAGATGTGGATAAAGAGGAACTCTTATGCACAGTTGGTGTGAATGTAAATTGGGTACAGCAATTACAGAGAACAGTGTGGTGGTTCCTCAAAAAAGCCAAAAAGAGAACCTTCATACAAGCCAGGAATCCTACTACTGGGTAAATACTCAAAGAAAATGAAATACAGATGTCAAAAAGACACTGATGCCCATATTTTTTGGAGCACTGTTAACAATAGCCAGGATATGTAAACGTCCATCAATGAAGAAAGGATAAAGAAAATATGTCATATATGTGCAATATTATTCAGCCATTAAAAAGCATAAAATCCTGTTATTTACAACAACATGCATGGACTTGGAGAACATTATGGCAAGGGAAATAAGTTGGAAATTGCAAACACTGCATAATCTCACTCATGTGGAATCTAAAAATGTTGATCTCATAGAGATTGAGAGTTGAATGATGGCTACTAGGGACTGAGGAAAAAGGGAAAGGAGGAGGGGAGAGGTTGGACAACAGGTACAATGTTATTGTTTGATATAAGAAATAAGTTCTGGTGTTCTATGGCACAGTAGGGTTAATACAATTAATAATTAATTATGTTGATTGTTAATATATCTCAAAATTGTTAAAAGAGAGGCATTTGACTGTACTCATCATAAAGAAATGATGAAAGTTTAAGGTGATGAATATGCTAATTGCCCTCAGTTGATCATTGCCCAATGTAAACATGAATCAAAACATCACATTATATTTCATAAATATGTAAAAATATTATGTCAGTCAAAAAATTAAATTTAGTATTGGATTATTTTCCTGGAAGTTTGACCAGAGGAATTTGAGATTTAGAGTTATTAAGGGTATTATCATGGCTCTCTCTCTTGTTCTCTCCTCCCATCCCTTATCAGCATTCCTGCTTAGCTAGAGTCTCAGGTAAACTCTCAACACCTGGTAGTAAGATTGTTTTGGTAAGTCTCAGACTTGCCAAGTGGCTAAACACTGAATCCTAAGAAGAAATATACGACTCTAAATTCCTAGAGAATATTCTTATTGACTTGGGTTCCAGGTGAAGTGTGTGTGCAGAATTGAGTAATATATTCACTCCTGGGGCTAGTTCCCCTGAGAAAAACAAAATAGATTAGTTGGAAAACGAATGGAAAAAAGGTCAGGTAAGGTATGAGAAGGGCAGCATGGAGACAGTGAAAAATGAAGTTGGGAAGCCAGCTCTGGCTGGAAAACGTCGCTGATGTGACTAGCGTTGAGGGCACATCTGGGTAATTCCACTTTGTCTAGCAAATAACAGGGAGTCACTGAAGGGGTAAAGCCAAGGAACTAACATGATCATATGCATACTTAAAAAAGACCACTCTGCCAATGTTAGTCTGGGGCAAGAGAACAGAGGAAACTTATTTTAATAAATATTCAGAATACCAATCTATTGAAACTGTGCTGGTGAGAGGTAAGGAGGGACTGATCCAACATGGCGCTGAGGGAGAAGATAGCTAAGCAAAACATCAGAGAGGCAATTAACACAGTGTATGGTAACTGAGGTTCAGAGGACTTCATATCTGTATATTGCATACACATATCTATAATTATTTAAATAGATTTTTATCAAACAAATCTCTTCAGAGAATTTAGAGATATCTGTGATTACTTCACTTTTTAACTAGAAGACTTGCTAATAAAAATACATAAAAGAACCAGAGGGAATAACCAGTTGATGTTGTTCAATAATATTTTGGAAAACCCACAGAATATATCCTTTTTTTTTTCATTTAGCAAAAATTTTAAAAAAGCAAAAATCTTTTCATTAATTTTTAGTGTGATTTTTTTGTAAATCAGATTGTCCCTAGACTAGAAAAAGGAAATCTAAGTGAGACCATTCTGTTTTATTCCACGCTGAGTATCTAGCACCTAACAGAACGCCAGGATATAGCAGATGCTGACTACATTCACCGAATAAATACAGGGAGCAGCTTCCATCACAGAAAATGTATTTTCAGGTCTATTTCCTTAGGAATAGATTTGATTCAAGTCTGTGAAGTTTCCACATTCACTTTGCTTTTCTCCATTTAATCTTGCTCACTATGATCACGGAGAGAAAAACTAAATATTGTATTCCCAGTCTCCTCTGCTGTATGTGGAGTCTTAATTAGCTTTTCAAACACATTGCAGATAAAAACCTATGAATCTTCTGACCTTCACTGAATTCAAAAGTTTTTGTGTTAATTGTTTTGAGAGAATAATAGACAGTTTTCCTGTTAAAAAGAGTTGCTGCATTCCTTCCAGAGAAACAGTAGAACCAGGAAAAACACTTGAAAGTCAGCTTATATTTGAGTTGCCATGTTTTGTAGTTATTATATGACAAGAGAATTACTTCTGAAGTTCATGGAAATAATTTGCTTGCTTACAAAAATAAAATTAGCCTTTAAAAATTATTTCTATCCAAAAGTAGAAAACATAGTATCTAGGTCACTGGAGATAATTGTGATTTTTGTTTACTAAAGCAGCAAATGAAAAAGGACCTGACCTTTATGATCCACCTATTATATTCCATGCACTTTGCTTGTATTACCTTGTAGAACTTCAAGATTCCTCTTTTCAATAAAGCTTGACCATTCAAGATAACATTCATTCTTATTTATGATGTGTCATTCACTCAGTTGGGTATTGAAGATACACTGATGAAAATTGTCACTTGCATTTCATAAAAGAGCACATAGATTACATATTCATTTGTTTCCAAAAGGAAAAATACCTACTGCTTATAGAGGGAGGAAATAGGACTTGAATTCTGACCAAGTCAAAGCTTCAGTAATCATCAGTAACTGGGAGGCAGGGAGTGCTCCAAGATAACCCAAGGTCAAGGTCACATAACTCATCAGTTTGCACTGCTTGTACTTGTATAAATAGAAACCACGTTCCTTCTTATTCTCATAGATGTTTAGTGTGGATAATTCCAACCTATTTAGGCTGCTTTTTAAATTATGCATCTCTAGATGTTCAGATTTGTTAAGTATCAAAATCTATCTCACTCTCAGAGATTATGTATGATTCATAATCAGGTGGCCTGATCCTTAGGTGATTCTGTGGAGGCAGCTAAGTAACTTATCAAAGGCCATAAAAGAAGTAGCCATGAGCAGTGAAATCCAATATTCTCCCCGGAATGGCTAAACTGGACATGGAGTCTATTGCTGCCACTGGCTGCACAACCTTGAGCAAATCTCTTGTACCTCCAGGCTTCTGCCTTTTCTTTATAACCATGGGTTGAAATAGCTGGAGGCTTTCTTTTGGGATTTGTCCTTGGTCATGGTATTTGGAGCATCGCGCTAGAGGAGATTTTGTCAAACTATATGGAATTCTGATGTTCCTGTAATTTCTTCATGTGGAATAGAGGTCAGTAAAAGATATTTCTTCTCTATGACCATCCCTGGAAGTATATTCTATGTCCTCATCATTGCTTATGTTGGAACAAGGAAAAAGAAAGATTGAAAACTTGGGCAGATGACTCTTAATTTCTCTGAATCTAAACATTCAAAAATATGATTGGATTTAGCAACTTCTTGATTAAGTAGCTTTTCTGCCTGCTTCTTACTTTAACTGTGTGTGCACTCTCATACACACGCACACACACACACACAAACACACACACACACAATGTGTGGAACAACAGCTGAAGACTATTTGATGATGTGAGCACAAACTGATTTTTTTTTAGTCACTTTCCTACTGAGTTGCTGGAGGACAATAGTATGAACATCCACCCTTTCTTGCCAGCTGGCTTGTATTCCTAAACCAGGGAAATAACTGTCACACTTACCCTACCTATTTTGACAAGCTGCCTCTGGTCTAAATTATTACAACATGTACTTATTAGTGTTTAAATCCCACTTCCATTGGTGCATTATATCTACCCAGTCCTAGATGAGTAGTTTTACTAGTGAGAGCCAAATATGCAAAATGTGAAATTAGCTCTGGACAAAAATAGCCACTGTTACAGCATGATTTAAGGGCTGAAATGGTTCAAATCATCATCCCTGGTGTCTTTGATTAACAAAGGCAGCTAGGAGGGGTTATGGGTCTCAGAGGTGGAATATAGCTGCTGCTCTGTTAGAAGAAAAATGCTCCTCTCACTACTTGGCCTCTATCCATAGGGCAAATACTGTGATAGGAGAACACAGAGAGAAGGGATGTGCCATTGGCAGCTTGGCATTGAAGGTGTTAGGGCAGTTTTTCCCCCCTCTTTCTGCCCCTTCCCAGCTGTCTTTTTGCATAGGTTGAATACAAGTGCTTTACCTTTGACATTGTGCATTTAAATGCCAGCCTGTGCAATTTACAGTACAAAAGGGCAAAGATACTTAGGGGAATAAGGGAAAAAAATTCTCTCTTTTCATTGGTTGACCTTTTTGATTCTGCTTTATATAGACATTCAAAGAGCTCCTATGACCACATTTTCGATCTTCAAAACAATCCCCAAAATAACCCCTCATACAAAGTTATTTATATACCATGCTCCCAGCTTTCACATATTAGAATATAATGAATAATTTGCATTCATGGGCCTGAACACTGAAAGTCATTCCTATGTCAGTTAGCTGAAAGTTAAATCAAATTGTATTCTGTGATTTTGTTGATAGGGGTCAGGAAAAAATCTGAAGGAATATGTAAATATTACAGAATAATTTCATATGTAGGAGTTTAGGGCAAAAATACTTGAATCTGAAAGATATATTTAACAAGCTCAATATAGATTCAGATTAATTTTAGAAAATTCAAATTTCAAGATATCATAATATAACGGTCTTATGAAACAGGTATAAAAGAAAATGAAAAACAATGATAGTGGTTATATGCCATCTACATTCTCAGTTAATGATTTATGTCAATTTAATGATTCTCTCATTCTCTCTAAACAATCATTCATTCATCATTTTGGTTTGGATCTGAAATGTTCCCAAAACTTAGTCCTCAGTGAAGCAATGTTCAGAGGTGGGTATTTGGGGAAGCTCCATACAAAGGAAATGCAAGTACCACCCAGAGGTCATGCAAGTGCCCCAGATATCAAGGGAGTATAAGAGAAGTGGAGTGGGATAGCTTGAGCAAGGAGAGACTGGTAAGAGGTTAGGTTACAGGTTAGATTAAAGGTTTCAGCTCAAGGGAGAGCTGCTTTCAAAGAGCCTGAGTGCTGATCATTTTATACTATTACAAAAGTAAAAAGTTAGAAGCAATAATAAAAATATGCCTTATGTACTCTGTTGACTAAAAGAGTTGTTTGATTTGCCTCTTGTTCTGTCCCTTCACCTGTAGCTAAACTGTAGTCACTCAATGTTGTATACTGAATTAGTCTCTTAAAAAAAAGGAAAAGCCTAGTGCCACCTGGTGACCAAACTTGTGAACTCTATTAGAGCATTTGCAAAAACAATAGCATTTAGGTTCAATGGCAATGAAGCTTTCAGTAACATACCTCTGAGTAAATATCTCTATTTAGTACATATAAAATTATAATGAACTTAAAATCTCTGCTAAAATGATGTTTGATGCTGTTGTGTGCTTTGAGAAATCTCTTAGTTTAATCCAACAAAATAGTTATTTTTCTCTGTATATGCAATGAATTTCATAGAATAGATAATAAATAAATGCATGTTCATTTGAGATGAATCTAATATACATTCATCACTTAGTACCATCTGCCTTTCTTAAATATACAACTAGACTCCCCTTGAATCCATAAACATACCACATCAAATTCTATTTATTGTGGTAATTGTGTGATTATTTACCTAGCACACTGAATTCTTTTATATAGTGTTTATTTAATGAATTTAAATTAATTTATAGATTAGAAATAAATGTGGTTTAACATGACATAGTTCAAGGGCTACAGATTCAAACTGCCTGGCTTTGAATCTTAGCTCAATTACTTGCAAGCTGTATGTATGAGTCTTGTTTTCCTCATCTGGACATACTAATAGTTCTAACTTTATAATGGTGATGTGAAGATTAACTGAGAAATGTAAGTAAGATGCCTCAAGTACCTGGCATGTTACAAGTAGTCAATACATGATATTTTCATCATTATTTGGTACATGCTGCTTGATAAATGGAAAGTCAAATCATGTCCTATGAAAAAAAATAAAAATAAATAGCTTATAAAGATATTTCACTCAGATCACTCAATATCATTTAATAGCATTTATTCTTGGAGTAAATTATCTTCTCCCATATCCAAAAATATTTATATTACTAAGATGTATTGAAGACTACATGCATGTTTAATAATTGTTTCCAGAACTTAGAGTGGAACCTGGCACAGGTTAGATGATCAGTGAATGCTTACTGAATAAATTAATTAGAAAGGACTCCTAAATAAAAAGCTATCTAGTTTTACTTTATATCCATGTAACTATTTTAAAATGGAACTTGAGGCAAATTAAAGCGTTTGTGTGTAGATGTATGAAAAGCTGGAATTATATTCGAATTTATATTATTTCATTTTTACCTAGGAGAATGAAGTCAATCACAATGCTATCCTAGAGTACCCATTTTTTAGTAATAATTAGAAGATTCCTGCATTACCAATTGTGAGCAGTCCTTAAAGAGAACAATTTGGGCTCAACTATTGTGCAAATCACTACATTGTGTATAGTAGCTTTCCCCCTCTTACTCAATGCGTGTTTGAATATTTAGCTCTCCAAATAATAATTCCATTTTCTTATTTTCCAGTGCTTCATTGGGACTACTTTATTATATCACATGTATATTTCCCTGCTTCTTATTCAAGCACAATCCTCCTCTACAACACACAGACTCAAAGATTTAATTTTCTCTGACTTAAAGAAAAGCTGGTATTTGTATATACACATTTACTCTGTACAAAGTAAGTTTAAGTATGCTGTCAGCTGCTAATAGTTAATATATGTCCATAGAAGTCCTCTCTCAAAGAATTTCAGAATATTTGGAAAATATGAAAAGTCATACTTACTGACATATTTCTACAGTCTGTGTAGTGAATTCTTGTTAAACAAAGGTAATACTTATTCTGTGTCTTAATGATGTTTCCATGGTCTCCAGAATTTTTAAAACTCTGAATAAAAGAATTTTGCAATCTTAAGGTTAACCTTGACCAATATTTCAGAAAGTATTATTAAAGGATTATTTGTTGGGACCTACAAGAAATGCTAATCATAAAGGCCCAGAATGGGTTTGCCAAAATCAAAGAAGTCATGTGAAATTAATCTTAATTCTTTATCACATGGTTGAACTAAAACATCATGGAAATTGTG
This sequence comes from Xerus rutilus, assembly GCA_028644305.1. Classification (NCBI taxonomy): domain Eukaryota; kingdom Metazoa; phylum Chordata; class Mammalia; order Rodentia; family Sciuridae; genus Xerus; species Xerus rutilus. The sequence goes on from CM053406.1 coordinate 35,534,881, forward strand.
TAGATTTGATGCATGTGTAGCAAAGCTTTGGAAAAGATGTCTTGTGATGTATAATTAAAAATAAGAGAATGAGCTGTCTGAAAGGTCCCAGTGACTCCTTGAATTTGTACTTACTAACACCTAGTAATGAACAATTCTCAACTTGGCAGAAATGTCTTGGGGTGTGTAGCAGGCCAGCATCATCTCTGGAGGGTCTCTAGATTTAGTCATTCTTGAAAAGAGGATTTACTTTTGGCACAGTTGAGTATTTGTTTATTTGTAGGGAGCCCATTAGTGATGTGTCAGTAATCTTTGACACACTTGCTATCATAAAGGGTAAGCAGATTTTCAAAGTCAATAATATTTATTATAATTTTATGTGGATAAACATATTTAAGAATGTTTTCTTGTAACTATATTTGCTTACCAACATCCCTTTTCCACTGTTTAGTGCTTTTCCTAAAATGCCCTAGTTGTTCCTACACAATTCATTTTTATCAGGATATGAAGTCATCAAATTCAACCTTATCAAAAAAAATTTTAGCTTTTCCCTGAATGTCTAAGTTACTCCCAAGTAATTTTGAGTTACAGTCTTATACTAAACACAAAACAAACAAAGCAAAACAAACAAAAAATAAAAACCACTTTACATTTTTGTATACAGTATTTTTTCTGGTGCTTCACCAAGTTGTAATTTCATATACAATTTAAATTAAAGTGATGATTGATGATTTGATCCTAGAAAGTTCGGATGTATATAGGTTGCTGCCCTTAAATAATTTTTTGAGAATTGCTTTGGGAGTAATCACAGCATGGTGTATCCATGCTACAGCTTGGAAGCCTAGGATGCCAATGTGATTGACATACCACCACCATCTGCTTTGATGCTGGGAATTTGTTGAGCACAATGTGATGAAATTAAGGATGTTTTCATAGGTTGAAAAGCAGGTTATGCTAAAAGCAAGGATGTTTCATGTTTGCATTGGTTCTAAACTTTCTGGAAAAGTTTTATATTTAAAACTTTCTAGAAAGTTTTATTTTTAAATCAATAAGCAGTATATTTTTATTGAAATAGTATTATTTCTTGATGTTTTACATTGCTTCCTCCCCTCTTCCCATGCTATTTTCTATATAATGTGATTTTTCATTTCCTACTACCCATTTCTCCAACTAAAGGGATTTGGTTCTATGCTTAAACAAAGGGTATCATTGTTTATTTTAGACAATATTTTATTCCAAACTGCTGGTAGCTATCTAATTTTAAATTAACTACTTAACAAATATCTTTTCTTTTTCTTTTTTCTTTCTTTTTTTGGTGCTGAGTACTGGAGATTGAACTCCAGTACCAAATATCTTTATCTTTTTTTTTTTTTTGGTACTGGAGATTGAACTCAGGGGAACTCAACCACTGAGCCTCATCCCCAGCCCTATTTTGTGTTTTATGTAGAAACAGGGTCTCACTGAGTTGCTTAGCGCCTCGCCATTGCTGAGGCTGGCTTTGAACTCATGATTCTCCTGTCTCAGCCTAAGTGCTGGGATTATAGTCTTGTGCCACCACACCCGGCTCCAAATATCTTTTTTACTATATTTTTTTCTTATAATATTGCCACATAATGTGTTTTGTTTTTTATTATTTATCATTAAATTATTTATTGAGACCTAGAAATAATTCTAAAAAGCTGATTTAGAAGTTACTAGCTGATTTAGAAGTTAGTTACTAGCTAAAAAGAAGTCATTAGCTAATTTAGAATTTTAACCAAATATCTTTTTCTTTTATTATTTTCTTGCGAAGTTGCCTTGTGATGTGTTATTTTGTTTTTATTATTTATCTTTATCATTTAGAAAGTTTTAAAATATTTATATTGTTTTACTTAATTTTTTTCATTTTTAAGGCAAAATATTCATTCATATAAGTTATTGGAAGTTATGGGTCATAATGTAGCAAGATTCTGGCTGAGCCAACCATCTATTGATAGAGATGAACTCAGTGATTAGGCATCTTGCCTAAAGAATATTAAGAAGAAATAGAACATTTACAAAAATTAAGTCATCTATTAGTATTGACCAATTAGACTTTCTGCATTGATAGAAATGTTCCATATCTGTACTGTTGAGAATGAGAGTCACTAGTCACATGTAGCTCTTTAGCTCTTGCAATATAGCTAGTTATGTCAGAATCAACATAACTTTCCTATGAACATATACATATGTACATATACATACATATCATATACAACCACAAGACTGGGATCCTAATTGGAACAAGATGTACTTACTTATACATGTTTATATAAATAAGTCAAATTATACTGTACTGTCATGTATAAATAAAAAGAACAAAAATAAAAAAGAAATATAGCTAGCTATTTATTGAAAAATCAAATTTTGAATTGCATTTATTTTTTAATTAATTTACATTTTAGTAACCCAATGTAGTTATTGGCTGTCATAGTGAACAGAGAGTCTATTCTTCAAATTTTCCATGTCTTCCTCATGCCCCCCACCCATTTCCCTTGTTTTCCAAAAACTTTGACTTGAGAAGTATATTGTAATTTTAGTTCATGCAGGAGTCACTAAGAGCTAGGTACAATTCTGTGGTGTGCTGGTGATCTTTATTTTGGAATGGAGAATACTGAGTTCTGATGTTTCCTGATTTCCATGGATCACATAATTTTACTATGGCCACTTTGAATTATCAACATGAATTGGCTAACTGAAAACTTTCTGATAATTGAAGAGTCTAATCTCATAAACTGGTACAAACTCACTCTAATATACTTATATCCTGTGAAAGGCCAAAATCTTTCTCAGATTTTCTCCAATGCTGCAGAGGATTATATGCCCCAATTCACCTCTGGCTGTGAGCCCGGCTGTTGCTTAATTGGTTCAGTTTATAGATTGGTTTGTTAATCTTCATTATGCTGTACTTTTATTCCACTCAAATGTTTTAATTTTTACAAAATTCATTCACACAAATTATTTGTTCAAGGGGTAGAATTTTTAAAAATGAAATCTATATTTCAGAATGAGTGGGAGAGCTTACTACCTGAAAATGCAGACAAGTAAAGATTAAATATTGAATATCTCTGCCATTTAATGTCCTCTGGTTCCTCCCTACTGCCTTTGCCCAGGTAGCCCCCAGGTGTATATTGATCACTGACTCCTTCCTTCCTCTCTCCACCTACCATTTGTCCTCACCCCCCCACTTTTGGATTGCTCTGAGGAACTCCAAAATTTCTCAATAAGTTATTCAGAGAAATACTGTTCCTCTCCTGCTAAAGTCTCTTTTTAATATCCAAACTCATAAAGTTGCTTGACATACCCTTTATTTATTGGGATCAACCTTTCATAAAAGGTAGTTATTCATAAATTCAACAGTATTTATTGAATATCAACTATATGCCAGGTACTCTTCTGGTTGTAAATATCAAATGTATTGAGTGTAATAATTTTCAAAATGCTTAACATAGCGGTGAAATATGTTGGCAGTCAAGAGATGTTATTATAATACATATTTTTGAAGCAAAGTTTAGAAATATATTAACAAATTAGAAGAAAGAGAAAAATTGTGAAGTTCAGAAAGATCAAACTGTCAACCTCCTTATCTAGTCCTCTTAATTATACATCCTATTTCATCTCCAAAACTTCCTGTTTGGTGTTAATATTTACGACCTTCAGATGTACATAAGCAATGATGTAATACACAATCATTTTAGCAAAATTAGGCATAAATCACTGTTGTACTTTTAATTAACACAAGTACATCTTTTCATTGCCCCTTATTTGTTTGCTGTTGTTACTATCATAAATTCCGTAGCTATATATTGTAGGTACATAGTAAATATGTACTTAAAATACTGTGTTAATCATATTTTTTCACTGTGACCAAAATATCTGACAAGAACAATTTAGGGGAAGGACAGGTTTATTTTGGCTCTTGGTTTTGGAGTTTTAGTCTATAGTCAGCTAACTCCATCACTTTGGGCCTGAGGAGAGTCATGGCATCATGGCAGAAAGGAGTAATGGAGAAAAGCTGCTCAGTTCATTGCAGACAGGAAGGACAGCAAGGGAACAAGGAGCTAGGAGACAAAATAAAACACCAAAAGGAAGGCCTCCAATAATCTACCTATGCTAGCCATATTCCACCAACCTACAACTACCATCTAGTCTACTCAAATTATTAATCCAACAAATGGATTAATCCACTGATCCAGTTCCAGCTCTCATAGTCTAATCATTTCACCTTTAAATGTTCTTGCATTTTCTATCACATGAGCTTGTTGGATGACACATCACATTTATACCATAACAAATATATTTGACCCTAATGAATGAAGGGAAATATAATAAATGTTCTAATGTGAATAAGGAATATATTTTGGCCCATTTAGTTTTCTTGATTACATCTTTTTTTTTCCTCTAAAGTGTTTTTGGGAACTCTTTGAATACAGTGAGCAATACTTTATTTCTCTGCTAGGTGTTTGCATCAGAAGAGCAAATACTCCCAGCACTTAGGGAGGCTGAGACAGGAGAATCATGAGTTCAAAGCTAGCCTCAGCAATGGTGAGGCGCTAAGCAACTCTGTGAGACCCTGTCTCTACATAAAACACAAAATAGGGCTGGGGATGTGGCTCAGTGGTCGAGTACCCCTGAGTTCAATCTCCAGTACCAAAAAAAAAAAAAAAAAAAAAGAAGAAGAAGAAGAGCAAATACATTGTATTTTCCCCTGGGGCATGAACATGTCTCCCAATTCTTTTATACCTGCCCACTGCTCTTGATCTCTACAACCTCAGTTCTTGTTCAGGCACCTTTATTCTAAATTGCAACACTATGATATCCTTTTTATCCGGTCCTCTATACTCTGTAATTTACACTACATGTTCTATACAACATGGTCTTATAGAATACATATTCTACATACATCTGATCATTTCACATTTCACTTAAGAGTATTGAAGTTTTGCTTTGTCCCTGGGATAAAGTCTGGATTTAAGAGTTTCCAGGCCTTTCTGACCTGCCTCCAGCTTCATCTCTTGATAGCTACTTCCTTACCTTCTCTCCACATGAAACTATATCTAATTGTTTAGAGGTGTCTTTTTTATTCTTTTGTTCCTTTCAGGGTTTCTTTCTTTGTTCAAACTCAATCCTTATCTCTCAATTTCCTCATTGTTTCAGTAACTTTATCCATATTAAAGTATCCAGTTATGATTTCTATAAAATCTCATCCCTCACTAATTCTATGAATGGATGGTGTTCTGATCCAGGAATTCTCATAATAAAGTGCTCATTCCCTATAATAGCTCATATTATATAATATTTATATTTAATGGTCTCTCATTAGACTGAGTTTCATTAGTGTTGCTTTTTTTTTCTTTTGTTAAATTACATTCTGTGTTTTAACTAACAGAGCTAAGCACAATGCAAAGTGAACATCATGTCCCTAGTCAAAATTAAGGAGAGTTAATAAATGCTGTATATAAATAGAATTTGTTCCTCTGTTGGCATTCAAAAAATGTCTGAAAAGAAAGCATATATTTGTGTTTATTATGTTCAAAGTATTATGCTTGGTAGTTTACATATGTCACCTCATTTAATCCTCACAACAATTTGAACATTTGAAACCCCAAGCTTGCTCAAGAATATAAAATAGTAAATGGCAAGGCCAGGATTCAAAGCTCAACCTTTGTGATTACATTATTTATGATCTTTTCACCAATTCACATTGCTGAGAGTCTGTGAAAACTATATTGCTGACTACTATCCATCTCGGCTAAATTGAAGAATATATTTCAAAAAGGCTTATAAAGTATAAATATTCTATAGAAGTACTTTGAGCTATATAGACATTCACATTTGTTGAATGAATAAATAAGTGACTATATGGTATTATTATTGTAAGTCATGTTAGAGGGTAGAAAGGAATATTTATTCTTTTCATTTCTAAGAGTAACATCACCCAGGCTATGTTCCTCATTAATGAGTATTACTTTAAACAAGAGTTCTATCATTCAATACATTTAAGAAACAGTTAACTTAGATTGGCTTCTGTACAGTAGAATTTTACTGTGGAATTTGTGCATTGTAAAGTCTTATGGGGGTAAGACCTTGTATGCTGTGCTTCCCAGAGTTATTTAGCCCTTTAACTCTTTTCATGAAAAAGAACATCCATTACAACTAGTACTAAATGAATTTCAAGTGGTTATGAATCATTTGAAAATGATTTTACTCATAAGAGAATATTATCAGTAATAATATTTTCAATATTACTCTTAAAAATGTGCTCTGCCGGGGCTGGGATTGTAGCTCAGCGGTAGAGCGCTTGCCTCGCATGCGTGAGGCCCTGGGTTCGATCCTCAGCACCACGTACAAAGCAATAAAAATAAAGACAGTATGTCCATCTACAACTAAAAAAATATTTAAAAAAAAAAAAAAAAAAAAAAAAATGTGCTCTGCCATGTAAATTCAAAGTAGGAGTGTGGATGGCTACTTCTGAGATTCTAAAGCATGGAAATTAATTTACATATGTGGACTGAAAAACAATTCCTATAAGATGTAGTATGATAGTTTCATAATTTACATTAGAAATTATAAAATATGACCTTTAAAGTGCTCAGTTAATTTATTCACACTGTGATGCTACAAATTTAGATATTTCAATGATTGAAAATTATGTATATTGTGTTGTGATAAGCAAAAAGAATAATACCAAAAACATGCACATCTAACATTTACTGTCTGCTACACCCTTCTAAAGTGTCTTTGACGTATTAATTAATCTGCTAATGACATGAAACCAAAATCTATGGTTAATATATTCTAAAGATGAAGAAACTACAGAAAAGTGTTGTTACATTATTTGCCAAAGTCACACATTTGAAACTGGTTGTGGTGGAATTTGAAGCAAGACTGTATGCTTCTAGGACTTACATTCTTTGGCATTATATAATATTACTGCTTTCTATATAATTTCTTGTGGTGATGTCTTTGTGAAAAAAAATTTTTTATTATAACAGTGTTTCTTATTTTGTTATAGCTTTTAAATTTTACATTGATTTTTAATAAAGTAATTATGAAAGGCAGCAACTTTATCTTTATATCTCTTAAGATTTATTTTTAACCAAAACAGTATCTTACCATGTGCTTCTCCATGTTCTTTCATCCTTCAAAATAACTAATTGTTTATCCAATACATTTAACATTTCAGTCATTATATATATATATATATATACATATATATATATATAATGTGTATATATATATATATATATATATACACACACACATACATGCATATGGGAGAGGGAGAGAGAGAAAATGGATTGTGGATAGCCATTCAGAAGATGGGATAAAAAAGAAAATAAATATGGAAATATGAATGTAAGGGCATGTGGAGGTTCTAGCCCCATAGGATGTGTAGATTCAGAGGAGAGGTAAAAATAAGAGTGGAAAGAGAACAACGAAGCAATGAAATCAGGATACAAGGAGATAGATGCCTTAAGAAAAATTCTAGTAAAGTGCTACATAGACTTCAAGGAGGGAGGAAAGACTTGCCCTTTGGGGATTAGGGAATTTGAGGGGAAATTTGAGTGTGATTGGTCTCACTCATATATGCAAAATAAAAAAGTTGAACCCATAGAGGTTGGGCATAGAATGGTGGCTACCAGAGGCTGGAGAGAGGAAGGTCCATAATGGAGGCGGGGAAGCTAGTCAATGGATCTAAGTTAAATTAGAGGGAAGTAAGAAGCTCTCTGGTGTGGTATTGCATAGTAAGGTGACTGTAGATAGCAATTATGTACTATTTATCTCTAAAAGCTAGAAGAGATTGAATGTTTTCACATGAAGAAATGAGAGATGATTGAGGAAATAGAGAACTTTAACCTTATTTAAGCATTACAAAATGTATACATATATTGAAGCATCACATGACCCATTATTATGTATAATTTTTATGTTTTTATGTATCAGTTAAAAATAAAATAGTGATTGTGAAGATAAAGAGAGAAGAGAACAGGACAAATAAGAGCATAAGAAAGTGCCCAAGCTCTTTTTTATATGTAGAGTTGAATAAACATGCCATGTTTAATTGGGTATAAACAGAAAGCAACTCTTCTTTCTATGTGTTATTAATTGGATCTGGAATGTTTCTGAAAAGCTCATGTATTGAAGGCTTGGTCACTTTTAAGGTTTGAATATGAGATGTTCCCCAAAAGTTCATGATAGACAATAAAGGAATGTTCAGAGGTAAATTGATTAGATTATAAGAGCTGGATTGATCCATTTCCTGGATTAATAATCTGAACAGACTAACTGGATGTAGGCAAGTGGGGTGTGGATAGAAGAAATAGCTCACTGGGGGACATTCCCTTGTGGATTCTACCTTGTTCCTCTGGATCCTCGTCTTCTCTCTGCTTCCCAGCCACCATGAGCTGAGTAGCTTTCTTTTGCCATTTCCTTCTTCCATGATATTATATCTAATCTCAGGAGTAGAGTGATTGAGTTGGCTCACCATGGACTGAGACTTCTGAAACAATGAGTACCAAACTAGATTTTTCTCCACGAAGTTGTTCTTATCAGGTATTTTTGTCATAATGATGAAAAGCTGAATAATATTGTCTCCAATGCAGTCATGTCCATAGGTGAGGATTTGCGGAAGTGATTGGATTATGACAGCTCTGGCCTCATCAGTGGATTAATCCATTGATAGCTGAATGGACTCCTGGGAGTTGGTGGAATCTATAGGCAGGTGAGGCATGGTTGGAAGAAGTAGGTCAATAGGGACATGACCTTAAGGACTATTTCTTGTCCTTGGTTCATCCCCCTTACCTGGCTTCCATGTATTGAGAAGCTTTCCTGTGACACTCCTTTCTACCATGATGTTCTATATCATCTAAGACCTATGGAGCCAGTCAACCATGGACTGAAACTTCTGAAACCCAAGCAAAATAAACTTTTTGTAGTTGTAGATGGACACCATGCCTTTATTTTATTAGTTTATTTCTATGTAGTGCTAAGGATTGAAACCAGTGCCTCACATGTGCTAGGCAAGCACTCTGCCACTGTGCTAGCCCCTATAGACTTTTTAGGTATTAAGTTTGAATACAAAAGATGACTTATAGACATGAAAACTTATCGAGTTAACTAAATACCTCCAAGATTTAAAAACTTAGCATAAAGTTTTCAGAAAATTATATAATTTATGTATTTTTAAATCTAGGAATTATGTCTTTTTCTTTTTACTTTTAATGTATACCACACAGGTTTTTTTATGTTTGCATGCAAGTTTTCTTATATGCACATACATATTTTATCTTTTAGAGTAATCAGAGACATAAGGATTTATTGTCATTCCATATCATTATGTAATTTAAGTTTTAGAAAAGAATTCCAATGCCTGCATGAACAAGATTGGGTACAACTTAAATCCTTTCAGCACCAATCCTAATCCTATGTTATTACCTTCAAGTTTGCTTCACATCTTAGCCACATATTTCTTAAGCTTTTAACATTTAAAATCAACTCTGTACTTCCAATTAGGGCAGCTTGTGAACATTTGAGTATGTAATATTCTGAGTTCTTTTGCATTTCTTTGTCAGTTGCCATTTCTTCAATTTGATGATACCATTTTTCTAATCAATATACGAGAAAAATTCACATTTTTTGCAGGTATTACTTTTTTTTTCTTTTTTTTTATATTTGTTCTTATTGGTTACACATGACAGTAGAATGTATTTTGACATATTATACATATAAAGAGTATAACTTCCCATTCTTCTGGTTGTACATGATGTGTAATTACATTGGTCATGTATTCAGATATGCACATGGGAAAGTAATGTCCAATTCATTCTACTATCCTTTATTTCCATTCCCCCTCCCTTCCCTTCATTTACTTTGTCTAATCCAGAGTACTTCTAATCTCCCCTCCCTTCTCCCTCCTTATTGTGATTTAGCATGTGCATATCAGAAAAAAACATTTGGCCTTTGTTTCTTTGGGCTTGGCTTATTTCACTTAGCATGATAATGTTCAGTTCCATTCATTTACCATCAAATGCCATAATTTCATTTCTCTTTATGCCTGAGTATTATTTCATTGTGTCAATATACCACATTTTCTTTATCCATTCAGCTATTGAAGGGAACCTAGGCTGATTTGATAGTTTAGCTACTGTGAATTGAGCTACTCTAAACATTGATGTGGCAGTTATCCCACTCCTTGGTTTATACCCAAAGGCCTTAAAATCAGCATTCTGCAGGTATTTCTTAAGTGTCCAAATTCAGATATTAGACTCAGTCCATTACTTACTGGCTATGTAACTGTGCATAAATTACTTAAATCTTCTCAATTTTTCTAACTTGCAAAATATGGATAATGATTGTGGTGATGGTTCCCTCCCTAACATGCTTAGGGAAGTCTTCTAGGAGAGTTTTTTTCACCATTAAAATAGAACCAAGAAACAGGTGGTCTTCCTTCTTTATTGGACTTTTTTCCATGTTTAATGTTTTCTATAATTACTGCAAATACCTGGTAACCATGAGGTGAAAGCTGGCCCACTGAAGATGTGGGGCAGGGAACTGAAAGGTACTGGAGGTCCTTGAAGACAGTCTCACCTCCTGCATCAATCAATGTTGGAACTCTTATTCTATCTTTTTTTTTTTTTTTTTT